>CM073541.1:21207500-22407500 GCA_037074615.1 Leucaena leucocephala
AAGTTTAGTCCATTAAGGAACAAGTTGGTCTCCAGTAAAAGAATTTGCTGCAAAGACACAAAACGGTCAGTAACGCGTTAATTTAAGTCTAGTCAGTGTGAAGAATTACCTCGTTTGTAAGATCTTCGTCTTGTTCAATCCTCTCCAGAGACAATAATACCTATACACATTTATCAAACAGTGCCCTTGTAAGCTCTCATTAAAGATCATGATTTTACAGGAAAAAAAAATTGCTTATGCGTTCCTATACTTCACATGGAAAATTACCTCTGCAATACCATCCATGTTGTAGCGTCTAAAGCTGTCTCGGTTCAGGAGAGATCGAGTGATCCCATATTCTGAAGGAGATGGAGGCAAAAGGCCAAATAACCGCTCACTGCTACTACCTGGTCTACTGTAAGATCTAGGACTTCTGAGGGGAGTCTCCAACGAGGAATGATGTAATAAATCATGAGCACTAAGGTCACTGGAATGAGGCAAAGACGATATAGTAATAGGGGACTCATTGGGTGGTGCAGCAGGGTTTTCATTTGCTTGGCTAGGAAGCCTTCCCCTGGCATGACCACTGAAAGATCTTCTAGTTCTAACCGATCCAATGTTGTTGTTATCCCTGTGAGGAGCAAAGTTTCTGGTTCTTCTTGAATCTGATATAGATATACCATTTCTGGGGCCTGAATTTTGTCCGTCCATTGAAGAACCACTCGTCTTCTTACCTCTGGCAGTAGAACTACTTTCTCCTTCACAGTTTCTCGTTTTCATCACATCTTTCCTTCTATTCGGGGTTGAATCTGATGATGAACAACCTGAAGGGATGACATCAGATATAGAATTGCATCTGAGGTTCCTCAACCCATACCTGCTACCTCCAGTGCGTGTCACTGAGCCAGAGCTTTTAAATTCTTGACCATTGAATCCAGGCTTTTGACGAAGATTCCTCCTATATGTTGTGTTCGATGGTGCTACACTAGAGCTTCCTACTTCCATTGATATGATATTAGCAGACTCTGAACTTCCCACTTCAGCTTGAGGCCCTCTTTGAATTTTTTCAGGTGGTGGGATGAGCTCAGAAATCTCTGTTTCATCCTGTAAACTAGTCGTCTCACATGGAACAGTCTCTGACTGACAAGATAATGTTTTCCGGGGCTCCATAGGGGATTTTCCTGGGTTATAAGATCCTGGTAAAGTTTTAGAGGAACGTCCGATTGCTTCCTTACGACTTGAAGATCGGATTGGAGGCCTCGAAGATTTACCCTTTTCAGATGAACCAAATTGAGCACCCTTAGGAGAATTCACTCTACTGCTGCACCCAGGTCGGCTGCAGAACTGGCCATTACGGTCCCTAGCGTTGGTATCTCTAAATACATGAGCCATCCCCTTTTTAGGTACTACCATCCCATCTATGGCTTGTTTACCAGAGTAATCATTCATCTGTTGCTTATTCAATCTAAATCTGCAAAACATTGACATGAAGTATTAGAAATCAAAAGCTCATACGGAGCAACCATATCAGTGCAGAGACCAAACATGGAAAAAGACACGGAAACAGCAGCAATGGTAAGCATCATCCCTGAACATGACCATTGTCAATTTTCAAATTAACTCCTCATATTTCGATCTAAACCCAGAAACTATCCCAAACTCTTCACGTAATATAACCATTTATTTCTTTTCCTCTCCTTTTTTTTGGGTTAGAAGTCCCCTTTCTTTTTAATTATTCTAGAGATATCATACTCCATTACAATGGCAGCTCAAGGGATTATCCAAAATATTCCGAGGTTAGAATCTCTTACTAAAAAGCTTCAGATGAATCTACAGAAAGATGATGCCGATTGATTTTATCAAATTAATGTTACATTTGTACACCTTAATATCATTATTTACATCACATGCCCAGTGGATATCATTTACATGAGATTTCAGTACTCCGAAAGGACCAGTATAATTCAGGCAGAAGAAACTTTTAGCCCAAAAGAACAAAAAGGAAGAATAAAACAATACATGATGAATGTGAAAAAACACTTTGATCAATTCAACGCCAATTTGGAACGCCCACGAACAAAGCTATGAGATGAGCGAGTTCAAGATGGCAATCTGCCATATAGTCGTCAATAAGAGAGAAGAATAACGAAGTTTTGGAAAGTTCATCATTCATGGAATCATCAGAATAATAGGGCAATAGAGCAGAAGGAAGCTAATATTATTTGTTGTTGTTGTTTCTTATTACTAAAATAACAAAGTTGAATAAAGGAGAAAGAAGAGGACCCCTGATAGCCACATGCTCATATTTCATCCCAAAAAAAGAGGGTCGCCTCGTTTTTCAAGGACGCTTCACTTCAATTATTCTCCACAAAATTAAGCTCTACACAAGACCATCTCCGTGATTTCAGAGCTTCCATAAGCTGAAACCACTCACACAGAGAAACTATGAAAAAGGAGACCAACCCTTCAGAATTCTTGCTCCTCCATATCCCCAAGCACAAAAAGGGGAAAATCATAGCCAGAATCAATCGAATTGGTATCAACAAGATAACAACTGAATACACCAACACATATTTTAGATGTAAAAGAGACGAGGCACAGGAAACAAACCGATATCGAATTAAACCAATCATTTGGTGGATGAAAAGAAGAAATTGATAAAAGGGGATTGGACACAGACGGAAAATCAACAATGAAACACGGTGGCTACCTTTGTGCGATTCTTGTTTGTAGAGGGAGAGGGAGAGAGAAAAAAGAGTTCAGAATCCTGCAGGCTTCAGAGAAAGAAATGAATGAGTTGGAACTTTTGAGAGAGAGAGAGAGAGAAGCAACGGATGATCCTATGGTCCAATCCAAAAGAGGAACAGTTAAGAAGGTGAATATAAAAGTGTTTGGGGAAGCTGAATCGAAAAGGAAAAAAACAGAAATACTAGAAGAGGCGTCGTACTTGAAAAAGGTTGTTGAAGGAAGAACCAAACCGTCGTCGGCCGTTGGATCCCAACTCAAAAGGGAAAACCCATTTCTGTCCGTCGATTTCATTAAATAAGCTTTTTCCCCAACCGCACCGCGCCACCTGCTCTCCGCCGCCTAACCCACCACTTTTTTTTTTCTCCTCCCTTTTTAAGTTAACATTTTTAGGCATTTTACATGAAATTTATTTGTATTTTTAATGACAAATTTTTTTAAAAAAAATGCAGTGTTATTTTAATAATTTAAATTATTTACTTCTATCTTATTTAAAAAAAATTTGGACATTCAATTTTTGTAATATATACAAATGTCATGACTAAAACGTGTAGAAAAAAGACTACACCTTTTAGTTCAAAGAATTGTAAAAATTAATGTAACCACAGATAATATAATGTAATAAAATGATAATTATAGAGAATTTGTTTGGAATGTGAATTGAGAAACATGAAATTTATATTTTATTTATAAAAATAGAAATAAATGCGAAATGAAATTTATATTTTAATTTACGAAGGGTATAAATATTTATATGTTGATTTTATATGAGCATAAATCTAAATTATAAAGCCAAACTTATGAAATAAGAATTACCTGATTTGTTTATAGTATGTTATAATTAGAATTACAATATATTACTTTCCAAATACTAATAAAACCCATAAATTAGTATATTGAATCGATATTACATGTAATAATATTAGTAAATTCTCGTGTAATAATAAAAACCATAAATAAAAAAGGATCAGCAAGTTCAGTGGAGTGGTCCCGAGGAGGAAAAGAGGAACTACGTCTACTTTCCTTGGTAGAGCCCAATTTTAAAAATGAAAATGATAGAAAAGTTGATGAACATGTGTGATTAGTAATATTGAAGAACAAAGAGCACATTTTGTTCTGCCAAGTCAAGAAAAGCATCATAAATTAGTGTAACAAATAAAAACATCATTAATAATTACAAATCAAGAATACCAGTTAGTAGTAAACTTCAATGTGATGGCATATATACAAAGGCAATCACATTGAGTATGAGATTCTTTTTATCTGGCTTTTGTTGCGTTTTTGGAGAGATCTTCTTGTGCAGGTGAATTAATTATTAACCCATTGTCAGTAGGTTTAACTAGTGAAGGGGTAAGATATACGATTATTTAGAGCGTACTCAAACTTTAGAGAGTACTACTTTGTTGTAGTTCCAATCACAGCATTTAGAGAGACATCTTAACTCCTGGATGCCTAGATTTTCATCTAAGAGTAATAGATGACTCTTATTGCTCTAAGTTAAGTTAGAGTGTTTGGGGAATACATGTTTATTTTGACTTTGTTAAGTTATTGCTTTAACTTTGCATTATCCTAAACTTTATTCCTCCCCCTTACTTTATTTTTTTAATATTACCCTCTACTTTAGTCATACAAAAATTTTATCAAACTCTAGTAATTCTTCTAAATACGATTTTTACTGAACAAATATAAAATATTATATTTAAATACGATTATTTTAACTTTTGTTTACATAGTATAATAGTATATGATTATATAGATATATATAAATAATTATTTGTGCATATTATGCAAATTAAGGATTTAAGAATTAATTTGACATAAACTAAAACAAAATTTAAATAATTAAAATGATTTTTTTGAAGAGAATTTCTTACCCCAATAATATACTCGATTAAAGGGTGAGTGGCGCATTTCAATAAACAAGTAAAAATATGCTCAATTTATGACCATCAACGTAAACTATTGTCAGAGAATTCCAAAATACGTCTTCTTCTTTAATGATAGGCTTAGGAATTATTTATTTACTTCCCTTCTACTTGAACCTTTCAGTTATAATCAATACCCTTTAGTTAAATGTTCATTCTAATGAAACCAAGACACTCAATCTTCCGGAATTGCCCAATATGCCCACAAGACCCTCAATTAAAGGCTCTAATTATTTCAAATCTCCCAATTAGAGGTGGTAATTTGAGTTGGGCCCGCGGGTCCAACCCGTAAAAAAATGGCGGGTTGGGTTGCAAAAATTGTAACCCATTTTGATGCGGGTCTTTTTGACCCGCACCCGCCAAGCCCGCACCCGCTTTTTTTTTTTTACTTTTTTTTTATTTATATTACATATTTATACTTTAATAATTTGAGAGTTTTAGCTAAACAAGAGACATTACACTTAATTTATATTAACTTTATCTCATTGAGTCATTTTTTTCTTTATATATATATTTATTTTATTTTATTATTATTTTCTTTGTGATATATTTATCTATGGATAGTGGTAAAATTGACTAAATAAATATTTTGACAACTTAAGACATGATTTGAATCTAATTAATATTAATATATATAATTTTTTTAAAAAAAATTGAAAAAAATAAAAAAATTACATATAAAAAATTAAAAAAAAAAGATAGCGGGTTAGCGGTACACCAACCCGCCTCCACTTCAACCCGCGACGGGCCAACCCGTATCTGGCAGGTTGACCCACGTTACCAACCCCACTCCCAATTGTAAAGTCCGAATTATAGCCTTTGAAGCTTCATTGTCTAATTAATTAATTCGTTAATTCATTTTAGGCCCTATCCTCTTATTTGCACTAGTAAAACAAATACTCAACAAAATGGGCAAGTTGCCAGGTGGTGAAGTTAGGCAAGGCACGTTATTTTTTGGGAGGTATCAAATTTCAATTTATGATTGATGACTGAAAATGAATATGAATATGCTACCCCCCGAGTCTCTCTCCATTTTACCATTAATGAATGCTTCTTCTTCTGCTCTCGCCCATAGTAATAAAAGCGACGACGACCTTTCGCATAAGATACGACAACAAACGAATCAGAACTTCAGAGCAATAAATAAATAAAAAGGGGAAATCTTGCAGTGCCTGCGAGGCCTCAACCCACATAGAATAGAACCTTCCGCAGATGGCTCCACACCAGGGCGGCTACGTTGTTAACGTCTCCGTCACAATTTATGACCGCATAGACGTAGAACCATCGATGGTCACAAAGAAAAATAATTTAAAAAAAAAAAGAAGAAATGGAAAAGGTCAACGATATCATCCCAGTTTCAATGGCAACAATATTGTGAATCGCTCTTAACACCACAAACTCTCTGAGTTTTGCGTAAATTGCGCTTCTTTCTTCTTATTATTAACCCCTTCACTAACCCCTTCTTCTGTTTTCTCTCTTCCAACCAATTTTCTTCTTTTTTTGTTTTTGTTTTCTTCCTTCTTCTTCTTCTTCTTCATATATTGTCCTCTCTTAATTCAAAGCCTCTGTTCCCATAAGTTCACTCTTCCGTGAACTTTCTTTCATCCGGGTACGTTATCTCAACTTTTATTAATTTTGCTCTTCTTCCTTTCTTTTGAAGCTTTTTCCTTTTACCTCCTTTGTTCTGTGTCAGGTATGTAATTATATAAAGTTTTGGGAGACAATCATTGTGACTTCTTTGAACCTTTGAAAAAATAAAAAATAAAATAATAAAGGGAGCATTATTTTTAGGTTCTTGAGAGTACTCAATGCGATGATTAGGATCTTTTCAATTGCATTTAAGGGTCCTTTTCTTCTGGGATAAGCTTTCTTGTCTCTTAATCATATTCATTATTCTCCGAATGAGCACAGGTTGTCAGATATGATGGATGCTTTGAACAAATATTGTTGGGCCCTTCGAGTGTGTCCCATAACGTCACTTTCCTTGTCTTTCTAGGTTTTAAATGTGTGAATCTTTCCCTTCAACGTTTATAGGCTTTTCAATTTAATTTCTCGCGCCCACGTTTTATATTTCTGTATCATAATCTGCAATCAGGGCAAATTTGTCCGAATTTGACTCTTTTAGCCCAAAAACGGGAAAGGGGGAAAACAGAAATTTCATATTACTTTTTTCCCTCGTTAAACATATATCCTCTTACAATCTTATTCAAGGCACTGTCAGATACTAAATATATGCCCCTTTCGTAGTGATGATTTGAACTTTAACTTGTTATATTGTAAAGAACTAATATCTTTCACTAGAACTAATGTTATTGTTAAAAATTTCATATTGTCATTCAAAAGAAAAACCTCTATCCATGTGGCAAAAGGAAAAACTCTATCAATTTGCTCATCATCATTGTTGAGTTACAATTAGCATTGAACTGTATTGAACTGCGACCTCAGCTACAAACTCATTGGGTGTATACTATTATTTTCTTATTTTGAAAGGGATAGAATTTGAGCAAAATCAAATGATTGGGGTACTACAGTGATTCCATGAGAGCACCAATTAAAAATATATCTTTGAAGCACCAAAGCAAGGTTTTACTATTCATCAGCACTGAGTATAATAAACACTACTGTTCATAGCAATCAATTTAATTTTCTGGGGATGTGGTGTGAGCAGGCTGTTTTGAAGAAAAAGTAAATAGCAGAAACACATATATGGCAACAGCAAGACCAAAAGAAAATAGTGCAGTTGGGAAGGAGAAGGTTATCTCCTCAAATTCTCAAAGCACAAGCACTAAAAAGACCACAAGACCACGCACACCAAGTGACAAGCCTAGCTCATCATCAGAAAAAGAAAAACAGATCCCAAACTATCTCAAGCCTACCCTAAGCTCACGCCATGAGTCCCACTCCTTCAAGAACAGTAAGAATGATCCTCCCCAGAGGACTGTTATAAACAGAAGAAGATCTTTGGACAAACCTCCATCACCTTCACACTTAACTAAACATAACCAGTCATCTTCAAGGTTGCACAAAGCCCTTGTGTCTCCAGGTCCCAGGGAGCGATCAGGATCACAGCATCGATCTCTGTCTTTCTCATCATCCAGAACCACCATTGCTTCCAAATCTGCTTCAGAGAAGACCTCCAGAACGTCCAGAGATGGGAAATTGTCTACCAACACCAAGAGTGTTGTAAACAAGAGTAGAAAGTGTCCTAGTCCTACACCTAAGAAGGTAGCTCGTGATGGTTCTACCACTGCTAACTCAACCAAAGCTCCTAAGAGTGATGCTGAGACTAAAGAGGAATTAAAAAATGTTGAAACTGAAGCAGAATTTAAAGATGCTTTGAACGAAAAGGTTGAAGAAGTGGTGATGGAAGATGACAATAAGCAAGAAGAAAGTGAGAATGCAACTGACCAGATTAATTCACCAGTTGTTAACTCTGAAAATGAGCATGAACATGAACATGAGAAAGAGCATCAGCAAGATCGGGTGGTTGAGGAGTCTAAACCTGGCGACCCTCATATTCAAGCTGATAATGACAATAATAATGTAATTCCTACAACATCAGAAGAAGAAGAAGAAGCAATAGCAGTTACTGTGGCAGATGAGACAAAACTGGTTGTTGAGGTAGAGGAAGCAAAAAGAGAGGATCCACCAGAAGAGAAAGCTGAAGATGTAAATCAAGAGGATGAGAATAATAACCCAGATGAAAGCATTGATCATCCAGAACCAGAAGAGCAAAAAGTTGATGTTGAAGAAAAGGAAGAAGAAAACGACAATGGGGTTAAAGAAGAAATGGATAGTGAGGATAACAAAGAGGAAAAGGCAGAGGAGGGGAATGAAGTAGTGAAGGGAGAAACAGATGAAGAAGTTAACTTGAAGGAAGGAGAGGATGATGATGATAATGATGTGGAGAAGAGCGAAGTTGAAGAGGTGAAGGCAGAATCAACACCAAAACAACAAGGGGCTGGGAAGAAGGAGACGACTCAGGTATCCAATGAAGTGATAGAAGAAACAGCAAGCAAATTGGAGAAGAGAACAAACAGGATAAGAGCATTGGCTGGGGCATTTCAGACTGTCATTGATCATCAATCCAAATGAAACAGGCATGTTACCTGTTTCATATGTTATACTTGAAAATCAAATAATCACAAAGTATGAGTAATGAATTTTATACTTCGTGATCATTTAGTATAAAGAAGTTATTACATGAGTTCTCGTATCCCTCCAGAACCGAAGGAGCAAGGTTGTCCTCAACTTCATGACTTGTAAATCATTTTTATTAATATGTAATAACATTTCTCTGTATAATCTGCCACAGACAATCATATATTTAAACAAATCAACTAACATCACCTCTCCTTTATCACGATATTTATAGAGCTAGCCAAATCATTCTCCTCGATACCTGTTTATTTTGACACTAACTATTTTCTCTGTTGAGGAGCTGGGCAAGTTATTGACTAAAGTTATGGTTATGCATAGGCGAGGTCTTTTTGGTAAAAGTGTGTGAAAATTTGAAGGAATTAAAAGTATAGGAAAAATAACCGCCTTAAAATGTTATTAATCATGTTAATAAATGAGAATATAAATAAACTTTTATATAGGCAAAAATATAAACTAATAAGTTAAATGTAGAATCTATCATAATTCTAATATCCCAAATTTATTTTTCTAAAATATGATAATTTAATATTCAAATCTGATCTTAAATAATATCTAAACTTAAATTTAGATAATTAAATAACTAACAAAATATAATATTAATTAATTAATAATTAATTATAAACAAGCGCATCTCAATACTCCTTTCAAGTTGAATCGATAGCTTGAATACTTGAGATTTTCAACACTCCCCCTCAAACTAGAAGATAGCTTGAATGTGAGTAGCATTATTATAAAAGAACCATAACTTTGAATTCTTAAACTAGTAGTGAATACTGAACTGAAGTTAATTAGATCTTAAATCTAAATATTAAGACAAAGTTATGAATTTGATGAAGAACATTATTGTTGGATGTCTGACAAGAACATTTGCAAAAGAGAAACTTGATAAAAAATCATATGTATTATTCAAGAACAACATGCTCATATAATTATGATAACCTACTTGAGTTTACAAAAGTAGAGGGAAAATAAGGGCCTCGGTATTATTAATCTTTTTAATAAATGAGAATATAAATAGACTTTTATATAAACAAAAATATAAACTAATATATTAAACCTAAAATCTATCATAATCTTAATATCTCAAATTTACTCTTCTAAAATATGATAATTTAATATTCAAATCTGATCATAAATAATATCTAAACTTAACTTTGAATAATTAATTAAATAACTAATAAAATATAAAATTAATTAATAATTAATTATAAATTAGAACATCTCAATACTTCTAAATTTATTACTTAAATATTTGAGCTTCTCAACAAAGTGTTACTAAGGTCTCGCTAGATTGTGCAATTTTAACTCGATATATGTAGTAAATTGTAAATTTTCCGCTGAGTTACCTACCTAGTTTTCAGAAATAAACAGAGTTGACAAAATAAATGTATCTGAAAAGGGGAAGATAAATCTCCACTATCCATCAATGTCATCATCTGCTTTAATCCACAAGCAATTAATCCGAAATAATGACTACTGAAGTACCAAATTAAAAACAAATGGGAGCAGACAAGAACACTTTAAATTTACGAATATATACAACTTTCTAAATGACACCACAGGCCGTCAGTAAATCTGCCAAAAACTGGTAAACTCGTGCCATTGGAGTTTGTAAGGCATCTAGTTAATTTTGAACTGAAACAAGGATGTAGCTTTTTGGGCCTACATATGGGAGCTTCAGAAGCAGAATCGAATAAGGGAAAAACCGCAAAAATCCTCTAGAGTCCATTTTATCACATTACCAACTTAGAAGGCTTTTGCAATCCTACTTTCTATCCCTTCCTCCCACACCCTTCTTTCTCCTTTTCCTTCAACTCTCCAAAGAGAAACCTTATAGGGGCCACTCAATTCAGTCCCCATGGGCAGAACTGTATATAGAGAAAGCAGATGACATACTGAAACACCTAAACATGGTATATCACTATTATCTTCTAAAGATTGAAAGTTTTGGCCCTAGTGATTCAAATGCAGGTGTGATAAACCTATACAATTGTTGTGATGTAAAAACTCCAACTGCCCTTGAGTTGTATGCGGTACCGTATGAGCTGGTGTACTTTACAATGATAACCATTTGGTAGCCCTTCTCCAAAATCAAATCGACAACATGACCAACTGATGTTGTAGTTGTAACAGTGGGAGGCGGGCTTCTCATCATTGTTGAAAGCGAAGCATTCAAGTCCAACTGCACAATAAATTCATCGAATAACCCAATAAGGTTAGGTGCAGAAATTGCCATCCCGTGAATAAAATAACCAACCACTAATAGTAATGTAGTCTATATACTGTTCGTCCATACATACAACAATTAGGGAAAGTGGGAATATAAAAAGCGCACACAGGTGGACAAAATAACCTAATTTCCCTATTAAATAGTTATCTCTAGTTATTATTTTCGTACTAGTTCTAGTATAATACGAAAAATGAAATTTTAAAGATGTCACATCTTTGTGCATTCATGAATGCACATGCTTCAATATTTATAAGATTTTGATGAATGGTATAAAAATTGAATGATATTAAAGACTTGTAATATATGAAACAAATTTCCAAGCTAATAAAGGAGTACCTGAGTGCAGTCTTCACGGTGCACCAATCCTATACAGCTGCCCCAATCATCTACTATTGGAACAACTGGATCATCAAAGAAACGCATAACCACTTCCTTCAATGGTACAGTGCCTTGCAGTGGTCCTATTGCTTCAAATGGCAACATGAATCTCTCAACTGGTTCAGCAGGTGAAACCTAAAGGCAGAAAGTAAAATTATGCAACCAGAAAGATTACTGAGCATAAAATTTTAATCAAACTGTTAGTTAAATACCAAAATATTTGACAAAATAAGACTTATAATTCATTTGATTTTTTAAGTATGAAAACCTTCAAAAGTGTCAAGTTTAAATAGATATCAAGGAACTTCGATAATCACGCTAAGCTCTGCATGCTTGTGCAAAGGATGCTAAGAAAATACTGTAGGTACCTGTGGAAGTAGGTAAGGACTGAATATGGATTTTGAGAATCCCAATGTGGCCTCAATGCGCAGAGTCACCTAGATTGAAAATGAATAAGACAACATCAACTTCTATGGAGGAAAACAAAAATGAACATCAATGAAGCATTGTTCAGTAAATTTTACTTTTTCATGATATTTGGCATTAAATTTTGAACAAAATTAACCAAGGCAAACAGTATCAATTCTATCTAGTTGAAGAAAAAGGGAGGGAAAAAAGGTAATCCACCAAACACTGGTGAAAAGCCAAAGCTGAGCCAAGGAAACTCCCCACGCCTTCTTAAAATAGATCATCATACAAGTAACAATATACCCAAACAGCTTCGCAAGGTAAGAAATTGCATTTGCCATGTATGGAAGACCCTGAATGCGTGGGTATATTTTGTTCAATAATCATGTTCAATAAAACTTGCATTACATACCATGCCTCCACGACTTGTCCATGATATACCCTTCCATTTTGAAGCAATAGTAGTAAGAGTTTCAATGGCAACATCAACCTGGCCAACATTCACCATCACAGTCAGTCAATATTGACTTGGTAAAATAGTTGACGGTTCAGGTGTAAAACGACAGAAACAAGAGAAAATAAGGGCCTCTTCAACCTCATAATCAACAACCACTTATCAATTATTACCTGATCACTATTCAGTGCTGCTTCCATGAGAAGATGATCAGCTTCTTTTTGGGCAACTGACAAGATGGTTCCTGCAGAATCTGGCAAAAGCCGCCTATGCAAGTTTTTGACTACATTGTAATCTCCTCTAGAGGCAAAAGCACGCATCATGGAAAGATAAAGGTGAGGCTTGGGCCTCAACTCTGGATTCCAACCAGCCAGCTTCAGTATTTCTCCAAAGATGCATTGAGCACCTGAATGCCCAAAAGATAGTCCAACAAGGAAAAGAGAAACAGCATACAAATTCATCAACTGATGACGTGAAACAAAAGAACTGACCACAAGCAAACAGACTAATTGTTATCTTTCCAGAAAGAAAAATTCCTCAATATCCATACAAACTTCGCAATGAAAACAACTGAAAGTTGAAATTCAACCAGCAAGCAGGACTCATTTATTTACAAATATGCAAAATAAACAAAATCATCTATTCTGATTACGATAACTCCACATAATTATGTTTCGTATTGCCACAATTTCTGTTCAGTTACAGAATAGAGAATAAATAACAGCATACCCTTAATTGAGCCACAGTTTAATAAAGCATCAATCATTGCGGTGTAAGCAGTTCGATCAATATACAATTCCTGACACGATTTCATTTCCAGCACTATTTTCAGGACTGACAAGAGATCTTTGGCCTGTCCAAAACCCTGCATTTAAAATAAAAGACACAATTACCCAACTACAAATAGAAGCTACATAAGAGGCCATGCAGTTTTTTTTTTTTGGCTCAGGCAAAAAGCCAGTTGCATATCTTAGACTATTGTTTATGCTGTCAAAGATCTATTTTAATAAAAATACTGAAATCACAATCAATAACACAATACATCACCTTTTTTAATAAAAAGTTTAAATTTTTAAGTGAGAATACAGACCTTGAGCAGTGTCGTATATGTGACAATATCTGGCAAAACGGCATTGTGGGTAGATTTCTGTGCTTCATTCTATAAATATAAAAGTTATA
The DNA here is from genome assembly GCA_037074615.1 of Leucaena leucocephala. Taxonomy (NCBI): domain Eukaryota; kingdom Viridiplantae; phylum Streptophyta; class Magnoliopsida; order Fabales; family Fabaceae; genus Leucaena; species Leucaena leucocephala. The sequence goes on from CM073541.1 coordinate 21,220,960, forward strand.
ATTTCAGAAACCTCCATAGATCTCAGTCTACAGAAAATAAGTGGACTTCTCTTGAACACATGATAGTTACCTTCATGTTTTCAAAAAATTGCATAGCAGTATCCATGTCTTGACTCTTGACACATGCTAATATGAGAGAGTTGTAGGTGAGCCGATCAGGCTTCATTCCATGACGTAACATTTCATTGTGCAAGTTTACGGCATCTAGAGGAAAACCTGCGGTGATATACCCCTAGAATTCAAAAAAGTAAAAAAACCCTTCAAGGTTAAAGATTGTTAAGAGTAGTCTTTGCAATCACTGCTGGTTACGAACTCAAATTACACTTCATAGGGAAACTGTTTTCTTGAGAGATCAAGCATAAGAGCAAAACCTTTATGAGTAAGTTGTATACTGAGACTGAGAAATTGCCACCTTCACGAAATACATAACCATAACGAGCAAGGAGGCCATTGGCACGACGTAAGTCTCCTGCACTATAGCATGGCATGTAAAGCGTCATCAGTCAATAAAGAGGCCAGTATTCATCTTATCAACTGGCACGAAGCAGTCTGAAGCTTAAATGCCTCGTGACACCATAGATCGATTTGTACTTCTGCTAATTTTCATCCTCAATTGCAGTAAAGCAGTTGAACGATAAGTGTGGAACAGACGTTATGACTCACCTGCTTCGATTATGGCATTTAGCAGACCAAAGATCAATGATACTGACAGCTTTGGATTTCCAGGTGCGATACCTTTTTCCACGGATTCAAGCATTTGAAAGGCTTCATCAACTTTCCGCAACTCGCCTAATCCCTATCATACATTTAAAAAACAAAAGTTCCGACCATGCTCAGAAAGAACATATAATTGGATAGCATATATCACAGCATTAGTAGACCAAAAAAGATACTATATTCCAAACGGATGATTACTAAATTATCGCTATATACAGAGAAAGGAAAATGCAGAAACGATGAATTGCAAGACCTTCAAAAGCGTGGCATACGTGACAGTATCCACGCCACAGCTCCCCGGTTTTGTCATCTCATCAAATATCCTAAGAGCTGAATCAATATCACCGCAATGAACACAGGCCTCCATGACCGCGTTCATGACAATTGTGTTCAACCTCCCATAACGTTTCTTGGCAATGTCAATCTCTTGAAAAATCTGAGGAAGAAAACCATCAAGAGTGAGCGCTAATGTCCCCCAAACCAAACGTAAGAAAGACAAGATTCATTTTTCCTCCGCAATCAAAGCAGAGTAGCAGCCAGCAGCAATATAGAAGAAGGTAAATAAGAAAACATAACAGAAAGACGAGATGGAGGAAAAGAGAACTTGGTGAAGCTGCCTTCGGTGGGTGAGTTGGACAATACGAGAAGTAAGGCACTTAAGGTTCTTTTTACGCGGATTAGCGGTGCTCTTCAAGCGACGCCGAGCTGGAGCAGAAGAATAAGAAGAAGAAGAGGTGATAAAAAGGGGAGAAAGCGGGTTTGAGTTAGATTGAGGTGGAGTGCGATGCGAGAGAATGCGAATTTCAAGCATTGTTGCTGGCAGCGAGGAAGTGGAATGATACAAAGGAGAAGCTGGCTACCCATCGGCCATGGAATATAGTGCAGGAAAGGAGCTCCGACCAGATAAAATACCAGACCTGTAAAACGGGATCAAAATGGCGGGTAATTGTGTGGTGGAAATGAGATCAGGCCCATGCCCCTTGGGCTGCGTAATGGGCCTGAGCAGTGAATAAGACTGGAACTTAAGCGGTGGGCCCATCCTCCACTGTAACACATTGTGATTTGTCGAAAAGGTTAATAAAGTTACCAATGGGGTTGGGTATAATTAACAGGGGTTTGAATATAATTGTTTATATTGCGACGAGTGAAGGATCATTTTTTTTTTGTAAAGGTGTATGAAAAGACAAAACTCTTGCCGTCTTTCTGGTTCCTGTAATGGCTGCCGCCGTAAATAAAATCTGGTCCCATTCGCTAATCCCTCTTGTTCTCACTTCATTAGTCAAAGTGTGCTTCCTTTTCTATTCCCTCGTAGCTGTTACGAGCACATATGGCCTGCAATGTCAAACTAAACACGTCCACGCTTCTCAATTCTCTTCAATCTTAGGGAAGACCCGGGCCCAACTATATTTTCCCGGGAGACAATATTGCTTCGATAGAATGCCTAGTGTTTCCTTCTTCTTTTTTTACAACTCGTGTTGGAAGTGACAGGCGACAAATGGACACGAAAGAGTGTGAATGAAATGGACGTGATATGTAATTCAGAAGAAGAAGAAGAAGAAGAAGCAGAGATGAAAGCGGCGATCCCCTGTTAAACAAAGATTATTGTTATTTATGATAGTGAAGACGGTGAAAATTATGAATTATGTGGTCATAAATAAAATGAGGAGAGGAGGGCATTGATTCTAGAATTCAATGGAACCGACAAAATTGTGAAGAGTGGTTCATGTTGGAGCAATGATTGGAAGCTTCCTGCATACACCAGCTGTTTGGGTACTCCTCCCAGAATATGAACTAAAAATGTTTAAATATTTTAAAACGAGGAGATAAGTATTTTAAAAAAATCATATACTCGTAAGTTGAAGAATTGATGTGAAAGATTGTGTGTAGAGTTATATTTTAAAAAGATTGTTACTCTTTATAAAAATAATTATTAGCTATTTAATTTTTATTATTTTATAAATTAATATAAGATTCGATGAATTAAACATATGACTGTGATATTTTAATTGAAGATGCACAACTTTAAAGCATGTCTCAAATGCTTATAAATATTTTACCATCATCTCTTATTGACGAATAATATAAGAAACACAACATGCTTAAACTTACCGTACGTCTTTGAGTGCACAATAGTCAAGGTCTTTTTTAGTGAATCTAGCTTGCACCCTATAACTATAGGATGGGAATAGATGAGGATAAATTAAGTGTTAGCAATCCTTATCCACCCAACAAAATCCATCCTCTTTGCCCCCACCATGCTTTTAGATTTTTTAATTTTCTTACCAACCAGATTTGAAACTTGCCTTCTCCCTATATTCCGACCTTGCTTTCCCTCCTAAACGCGCCGACGCCAATTATTATAATTCTCACTTTCTCTTCTCGCCTTTACTTCCACTCAAATTCCAAACATCGTCGTCTACATATCCACCTTTCTCTTCTTCTCTCTGTTCTCCCTCATCTTCATTCCTTTCACAGTCAATTCGAAAATGGAGATTACCCACAAGGAAACAACCAATCGGGATTCGGACTCGCAGGTTTTGATTCCCGGATTGCCCAATCCAGTCGCCGAGCTTTGTCTTCTTCATCTTCCTTACCCTTACCACGCCTTGGCGCGTTCAATTTCGTCTTCTTGGAACACAGCCATCACCCAGCCGAGTTTCCTCCTCTCCAAGAAATCCCTCTCTCTCTCCAGACCTTATCTCTTCGTCCTCGCCTCCCACAAATCAACGGCCACGATGCAGTGGCAGGCCCTCGACCCCTCATCCGGCCGTTGGTTCGTCCTGCCCCGCATGCCCGCTCCGAAATCCTCCTGCCCGCAGAGCTTTGCATGTGCCTCGATGCCACTTCACGGGAAACTCTTCGTCATGGGTGGCATGCGGACGGACACACAGACTCCTATGGACTCTACCTTCGTCTACCGCACATCCACCGATCAATGGTCCCAATTATCCCCCATGCCCACCGCCCGATCCTACTTCACCGCCGCCGAGATCAACGGCAAGATCATGGCCGTCGGGGGAACGGGGCCCCGCATGATGAATTCAATCAGAGAGGTGGAAATCTACCATCCGGAAAGAAACGAGTGGGAGTCGCGTGCTAAGATAGATGCGAACATGGGGAGGTACGACTCTGTGGTGAGGGGAGGGAAGCTGTTCTTGACGGAAGGTTGGACGTGGCCGTTCATGTTCTCACCGAGAGCGGCGGTGTACGACGGAGAGAGGGACAGGTGGGAGGGAATGAGGCAGGGGTTGAGGGAGGGATGGACGGGGGTGAGCGCGGTGGTAGAGGGGAGGCTGATAGCGATATCGGAGTACGGGGACTGTCCGGTGAAGGTGTACCACGAGGAAAGGGACGAGTGGGAGTACGTGAAAGGGATGAGGTTTCCGAGGGAGAAGCTGGAGAGGCCGTTGATGGTGAGAGGGGAGGAAGGGAGAATCTACGTGGTGGCGTCGAAGCTGAACGTGGGGATCGGGACGGTGGAGGTAGAAGACGATAAAGAGAAAGGGAAGGAGGTGGTGAAGGTGAAGTGGGAGGTGGTGGAAGCGCCTAAGGCTTTTGCAGAGTTAACGCCTTCTCAGTGTCAGGTGCTCTATGCCTGAATTATCCACTAGCATATACCTCAAACAATATATATATGTTTCAGACCGGAGATGATTAATTTGTCGTTGTATTCGGTCGGAATAAAGTGTTTGTGTTTAGGCCTGCGCACTTTGTTTTTTTTGGTTGCGCTTGCCCGTTGCCAAACACTGTCGATCTCTTTTTTGTTTCTGGATCCATTGTTTATGTCAGTGATAAATCCAAATGATTAGTAATGCACATGTAGCAGTAGAGAAAAAGTAACAGGAAAGAGAGAGAGAATAACAATGAAAGCATGATTAGGGAAACATAAAAGATAGAGATGAGAGGGGATGTGAATTCTCTAGTGCGCAGGACTAGAGAATAATAAAGAATGTTTAGGTAAAGTCTTGAACTTACTTGAAAAGATAATAAAAGAATTAAACCCTCAGAAAGAAAGTATAGATGCATTCGCAATAGATATAAACAAAGAAGTGAGAGAGACGGTGGATGGCATTAAGAACAAAAGGAGGGAATATAGAGAGAGGGTAAAAGAAAACAGAACAAGACAGAGGATGGAAGATACGTGGAAAAAACAGGGAGGAATAATCGCAGGTAGAAGAAGGAGGGATGTTACATCACGCGGAAGAAGCCAATCATAGAAAGTTCTAGAGACACGCACACGCGCTGCTTTCCGCGAATATATTAACACGTCTCTGATTTTCTGCTTCCACCCGACGCTATATTGTTCCAGAACCCCAGAACAACATTGTACTCTCAACCTCTTTCTTTGTTGTTGTATACATAGAGAGAGAGAGAGAGAGAGAGAGGGAGGGAGGGAGAGAGAGAGAGAGGTGACGAAGGTGTTGTGAATCGGATCGATAATAAGAGCGAACATGTGTTTGGTGTTTGTGTGCGACGAGGACGAGAGGGTGATATCAAGGCAGATGGCGCCCCGGGCGTGCCCTTTCTGCGGAGGGGCGGTTCAGGCGGTGGACGTGGAGAGCCAGTGGCGGTTCTGTTTCTTGCCCCTTTACTTTAAAACCAAACGCCGTTTCTACTGCTCCTTCTGCAACCGCCGTTTGGTCACTCAGCAGTGATTAGTTCCTGTTAATATTTAGTTACCTTGCTCTTCAATTTTGTGTCAATTTATTTTAATTTAATTATTTGTGGGGATGTTTTCCAACTCTTTCTTTTGCTCGGCTTGTACCCTGAAAAACTCGAAACGAGTTGATCCGTTATTCACGCTTAATTAACTCCACTGGCGGCCCTTTTTTATGGATTATCTTCACATCTTTATCACACAACTACTCGTGATTCGAATCCTAAAACCTGATTGCGACTCCATTCATTGGTCGGATATAGTTCTTTTTTTTCTTGTTGCTTGTAGGTGAGACTTGTAGTTTTGAAGATTAAAACATGGTCTTAGTCGCCAATTGATCTGGTTAAGAGGTCCATGTCCCCAAAGTACTAGGTCATCGGATATTAGGATCCGAACGAGATTTTGCTATAAACGCACACCCCAGGTACAAAGTAAAACACGCCTTGTGTTTCCCAATTAGCAGCTACCAAACAGGAACTTGTGAAGGCGTTGGGAATGGGATTCCATAATCCCATTCCCAACGCTAATAAAAACAACAACAACAGTATCACTACTTATAATAATACCAGTTCTGACTGCATCAATTGATGAAGCTAGTAGCTTCATCATATCAAAATATCCCATACAAATACGTAACAAACCTTATAATAAAAAGCAGCAATTCCTAAGCCACTTCGCATTTCATTCTATTTCAACATGTTAATAACAGCCTAACAACTCTGGGTTGAGCTGCAAGTTTCTTTTCTTTGTTTTATTCTTTTTTACCAGCAACTAAAATAAGTTACTATCCGTCCAAACACAAAATGGAATATAATCAAAATACCAAAAAGTTAGATCCATGAAATGTATTAATCTCTTATTATAATATCATGAACTTAAATTTAAATTTTTATTAAAAATATGTATATTTAATTTGATAATATTTTAAATAAAATTGATTCTAATAAATATATATATACACACGAGAAAAAAAACAAAGGAATCAAAATAAGGCGAGATACAGGAACTCATCCAACCTTCATGATGAGGCCCACTTCCATAATCATTACGCAAATTTTAATGGATCATAGCGAAGCATATATTTCTCTCTCTTTCTTTTGAGGAGGGAGAAAAGAAATCTCTTCCTTGAAAAGTCAGGTTGACCCATGTTATCCAATAACGGGGACGACATGGTTAAGTAACCCGCAAGAAAAATCTGGAATGGTTCGATTTTTATATTTTCCAGATTAAAAGCAAAAAAGAAAGGACTGAACACTTCAAAATTGGATTGGATTCTTCAGAATAGAGATAAGAGGGTGACTAGTTGCAGGTACAAAAAAACAATTAAAATAAAAGGACGCAAAATAAATATGGTCTTCCCCTTTCACAAATATCAAGGGCCGTAAAAAAAAGATAAGATACGTTTTTTTACCAAAAAAAAAAAATTAAGGGCAACACTCTCCCAAGACTAAGACACATCCGGCTCTCAAAAAGTACTTACAAAAACTTATAAAATCGCTTGAGCATTCTTGACAAAAATCAAACTAGCATCTATGCGACCTTATTTTTTACCATCCATATATGCCATCTATCGTTGGCAGTACGTTTTTGAATCTTTTTTTCTTACGGTTTATTTAGTATGGGTGATTTAGAGGGGAGGGAGGAAGAGGGGAAGAATTTTATTTCCCTTCTTTTATTTGGCTAATTAAGACATTTAGGAGGGGGAATTTTTTTTTTTAAATTTTCCCTCCCCTCCAACTTTACTTCCGCTTTAAAATTGAGAAAATTTAGAATAAAAATATAATATTATTGTCTTATAATATTAATATACCCATAATTTATTTAATATTTTAATATTACCCTTATATTATATTTTATTAAATTATTCTATAAAATAATATAAAATAAATTTGTCTATATAAAAATATTTTTTCTCCCCTCCCTTCTTAAACCAAACAAAGTAATATAAAAATATTTCCCCTCCTCGCCCTTACGCATTGTTTGGCTGGGGTATTTAGGGGAAGGTAGGAGGAGGGAAGGGATTTTGCTACCCTTCCCTTGTTTGGCTTGTTAAAATATTTAGGAGGGGAGGGAAAATTTTTGAAAATTTTCCCTCCCCTCCAACTTTACTTCCCCTCCAAAATTAGGAAAATTTGGAGAGAAAATGTAATATTATTTTATAATATTAATATACCCATAATTTTTTTAATATTCCAATATTACCCCTATAATATATTTTATTAAAATATTATATAAAATAATATAAGGTAAATTTGTCTATATAAAAATATTTTCCCTCCATTTTCTTCTTGAACCAAATAAAATAATATAAAAATTCCTCCCCTACTCTCCCTTAATATTAATCCAAAAAAAATAATAATAAAATTCCTCCTTTTCCTTTCTCCTTTTTTTCCCCTATTAAAATCCCTCCCTTTGAGCCAAACACAACGTTAATGTTATAATAATAAAATCCGTGTTTTTCCCCTTCTTTTCTCTCCATTAAAATTCATCCCTTTCCCTTCCCTCCATTAGCCAAACACACCCTTAATCTCCCCGCCCACACGCACAACCTAATCCCTCAATCCCACTGGCCCAGTGATCCGTTCTCAAATCTTTGCTTGCTTTCTTCTTCCTTTTTTGAATATCCACATCCATCCACCTACCACACATATTAAATATATAGGCAACTACCCTTATCGCCATAACCACACCTTTTTATACTTTGAATTTGATGGCCACCTCACAGGATAATGGATATGCATAGAATATACTTTCAGATAAACTTTCAAAACCCAGATAGCAAGATAAAATTTTTAATATATTCCACACTTTCGTCCTGTAAATTTTTATTTAGTCACAAGATGATCCATCATTATCACCACCAGCAACAACAAAAGAATACCCAACAAAAAAACTATAGGTTGAAATGTTAAAATTGATAGCCTTGATCATCATCGTCATCGGCTTCTCCTTCTTCTTCGGCATGTTCCTGCAGATCTGCCAGAGAAAAACTCCTGGCCTTCATGCTTCCGAGTCTGAGTCTCATCCTAGCGGCATAAGATTCAGGGACTCTGCTCTGTCGAAGCTGAACTGGGTTTTCATGTCTGTTTTCGTGTGGTGACAAGGACGATGGGGATGGGGATGGGACTTCTCTCGCTTCTTCTTCTGCGTAAGCGTCGTCGTCGTCGTCGTCTTCCTCTACGGGCAGGAGAGGCATGGATTTAGGGTTGGACCAGCTGTAGAAAGATCTTCTGGACAACTTGGAAGCGATCAGAAGCCGTCTTCTCTTGTTGAAGGGATTCTCCTGTTTCTTCAAGTCTTTGACGCTGGTGATTTGAGATAAATCCGTGAATGACTTCGATTTACCCTCGAAATGGCTGGATAATCCCCTCCTGAAACCATCCCATATCAAAATCAGAACTAATTACTTTTTTAAGACGACGGATGAAAGTTGAACCGCAGAAATTAACAGGATCGAGAAAACATTTTAACCAGGGCATCAGAATCAATGAGAAGGAACATCAGATTCCATCTAAGAGGAATCAAATCGGCGAAGAAAAGGATAGAGAGAAAAAGAGGGTACTAACTTGAAAGGAAGCGAGTCTTCTAACGCATCCAAAGATCCCAGCCCACGGAACTTGCTCTGCACTTCGTAATCGTCTTCTTGGGCATCGCCGTCCTTTTTAAACGACAGATCGTTGTCGCTGTCGTCGGGAGTTCCGATGGATGAGGAGCTCTCGGAGGAGTCGGCGTCCAAGGAGGCGGGACGCCCCAAGAGGCAAGAAGGAACGGTATGGTCATCGGGGTCGGCGACCGGGCGGTCTCTGGGGTAGGACGGCGGAGGAGGGGGGGAGGAGGAGGAGGAGGAGGAAACGTCGATGGTGAAAGAGGGACCCACCAAAACCTCCATGGATGGAGAGTGAGAGAAGGGAAAGGGAGGAAAGAAGGGGGGATGGGGGTAGCTAGCCTTGGCCGGTGTGTCGTCTCCGTCGGTTGGGCTTCCAGGGGAAGGGGTTTGTTGTCATCAATCAAGGGAAGAGTGTAGAGGGAAAGAGAGTGAACATGCTCATTGGTGAAGGGTGCAGAGTGGTGGAAGAGAGAGAAAGCGATGAGAGGAGAGAGGCAAAGGGCGGGTGGGGGTTTGGTATAAATAAGAGAGAAACAAACTCACAGAGCAATAAATGAAGGGAGGGAGAGGGAGGGGAGGGAGAAATAGATAAGAACGCGGTTTGACAGGAAGCAGGCTGTGAGACCAGATGTATTTTTACTTTGGGAAAATGAAAAAAAAAAATACTTAAAATTTAAAAAGATAAAAAAGACGTATAAATCTAAAAAAAAATAAATTAGATAGGAGATCTAATCTATCATTTAAAAATTATTGTGTATAATTATAAATACTATTATGGTAGTTACAAATACCATTGACAGAGTTATAAATAAAAAATAAAATTGTACTTTTTACAACTCTTGTAATGATATTTGTAACTTTTTTAATGGTATTTACAACTCCGCTAGTTGTATTTGAATTTCTATAATGATATTTGTAACTCTACTAATAGTATTTATAACTCCCATAATAATATTTACAACTGTACACAATAATTTAAAAATGACAGATTAGGCCTCCTGTCTAATCTATTTTTTTTTAAATTCATAAACTTTTTTTATCCTTTTAAATTTTAAATGGGTTTTTTAGGATTTTCCCTCTTACTTTTCCCCCTTAATATATTATATATTAAGCGAGTACAAACCGAATTTAACATTTTTTAAATCTCATTTTTTAAAAAATTACAAAATAAACCAAAATTAAATTTCTTCTTGAATGAAACTCATTTGGTTTACACTTGTTAGTCTGGATTAGGGGTGGAAATTTGGGTTGGGCCCGCGGGCCTAACCCGCCAAAAAATGGCGGGTTGGGTTGCAAAATTTGCAACCCATTTAGATGCGGGTCTTTTTGACCCGCACCCGCGGCGGGCTAACCCGCCGGGTTGGCGGGTTAGCCCTTTTTTTTTTTTTTACTTTTTTTTTATTATTTATATTCCATATTTATACTTTACTAATTTGAGAATTTTAGTCAAACAAGGGACATTACACTTAATTTATATTAACTTTATCTCATTGAGTCATTTCTTTATATATATATATATTTATTTTATTTTATTATTATTTTCTTTGTGATAAATTTATCTATGAATAGTGACAAAGTTAACTAAATAAATATTTTGATAACTTCAAACATGATTTGAATCTAATTAATATTAAAATATATAATTTTTTTAAAAAAAGTAGGCATATATATTAAAAAAATTATGAAAAAAATAAAAAAAATAAAAAAAAATTGGTGGGTTGGCGGGCTCGGGTTGGGATTATCCCAACCCGCCTGAAAGCGAGCCGGTTAAAACCGGCCCGCTTTTATATCAACCCGCGGCGGGCCAACCCGTATCCGACAGATTGACCCGCATTACCACCTCTAGTGTGGATTACGATTCTAGGCTAAAGCCTTATTCATACATACGATAAATGCATATTTAGTTTCACTGTAGTTGTTTTTACTTTTAAATGTTAATCTCTTAAGGATCAGTTAATTAATTTAAATAAATTAATTAATTATAATTAATATAAAAATTAATTAATTAATTTTAATAAATTAACTATAAATCTTTTCTCGTGAGTCAGTTGCATAAGAGTAAAAGAAAATTATAATTAATTAATTATTTATAATTGTTATTATAGTTAAAATTTTAAAATTTGATATTTAAAAGATCTTAAAACCTATGATAATAATTAATTAGTAATCTTATTAAAATAAAATTTAAAATTTTTTGAATACGAAAGTGTTATTAATGATTGTCATTATTAATTGTGATTTATATACTAAAAAATTAAAAATATTAAGTAAAGTTAACCCATATCTATTTTAAAATAAAATGGATATTATAAAATTTTAATATTATAGTTAATAGTTAATAATTGATAATGAGTAATATATTTAATAGAAATTTATCTTCACTAATTAATTATTTTATTTAATTTTTTTAATATATATAATTTAATCAACTATTTAATGTCAAATGAAGCATAAGTTTTGTCATTAGAGACTCCAGGGAATGGTTGCTGGGCAGAGTAATAGAAAAAAATTCCAAAGTTTTCTTTTATATTCACGTGGAAAGCAATGATAACAAACGAACCAACAAAATATGATATCAATAACATGTTTGGATAAATTTTTAAAAAATAATTTATAAAAAAAATCTAGGTAACTTTTAAAAAAAAAGTTTTTAGAAAATAATTTATGAAAAAAAATAGTTTTAGATAAATGAATATTTGGATAATTATTTTTAAAATATTTTTTATAATTAAAAAATTATTAAAAAAATGTATAATTTTATTAAAAGTATGAGAGAGAATAAATGAGATAGGGTAAAAAATAGAGAGAAGAGAGGGTAAAAAAGAGAGAGGAGAGAGGGTAAAAAAAAGAGATGAGATAGAAAATAGGGTGGAGAATATAGAAAAGAGATGAGAGATGATAAAAAAGATAGATGGAAGATAAAAGATAGTAGAAGAGATAAGAGAGATTGTGTAAAAAAAATAAGGATAAAATAGTAATTAAGTAGTCTATAAATTTTTTTATTGTTCTAAATAACACTCTAACTAGCTTATCTGAAATTATAATTTAGTCCAAAAGTTTTTTTTAGATAAATATAGTTTTTTATTTTAAAATTTTCACCAAATAAAATTTTACCTAATTTTTTTTTAATTATAGTTTCCCTGAAAGCCAATGAACTGGGAAAACGTGGTTTTTGAACGCGATGATGGGCCTGCTTGGAAACCGTAAAAATCACGGTTTTAAAAAAGTTTCTGACTCAAACTTCGGTTTAAAAAATTTTTAAAATAAACAGTCGTATTTGTTCAAACGGGTTTCTGGACTAAACTATAGTTTAAAACCATAGTTTCAGATAAGCTGGTCAGAGTAGCTTTTGAAACAGTAAAACACTTTTTAACTACTCAATTACTATTTTATCCCTATTTTTTCTCACACCATTTCTCCTATCTCTTCCATTCTTTCAACCCTCTCTCCTCTCTTCTCTATATTTTCTATTATCTCTCATCTCTCCTCTATCTTTTTACCCTCTCTCATCTTTTATACATATATTTTTTAGTAATTTTACGATTACAAAATCCCTTATTGTAACAACTATCTAAACATTCATTTATCCAAAATCATTTTTTTCCATAATCTCTTCTCTAAAAGCCTTTTTTCATAAGCTGTCTATAAACCTATTTTTTTAATGAGCCTGTTTTTAAAATCTTATCCAAATACACACATTATTGTGTATATTTGGATAAGATTTTAAAAAAAGATGTTATGAAAAAATGGGCTTTTTGACAGCTTATGAAAAAAAAGCTTTTAGAGAAGGGCTTATAAAAAAAATAATTTTAAATAAATGAGTATTTGAATAGTTATTATCAAAAGGGGTTTTGTAATTATAAAATTACTAAAAGGGATATGTATGAGAGATAAGAGATGGTAAAAAAATAGAGGAGAGAGGGTGAAGAAGATAGATGAGAGATAGTGAAAAAAATAGAAGAAATATGAGAGACGAGAGAGGGTAAAAAAGATAGAGGAGATATAGTGTAAGAAAAAGTAAGGGTAAAATAGTAATTGGGTAGTTTATAAACTCTTTTACTGTTATAAAAACTATTATGACCAGCTTATTTGAAACTATAATTTTAAACTACGATTTAGTCTAAATTGATATTCGGATAAATGTGATTGTTTGTTTTAAAAACAATTTAAATCAAAATTTAGCTAATTTTTTTTAAAACTATAATTTTATTAGAAAACAAACAGGCCGAATAAAGAATTGAGTCCTGGATCAATATGAATATGCATGACTTCTATTTGAAGAAATGACATTTTTGTCAAAAATATCCTTCGATAGACTAACCTAATTATTGACCGGCTAACTAAGACTTCTCTCAGAGTGGTGCATTCTTCGGACTGAGTTCCATAACCGCAGAAACAAAAAAAGGTTAAATGAAGGACTTTTCATAATTATGGAGTCCCATTAAAATCATTAAAAAGGTAAAACCTGCTCATAACCACTCTCCACCCAAGGACAACATTTCTCATTGCTAGCTGTAAGAATCCACACGTGATTAAGATGCCCCTCTTTCCTTTTCTTCTCACTTTTCACCTCTGTTACCGACATTCTTTCTCTGGGTTGTTGGATCTGCCCTTGAAGAATGCAGGAGGGAGCAATGAGAAGATTGTACCCGGGGGGGGGGGGTGGATCTTATTCTACTCATTCCATTCCATTGCCAATTGAGAACCAAACGGGGGAGGAAGGAAAGGGAAGTCCGTTGGTGTTGTGAAGTTGTGATGCTATTCCTCCATCCCCCTATTTTTCAGTATTTTGCCTTAGCATCTTTTTATTAATTTTGGCTTCTCTTTTACGATTATTTCTCTCTCTTTCCGATTCATCAATTAGTCTTCTCACTCCTTCCCCTTGGTTGCTCATTACTCACCCTTATCTTCACATTCCTTTTATATATTACTTACTCTGTTCTGTTTTACTTGCCCACGAATCTCCCCAAATTAGTAATTGACACTTCTCTTGTTAAAATTTTAAATCACCATACTGTAAAACATTAGTTTCTTATATTAAATTCAACCCTCATTAATTATATTAATTAATCCTTTTTGAGCCAATTAATGTAGAGTTTAAGTTTTTTCATATTCAATGTAAACTCAATTTCACGTGTAGGAAAGAAAACAAGTTTAATGTAATTAGTTATTTTTATTAAAAATAATTCTATTTAAGATATTATAAAATATTAAATATAAATATATTTTTATAAAAAATTAAATATTAATTTATCACGTTATAAAATACTAGTTGTTTATTAGACTCGACTTATACACAGTTAGTTTTTATAAGCAATCTTTTTTTCAATAACATTTTCACTTTTGTTATTTTGTTCCTTATTAATTAATCTATCGATCGTCATTATTAGATATAAATAATTTAAGTTATATTTTACTTCACGTCTTAGTTATAAGTTTTTGGTACATAATGTTTTTTTGTCTGTGTGCTTTTTTATGAATACAAATGAATATAGGATGAGAAAGTGTTAGAAACGGAGAATTACAAAACATTATCGAACTTAAAGAACGATCAAATCACATAGTCCCCTTCAATGTTTCCATTCCACGTTCGGGAGAGATATGAAATCCTAAGGACGTGAACAAATTAAAATTTAAATAAAGATAATAAAACAGAATAACGAGTGAGAAAAGAAAGAAAAATAATTAATTTTTGAAGGAAAAAAAAGAGAGTCCCAACCTGAGTTGCAGTTCAAAAGTGGTAATAATAAAGTAATTTTTTTGAGGGGCTTGAGGCTTCCCACACAACAATAATAACAAGAACATCAATAATAATAACAATAATATAAGTGGTAAGCAAAAAAATGTGTCAAATTAAATTGCTAGCTAATCATAGATGAGAGGACAATTGTGGTTTAAAAAAAAAAAAAGCAGAGGAGGCAACCCATATGATAGCCCACATATAATAAAAATAGTTGCATGATTATATTGACTTGATTTTTATATCAAGATAAGTTATTTTAGTGTGTTTGGATATCAATTCTGAAAATTGATTTTGGCCAAAACTGCGATTTAGAAAATTTTTACACAAACAGTCATTCTTGTTGAGAATTAATTTTGGGCAAAATTTCGGTTTAAAATACACAAATTTCAAGAGTATTTATGGGAGTTTATAATAAAAATATAATCAACATCAATAAAGGAGAACATAACTAAATAATATTGTTTGTGAGTTTTTTATGAGATTAATGTATACTAGTAATCTCCTCAAATGAAACTTTAGAATTTCCGGTTAAGGTATATCAACTACTTTAAGATATTTTTTTAGATGCATCTAGTGTTTTAGAGAATTTTGTAGTGCATCTAGTATTCTATAATATTTTTTATATGCGTCCAAGTTATAAGTTATTCATTTTGATCTTAATTATAAGAGCTATTTAATTTTTAAAATATATTCATAAAGTCATATAAATTAATAATAATTTTTTTAAAATAAAATTATATTATATATTGTTAAATATATTCAAATTAATTAATTATTATATTAATCATAATTAATTAATTTATTTATTAATATTTATCTAATAAAATTAAATAAATTTTATAATTAAGATAGGAGATATTACTTTCTAATAACATAATAGTCAGCTTATTTATGGAGGGTGAGGGGATTTGACATTTTGGTGAGGCGTTACCAAATTAATCGGATATGGTTGATTGTAATTACCATTAAGTACGCACTCGCATTAACATATGAACGAAGATAACATAAATTAAGAATAGAGCCGCAAGGACATGTACGTTGAATAATACGGGAGGAGAAGGGTGGCCTGCATAATTAATAAAGCAATCTATTATAATTAGTAGTAGGAAGAACAGTTGGTGGATAAGGTAGTCAAGTTAAACACTCCACAAAAATATTGATGAATCATACGGGATTCATTAAATTAATGAGTAAATGAGTTACCTGGAGATAAGCATGAAGTGGTTCATTTCACCATAAATGGAATTTGATGTTTTGTGGGTGGACTTCTGCTTCGCTGGGAGACAGATATTCCAACACACAGAATACTAAAAATGAGAGATACTCTGAATTATTCTGAAAGACATCATGTCATGTGATGCAAATAAAGAAAGAGAGAATCTGGGTCAAATCTCTTTGGATTAATTATTATTTTATTTTCATATTCATTCATCCCCTCCATAACATTTCTCCTTACCTCCTCCTCCCCATCATCATATTCATCCCATCTCCTTATATATATACATATATATATGTATATATGTATATACATATATACATATATATATGTATACATATATACATATATATACATATATATATACATATATATACATGTATATATGTATATATACATGTATATATATACATGTATATATGTATATACATATGTATATATACATGTATATATACATATATATACATATATACATGTATATACATATATACATGTATATATACATATATATACATATATACATGTATATACATATATACATGTATATATACATATATACATGTATATATATGTATATATATATGTATATATATGTATATATGTATACATATATATATGTATATATACATATGTATATATACATATATACATATATATATGTATATATGTGTATATACATATGTATATATGTGTATACACATATATACATATATGTATATATATATATATGTATTTATCCTCATCAACAGTTAACTTTTTTTGTTTTTTAGAAAAAACAATTAGATTAAGATTTAATTTTATGATTATACAAGAGCAGCTGATATTCTGATTTTATTTTTATATCCGTCTAATATTATAATTTTATCTGTATTATAATTTTATCCATAATCTTATTAATTTGATATAATTTTTTATATTTAAGAAATAAGATTATGTATAAAATTATACTAAATTAAAAAAATTATAGATAAAATTATATATAAATAAGATTAAAATACTGGATGCACATAAAAAATAAGATAAAAATATTGGGTGTTATATAACACTCAATTTTATTCTGAAAGTTGTGAGAGCAATGTTATTTTAAAATATTTTTTATTCAATGTCATTATCTAAATGCTAAAAAGAGAGTAAATCACCCCTAATCGATACAAATGATAAATGCCGATATTAATTTTTAACGGTGAATATTAACCCTTAAGCCATTGAGTATTTTGTATAATCATATGTATTTTTGAATTGGGTTAAAGACAGGAATAGATTACGCGAGAGTGAAAGAATAGGGATACTAGAATAGACAGCAGCAACAATGAGGGAACTATGTTGTTGAGGAGACTCAAAGATGTGTGAATGCAACAATATTGGCAACAGCTTTTTGAAGGGGAAAAAGAAAAAGAAAGAATTGAGGCATTAGGGGACGATACACACCCAAAAAAAGTACAAAACAAACGACAAATAATACTTTAAGAGAAGAGAAAAAGAAAGTAAAAGACACCAACGGAGGTTAGTCCGAATAATAAACGGTTCGATATCGTTTAAGCGAGGTCTAGAGTTTAAATTTTGGCGAATGTAGAAAATCTCCGTTGGTAGACTCACCCACCATAGCCAAGTGCGCGACGTAGGTCAGATCTAGATATAGTCGGAGTAAAACTCTGATAAACCGGGTGAGAAAAAAATAAAATAAAAGACACAATGGCCTACACATGAGAATGGCCACCAAGCATATTCCTCTACCTTGGACTCCTCGCTCTTCTTCTTCCTCCACCAGTCCTCCTCCTCTTGTTTGTTTGAACTTTTAATTTAATTCCATCTATTTAATTAACTATCTCCTTCTCAGCATTGAAAAACATTACTGGATGAAACAGAAATTGACAAGATCACGGCTTAATTTTGTGTAGATACTGTTCCCCATGCTAAATGTTTGCTTTTTTATTACATTAATTTCAGTAAGGTGAGTGTGATTTTGTGCGTTTCATTACAATATTTGTAACATACACCTTCTGATCCTTATTACAGTGACCTTCGTCATGTCCGATGATAATATAATATTCCTCTGACTTAATATAAGATATAATTAAAGAATTAATTAATTGTTATCTTAAATAAAAAACATATTTTTTATGTTTATTTTTTTTTAAATCATCTCTATTAATATTATTTCAACAATAATCAAGTAAAAAGGAGAGAGAAAATTAAAAAAAATAATTATGATATTTTAGAAAAAATATGTCATATTAACTAATTTAACTTACTTTATTAATATAATCAAATTACTTAAATTAGTTTGATATTTAAGATCAGAAGAGTATGCTTTTTTTAAAGCATTCATTGTTTTCTAATATTGGCAATTAATCGTAGAACTTTCTAACTAGTTAATTCAACTTCTCTAAGCAATGACTTTTATTGAAGGTCAAGGTAATATAAATATTTTACACAAAATATTTATTTTTATTAACCTTCTTAAGTTATATAAAATAGGTAATTGAAAATTGTGAAAAAGACTGAAATGGAGTAGTTTACTAAATATGATGCGATGAAGTTATGAGTGTGATTCAACATATTGCCCAACATTGTAACAAAGAAAAACATATTGCCCAACAACTTAACCCGCAAGGCAAAAAAGAGAATTTAGGAATAGGAAGTGGATAGTGATGCGAGTATGGAGGGCAATGCCTAACTTAACATTGGATTTTTGGAGCTTTTGGGGATCCTCTCAGCCACCAGTCCACCACCTTCGCCAACCTTTCTTATCATTGCCAAAATTTAGAAACGAGAAGAGGAGGATGAGAAAATTGAAATGGAGAAAAGCTCAAATTGAGTAAAAAAAAAAACAAGAACTTTCTCAGTCTCTTGGAGCCTATTGCTCCGACCAATTGATTATTTTGTTATCAAGGCACAATGAACATTCATAACTGAAGATTCTCTGGTTTAAGGATTAATTAATAGACTTCTATCTTTCCCAGCTGATCTTTTTAGATATTTTAGTATGACTCAGAATTGCATTTGTGATTGGGTTGGGTTGAATTGAAGCTGACAAGACATGATCCTCTTATCTTCTAGACATGATCCTCTTATCTTCTTTTCCTTTCTAAGCTGCCTTTCTGATCATGAAAATATACCCAAAACCAAAAGCCTGCTTGATGAAGATATATCGAAGTCAGGCCAAAAAAAGACCAAAAAAAAAAAAGATAAGAAAAGAAAATATAAGCCGAATTGCTTTTGATTATAGAATAAAATTCACTATCATTGCCACTTGGTCTCAACCTTCCCCGCAATTCATCGCCAGTATCCCATTAAAAAGCACATGAAACAAGCCCCTCATAATGGTTTCTGCGCTTACATCTTCCCCACTGTGACTGATGAATGAAAAATATACTGTAAATCAAGAACCACTAAATCCATGTATGATTATAAATTAAAGAAATTACACATAAAAATCTAACATTACACTGAGTCTGCCTGCTGCCACAAAGCAAGTTAAAAGGGAGAAGCTGGAGACGAATAAATTACTTTAGCTGGGTGTAAGATCGATGAACCTGATTAATAGGGGCCCATATTTATTGACCAGAACTTACAGTACTCTTCACATCGCAGAAGCCTGTGCAGGAGGGATGACATTTGATTTTCCATCTCAGAAGGAAAACCAAGTTCCCATGTCATGTAAATGCATCAGGCAATAGAACAGCACTGTTCAGAAGCTTCCTTCTCAGAATCTGAGAAAGGGAAGGCAGAACGATGCATCGCGGGCCTCAGAGGAACATTATATACAGAAGCCAACAATTCTATGAGGAGAGGAATATATAAATGGTCTTTCACCTTCTTCAAAACTAAGACTAGGCAATTACACAACCGCAGAGGCCGTGCGACGAAGATCCACCATTTGATTACCAAATTTCTCACTAAACTGCCGACCTTTCAAACTGGCGTGTCTCACAGGCTTCGGCTGATAAAGAGACGAAAGCATATGCTCCAGCTTCTGCACACTGTATTTTGCATATTTTGCGGAGCTGGCATCTTGCTCAACCAAGGGACCATAATTCTGCATGTAACTCCGGTAAACAGGAACCACGGCTTGCACTATAAGGTGGGTTGTTTTCTCTCTCAGATCTCGTTCTGGCATAACCCAGCTCGACTGCTTTGTATACATCTCATCAAAAACTTCATTGAACTTTTTCAACCTTTTCTTGACCAGATCACGGGCAGTAGCACGGCCTCCTGAGAACAGGATCAGCCCTTCCCTGCTCAAATGACCAGGAAGCTTTCCCCAGCTATCCTTCAAGAAAATTGCGGAGAAATAGTCCTTGTACTGTTCATGTTCTTTCAACCAAGAATCCCCCAAGAGATCCCCAAGCTTTGTTCCTTTCAAGTGCTTGTACAGATGCCAGTGATAGTTCGTAGCAAAAAAGTTCGATAGCAGAGGATCATCATAAGCCTTGATCCATGTCTCCAAATTCAATTCTACGGCTTTTAGAATTTTTAAAACCTCGTTCACTAGGAGTTTCTCCTGAAAGCTCTGGCGCTTCCAACTCCGGTGTATGACAAGGACTTGGGTCAATATTGGCTTATAGTCATCCCCTAGGAGTTTGTTACAATAATCAGTAATGAAACTCACCAATCTTGGGACATTGCCATCAGGAGGAGGGGGATTCTGTCTCTGTAACTCTACCTGGATCAGGAGTTCCCAGAAAATCTCTGCTGCCCCATCAATCACTCTCTTGATTAGATCCCTAGTCAAGTTCTGAATTTCAACACATGCTGCTCCACCAAAAAGGCGGTTGAAATCCAATCTCAATTTGTTCAGAGATGCAAATATGTCCAATAATTTTAAAAGTTTGATGGGATCTTTCTTACTCTCTGTAACAGTCTTCCCAAATTGAAGAAATGCAAGTATACCGGCCTGTGCAGCTATCTTTGAAAAGCAGCCCATCCAAACATCCAATCCAATCCTCTCAAATACATCATTACAAAGTTTATACTCAGCTTCAAACAAATGCTTCACTGCAAACTCTAAATGCTTTCCCCATTGGGCTATATATCCCTCAATGCTCTGCACATCATTGAATTCAGCAATTGAGATCTCAAGATAATCCAGATTGAGAGCCTGCAAGCTTGCTCTGACATTTGAACCACGGACTTCAACATATATTGATATGCACTTGTCAAGTCTATTGTTAGCAATCAATCTGCCAAGAATCACTTGCAACTTGTGAATAATAGATGCTGGTAAAGGTGAAGGAGCAATGCATGCCTGATCAGCAAGCGTAGGGGATGGTGACATTGGAAGTGGAATACTGTTTTCAGTCAATAGTTGCCGGAATTCATTTTCCAGTTTTTGCAATGCTGCTTCTAAAAGCCCACCATCCAGCCAAGCCTTTCCCTCGTCATTTTGCAATTCACGAAGTTTTTGAAGTGACTTCTTCAAATTTGACAGATACCTTTCATTAGCAACAGTATTATCTTCCAAGTACTCCACTATATCCTCCAACCACTGAATTGCCAATCCACAGTTATCTGCCAAGAACCTCAGCGCCTCTTCGAGGCGCTTCAACACTGACAAATAACCCGGGAGATCATTACGAGGATCAGATAAGAGTGACTTTTCGAGACCATGAACAGCATCAAAAACCTTGAGCACGGCAGCTGCAGGGCCAACTGCTCGATTAATGTGTCCACCAACAGCCGCAAGGGCGTCCTTGTCAGCACGAATGGGTCGAACTGCAGATTCAAGGGAAGGCAATCTCTGGCTAATCTCCTCCAATCTGGACCCGGCCTTGTCCAAAGCTAACCCTAGCGACTTTGACTTTTCAAGGCTAAGCTTCAATGACTTCTTAGCGGAAATCAAATTCTGAATTTTATCATCGCTGCGAGCATGCACGGAATCAGCCATTCAGATTCAAAAACTCCGACCCAGCCCAATCCAGGAATCGATGTTTTTAGAATTGTAGCCTCAGCTCAGGTGAATGGGAGCATAAGAATTGTTAACCAATAAGAATAGTTTTCTTCTTCCGCTGTATTTATCTGAGTAGTTTCCATCAAGTAACATCGGAATCATCGAAAATGGAATCGAAATCAACCGGATTGGTACAGTAAGAGTTTTGCATCACCGACTTCACCAACCTCGCCCCAAATCAAATACTAAAAGCAAACACTAGGGGAGAACGAAATTTGCAATGGACCCACAGCAATCGAGAATTTAAATAAACGAGAGAGAGAGAAAAGGGAAAACAAACAGGGGAAGAAGAGTTGTGGAGCAGAAATAGTCGGAGAGAAGAATGAGGGAAAACTCACATGAAAAAGAAGATGAATGGGATTATCAGAGGGAGAGAGAACGAGTCGAACCGGCGAGTTGAATTTGAATGAAGGAAATGAGTGGCTACGAGGAAGAAAAGAAGAAAGCGGTTGGATTCTGAATCTGATTTGCAATCAGAGAGAGGGAGTGGAGGAGTGAGAAACCCTAAGACCTGTGTAAATGGGAAAGGGAGGGGAGAGAGAGAAAAGAGAGGAGGAGAACAGGTGATATTAAAGTATGGTTTAATTCTGTTTTTGGGGAAAGTATGCAAGTGCTTGACAGGGAGGCAAAAGGACTTGAAAAAAAAAAAAAAAGAGTACTTCTTCATCAAGGTTGCTTAATATTGGGGGGGGGGGGGGGGAGTCAATGTTGTTTATTTTCACCGCAAAAGTTGAAATTCCATCTCAAACTAGTGTTAACATTTTTATTTTTTTCGCAGGCAAATTGACCGATTAAATTAGCTGTTAATTGGTTGAGGAAAGCTTTTTAATGCATAAAACAAATTGCGATACATTCCATATTTGGAGGAAGACTATTCTTAATCTCAGTAAATAAAAGGAGCATGGCCTAAAAAGTTATTTTTTTCATTTAAAAAAAAAAGAGCATCAATACAAACATATAATAAACGAGACTCTAGTTTTTATCTTTTAGCAAATATTTCTAGCTCTCTTCTAATTTTATATATAATAGAATAGGATGTGATTATTCAATAAGATGGTTTAGAATTTAAAATTTAAATGATACTAAATATTTCTTTTACAATTTTCTTAGCGAGAGATTGTGAATTCAAATCCTACAGAATATAATAAATTTGAGTTACGACAAAAAAAATTATTTAACACTCTATTTTAATAATAAATATAAAAGTTAGATGTAGATTATATTTTAGTTATAAATATAAAATTTTAATTTATTTTATCTCTTAAAATTATAATTTTTTTATAATATTTTTATATGATATTGTACATATTAATTTTTTTTATTATAGTTAGTTTAAATATATATAATTAAAAAAATATTTTAAAAAATTAATATATATATATTATATATATAAAGCTAGAGCTAACTGGAGGGCAAGATAAAAAAGCGTTGGGATCATAAAGAGGCATGATGAGGTTAATTAATTAATTCAGTAATTTGAAGGGAGAAAATTCGTCCATAAAATATGAGAAAATTCGTCGCAGCCTATTGTTGAAAGTGAGGGGGAGCAAGATTGAGATGGAACCTTTAAATAGAATAATGAGTGGAATCCAGATGTAAAATAACTTTTTTGTGAATTAATGATTTTTCACAACAATACACCCAGTGATTATGTTCACTGGGCCCTCCGCCGCTGCAACCGTTTTTTATTATAAGTCGATTGACTTTTTTTAATTAAAAAATTAAATAAATTTATTAATTATAATATATATTAAATATTATTAAATTATATATTAATTTATAAGTCAATCAAATTAATTTAAAAAAAATATAAATATAAATATTATAAAATAATTTTTTTTAATCTCTATAAAAAAAATTATTAGATATTGTAATAAAAAATAGAGAATATAAACTATCTTTTTTATTAGTTGAGAAATAAATAACACTCTTAATAGCAATAAATAATTCAGTAATTATTTATTCCACATATGTTTTTAGAATTCAGTGATCACCTTCAATAAAACTTCTACTATTGTCAGCGGTGTACATAAAAAAAATTTGGTAAGAGAAATAAATTTTACTTAAGTGATTTTTACATTTTAGAATGATTGATTTTTAAGCTATTGACTATATAATACCATATTTCTTTTACAAAAAATAATTGCACTAGATGAGGAATGATAACTGAGTTATAAGACTATTTAGTGGGTTAAAAAATATCAAAACAAAAATTATTTGAAAAACTATTAACCAGGGGAGGAGGCATGACTATAATGTAATACTTAAATTTGACACAGTTAAAAAGTTTTATAAAATAAACACTAGTCTAATCTTTAATATATGATATATTTAAATAATTTAATTATATTAAAAAATTAGTTAATATATATTTTTTAAAATACTATAATCATTTTCCTTAATTTTCTCCTTCTATCTCTTATATAGTTATTATTGAAAGAGTATGAATAAGATTAATTTAATTTTTTTTATAAATATAAAAAATAAATTTTATATTTATAATTAAAAATAATTTTTTAATTAAGTCATATATTAAAAATATGAGGAGTATTATTATTTCAAAATAAAACTTTTTTTGTACCATATTTCAAAACAAAAACTAAAAAGAATAATGGGGGTGGGTGTTTATCAAATTCACAGGCCCATTGGGCCAAATGACTCTCCAGTACACAACAGAGGGTGGATTTTGTCCCATTTTACGTTCTAGAGGGTATATTTGATTTTTTTTTTAATTGATGTTGACTTTTGCATGAAAAAAATATTACGTTTGGTTTTCACATTACCCTTGTGATCAGATTTTTTTAGTTAGATTATGTTATAGTCCTATTTTAAAATTAAAATGACCTGGGTTTATATTTCAAATAACGAAATTAAGAATATTAGAGCATTAGTAAATAATAAAACATGTGTAAGGATTGAATTGGAGTACACTGAAACATTTGTTGATTGATGTGAAAAGAAATTATTAGTTAGACTCCACATTGAAGATAAATATTGTGTGTTCCAAAGTCCAGTTTTGAAGGATTAAATTACGTACAAGACCCGTTTCAAAATTGGATCCTGACTCAGCATTCTGACTTTTGTATTCCCAAGCTTTGTCAATCCACTTCAGAATTGGGACTCTCCCTTTTTCCCCCAAACAGTGTTGTAAGCAAGTGACGTCTATATTAAGGTTTTTTTTTAAGTTCGGTAAAATGAAGACCAACCACACACTCAAATTATAGCTTCCCAACAAACAATAATTTAGCGCCTAAGCCCGAAATTCGTTTGCATCAAAATTCAAACTTTCACCAGAACATAAAAAGTTAAGTGGTATTTGGGTTTGAATAGAATTTGGAGTGCTGGTTGTAAGAATAACTGGAGAACTATATATATATATATGTATATATATATGGGTTTGAATAGAATTTGGAGTGCTGGTGGTAAGAATAACTGGAGAACTATATGTATATATATATATATGATGGCATCGTTGACAAAATTATACATTGACATGGTCGTTTCCTGTAAGGTCATGTTTGGCATCAAGCAAGGAAGGCTTTTTGCTTAAAACGAACACTTTACTGACGACTTTCAATGACAGCACCAGTGTGTACCTCTGACGCTCATATACTTGGAGACAAAGGGTAATATGGTAAATACAAACATCTGGAAATAGCATTTCCCCCTCTAATGGGGGATGTTTGAATGAGAAGGATGTGGTTGTAGAGTAATGAAAACGGAGCATCCAAACGCATGCACCCAAAGATCTTGAAAGGGAAGGGGCAAAATCGAATTAAAAATAAAAGTATAGATACATTTCATATTTGTGGTGCAGGGTCAACCCCACCATGGGAATTGGGAAGAGACGTGTGGTGCCAAATGGCACATTTTTTACGCTATGCTCTTCCCTTTGGATCCCACGGCCACCAAATTACACAACATTTCATTGGCCCTTGCCCCACTCATTCTTTGACCATCTCTTTGGATCCCCACTTTCCCATTTTCAATACCCCCACCGAATCAATCATAAAGCGCCCTCTCTCCCTCCCTCTCTCTCTCACATTTTTTTTAATTAAAAAATTAATCTCTTCCTTTGAGTATGACTTTGTTGGAAATTGCAATTGTAATATATAATAGTATTATATAATCCCTTTCCATTCAAAGACCAAATTCACAATTCATCCCCGTCAACTCCCTTCATATTACAAAAATATCACAAGCAAAACATACCTTCAATTTTTTCACTTTTTCTTTTTCCAATTCCACCCTCATCACGTTGACTGAAATACCAACCCAACACCCCCAGCTCCGTTATCCTGCATAGCGGCCTGCAATGCGTGGCGGTGCTCCCCCTCATAGGTTACGATCAGCATCGCCGGATCATCCGGGGCCCGCTCAACGTGTTTCCTCGCCGGACACCCTCTCACCGTACTGCACTTGTAGTAACCCCTGTTTCCACAGTCAAAATCAGCGTTAGACAATGAAACAAACAAGCCCTTTCAGGCTTACCCAGTAAGAACACTTAACGCATTGATCAACGGACGCGAATGGGTGACGCTCACCTTGGATACTGTGATCCCTTGATCGGCTTCTGACCGTACTTCCTCCACGAGAACTCGTCCGGCGGAATATCCGCGACCTTTGAACTAATCGCCGGCACTCTTACCACCTTCTTCATCCGATTCTTCCTGGAGGAAATTGAAAAACGGAGCTGTCATAACCGCCGATATTGATAAAGTGGGCGGGTGCAATAATATTTGCTAAGTCAACAGTCCAAAGAAAGCAAAGAGATAGAGACAAGAGCCATATTAATTTCGGGGGGTTTGAATTTCTCGATTTTTCCAGACACAATTTCTTAAAATCGCTTGTGGACAAAGTCGGCACTATAATTTGTCGCTATCACGCGAGTGGTGCGTATGTGGCTACAGACGTGCCTCAACTGCAACACCACCGAAATCGTTGGCTACCAGACCGATTTTCCGAATCGACTCGGTTTCCATATTTAAGAGGTAAGAGGTTGGTTTCGTGGCGTACCTTCTTCTTGTGCAGTGGCACTTGCTGGAGCCGGATAGGTCATCGGAGTGCTCATGGTGGTCGTGGCATCGCTTTTTTGTCGGTACCGTCGACAGGGGTGGCTTCCCGTTGCCAGAGACCGTTGGTGCTGCCGGTGTAAGGAAGATCGACGATCCCTGTTTGCCATTCGATACGCTGCCGTCGCCGGTGATGGCTGACGACATGAAAGATGAGTTTGAAGACACGCTGAAGGTTTCCTTCGAGAACTCCATCTCTAGGGATTTCGTGTTGGAGCTCAATAAATTAGGTTTTGTGAAATCGAGAGTCAGAGACTGTGAATGAGCCGGAACGAAACCGGATGGAGCAGTTCTGTTGTTGATCGGAGCGTGATGAACGGTTAAAGTATTTACGATCGGCGCCGGGGAGGCGAACTGCGCCGGTGATAGATTCGGAATTTGCGATTGCGAAATGTTCGCAGACGAGGCCGCAGCGGATGATGGTGGCGGCGGCAACTTTGATGTAGGAGGAGACGTGCTAGAAGAGGAGGGAATTGGCGCTCTTCTGAACCGGGCATGGCCAGTGCGATTTAGAAGAGAAATGACCTTCTTAAACTTAGAAACGGTAACATCGGTGAGATTAGAGCAATCGACGAGATTGGGTTTGTGGGAGAGAAGACGAATTAGATTCTCCATGCCCTTTAATCCCTCCGATGCAGTCTCCTGAATTGCTTTCTGCTCGTCCATTTTCGGAAACCCCATGAGCTCCACCGCCATTTCCGTGCTTCACGAGAGGAAGAGGGAACAAAAAATGTGTGAAATCAAACGATCGAAACTCAAACCGCCATAGAAATTGCAGAGATGGGTTAGAAAGAGAGAAAGGGTAAGTCCAATTGTTGGCGAGAGGGAAATATAAGGGAATGGAGGTGACTGGATGACCGGGTAGACGAGAGAGAGTGTCGTTTTATTTCTGATCGGACGGCTGAGATGTGTTTGAAACGGTGTGGGGATTGTGATTTAAAGTGAGAACATAGAGTTGAAAATGTGCGTTCTCCTTTTACAGTTGAAAGTTGAAAATCAAACGGGAGAAAGACTTTAATTGTACTTTTTGCTCATTTAATTTTTTATATATATTATTATTATTATTATTTTCTAATATTAAATATAAAAATTATATAAAATATTTATTTTAATCTTAAATATAAAATATTAATTTATTTTATATAATTTTTTATTTAAAATATTTTTATTGATTATATATATTATAGAATATCATAATTAGAAGTATTTATAATACATATAATTAAATATGATAATTTAAAAAAATCAAGACAAATATACTATAAATGATTAATTTAATTAATTTATTTAATATTGATAAATTAATTATTAAATATATTTGTTTAATTTTTGAAAGAGTAATGATAAGATAACTAACAAGTCGTCTAGAGCTTGCTTTTTAATTTTAATTTATGTCTATTACCAAAAATATAGAAGAACAAGTTGACTCTTGTGGTTTTGATTGTTTCTTTTTTTAGAGCTGGAATTGGAAGGATAGGTTTGTCTTTCTCTCTTATGGGTAAACATATTTTATTTTCAAAGCCTTCATCATCTTTCAAGCAAAGAATAAATTGAAAGTTGGACTGGGTAAAAAGTATCAAATTTGTAAATAAGTAAATAGTGTGTTGAATTAAGGAGATAGAAGTTTCTAGCGTGTGCTTTGAATAATGATAATTTATTAAGTGCGTCAAAGCTTTCAAGATTAAGATATGCGTGTATTTGTTTGAATCATGCACAACGAGTGTCTCAACGGACTCAGCGTTTCACAAGGTAGGAGTTATCCATCGTGTTGACTTCATTTAATCACCTCAATAATTTAATCTCTCTATATTTCTTATCTTTTTCAATTTTTTTTATACATCCCTTATCTAAAATTCAAATATTTGCAGAGCTGTGATCAGAATCTAAATATAAGAACATTACTAAATTATTTATCGTCTTATCTAAAGAATAAGACATACGATTATTTAAAATTTATTTAATAATTATGGAGTATCACTTTGTTATAGTTTCTGTCGTAATATTTAGACATGCATCATAATTTTTAAGTGTTTAGGTTTACGCTTGAGAGTAATAAATGGCTCGCTCTGCTATATTAGTATCGCCTATGAGGAAATGAGATTTCACTCTACTTTTAGATAGTGAGTGGGTTTAATTTTTTTTTTTTGTAAAAAAAACATTACCAAATTTATAATTAGTTAAAATCTCAAGATCTGTTCATATATGCAAAATGGTCAAATCAATACCTAATTGTTTTGTTCTCTTTACAGCACAGGGATTTGGAAAATGTTGGCCTATATATTTTATTTCCCGCTAGTCGATTGGTTACAATATCTGATGTAGGTGCCAAATAAAGAAATTTTAATCACCCCGAACATAAACAACTCATTTGACTAAAGAGAAAAGAAGAAATATTTTGCCACTGGAGTATTAAAATTAGTTGATTAATTTAGATAGATTAAATAGTATATAATATAAATTTATCTTAAAGTATTATATTTAATCAAAATTAACTGATTTATTTAATTATCATAATTTATTATAAATTTTATATTAAAAAACAAACAAAATAATTTCTCTTAGGTTCACGTTTCTAGAAGTTTAAATAATTTATTTTTCCTGTTAATATAATCTCTTCCTTTTATAAACCTGTTATATGAAGTTTACAGTATATATTGAATTCAAATTAGTCCAATTTTATATATATATATATATATATATATATATATGTTACATCATTCAAGAGTCGATCTAAAGTTCTATGGAGTTCAAAAGAAGAAAAAGTGGCGTCAACTATATGAAATATTAAACGAGGTAATTACAATTATTTATTGATAATCATGTATGATTATTGGTGATCCTGGCGTTATGATAACGGCGTTAGGGAAGAAAATGAGGAACATGGCGAGAAAAATAATTAAAAAGAGGATAAAAGAAAAAGCTGACGAAAACCACAAGTGGGGATCAAATGGAGAACGAGTCATCTGTTTTTTTTAATCTGAAACTGTTGACCTGATTTATCCCTTTTAAAAAAAAATCTTTTATTTATCCTCTGGTTTAAATTAATGGACCCGCCATTAACATCGGCTATAGCCGGTGAGTCTCGGGGAAGCTTTCTACGCCGTCAGATTAGTTTTGGGTAATCTAACGGTTCTTATTCGTGGAAAGAGTTGACTCTAGCAATTGTTTAATGTCGATAACCGCAATGCCCAAGGGCCATTGCAGATCCGCCACGTGGAACCCAAACTTTAGTTATTGTGATGAATAGTTGAATACTAGCTGGATGCAATAAATATTGCTCATTATTTTATTTTGTCCCAGTAATTTCTCAACATTTTATTATAGAAGTTGGCTGTTACATCAATCCAAATTACATAAGTTCCACGCTTGTTTCTTGTTAATATAATAATTATTTAAAATTAGGTAATACCAAAAATTGCCTTAATGAAAGCTCCATTGGCAGTAATTAGTTGAAATAAGGAGACGTAGTGATCAATCAACTTGCTGCTTGCGCCACCAATAAGCTTGGCTTATCAAGTACTGATTAAGTAATTATCTTTGTTTAACTAAAAAGAAAAAGCAATTATTTGGTAAAAAATAAGAATCATAACATAAATATATACCCAGTTAAAAAAATATACTATATATAAATATATACATGTGTGCATATCAATTAAGCGGATTATGCTGCTTGTTTTCCCCCACAAAAATAAATTGTACCATTATATCATTGTACTTAATAATGGTGCTGCTGTCCTCTTACAAAAATGAGTTTGCTTTTTGAGGGAAAAAATCACCGTAATTATAATGAGAGTTTGACTATTCTCAAACCTCAATTAGTCACGAAAAATCAATTAAACGAGCAACAAAAAAAACAGAGAAAAGATAATAAAAAGCCTTTTAAAATTTAAGATAAAAAAAGTATTTAAATTTTAAAAATAAATGATTGGTCCACCTGTTGAATTTGTTCTTAGACAAAATATAAAATTACCTTTTCGTCATTTAATATTCTTATAATGAGTTTATAATTTGATTAATAGTTTTAATAATGAGCTTAAGTCGTGAATTATATTGCTCAAATCGTAAATTCTATTAATTAACTATTGCAACTCAATAGTATTTATAATATGAGTAATAGTTTTGACAATTGCTCGTTGCTGTTGTGAGGGCTCTTTTGATAGACGATCTTATAAATTTTCTGTAAGCGCTATTTGAGTCCTGGGCCTGTGCTCTAATTTTGGTGGGGGACCGGTGCCGAATCCACCTAAACTTTTATGTACCAACAAAAAAAAAATCCTAAGACATTAATAACTCTATGTAACAACGTACTTATAAGTAATAGCTTTCGGGGTTGTAACTACTGTAATGTGATTTATAATATCAATAATAGTTTTGACAACTTCTCATAAGACATTTACAACTCTTTATAACAACGTACTTACGAGTAATTATTTTTAAGTTTGTAACTCTTATAATGAGATTTATAATATAAGTAATAGTTTTAACAACTCTATAAGACATTCATAACTCTCTATAATAACGTAGTATATACTTATCATGTATATAGTTTTGAGATTTGTGATTATATCATAAAGTATATAGTTTTAGGATTTGTGATTATTCCTTCTAATATAAATATTTTATCTATAAATCAAATTTGATACTCAAATTGATCTAACGGGCTATTATACTAATATGTTAATTTTATATAAATAAATAATTAAATAATATTGATTACAAATAAATACCATCACTAATAGTAGTATATACCTACCAGAGCAGATATATTATTTGTATTTAATCCTCCCACGCATTTAAATCTTCCTCCGAAGTCTTCCTCTCTAGATGGTAATGGGGGAAGAAAAAAATAAAAAGGGTAAAGAAATAAAATGGAGCAAAAAAGTCTTCGTCCCTCGGTTGTTATGAAAGTACAAAATACACCACGTTTTACCAATTGACAGCCTCGCCAACTATAATAAGTTGCAACCAGTCGAACTTGACATTGCCATCATGCATCGATGTGAAACCAATCAACAGTCAATGGCCTCTGGCTGTCCTTTGTCAAAAGTAAGTTTTCATCTTCATACAAAAAAACAAAACATGTTTAAATCACTTCTTATGATAAAATTGCTGGGATAATTTTAAAAAATTAATATGTGCGTTATTTATTAAGAAGATTGGAGATAAATACACGTTTGACAAATGAATTGAGAAATAGGACATAAAATTTAACAGAATATAATTACATATTATGAAATATCTGTTACTCATAACAGGGGATAATTACGTATTGTATAATGCCACTTATACATCAGTAATAATTACATTTTATAGAGAGTAATTATATATTATAAAATATCTGTTACACATGATGAAAGATAATTACACATTATAAAAGGTTAATTGTAAAACATAGAAGGTATATTACATATTGAAAAAAGTCTATGGCAAGTTTTCTCAATTACGGATTTTTAGCTAATTTTCATCAAGTTCTTTTGTATCAATTATTTCTTTGTTGTTTTGTTTTCGCTAGTATACAACTATTATATTATTATAAGTAGTTATATTCCAGATACTTACTCATATTAAATGTGTGTATCTCCGACAGGTATATGAATTTTTAATTTTTTTTATAAAGTATATGAACCTTTATTTATTAATCATTTCAATAAATTGTAAGTTTAAGCAAACAAAATTAATTAATAACCAAGCCCACGATAGATTTTTTTGTTATTGTCCACCCGGTTTACTAGAATTTTGTCCTGACTATATATAGATTTGACCCGCGTCATGCACCTGGCTATGGTGGGTGAGTCTCCCAACGAGAATTTTTTGTATGCGTTAAGAATCAAACTCGAGACCTCTTTTAAGTGATACCGAACTATTTATTACTCGGACTAACTCTGTTGATAGCCCACGATAGATTGATTATATACGTGACCCATACGGGTGGACCTCTTGAATGCAAGCCCTGCTAATTTACCATTGTGGTTAGCAAATTTCCAATCACAAAGCTGATGAGGGCAAATATATGAGAGACATTAAATTAGTATATTCCATCTTAATCATATAATTCAATTAATTTTTTTATATATATTTAATAAATTAAATAAATTAATTAATTATGATAATATTAAATATCTCAGTATAAATTTATATTATATACTCTTTAATATATTAAAATTAGTTAAATAATTTTATATTAATTATAATTAATTGATTTATTTTATTTTATAAGTTTATATAAAAAAAATTAACTAAATTTTACCATTAACACACAGGGTACTATTAATTATTTAGTTTATTAACATGCTTTCGTAGTGCGCTTAAGGAATGACTAATATCCTCGTAAGTGTTACATAGTCTAATTAACTTATTTATGATATCACTGCGTCACCAGTTTTCTTTGCAATTCAGATTCTTTGAGCAAATCCATGTCAAATCGTATTTTTTATAATTAATTCTTGGGTTAAGGTAAGAAGTATTATCTTATGTGCACTTGATATATACTTGCTATAATGAAGGGATACTTGCTATAGATTAATTAAACGTTACAAGTTAAGAATCTTTATATAAAATCAATTTATTCAACTAAAACTAATGGAGTTAGTCCGAGTAGTAAGTAGTTCGGTATCACTTAAGCGAGGTCTCGAGTTCGATCTTTAGCGTATACAGAAAATTCTTGTTAAAAAACTCACCCACTATAACTAGGTGCGATATGCGGGTCGGATTTAGATATAGTCGGGATAAAATTTTGCTGAACTAGGTAGGCAAAAAAAAAATTCAAGTAAACACAATTTTTTGTCATCTAAATAGATTACAAGACAAGCCACGTTATTCATTATTTACTTCTAGTGCATCCTTGTCATGTATATTATTATATATATTGACATGGATTGATCGATTTGATAATGCATGGGTGATTTGGTGGATGATCCCTTGAGGATATAAAAACGATGGATTCGAGGCTTGATTCGGCGATTCCTTATTTAGGAAGCAGATATTTGCAAAATTAATTAACGTGACAATAAACGATATTTAAAAACCACTTGGTTCCTATTTTTAAAAATAAACAATAATCTCAATCTCTCCGTTGTTCGATTGGACCCCTCCTAGCGAGTGATATTTAATCTATTTAGGGTGTGTTTGGATTAGCTTTTGGAGAATAGATTATGGGAAGAATAAATTCTGGAAAATAGATTTTGGGTATAATAGATTTTGGGAAGAATAGATTTTGGGAATAAAGATGTTTGGATGATTAGTAGTAGAATCACTTTTTATATTGGTAAATTACTAAAAAGGGTATGATATGATTAAAAGTAAGAGAGATGAAAGATGATAGAGAAGAAAGAGGAGAGAGAAGAGAGTGTAGAGAGGAGAGAGGAGAGAGAAAAAGAGAGATAAGAGAGGAGAGAAGAGAGAGAAAAAGAGAGATAAGAGAAGAGAGAGGAGAGATAATAGAGAGGAGAGAGGGTGTAAAAAAAGTAAGGGTATAATAGTAATTGGATAATCCAAAACCTAGGTTTCAAAGAAAAAGCTATTTTCAGTAGCTTATTCAAAACCTAGGTTTCAAACCGAGGTTTTGTCCAAAATCAATTCTTAACAAAAATTGCTGTTTGTGTGAAAATTTTCCAAACTGAGATTTTGCCCCATAATTGATTCTCAAACCGATGTGCCAAACAGGCACTTAAAACCCATCACACCATAATCGAATCTCAATTACAAAAGTCTAATATATTTTAAAAAGACGCGTCCATGTGTTGTATTATAATGTAATGTAAAAATATTTAACAACGTAATTCAAATTGCACTTGTCATTTGTCCACCGTCGGAATAAAGTATATCGCGTAAATGGTGTCTGTGAATAATAATATACTATAATAACTTGACCCAAGAATATTATTCTTATTATTTCAACTTAGGAGCATGACGTGTTATGCATTGGTAAAATAAAATTTATATGCATTGGAATTTCTTGCAAGTTATTCCTCCAAAAAAAAAACAGAGAGAGATTCCCTCGCTTGTTTATTCTTTTATTTTTTATAATCAAACTGAATAATTCTATATTTTAAGGTGAAAATGGATAGGTCGACCAGTAAAAAAAAAAAAATAAACACAAAAACTGAAAGAACAGTCATTTAACAGTCCCTCCATTGTTTTAGACCACCCGCCCCAAAAACAAGAAAGCAAAATTCTTTCAATTGTTTGAGCGGCCCTTCCTATTTGTAGTGATATTTAATTAAAACCCACCACATCAGAATAGAATCTCAAATTCTCAGCCTATTATAGTATACTATAGTGTAATGAAACGCGATGTAAGAGTTATTAATTAATAATAAATTCAAATTGCATTTGCCACCTGTCCACCGCCAAAATAAATTACATACGGTGTTTAGATTCGAGTATAAAGTATATAACGATTTGATTATGTTAAATTTAAATATTTTTAAACCTAATTAAGGATATCTCACATGCTTTCTGTATTCATATTTTTTTTGTTGCCCACCCGATTCACCGGAACTTTGCCCCGACTACATCCGGATCCGACCCGCGTCGCGCACCTGGCTATGGTGGGTGAGTCTCCCAACGGGAATTTTCTGCGTACGCCAAGGCTCAAACTCAAGATCTCGTTTAAGCGATATCGAGCCGCTTACCACTCGGACCAACTCCCGTTGGTCTGTATTCATATTTATGAACTTGAGCCTAACCCCCTCCACTTGGGCCGGTGGTTGGATTCAAGTGCTATTCAGCTAAATTTTGGATAAATATTTACAATTATTCGGCCCATTCACATGTCAGTGATCAAGCGCCAAGGGCGGATTAAATGACGGGCTTCTGATCTTAAAGCCCAAGTTATAGCGACAGGCCCAGCTGCCACGAAGGCCTTTTCAGAAACATTGTGTTAATTAATTAAAAAAAGGTGGAATAAACTTGCAATATTCATTGCTTCATTGTTTTCTGTAGTTTTTAATTGGGATTAGTTATCACTGTTCGAGTTGAGTTGCGTCATTACTTCTAATGAATTGGGTGTCAGGTCTTACATTAATTGGCCTTATCATCACTAAAGATTGAAGAAATCATATGGTGATGATGGTGTGGCCCTGACAATCCCATGATAATAATTATAAATCCCACATTTTTATTTAAAAAAAAAATCAGGTTTTCATTCATAATAAAAGGATATATAAAAAAAAGGTATATTGATTTATTCCATTTTCCTTTTATATATCAATTATCAATTAATATACTGATCGATATTTTGAATAAAATGATCCGAGATTCATTTCATTTTTAGCGCAAGCGGCCAAAAGTTCAAAAGCTTGAAATAAAGCATGACTGCTCAAACAGAATTTATTTATTGTTTTTATCTGTTTTTTTTTTTAGATTATGCAATTTACGTTTGATGTTGCTTCATACCACAATTTACCAGCGGAGAAAATAACGCTGAAGTTCAGATCTCAGAAACGCCTCTCCCCTTCGCAGGAAGTTCTGAATCCGATTGGAAGCTGCAGCATCGCTTTTAGCATTTCGAATGTCATCTTCTACGCCGTCTACCATATCCTAGTTTCCAATCAAGGTACTCCTCCTCTCTTCCCTGCATTCCGACCTTGCTATATTTTATCTGTTTTTTCTTTTCTCTTGTTTGATCGAGTCTTTGAGAATAATCTATACGATGGTCAGAAATTGCCGCCGTTTTCCGGGAATCTTGCTCTCTGGATTTTCAAATCAGCAGGCTCTGTCCTGTTTGTTTGGTCGAGCGGAAAATGCCGAAATACTGCAGGGGGTTGAAAATATTTGGCCCCTATGCATCATTACTCTAATATGTATTTCTTTTAAATATTCACTATGTGGAATCTTTAATCTTGCGATGTATAATTTACTCTGGTTGTGGACGATCAGGTGTTCGGGATTATTATCTCAGTGGTAATAAATCTCAGTTATTTTTCATGGTGCAGCATAGGAAGAGGATCTCAATGGTGGCTGGGACTCAGATGAGGTGATCGTTGCAGTCATAGTGGGGGGTAACAACGGGGTGGATTGGATTCGGATGGACAAGAACAAGAACCGTACCGATCTACTCGCTGCTGGGAAAAAAAAGGTATCTATCCACTGCCTATCTACTTTCAAGATTTTTCAATTATCGTCTAAGTAAATATATGAAAATTTTCATTCAAAAGAACCTGTAGATATATAACTTTGGCTTAATTACAATCATATGGATATATGTTTAAATGACAGTGATACTCTAATTCTATTTCAAGTCTGTCCTTATATTATTCTGTATTTCATCTAACCAACTCGACTTGACTAATATATCTGTTCTGATGGAATATCCTGTTAGAGTTCAACAAGCTTAATAAAAACATTGAAATGCAACCAGCACTCTTTAACTTTGGGTTGTTTGCAAACTCTCTTCCTTAACCCTTGAAGAAGCCGCAGGTGAACTATGACCCTTAAGGACAGAGATCCTTTTGTTCAGTATATCTTGTCAAATATGTCACTTGGCTATTTCAATTGTCTAGTAGTATGTCCCCACTAGTCTATGAGTTTAGTTCTAAGTTTTGAAAGGTCCAATATGGCTTTCGAATCACCGAAGGGTGCAGGGTTGAAAGTTTCTGTCACAATTGAAGTGATTTGGGGCGCAAAATTGGATGGGAGTTCGTTTTATGATTTTCAAATTGTGTTTGGGGTTTCTATTCGGGAGGTTAGAGTTCTAAGGTTAGGCATCTGATTGCCGTGCAGCCCTTCTTTTCATAATTTAACCGCTCATAGTTAGCATATTATTTTTTCCCTCATTCGAACTCGGGTTTAAGTGGTGAAAGCAAAACACTTTCATTAGCATATTGCTTTTTAACTTTGGAGAACCAAGTCAGAAATTTTATTTTATGAAAATTACTGATAGATTTCAGATAAGAAAACTAAATACGGAGAGGTTCTAAAACATTTACATTTACAAAATCAAATTTAACAATTTATATTTACAAATGAAATTTCTGTGTTTACAAGTCAAGTTGTGTTATTTATAAGTCAAATTTATAAAAGATTAAATTCCCTAAGAACTCTCTGTATTTAATTTTTTTTTTACCTAGAGCTACATATAATTTTTCGTTTTATTTCTTTTCCATTTTCCTACTGCTTATGCCATTCTTTTTTTCTCCTCTGGGTAAGATTGAGCTTCTTCTCTTCCATTTCGAGACAGCGAATTTTTAAAAACTACGTTTTAGTCTCTTGATAGCAGGGCTAGAGTTGGGTGAAATAGCTGATTTTTTGGAATCATCTGAACAAAATAGTCTTATGCTGGGGATGCAGAATTTATCGTCAAGTCATTCTCATTTGCTTCTATCTTATATCATGAAGTTTAAATATAGCATATAGATTGAGACTTCAGATGTTTATTGTGTAGGCATTACCAAATTATTACTCTTGAAAATAAATAATAAAAATCTAAGTGTTGAACTTCATTCAGCTGTTCGTGTTTAAACATTATTTTTTCATCGGATATGGAGGTATATAATTTCTTCTCTCTTCCTATGATTCGTAGACCACAGATGTAAATAATAGAGGGGAATATCCGCAGTCCTTTAATTTGAATTTTTATTGTTATTTCTTTTCTCAGCTTCAGCAATTTCGTCAGAAGAAGGACAGTCAAGGGGGAAGTAGCCATGGAAAATCTTTAACAAAATCTGTTAAATCTGGGAAACATGAGCCTGACGCTGAAGAAGCTACTGGTAGCTCTATGTCAACAGCATCATCTCACGTTACCGATGGGAATGTTGAAACTAACGCTGATCCCCAGTTGTTGTCGGTACCTGCTTCAGGAACCACTGAAGTGGGAAAGTCTTCTAGAGTTGAAAGAGAGAGCAGAGATGCGAAGAAATCCTTAACTTTATCAGAGGAAATTCCTAATACATCCGAGTCAGTTAAAATTGGAGGGGAAAGTACTCAAGATGTTGGCACTGAAATGGTGAAGGACCTGTCTCAGACAACTTTTCTTAGCCTTGGTTCTAAAGGGGTAACAATGAATGATCATATGCCCGCACCTGTTGCCATCACGTCCGTACCTGGTTCAGTAACCTCTACAGCGGGCAAGGCTTTTAGAGTTGAAATTGAGGGTGAAGACAAGCAGGAATCTTTGCCTGTATCTGATGATATCCCTAATAAATCTTTGATGAAAGCAATGGAAGATTGGGTAACAGATGTAGGTTGTGCTCTTCTCTTTTTCACCTCTCATTAATTTTAGGCTTTAGCTCTGTTTTGATATAGGGGAATTAATTGAGAAGGATGGGTAAACTGATGTGTGGATTTGATGTATAATTATATTCTCATTTGTTGCTGGGTAGGGGCAATGCAGGAAGCTGATGGTCTGGATAAGAAGCAATCTAGTCAAAGCAGTGATATGGAGATTGATGGCCAAAAGAACCTCACATTGTCTGAGGTTGGTGAGAGTGCTCAGTTTGTGTCAGGAAGTGCATTGGATGGCAATATAATAGAGGAGGCATCTCATGAAGCAGCCCAAATTGGCGAGGCGGTTGAAGTATCATCATCTCTTGAGGATGTCACATCCAATAGGCGTTCAGCTTCTGCTAAAGGGAAGGACAATGAAATTGCAATTGCTGGACATGTTATGACAAATCTGGAAGGGGATACACTGCCGGCTTCACCTCGTGTTGGACTACAAATGCTTCTTTCTTTCAGCGAAGAACTGAGTATGAAAGAAGTAGTTTCTAGTAGTGAGGACAGGGAACTAGAGGAGAGGCTTGACTCGCAATTTTCTCCTGTTCAGTCTTCGTATGTGGAGAAAAGCCATGAGTCGCCAAGTATAGCTCAAGAAACAAACTTGGCCAAACCATCGAGTGTCTCTCCAATATTTGATGTGAGCTCGATCAATCTCTTGCAGCTGACAGAACTTATAAGGGGACTTGGAGATGAAGAGTATAACTCACTGCTTAAGTCAAGTAGAACAGTTTCTAATGTAGATCCTATATTCAGCAGCTTAATTCTACCAGATCACGGTTTTTGTAAAGTATTCGAGAGACTCAAAGAAGAGTTATTTCTTGCTGTTTTTATGAAAGATTTATTCAATTTGCAATTGGCTGAACAATGGGAGCAACAACTGGAGTCTGACAACCAGTGTTATCAGTTGATTAATGAACTATCCGAGCTTCGTGCTTCATGTAGTGAAGTTAGTAAGAAGAATCAACTACTTGATGAAGAACTTTCAAATTGTTGTGCCGAACTTCATGATATTGCTAACAAGAATGTAGAGTTGCAGAACAAATATGTTTCTGCTGAGGCAGAGATTGAAGCACTATCTGCTAGAGCACTTGAGTTGCAGAATTGTTATGAAATGTCTCAAAAAGATGCACTTGATCTGTCTAGAGAGCTGGCTGACTGTAGAGGTTTGATCACAGTTTTGCATGATGAAAACAAGGGCATGAATGAATCAGTTGAACTAATGAATGAAGAGAAAAAGAAACTTGTGGAGGAAAAGGAGTTTCATCTATGTGAAAGTCAGAAGCTGTCAACTGAATTAGCACTTTCGACCAGCAAGAATGCAGAACTGCAAAATCAATATGTTTCTGCCAAGGTAGAGATTGAAGAACTTTATGCTAGAGTACTTGAGTTGCTGAATAGTTATGAAATGTCTCAAAAAGATGCAATGGATCTGTCTACGGAGCTGGCTGGCTGCAAAGGCTTGGTCTCAGCTTTACAGGCAGAAAATAAGGAAATGAATGAATCTATTGCATCAATGATTAAAGAGAAAAAGAAACTTGCAGAGGAAAACGAGTATCATCTATGTGAAAGTAAGAAGCTGTCAACAGAATTAGCTGATATCAAGAGTTCGGTGGAAGGACTTAAAGCTGAAAATTTAAACATAAATGGGGAATTGTCTTTGGTGACTGAAGAGAAGAATAAGATTGAAGCCGAAATTCAGCATCTCTCCCATGAAATTGACAGGCTGTCAATGGAGTTGGTGGAAAGTAGAGAATTGGCGGCAAGTCTACAGGTAGAAAATTCCAACTTAAATGGGAGCCTTGCACTGTCAGTCGATCAGGCTAAAATGCTTGAAGAGGATAAACAAGCTGCTATTTTTGAGAATCAAAGACTTTCGTCTCAGATTACTGTTCTTCAGGAGCAGTTATCTATAGAAACTGAGAAACAAATGAAGTGCGAAGTTGAACTTAAAGAGGCTGCACTGCAACTTGAACAAGTCACCAAGGAGAACTTCTTTCTGAAAAGCAATGTGGATGCGCACAAGGCTAACACAGAAGAAATTGGCAATAAATACAGCCAACTGCTATCTCATTTTGAGGAGCTCCGTAGTCAAGCACAGATAGCAGGGCAAAGAAGTGAGGACCATCATATTAAAATTACAAGAGATTCTTTGCCTGTCCATCTGGAGCGAGATGGAAAAGGGGATCCCGGAGAGCCACCACTGAATCTACTTGAACACGAAGACTTTTATAACTTTCCTGGTTTTGTTGCTTTGAAGATGCGTCTGGATGAGATGGAGAATATTTTGGAGAACTTTGAAAAGGCAATTGATCGGTTACATGCTCATTCGGTTTCCCTTGGCCGGTCTCCCGGTAAACTTTCCGCAGCTGGGGTTTCAAATTTGATAAAGGCCTTTGAATCAAAAACTCAAAAAAATGAGCCCGAGGTAGAGGAAAATGATCCCAAGGAGCGTCAGGTACCTTCCGATCCATTTATGTCCACCAAAGGGAAAATTGGAGACTTGAGAGCATCACTTACAAAATGGAAGTTGGATGTTCAGAACGCTGGTGCATTGTTTAAGGAGGAGCAAGATGGTAGGAAGAGTAGCGAAGCCAGGTACATAGAACTCCAAGATCTCTTCGAAACATTGAACCAACACTGCTTGAATTTGGAAGCATCCAACATTGAACTTACTGTTCAATATGAAGTTTCCTGGCAACTTCTGGTAGACATACAAGAAAGTAAATGTCATCTTGAAAAACTCTTTGAAGCTTTAAATCAAGAAGATGTCCTTCTTAAAGCCAAAAACGTTGAACTTTGTGGAAATCTTGGAAATTGCGAGTCAAAAATTAGTGATTTGATTACTGAAATAAATGATGTGCAACAAAGTTCAAATGAGATGGCTTCTACTATTGGCATTCAACTTGAAATTTTGCAAAAGGAGGTGGCAGATAGGGCAATGTTTCTTGAGCAAGGTTGGAATACTACTGTTGCCGAGATTGTTGAAGCAACTAGGAAACTGGATGAATCAGTTGGGGAAGCTTTGTCAGCAAACACCTCTGTCGGTTCCCTTGACGGTTTGGATATCAATCATCGGCTTGTAGTTTCTGTCAATGCTGCCACTGAATTGATTGTTGCTCTTAAGAAGCAGCTTGAAGCTACATATACAGAACGTGAAATGGTGCGTACCTCATTCAGAGAAGCGAGTGCGAAATGTGATGATTTGCTTAAGAAGAATGATTTAGCTGCCAGTATATTGCATAAGATTTACAGTGACCTGGGGAAAATTGTTCTTAACCACGTCAGACCATTGGAGGAAAGGATGGTTGATATACCAAGTGATGCATTGCCTGATCCACTGAACTATGCCAGCTATGAGGCCATAATGCGATCTCTTGAGGTTATACTGATAGAGAAGCTTGAACTTGAGTCTGTTTCCAAGGCGCTAAAGTCAGAATTAAGTCGCAGGGAAAAAGAATTGGAGGAATTGAGCATTAAGTGTGTTGGTTTAGATGTTGTTAGTAAATTGATTGAAGATATTGAAGGTGTGCTGAATGTAGAAGATACCGATACCAAAATAAGCAGGCAACCCTTCCTTCACCTTGCATCTTTGGTGTCTAGTCTTGTTCAGAAAACTAGTGAGGCTGACATGCAGGCGCACATAGTTAAAGAAGACTATGGATCAAAGATGCTGGAACTGACTGAATTACAAGCAAAGATCCATCATTTAGATGCTTTACATCTTGAGCATGAAAACGAAATCATCATTCTCAAAGAAAGCTTACGTGATGCGGAGGAAGCTCTTATTGCTTCTCGTTCTCAATCATATGAGAAAACAAGGGAACTTGATGAGTCAGAACAGCGGGTGTCCTCTATTCGGGAGAAGCTTAGCATAGCTGTTGCCAAGGGGAAAGGGCTGGTTGTACAGCGAGATGGCCTCAAACAATCCCTGGCTGAGACTTCCAGTGAATTGGAGAGATGCTTGCAGGAGTTACAGTTGAAAGATGTTAGAATCCATGAGGTTGAAACAAAACTTAAGACCTATGCAGAGGCTGGTGAGCGTGCAGAGGCTCTGGAATCGGAACTTTCATATATTCGTCATTCAGCTAATGCCTTAAGAGAGTCATTTCTTCTTAAAGACTCAGTTCTTCAGAGAATAGAAGAGATTTTGGGAGATTTAGATCTGCCAGAGCAGTTTCATTCGCTAGATATAATTGAACAGATTGATTGGTTGGCTAGGTCAGTTGCTGGTAACGCGTTGCCCTTAAATGATTGGGATCAGAAAAGCACCGCAGGTGGAGGTTCATATTCAGATGCTGGTTTTGTTCTCATGGATGCCTGGAAAGATGATGGTCAGATGCTATCTGATGCAGGGGATGATTTAAGAAAAAAATTTGAGGGATTAAAGAGTAAGTATTATGAGTTGGCTGAACAAAATGAAATGCTGGAGCAGTCGTTGATGGAAAGAAACAGATTAGTTCAGAGATGGGAAGAACTTGTGGACAGGATAGATATGCCTGCACATTTGCGGTCTATGGAGACAGACAGTAGGATTGAATGGTTAGGAAGAGCTCTAATTGAGGCTAATCATCATATAGATTCACTTCAGATGAAGATTGAAAAATATGATAGCTATTGCGGGCTGCTAAATGCTGATCTGGAAGGGTCTCAAAGGAGATTATCTGCTCTTCAAGCAGACCTGAGGGCAGTTACCTCCGAGAGAGAGTATCTTTCTGAAAAAGCGGAGGCTTTGGTGCATGAATGCAAGCAACTATCAATGCATTCAAAGCAAGCTGAACTTGAAAATGAAAAGCTACATCATGAGATAACTAGCTTGGAGGAGATATTGGAGCAGAAAGGTGCTGTTGAGGAACAAATTCTCATCATCGAGGGAAAGATCAGCAAATTGCAAGATTTAGTCAGTGATGTCTTGCAGGGATCCGAAACGATAAACCTGATCTCTAGTAATGAAAGTATTGATTCCTTGGAAGTATTACTGAAAATGCTTGTAGAAAATTATGCAACTCTGTTGTCAGAAAAACCTGCATATGGGGATGCACTTGATAGGAATGGCACACACAGCGATGATGGAACTCTTCATGAGGAAAAAAACCTAGATATGATTTGTGAGGAAGACCCAGTTAGAGTCAGTTTGAGAGAAGATCTTCAGGAGGCCTTACGTGAATTGATGCATGTGAAGGAGGAGAGAGATAGAAATTTGGAGTGTCAAACATCTTTATCTGGTGAAGTTGAAGCCCTGAGTAAGAAAACTGAGGAGTTGCAGGAACTTCTGAATCAAGAGGAGCAGAGATCAGCTTCTGTTAGAGAGAAGTTAAATGTTGCAGTCAGGAAAGGGAAGTCATTGATACAGCAACGAGATAGTCTAAAACAAACAATTGAAGAGATGAACAGTGAGATGGTGCGCTTGAAATATGAGATTAGCAATCAGGAAAAAACTCTTGCAGAGTATGCACAGAAGTTCAAAGACTTGTCAACTTACCCAGATAAGTTAGAAGCTCTAGAATCTGAGAGCTTGCTTCTGAAGAATCATCTGCAGGAACGAGAATACATGCTGAAAATGATTTTGAACAAGTTAAGTGATATTGAGGTTAGTGGTGACCGCGACATGAGTGATCCTGTCAAGAAGTTGGAATTGGTTGGGAAGTTATGCTCTGATCTGCATGCTTCTGTGACTTCTTTAGAACAGGAGTCTAGGAAATCTAAAAGAGCAGCGGACCTTCTCCTGGCTG
Organism: Leucaena leucocephala; assembly: GCA_037074615.1. Taxonomy (NCBI): domain Eukaryota; kingdom Viridiplantae; phylum Streptophyta; class Magnoliopsida; order Fabales; family Fabaceae; genus Leucaena; species Leucaena leucocephala. Next base: position 21,265,867 of record CM073541.1, read on the forward strand.
AATTGAATGAGGTTCAAGAGAGGAATGATGCTTTTCAAGAGGAGCTTGCAAATGCGGCTGTTGAACTTGCGGATATCAGAAAGGAAAGGGATTCAGCTGAGGCTGCTAAAGTGGAAGTTCTTTTTCATCTTGAAAAGTTATCAGCTCTGCACATAGAGGAAAGAAAAAATTATTTTCCTGAGCTCTTGGTATTAAGATCTAGTACGAACCAACTCCACACTAGCTTTGGCGAAATTGGAGAGTTATTGGCTAATGTACTTTTCATGGATTTGGAGTCTTCTAAAAAACTTGAGGCTTGTCTTAAGTCATGCATGAATGACAACAATACTACAAATGTGGTTGATTCACCTGTCAACAGAGGGTGTGATGGCGATTTACACGTGTCAATTGAGAATAAGGTAATAGTATTGCATGAATGCTCTTTAGTCTTTATTCTATGTTAAATGTCTTTAGTGTGGTATATTACAATTTACAGGAATGAGAAATCGAACACACCTTGCATTGTTTTTGGTTTTTTTTTTGGAGGTGTATTACAGAGCTTGCCTCAGCAATATATAATGCCATGTCCCAAAAACAATTCATGCTTTCTTCAAATAAATAAATAAAAACAAAAAAGAGGTTGCTTATTGGATTTGTTTCCTCCGTGGTGTCTTGTTTGTATTTGTAATATTTTATCTTCTTTCTTTGATGGATTAATTGCACTCCTACTTATTTGATTGGGCATATAATCAATTCTCTCTTCTCATTACTCGTGACTCCTCCAGAAGAGAGCTATATCTGTGGATTCTAGGGTGAATTTTGACAAAGTTGATCGTGCTGATGATAGTGCCATAATTGAGATTTGTCGTCATCTTGGGCATCAGCTGCAAGACTTCTTAATGGACGTCACTTCTCTTAAGGAAAGCTTAAACAGGCACTCGAGTTTAACACAGGATCAAGAAAGAACTCTTTCTAATCTAGTGGTGACTATTCAAAGGGAAATGACTTCCCAAAGAGAGTCATGCAAAGCCTTGAAGAACGAAATTAGTAAAAAAGACAGGGAATTTGCTGCATTATGTGGGAACGTTGCCTACCTTTATGAAGCATGTACCAATTCAGCTATTGTAATTGAACATGGAAAAGATGAACTTGTGGGAAACAAGGTAGCATCTTCAGATCTAGGAATAAAGTTGAAAGAAGCATCATTTGTTGAAGATGGAGAACCTTTCAGTGGCCAGTTTCAGTTAATGTCTGAAAAATATATTAAGACTGTAGCAGATAGATTGCTGTTGGCTGCAAAAGAATTTGCTACTGTGAAATCAGACTTTCTAGATGCTAACCAAAAGGAGATGAAGGCTGCCATAACAAATCTGCAGAGAGAGCTCCAGGAGAAGGATGTTCAAAGGGAGAGGATTTGTTTGGAACTTGTAAATCAGATTAAGGATGCTGAATCTGCGGCAAATAGTTGCACTCAAGATCTTCAAGCTTCTAGGATTCGAGAGAATAATTTAGAAAAACAGCTGGAAAAGCTTGAGGCTGAAAGGAAGATTTTGGAGCAGAAAATGAACGAGTTGCAAGAAACACAGTTGGCTGCAGCTGAGTTAGAGGAGAAAATCAGATCTCTGACTGATTTGGTTTCTGCCAAAGACCAAGGTCTGCTATTTGCTTGCTTTTTTTCTTTCCCCCTTTAATAAGCTTTTAAAATTTCATTGCATTACAGACTTTTAATGTTTCTGTTACTGTTTATTGCAGAAATAGAGGCACTAATGCATGCACTTGTTGAGGAAGAGATGCAAATGGAAGAGTTGATGAAAAAGAGTGAGGAACTTGAAAGTCTTTGTGAGCTGAAGAATCTGGAGATCGAGAAGCTTGAAACCTCTCGTGGTAAACTTATGAAAAAGCATTCCATCACCATAAGTAAGTTTGACGAGCTTCACCATCTTTCTGCAAGTCTCCTTGCTGAGATTGAGAAGTTGCAGTCCCAATTACAAGAACGGGATGCTGAGATCTCTTTCTTAAGGCAAGAGGTCACAAGATGCACCAATGACATTCTTCTTGCATCACAAATGAACAAGAGAAGTTCAGATGAGATTCTTGAGTTCTTGATGTGGATTGACATGATGGTATCTCGAGAGGGGATGCGTGATATGCATCCTGATGTGAAAAGTGACAGTCACGTTGATGAATACAAAGAAATGCTTCATAAGAAGCTGATTTCTGTATTATCAGAATTAGAGGATTTAAGAGCAGATGCAGAAAGCAAGGATGCACTCCTACAGGAAGAAAGGAGTAAGGTAGATGAGTTGGCACATAAAGCAGAAGCTCTTGAGACGTCTTTGCGTGAGAAAGAATCACAATTGAATCTGCTTGAAGGTGTGGAAGAGTCTGGAAGGGGAGCTAGCACGAGCTCAGCCTCAGGAATTTTGGAGGTTGAACCAGTGGTGAGTCAATCATTTTATATTGTTGTATTAGTTTTGCATTAGGAAAAGGAATTTGGGGATTAATAATTAGTATTCCCTTAGGTAACCTGTTAGGGTAGCTGTCTCCTCTGCACTTGTGTGAATAATTTTATCGGGATGTTGACACCAATTATGTGTCATCCAAGACTTGTTCGTCAAACTTAACATGATAATTAGTTGCTATAGTAAAACCTTTAAACTACCAATTTTCTAACTGCATTACATTCGGAATCCAGATCACATAGAAACCATAATCAAATATATGATTGGAAAAAGTTAATAAGTTTTCAGGTGGTGTTTTAGATTTTGGCATTTCTTTCTCTTATGCACCGTTTCATAATTGATTGAATATGACAGTTAATGCTTCCTGTTTGAAAGGGGAAATATCCTGCACTCATGTGAACGGCGATGGAAAGATTTTATAGTTTTTCTTGTTGACATTAATGCAATTACGAAGATGACTCTTCTGGGTGAGGGTTTTGTTTGATTTGACATTAAGGGATTAAGTTTATTGACTTCTATGCAGATGGATAAGTGGACAGCAGCAGTGACTTCTGCGACAACTCAAGTTCGTAGTTTGCGCAAAGGCAATAACGATCATGTTGCCATTGCCGTAGATGTAGACCCTGGTAGTACTAGTAGGATAGAGGATGAAGATGACGACAAAGGTAATTCTACACCAAATACCGTGAAGTGGTTCGTCAACTTGAATTTCCTTAATTTTGGTTGTTTACTTATTCTTCCTGGCTTCCTTTGTGTGTTTTACAGTCCATGGTTTCAAGTCACTTACTTCGTCAAGAATTGTTCCGAGATTTACAAGACCTTTGAGTGACATGATTGACGGCTTGTGGTGGGCACACTTATCCCTCTCTTTGCTTTATTTTGTTTAAGATTTCTTTAAGTTTGATGAATAGCATGATACGATTTGGATTCGCATTATTGCAGGGTTTCATGCGATCGAACGTTGATGAGACAACCTACCTTGCGACTTGGAATTATAATTTACTGGGCCATAATGCACTTATTACTCGCTTTTTCTGTAGTTTGAGAAGCTCTGATTTGGAAGCTCATGAATCAGGTTTGGCTAATGTATTATTAGGTTGGCCAGGCACGGGAGGAGGAGGCACAGGAGGCTTCACTCTATAGATTGGGGGTTGTTAGCTCCGATTAAACTTTCAAAAGTGAAAGGTTTAGTGGTAGAGTATCTCCCTTCCTCTTTTTTCTTCATCTTATGACTTAGAGACATCATCATCTATGATCAGCAATAAAATGAAAGTAGATAGAGTAGTGGTCAATAGAAAAGATAGCAGTGAAAATGAAGAGTACGCTGCTTGAAAACAGGAAAAACAATACTTGAGGATCCCTTTACCTTTTAATATTCTTGGGACATCTTGTAGGAGGACCAGATAGGTATAGGAGGTAATTCTTTTTTGTACTCTTGACATACCCCCCCAATTTATCTGGATAGCAATAAGAAATTCCAGAGTTCACCATTCTTTTTGTATCAAATGACCATAACTTAGACAATGAAAATTTCGCATGTTACTCCAGGATATATGACTTTATTTTGGGGTGTTTGGGTAAGTCAGGGGGCAGAGCTTTTTCAAGTTGTAAATTTATCTCTAGTCTTGAATTGTTGCTTTTGGGATTTTATGAATTGGAAGGGATTGAACTTTGACTTCTATACGCATGTTATGTTTCATTCTAATCTTGTGCTCGGAAAAAAAAAAATCTGATCAGGACTTTTGTGCAAGCCCCATCCAATTCCAATTGTTAGGCGTGCTATTGGAATAGCGTATCCACTATCCAGTAGCACGTATGTTTGGGTTGGGGCTCGGGAGGTTATCGTGGAAATAAAATTTTTAACCCTTCTTCTTTAAACTCGCTATCATTTCTAGTTGTCTGTCCCCCCTATATATATATATATAGTATGCTCCTGACTTCCCCCCTGTTAACCTGAACAATCTTATTGGAAACATATGCCATTTTATTGGGGAGACAAATGTGGCCTGATAACCCTTGTACCGAGGTCTTCATTTTAATTTGCGTAGAATGAGAATCGATCTCTTGACGTTGAAACCGCTTCACTCCGAAATATAAGCCTCGCTCAAGTGTCTTGTGTGAGCATGCTGTTCTTTGTGCAACATTAGAATCAGAAAAGGAGAGGGTGCCCATAATTTCACGTATTGTTCTCAAAGGGTGGTCAACTCTTCCCTTATGTAAAGCTACATTCCGCTTATTCCATATAACAGTCGTGAAAATGATAATGCCTTTAAGCAAAGTAAATTCCCCGTTACTGTGAAGGCTGCATAAAGTTTTCCTTTGCCACAATTTAAAATCATGATGAGAGATTATTAAGCCGAATCAAAAAACAACCCCCACCAATAGATTTTGCATAAGGGCAAGAAACAAAAAGCACGTGAATGGGAGCGGCAGTGGAAGTCAGAGCGGCAGGTTCCCAAATGCATCCAAGAATCCTACTACCCGTTTTTTTTATCATAAGACTTAGTTAATTTTTTAAAAAAATTAAAGAAATTAAATAAATAATTTAATTGTAATATATGTTAAATATTATTATATTATATATCAGTTTATAACTCAAACAATTTGATTTAAAAAAATAAATATAAATTTTTTAAAATAATTTATTTAATTTTTTTAGTCTGAAAAAACTAGCTGGGCTTTTATGACGAATAACGGAGGGAGTAATAATATCAAATGGACAATAATGCCGTTGTATAGCCTCCATATGATTGTGGGTGAAAAATAATATAATATAATTAAATTAAATTATATAAAATTATTTTGTATAGCCCTAAAAAAGTAATATTTAAATAAAAATATTAATTCATAAATAAATGAGAACAACTATATACAAATTACATAAAAAAATAATATTTAAATAAAAATATTAATTCATAAATAAATGAGAACAACTATATATAAATTACATGTAATTTAATAAAATAAAATTACTAAAACATAAAGGAATATGATATACTGCTCTTTCTGTTAATCCGTTTAGAACTACTCCTCACCAACCAAAAGACAGGTTCACAGTTTACTGATATGATCCACCTATGAGATTGAGCTTTGCTACTATTGAGATTACAATTAATAAGAATTTCTCTTTGATTGAATCTCTCTCTCTCTCTCTCTCTGTAAAAGGATTCTCACATTATTCTCTGTAAAACTCAGGGCTCAAGTTGCACTGTCATGTCAACTTGGTGGGGTTGGTTTTGTCCGGTACGTAAAACTGCTCGTCGTCATGTCCTGCCCTCTGCAACTTACCTACCCCCCTCAACATGTCTCTTTTCTCAATTTGTGCCTCCACTCACAAGTTTCTTACGAATAGTAAGTATGTTTACATAGACTCTTTTCGCATATATATATTATAAACCGTAAAATCAGAGTCATATTAAGATTTTAAGATACCAATTCAAACACGCGCTAGGTGAAAAATTAGGGTTCAGTTTTACTAATAACTTAAACTGTTGATCCTTTAAATATATATATACACAAATTACTTACATACGCCAACTTTTGCAATAAAATACTACTAGTTTCCTTACTTTCTCATAAAAGACAGGGTCTACCAGATTTTGGTATTCTTATTTATAAGGCAATTTGTAAAATTAAGCAAGAATTAATCTGCTTTTCTTAATTCCATGAAAAGTAACATGTTTTTTTAATTATTTGAGAGAGAATATAAATTTGAGCCGCTAACACTAATCCTGTGATCTTTATGATACAAAATGGATGATTTGGATTAGGAAACGATGAATAACGAGTTGTCTATATCCCATATGAGGTTTCTTTCCATCGGCTACGCGTAGACCTGTGCTGTAATCTATACACTGCCAACTAGCCTCTGCTTCTGACTAAATTCATGACTTCCCTACGTGGATCCACCATGGAATCTATCCCCACACTTTTAAACGTGTCTCTATATATGTCCGTATTCTTTCTGGTGAATCTTCCCATACCTTTTACGCTTTTCCCTCCCCTGACGAGAGCTCGAATAATTCTAGTAACCATCTTTCTGTTTTCAGGTATATTAATCGATTGATTGATTCATTCCCATATGCGAGGACGCAAACGTTTTTAATGGGGAATCTCATGGAATCAATGTTCAATAAACAAATGCATAGAATCTGATATTAACATTAAATTAATTTGCTGTCCTCAAGTGTCATATTCATTATTTCTTTGATTTGATCCGAATATTCCATTTGATTTGACTAAAAAAAAACGGGAAAATGCACAAGGCATAGGAAATTTCTTATTTTAATTTGATTGCGTGCGATATTTGGATAGACGTTAATACATGAATGAACTCAAACCAAACAACTAGAAATAGTTAATGAGGATTGGAATTACCGTACAAGTTTGTTACAAATCATGCTTAGCTATGTGCATGAGAATCAGGGGCTGGTTATGCTCCACAACGTACACATCAATATCATCACCACTATAATCCGACCCGAGGCCACAACCCAAAAGGATAAAAAGTCCAAAACACCCCACCAAAAAAAAAACACAGATTCCACGAGGATATCTGGAATTTTGCCAGATTCCTCTGTAAAAATAGAGTAGCTAGTAAAAGATTCCCTCTATTTAAGCAGATACCACCACACTCCACAATTGTTCTATACAGAGAGAGAGACATATCACATTCACAGAGGCAGAGAAAAATGGGTGTTTTCGACGAGCGCTTCGATGTGATCATAGTCGGAGCCGGTATAATGGGCAGGTCCGCGGCATACCAAACGGCCAAAAGTGGCCTCAGATTTGGGTGCTTATCAAAATGATGAGGATCCTGAGTCATCAGATTTGGATTCTGTTCGGGCACCTCTCTCTTGTTCTTAATTTCTCAACTCCCCCCCCCCCAATAGATAATGCATTTTCTGGCCACGCCCCTCGCCATCTTCTTCTAAAAATCAAATTTGTTCTGAGACAAATAAGATACTGTCATTGCTTCCTAAAATTAACGCTAGCTCGATCTCTTCCAAAATATCTTGTTAACTTTCCAAAGTGTTTGAAATTTTACCCCCTTCTATACATTGTCGAAAGATATCAAACTATAACAAAGGGAACAATACGGTATCCAGAGAAGAATGAGGCTTATGAAGCCACGCTGGACCCCATCTTCATCTTGCTTCCCCGTTATGTAAGTTTCTTCAATTCTTGTTCCTGCATATGAGTAATTTAAGTATTAAAAATAAAAGGAAGAAATTTTTGGGAGAGGATACTGATAAATTAGGGAGAAGATCTAGAGAAAGCAAACCAGAGAAGCGATTAGATGGGGAAGGAAGATGGCAGGTTTAGTGGAGATTTGATGGGTGAGAAAGTTTTGAAGGAAACGCTAAGAAGTGTGGTTTATGGGAGGAGCGTGCGCATTACAAGTCGTCTTCGTTGTGGAGCGCCCAAGGGAGGATGAGGTTGAAGCGACTCCGCCAAACACTGCCCCTAGGGCTTCCAAATAAAATTTATTGTAGCAGAGGCACTTTTAAGAAAGGTTTATGCGTATTTCTCACCTTAAACTTGGAAAATATATGTTGCTAGCAAAATATATATGTAGAGTGACCAGCTCAACCCAAGTTGGACTCCTATCAGCAGCATACTCTCTCTCTCTATATATATAGGGAGGAGAAACAACTAGAAATGATAGCGAGTTTAATTAAAGAAACAGACATAAGTGGCACTCTATTTTATAATATTAATTCAATCTTTTATTAAGATCCCCCACAGCAGTACATGCAATACCAGGAACACACCCCAAGCACCCCCCTACATTCTGCAAATCTGAATGAATCTCCCAATCCTAAAAGGACTCATATCAACCCCCTTTGCTTCCCCCTCCGCCGCAAGATCCGCCAGTATCTGCCCTATCACCGGTGCCATCTTGAACCCATGACCCGAAAACCCGCCCCCCACCACCACATCCTTCCCGAAAATCCCACCCAATAAATCTATTACAAAATCCTGATCGGGCGTCACCGAGTACATGCATGCTTGTTTCACCACTGGCTCACTCGAATCAACAATCCCCGGGAATGTCCTGTCTACCCATTTCTTCAACACATCCATCTTCGATCCGGAGCCCCACGGCCTCTTATCCGGGTCGCACGGGTCCCCAAAATGCACCGCCGCCTTAATCAACCCCGGAAACTCCAGCGTGGGAGTTCCGTACATGTACGTATCCCCGTAGCTCTGGAACGTTGGAAAGTCGCCGCCGATATCGTATTTCGCCTCGTGCCCCTCCTTGATCCTCCAATAACACACATGTGTCTCCATCGTTTGTAGCGGCAGTTCAATCCCACTAACCGTTTTAACCAACTTCTTCATCCAAGCCCCAACCGTCACCACACATTTCCTACCCCAAAAAACTTCGCCACCAGCCGTCAAAACCATGACTCCCCCTTTCATGTTGTCTCTCTTAATATCTATGACTTTGGTGTTGTCCCTGAGAACGGCGCCGTGTCTGTATGCTAGTGTTTGATACATGGCGGTTGCTTTCGACGGCTTTATGACACCGCCGAGAGCATGATACACGGCGAGCCAATCGTCCGGGATGGAGATGCGGCCGGAGAATTTCTCCGCCACTTGGTCGCGGCGGAGGACTTGGTGCGGGACGGAGTGTTTGCGGCAGTTGCCGATGACGGCCCGGAAGTTCGGGTCGCGAAGGGGGCCCATGTCGAGATGATGGGACTCGTAGTAGACCTTGTAGCCGATTTGGGCCTCGGCCTCTCGCCAGAGCTTGTACGACTCCATCACCATTGCGTAGTAGTAGTCCTGAGCGTAGGTGGCGCGTATGGTGCGTGTCTCTCCGTGAGACGACCCTCGGGGGTGCAAGAAGTCGTACTGCTCCAGCAAAAGAGTCTTCAGGCCTCTTTTGGCCGTTTGGTATGCCGCGGAGCTGCCCATTATACCGGCTCCGACTATGATCACATCGAAGCGCTCGCCGGAAACACCCATTTTTCTCTGCCTCTGGGAATGTGATCTCTCTCTCTCTCTCTCTGTATAGGACAATTGTGGAGTGTGGTGGTATATCTGCTTAAATAGAGAACAGCTACCGATGGTCTAAATTACTAGTAAAATTGAATCCGTGATTTATCATTTAGCATGTGTTTAAATTGGTATTTTAAACCCTCAATATGAGTTTTGAATCGTAATTTTATGGTTTATAAAGTATACATATGAAATGAGTTTTATCTTATATATGTAAACATGTTTATCGAATCGTCACTCGGGAAGAGATATTTCTCAACAATGGGGTCATTGCTCTTCACAAAAAGAAAACGTGGTTGTGGATCTATCGGTCCCATCAGGATGAGTAGGCTAATATGAATATTGGACCCCACCCACTATCTGACCTAAAAGATCCAACTTGTGCTGTCAATCTGATCATTTTCATGTCGCCACCCCCCAACTTGGTTGATCCCTGTTTTACAGAGAATGAGATATTCCTTTTATAGAAGGATATTCATTCAAAGAGAAATTCTCAGGTCCACACTTAAACTAAGGTCGCGGCTGCTTCCCTTCACTACTTTATACTTGATCACGACGAGCCTTTGAATTCAATGCTCATATTCATAGTATCATTACAATGGCACCAAAGCTCAATCTCATGGGTGGATCAAGTTCTCAACGGATTAAGTGGTTTTCATCTAAAAACCTGGTAGTCATAGCTGTATCACAATTGCATATAGTCATGATAAAATATAATATTTAAAAAAAAATTATATTTATTAAAAATAACTAATATAATTAATTTATCTAAATTAACTATCTAGCTTACAATAAGGTTACATATAATTTATAAATAGTTATTTTATTTATTTATAGATTAATATTTTTTTAAATATAATTGATTTCGCGTAATAATGGCACGGCCCAAGCGGCAGGCGGAGCCCACAAATAAACAATCATATGGAGGCCTTACATGATTGTCGTCTAGCAAACGGCATCGTTGTAAATTTGATATTATGAGTATTTTTTTTTTTTTGGTGCATTTGTGAAGCTGCTGCTCATTCACGTGCTGTTATTGAAAGCATAGACAAAACAACCAGATATTCAATGGATACAACACAAATTATTTTACTGCCTCCTTCACCCGTCCCACTTTGCAAAATAAATCGTGTCTTTGATCTTTATGGACGATTTTCTTAATTGATGACAAATTCGTTTTTGTACCAAGAAAATGAGTGTTTTGGTGAGCATATGATGAAATATCTCCATTGGCATTTTTGGCATTTTCATGAAGAGATATTTCTTTTGTTTTTTTTGCCTACTTGATTCATTGGAGCTTTGCCTCGACTATATCCGGATCTGACCTGCGCACCTAGCTATAGTAGGTGAGTCTCCTAATAAATTTTTTTTACATACGCTAAGGCTCGAACTCAAAATTTTGTTTAACCGATACTAAACTGCTTATTATTCAGATTAACTCCCGTTAGTACGAAGAGATATTTCTCAATGACTGGCCATTGCTCTTTTCACAAAGAAAACTTGGTTGATGGATCTCTTTTAATCCACTAGCTAGATCCAACGTCTGCTGTCAATTTGATCATCTTCATATCCCCATCCCTGACCCAATGTACTAGCCGTGTTGCCCCCTCCAACGTGTGATGGGTCTCCATTGGCCTTGGCATGAAGAGATATTTCTCAATGCCCTTTGCACTGTACAAGTTTTTTGGGTTCAAAGCTACTCGTTAATTTTGAAAAATGGCGCAAAAATGATAAAACCTGTAAACATCCGTCACTTTATATGTGGTGTGGGGCCCACGTAAGTCTGTTTTGTCTATCCCTCTAGCCTTCCCCTCTCTCCTACACTTTAACCCTTATTTATATTTATTATAATAAATTCTCTAATTATATTTATTATTTTATTATTATTGTTAAAATGTATATGTGTATTTATAAATTTATCTATAAATACTTATAAATTTTTATACGATCTCTCTCTTAAGATAAATTAGGATTTATAAATTTATATAAATACACTTGTTTTGATAAGTTTCATGGGAAGCTAATTTGCACATTCATCCGTTTATGTGAGAACGTGGTACAAAGAGACCGTCTAAACTCTAAACCCACGTGATGAGATCTCTGATCTTGATAGAACTAGTGAGAGTGTAATTATAGAAATGCTTGTTGTGGATGAGATTAATCGATTGCTTCAAAAGAGTCATAGTAAACACTGAGCTGAGCTTATTTTTTCATCCCAACAAAGTTCAAAGCCTTCAAGAATGCTCTGCTTAGTTGGAAAAAGAAGATATTTAGTGTATCCATTTATCTACGCATCTTGAATAAAACCTCCAGATTCGGGTGTGAACCATCTAGAATGCATATCTCCCTCTGCCTCTAGTTTTATAATGACTTTATTGCTGATGAAAGCAACGCCAAGTCCTCTTCATAATACTAGGTCCTTCTTCTAATTTTTAATATAATAGCTAGGTGAATAGTTAAATTTAATCATAAATATTAGACATTAATATATTTTATATATAATATTTATCATTTTTTATCAAACTAATTTATTTAACTTATAAACTGATATATAATTTAATATTATATATGAGTATTTTAGAGAGATCATATCATATTTATTATAATTAACTTCTTTAATATCTTTATATTAGCTAGTAAGGTTTTATACTGCTGACACGGGTCAGCACAATTTAGATGGGAGGACTTTTTTTTCGGTGACAAAAATATTTAAAAAGGGGTTGGGCTCACCCACGATCTAAAGGCAGGATAAAATCTCCCTTTCTCTTAAGCGATACTAATGTCGAGTAGGGCAAGCCGTGTATTATCCTCAGACGTAAACCTAAGCACTTAGGAGTTAGGATGCCTTTCCAAGCGACGTGATTGAAATCACAATAAAGTGATACTCCTCAGGGTTCGAATACGTTTTAAATGGATATATGTCTCACTCTTTTACTAGTTTTTTTTTGTTGCCCACCCGGTTCACCGGAGCTTTGCCCCGACTACATTCGGATCCGATCCGCATCGCGCACCTGGCTATAGTGGGTGAGTCTCCCAACGGGGATTTTCTGCGTACGCTAAGGCTCGAACTCGAGACCTCACTTAAGTGATACCGAGCCACTTACTACTCGGACTAACTTCTGTTAGTCATTTTTTTATTAGTTGAACTTACGGACAGATAGGAGGACTTAAATATACCGTCGTCTTCTGGACTTTGGTGCATGTTGTACCAACCCATTATATTGTAAACTACAACCCAAATTAATTGGCAAAAATCTCAATCAATTAAGCAAGGCCCTTTGCAGAGACCAAAAGGCCGAGCTTGAAGGGCAACTAAGATTTGGTCTTTATACTAAGCCCATGATTGTGCGCAAGTCATCGTTTGGAATTCCAAAGTATACTCTTTTATGGCGGAAATGGGTTAATGCGCTTTAGATTTGGGGTCCTAATGGAGTCATTTTGGGGCCCACAGACCAGAATTGGAGTATCCAACAACCAGTTGGAAGATCGTCCCAGAAGGATTAAGCCATAAAAATTCGTTACTTAACTGTACTCATCCCACCCGGTTCTTTAACGAACATCATTAACAATACATTTGGTAGAATGTAAATTTTTTTGATAGAAATAGAAGTAAAAATAGAATTAAGTTCGAAATAGACTTTAAAAATTTGTTTGGTAAGATATAAATAAATATAAAATTGATGTATATTTTTTTTATAACTTAGAGTAAAGTGGCCTAAAATATTTTTTTTATAACTTGGGAAGGGTTAAAATTGTCTAGAAATTTTATAATTTAGGGTAAAATAGTCCAAAATATTTCATTTATACTTCCACCATCTCATTTTCTAACTTTTTTGATAAAACTAAAATAACCCAAAATATTAGAAATAGAATTAGTTTTCACTGTACCAAATAAGGGAAGTATAAGATTCTACTACCTACTTCCACTTCCTTGTACCAAACATGCTCTAAATATATCATTTCATTTTAAAGATTTGTATCACTAGTTAAATGTTTCTTACATTCACACATTTGAAGTTTCAAGAGATTCCCTTTATCATGTTAGATTTAGGAACCAGAAATCAGAGTTAAGACTGACTCAAAGAGACGCATAACATAATCAAAGATCAAGCCAACTGAAAGATAGAGAACTGAGCAAATAAAGTTTATATTAGATAAACATAATTCATTTACAGCAAGATGTTTGAGATGTCCCATTCATCATTGAAAAAATGGAAGGCAATATATTTCAAAAAAGTATCAAACTTAGATCTCTGGAATGGTGAAACAGATTACTTGAACTTCAAGAACAGATAGATACTGACTAAAGAACAAGGAAGAGACCATAAAATTTTGCAGCTCCCTGCAACTGCCAACAAGAATTCAATACCTATGAAAGAGCATAATGACCAATGCCCTACAATTCTGGGGGATGAATTGTGCAAATAAGAGTATTTGATGTGTTCCTTCGGTAACAATTTACTACAAACATGATGAGAAGACGAAAAGTATAAATCTTTCATCGACTGCATGCAGTGTCCTGTTTCTAGAATGCAATTTTGGCTCTGTATAAAAGTAGGTTTCGTGTAATGAATCAAAACTTAGCTCATCTGCTCTCCAATTAGATCAAGTCCCACAAGGAGAAAGGTAATCCCTTGAAAGAGTAGAAAGTAAAAATGAACTCCTTGTGAAGATAAAAGACTCCTGACTGAAGCTGTGAGAAGAAGGAATGCCAAAGTCAGCTCTTTTACATATATCTTATTAGCTTTCTTCTTAACAGGTCCTGCTGCTGCTGCTGCTGCATCTTTTTGATCCTTAATACGGTTTGATTCGCCGAGTTCACACTTTGAAGATGTTTTACAGATTGTTATTTGTTGCATCGATTTCGCTTCAGTATCAGCAGCAGCAGCCAGGAGATCAGACTCTGATGACCTCCCAGCTTTCTTGGTGACAACCCATTCGTAAGAGCTACCCAATTGAAAGAGTCCAGATACCATTGCATTGAATTTAGTGATAGACATGGTGTTTTCAAAAAGGAGATAGGGAACAATGAAAGGGAAAGATTTTGGAGCTGGAAGAATGTTGAGGAAAGACATAAATACAGGCACATAGCAGATCACCCAAAGAGGAAGTTCTGCCTCTGGCACAAACATGGTTAGAGGCAGAATTATGCAAAATAAGGTGAAGGAGTAAAAAGGAAGAATCAGTTTCCTCAACAGGAAGAATAGCAGTATTAAATTCGCCTTTTTCCATGCCGATACCTGCAGTAGCAGAGAATTTAAGGCTCGAGTTTCATCCTTCTGTATTTTTCTTTTCTAACGCATTAACAGTGTGAGATATTCAAACCTTAGATCTTAAAATTGCTGGAAGACACAATCTAAAAAGTTGCATAGGGCCAGAATGCCAGCGGTGTTGCTGCTTCCTATAAGCTTCATAGGACTCAGGAACTTCACAAAGTACCTGAAAACTTCAAGAAATTTGTAAGATAACTAGTCATTTCATGCTACATAAGAATCATTCAGATATAACCTTTGATTTGATTATGATCACCTTTACATCATTCACGAAGATGAATTTCCAACCATTGAGATGAGCTCGCACGGCGATGTCCATATCTTCTACCGTGGTCCTCTCCAGCCAGCCTCCGGACTCTTCTAGGGCTTTGATTCTCCAGACACCGGCAGTTCCATTGAAACCAAAAAAGTTAAGGAATATCCCATTGACTTGCTGTTCCACCTCGAAATGGAAGGACAAGTTAATATTCTGGAGCCGAGTCAACAAGTTCTCATCCTTGTTTACAAAAGCCCATCTAGCTTGAATCAAACCTAGTTCGGGATTGTTCTGTAATAAAAAACGAGGGCACATACGAAGTAAAATAAGCTGAACATAACTTTTATGAACAAAAATACTTACTGCAAATGCTGACGTTATCTTTTTTAAATAACCTTGAAATATGGCAGAGTTTGTTTGAGAAAATCAGGATTTGGTTGGAAGTCCGCGTCAAAAATTGCAACAAATTCATAATCCTTCACATAGTCACAGCTCATTGCAGACTTGAGATTGCCAGCTTTATAACCCGTCCTTATTAACCGGTGCCGGTAGATTATGTTGATTCCTTTTTGGATCCACTTAGTGACCTCATCCTTGATTAACCATTGTATGCTTTCATCATCAGAATCATCAAGAACTTGAATCAGTAAACGGTCCCTTGGCCAATTAATTTGGCAGACTGCAGAAATAGACTGTTCATAAACCTGCAAGAACTCCGAAAATGTGCAGAAACCGAAATATTAAACTTCTATCCAGTGATCTCAATATGTTACTACTTCAGATTGATTAACAGAATTAACAAACTTTCACAGGAAAGGATAGAAATTCTGTCTTTATCAGGGAAGGGATGTTTATTACCAAAACTGACAAAAAGGAATTGATCATTCTAGTTGTTCAGTTAGCACCTAAGAAAAGAATCTATGCTTCTGATCTTTAAAGTTAGGAACTTTCAATTATAATATTTCTCTCTAGATGGCAATATCTATGAAAATAATACAGCTGCTAGCTTAAATATGAGCGTCAGCTTCAGTTATCAGAAAGTAAATTATGTTTTTACCTCCCTCTCGTTACACATAGGAATTTGGACAAGAACCATGGGATAATCATATGCAGATCCTTCAATATCATCAATTCTTGGCTTTATCTTCTTGTATTTAATCCAAAAGCAGCCCAAACAAAGCAGCATACGATCCACGGATTGGATAAGAAATAGAACAACACAGAACTTTGAAAGTGCCTGTAATGGGGGAGCAATGTAGTCGGCACGAAATGTTAACCAAGCAACATAAACCCCATGGAGCAACCTTTCCAAATCCGAAGTCCGAGGAATGTGAAATCTGGGGTTTCGAAAATGCCATCCTTGGAAGTAAGCAATAACCTCAAAAGCCAAAATCACCAAGGATGTCACTAAGAATACCCTAATGACCCTAAATAGCAACCTTCCCTTCACTAAATTATCACTCTCCACATCCACTCCTTGCCTGTGAATCACTCTCTTCTTAATACCACCAAGCAACGCCCACAGAACATGAGCGAGCCATGTGACACAACCTACAGCACGATGAGCCTTGAGAAGCAAAACCCAAGTCACTTGCTTAGCATTCTTGCCTCTGCTTTTCTCTACTGGTTGAAACGCAGCGTCAGCACCATTAATCTCTACAACAGAGAAACTGGGGTTCTCCATTTTCACTACCACAGGCGTTCCTTTCTGGGTTTCCTTTTCCTTCGACCACCAGGAAGAAAAATCCAATCTCGGAACCATTTTCTCAGGTGACTAATAGATTCAAACACAGAGAGTACACAGCTCTTGAAGTATACTCATTTTGTAGCTCAAATCTGGAAATCCAAGAAAATGGGACAAATACTTGTGAAAAGCAGAGCCTGTGTATAGTTGCTTCCATGAAAACCAGAAGGACAATCTTGAAGGCTCAGCATTTAACAAAATGTAGGTCCTCTGGGAGCGTGAAGAAGGCACCTAACATCAGAAAGCCACATAATGAGGGAAGGTATCTGCAGCTGTAAGAATGAGACCTCTAATAGCAAGTTGGTTCCTCTATTTTTCATCCGACTCTCCAGAAATATTATTGCAGTGTGCTCAAAGAATCTCCCAGAATGATCAGGATTTAAGGGATTAATTAAGAAATATCCATCAAAAGAACAGTGGTTAGTAGCCCAGAAGTTGTTGACTAATGCCTAAAAAAGAAACTCTCTCTTTTTGGTATGATATCCTGATCAAAGGCCTTTTGACAAACGGTATGCCGGTGGACAGAGGGAATGCGGGCTGACCTGCTAAAAACGGGCCAGCCCGCTCCCAACTCGTCAAAATACAGGGTGGGCTATGCAGCCTGCTCTAAAACGGGCTGATAAAATGTTAGCTCGAGTCCGCCTCTTTAGTGGCGGACTGGCCCACCAGCCCGCCATTTTTTTTTAATTTTTAAAAAATTATTTTTAAAATACTAATAAAAAATTTCTAATGTTATATTAGTATAATAAAAAAATTACTCATGTTATACTCTTAAAAAATTTTATTTTTTATAAAAAAATCTCAAATTTTATAATTATAAATCTAAATAAATATTAACATAATATTAATCAATTATAATATGTAAACATATATTAACAAATAAGTAATTATCTTTACTAGTATTCGATAATAGGAGTATTTAAAATAACATTTAAGTAAAATAAATATTAAAATTTAAAAAAAAAAGTGGCGGGCTAGCGGGCGGAGGGGGGGCGGGCTGTGCAGCCCGCCCAAAAACTGACTGATATTTTACCAGCTCGAACCCGCCCCCTTAAGGTAAAACGGGCTCAGCCCGCGTTTACCAGCTCTAGGTGGACTTGAAGAGTTATCCATAAATATTAAATAATTATGTATTTATAATTACACTATTTACCTGTTATAATTGTTTGTAATTTATTTCAACCTTTGTGCAAAATAAATTTTACAGGAATATTAACAGAAATGACAAAAGAAAAGGGAACGTCACCGACAAAGACCCTTGCAACACAATTCGATCATTGTTTGAAACGGACACCCAGGGTTTCTAGATTCACAACCTTTGGATGATTATAAGGATGGATGCACGCTCTAGAGGAAACGTATTATTATATACTGACAATAGAAATATTAATTGGTTTTAATAATTAAAATTTTTAATTTATTGCCCATTGCTGGAGCTGGAGGACGATGTTTTTATTTTTGTCTTTCAAGCAAACATTGTTAAGAACGGAGGAGGAGTCTTACCTAATTGGCTAATTCTGCTCCAAATCTATCATATAGTCCAGAGATCTCAAATATGCATACTTAGCAACGTGTATTGTTAAGGAAATAAACTTACTAAATAAAAATATATACGTATATACAATCACAAATTATAACACAGAGAAAGTGTGGGCAAAAAAAAGTATAATGCGAAATTATTTCTGACCCGTGAATTATGATAGTTTAGATTTTTTTTTTTGATATACTGATAGTTTAGATTTTAACCCTCCGAGTAGATTATTATATCTTATGGACATCTACCACAGTTTTCTCTGTTTTTCACCCACCTTTATATCTCCTTAAATGCATTACCCCAGAGACCAAACATACGGTAAGAAGAGATTCGTTGCTCGTATAAAAATGTTTTTTCTATCCATTCGAATTTTAGGGAATACCATTTTATTATAATTTTAATCACGGCGTTTAGGAAGATATTTTAACTTCTAGGTGCCTACATTTACGTATGAAAATAATTAACAACTTATTAGATATTAATATGGCTTAGAAAGAATGGAAATTTTACTCTGTCCTTAAATTGTAGATGAGTTTAAACCCTTTACAAAAATTTCTTAACCCATAAAAAAAAGTGTTTTTCCTTCCTATGCCTAAAAATAAAGGAATAAAAAATCATGTTTAAAAATTTTAGTGTTAGAAGGATTTAATATATTTTGATAAAAAGTATATTCTGATAGCAACATACTCTTATAACGTCACAAATCAAAATTTAAGTCTCTGTTAGAAGAAATAATTACTCAAATTTAATATGACAATGTTTTGCTCATGGGTATATAAAAAAAGAATGCACATGGTATTGTAGCTTCCAGAAATGGCTTGCACATGGTATCGTAGGTGGAAAGAATCCGCATTATGTGATATTAAATTGCAAAAATACGACGCTTATACTTAAATTTATATATGAGAATAATTAATAATTTACTTTACTTGACATTAATATTGTCTAGAAAGAAAAAAAATTTCACTCTACCCTTAAATCGTGGATTAGTCTAACCCCTTTCTAAAAATTTGTTTACAAAAAAAAATTATAAAAATAATACAAATTATATGTATACACTACTGAAAAATTATGAACAATTGTATACAGTATTTTCGCTAGATATTCATATTTTCCTGACTTTCTCTGTTCAGGGGGCGTTGTCATTGCGTCATGTACAAAAAATCCTTTATCCCCTTTCACTGCTCATCGTTTTAAGGAAATATCTTCCAATCTCTATCACTTAAACGACACATTCGATGTAACTGTAACTTCAGGGAGTATATTCTACACTCTCACCACGTGCAGCTATGATTACTGTCAAATCAAACGGAGAAGAAAACAAGCACCATAGTTACAATTTTGAGAAAAATCAGAGAAATAAAGACCGTAGAACTGTTAGTACGTAATAGCCTCTCATCAATGCCACTTCTATTTTCGATGGGCCTCCTCGACAGTTACCGCTAGCTTTGTGGTCTTGCTCACTTTCTGCAGATATTTTGGCGTAGGAATACCACACACCACCTACTGTGTTGATAACCAATCCAGTCACATTCAAAGCATGGACTTGAACGCCACCGAGCAACACAAAACCAAGTGTCTGCAGAATATAAAATATTAGAAAGGGAATTCATTCGGTCAAATGTATTACGAAGAACAGAAGACGCTGGGACATTGGATATACAACAAGATTCAGATAGTCATTCCAAAATCAAACTTTTGTGCTGTTCAGGAAGTTTTCCTTTAAAAAAACGCATTCTTGAGATTGTTCAAACTTACCGTGGAACCAACCCCTTTAAGGACGCCAACAATAGTTGTAGTAAGAGCTGAATTAACAACAGTACACAAGAACATGGTGTAGTTCAGAGCAATGCCCATCACCAACGAGAGAATAAGGATGACTAAAAATGATAAAGAAGAACACTGCAAGAAGAATATAGTTTACGTTAGATATCATCTTAAGCATCAATACTGCCAACTTTAGGTCCATGCTATGTCGCAAATCATCCCATATTGCAACTCTGACTGAATTGCTATAAAAGCAAACAGGTTAAAGACTTTACCTTTGCAAATAACACAGATAAAGAATCTGGGAATTCTCCAGTAGCTATAATGAGAAACATCAAAAAAGGAAGAGATAAGAAGCTGTTATAGAACATAATTTCTACTGATGAAAGCCCATCCTCTGCACCAGATTTTTCCACCAGCACAAGGTACATGGTCTGCATAAGCAAGTAATCTATGAGCAAACATAGAAAAACTAGAGGCAGTGTCCACCATAAAAATCAAATATTAGAGTACCTGGAAAAACACAGAAAAGAAAGCCAAGCTATATCCAAAAAGGTCAAATGAAAAATCTCCAAGGGCAGCTATGAGAACTCCAGCTGCAATCAAAATTACTGAAAGAGCAACCTGAAATTTGACAGAATGCATCACTGTGCACAGTTAATAGCTAAACCCATTAAAGCTGGTGGTAATGTCAAAATTACCGCAAACATATTTAGGCTCTGTAATACAATTGAATTTTGCATTAAGGTTCTGTAGTAGCTATTCACATGTTACATACCAGTAACTGCAAACTTAATATCAGAGACCATTTTTTCCAGCTCAAGAGCCGCCTGGGGGCAAAGGTGGAAAACTAGAAATTTTTGTAGTAGGCACTCAGGCTGATCATATGGATTTCAATAGAATGACAACACCAACATAACAACCCTCCCCCTCCCCCCTCCCCCCTCCCCCCTCCCCCCTTTGTGCAGCTTTCGATATACATGGCAAGCCCAGTTACTCCTTCTTAGAAGTTATAAGCTGGCAAATGTTTCTAACGTGCAACTGAATTCCAGAATTTGGACCTCTGAAACGATATGATTAGAAGAAAATAAATGTGGAACCCTTTCCCTTGTCTTTTCTCCTCATTCCCATTTATTTCTCTCTTTGTTTAATTATTTTCACGATATTCCTATCCGGGTTCATCTCTTGCCCGTCGCAGAAATAAGATGATAACATCTAGACTAGATAATAGTTCATTATACACGAGGCATCGTTCTTAACAAGTATTTTTTGAAAAAAAAAAATTGAATGGAAACCTGTGTTGTAGGTCTCCTCTTTCCCATGAAACATCCAGCAACCAGTACAGCAAGAGGTGTAAGTCTCTTTATCGCAATATACATTGGAATATTAACTCCTTTCAAACTTGCCAGAGCAAAAGCAACATTTGCATTATAGAAGAGAGAAACTGGGAGAAGTTTCTTGGCCGTTGTCAAATCTACCCCTCTTGCTTTTGTGTATCCCGTGCCACGGCCAAAGTGTACCAGTATGGCTGTAGCCAGTTGCTGAGAAAAACAGATATTGCCAACATAAGTTGACAATAAATCAAAGCAGTTAGCTGAATATTAATAGTCCTGGTTGTGTTGCCTTTAACTTGTAATACCTGCAAAGTGAGTAGAGTCAGCGAGTGTGCATACTGCATAACGATTGCCTTGTTGATAAAAACCATGGCCATTGAGGCAAATCCATATGATACAGCTGCAAACAAACTGTGTGCAAACAATAGGATGGTTGTATGAAGCTTGGATTTATCATTTTTAAACTGCAATACAAGTTGGTATTCTAAATGGCCTTCTTAGTGAATCAAAGGACTAAAGTCTCAAAGCCAACATGGAAACATTTTTAAGCTTCTTTTAACTTCCTTCAATTTAATTAGAGGGAAGATTATTTTTTACCAACTCGAACATTTAGAAGAGGCCGATACACACACTCTCATCAAAGCAGACAATAGAGCGGCTTGTGCGTTACAATGCCATATAATTTTTCTACGTCTATAAGTATTAGGTTGTTCTTTTGACAGAAACCAATGAGAATATAAGCGCACTCGGTATTAAGTCAAACAATCGAAGAGGTGCGTGTTGAAAACCTCAAGAAGGAACTCGTTTCTGTGTCGCTACGGCTGTCCATATCAAATGATAGCACCGAGATCTGATGAACAATGAACAATAGGAGGCCAAGTCAATAGCAGGTGAAGCCCTGAAAATTAAAAACAAATTCAACTCATTTCATTCATCGAGGCAACAACCAAAAATCAATGCGATGCAATATATACGTAAAAAGAAAACTCCAATTTTACCACGCAGAAAGAAAGACGAAAACTCGCCAGGCGAAAATTAATTACATAAAGCCCAAATCTCCACAAATCAATCGAACTCAGATTCGGGCATCAAATCTAAAACCCTTATCAAAGAAAGTAGCACCGAAAAAAATCGAAGGATAATTTGAAGGAGATACCTGATCGCTAAAACCCAAAGTTTACATGATTGTCGTGAAGATTGAAAAAGAAAGAGACGAAAGCAAAAATTGAATATCTGAGCGGATCAAGGCAGGTTGTGCATGTAACTGAATTACGGGCGTGGAAGGAGGGAGGATATAGTGAGGAGAGTGTGGAGTGAAGTTGGGTAAAAGCAGACTTTGACAAAGGAGATTGCATAATAAAAAAAAATAAAAAAAAGGATACTACTATAATACAAAAATAAAAAATAAAAACTGATCTGGCAAGAGTTTGACACGTAAGATTAAGAAAACTCCGCGGAGGCTAACAATCTGACATTATCGTTGGTTTAGAACTGTCACGTAAATTATTAAAACTAGCCCTTTTAAATTTATAAATCCATTTTAAAGAAGTTTTTTATTTTTGTTAAACGAGATTACACAAGCGATAGCATTCTGTAATGTATATCACTTTTCGTAGAGTTTGGTTTTTGGACAGACGAACACACTTCTCATGAATTTAATAAAAATACCTCAATATTGTAATTTGAGGAGAATATTCAGGTTCATTTATTTATATTAATTACATCCAAATCTTCAATTAAATTCCAGCATTTGAGTTTTCCCCTCATGTCATCATCATGATCTCTAATTTTTTTTTAAATTAAATTTTTAGAAAAAAATTGAGCTCACTCATAATCTAAATATAAGGCAAAATATCCCTTTTTTTTAAACGATATTAATATCGGGTAGGATAAATTATCTATTACTTTCAGACGTATCTAAAAATTAGAATGTCTCTCTAAATATCGCGACTAGAATTATAATTAATCATGGACTATAATTAATTTCGTTTTCCTTGTTACAGAGGTGAGGCTATTGGGCTCAGTGGGCTTAATAGCCCAGTCGATTAGGAACAGATAAGCAAAGTGGCTGGAGACCATACCTTGGCCTTAAACCCTCATCACTGGAATAAACCCACCCCTTCTCGCTGCAAGTACGGGGCACCACCGTCTTCCAAAGTTCCGGAGCCTAATGAAGGCACCATGAGCATGATTCAATTGCAGAGGAACTTGTTGTTCACCAAGACCGCTTCTGCCCCTTCCTTCACTTTTTCTCCTCCTCCTTCATCGACGGCTTTGCCTCTCCGGCACTTCTGCCTCATGGTGACCTTTTCTTCTTCCCTCTTTCTCCGTTTCACATTTGTTCTCATTAGTTATTGGACCGTTTATGTACTTTGGATACGCATGGATGATGATGAAACAAAACATAATTCTCACCTTTCAGTCAGTGGCATTGGCAATCCTAAAAATAATGGATAAAACTGACACACACATGCGTGTATATGTATGTATGTTGATATCGCTCTCTCTATATATATGCTGACAAGACATACACATCGAAGTTGCTTATTTGATTGTCAATACCTCGAGAGATATGATATTTGCTGTTTTTAATTGGATGCTAGCCATTGGTTTATATGCACTTTTATTCCATTACATGCGCTTAAGCAATCCTGACAAGACGTGGTAAAATATGTAATGAATGAGGCAGTTGTCTTCTGTTTAGCTGTATTTTGTTACGTGTTTCATGGAGGGTAGATCAATGGACTTGTCTGTTTCCTCTTATGGGAACTGGAATAAGAGAGGGATTTAATTCATTTTCTTTTCTTGGAATGATGAATTCAGAGAAAAAGATTAGTATTATTGATTCCTGAATTTCTTGAGTAAGTTCTCTGTTACAGTGTAATGTAGTGCCGCAGATGCATTTTTCATTTTGACAGTGCATATTGGATTTTGGAAATAATATACTTTTGGATGTGAAATGGTGTTGTAGTTGGAATTAAGGGCACTTCAGAACCCACCCAGATCACATTCAACATGGAGCGTCTCCAGCAGTATTAAATGCCAAAAGAGTTCCCAACTTAAATTTGTAAAGCCTGGGACAATGTCAATCAAGCATACAAACATTGGACAAAGCTTTTGTCCTTTCAATGGCACAAGTGATGTTTTAAGGCACACTGCCGTTATCCCTGTATTTGCAAGACGAGCATTCTGTAAATCTTTGGAATCTCTGAATAATTTCAGTTTCCCATATTTGGAGAAAGGTTTGGGAAGGAGTTTAATGAATGATGGGATTTTCCCTAAGAGACATGTTTCTTATGTCCGAAAAGTGGAAACTAGAAACAATGCTATAAATGCTGTAGACGGGAAGCATGATAAGCCTATTTTGGGCTTAAAAAGTTCTAATAAACACAAGAGATGGGCAAAATCTGTCGTTGTTCATGGCAAAGATAGAGATAGAGATGTAACTTCTAGTACCTCTGTTTCTAAAGATGTAGATATGGTAACTTCAAGAAAAAATTTAGTTGAAGACAAGGGATTGTCGACATCAGCACCACCTGCTAATACTAAACTGGACTCTAAACTCACTGGAAGAAAGAAGTCAGGAAGCAAAAAGAACAAGAATTCTGCTAGCAATTCATTGGAAGAGGTTGCTGGGGCACAGGATTCTATAAATTCTTCTGAAGTAAATACATCCCATCTTTTTGATATGGGCCAGAGCTCCTCACGTATTTCAAAGGTTAGTAAATTATTATTTGAAATAAGGAAATAATTCTTTTTAACATCAACTGTTGAAGCATTCTTACTGACACATCTTTTTCACAGAAGAATTCAACAAAGACTGCTTCGGAAGAAGTACTTGATAAATCCGCTTCTAAGAAGAAATTGTCAAAGAAAAAAAGTTGGAGTTCCAGTGAGAAAGGGAAATCGATGAAGGCTAAAAATGAGTCAAAGCAGGATGTGATCCATGAAGTGAAACTTACAGAGAAAACTACTGTCAAGCCCCTATATCCTCCCACTGGAAAGTCTGTGGTTGTTGTGGAGTCTGTTACGAAGGCAAAGGTTATTCAAGGTTACCTTGGTGATATGTATGAAGTCTTGCCAAGCTATGGTCATGTTAGGGACTTGGCTGGAAGGTCTGGATCTGTGCGCCCTGATGATGATTTTAGTATGGTGTGGGAGGTCCCAGCTCCTGCCTGGACCCATCTTAAGAGCATCAAAGTTGCACTTAGCGGGTACATTCTCTTTCCTTCTCATTAACTTTCTTTTTATTTCTTTAGTCCACCTATTAAGTTCATTATAAAATGTTATATATTATGTTACATTCTCATACATATATCATGCACATACGTCGAGAAAAGGAAAAACAATTATAGTTCAACTGCAAAGTTGTGTACTGCTCATTATCGTGGTTTATTGACTAGTCCTGTTTTTAAGAATTGATTGGATTGTTTTTATTTTGTGCTGTTTTTTATATGCATGTGGCTGATAGCTGATCTCCTGCTCAATTGATTTTGGCTTGTGCCTCAGAGCAGAAAATCTTATTCTTGCATCGGATCCTGACCGTGAAGGAGAGGCTATTGCTTGGCACATTATTGAGATGTTAAAACAGCAGGATGCTTTGCATGAGAATTTATCTATAGCAAGGGTTGTCTTTCGTGAAATTACTGAACAATCTATAAAAGGTGCTTTGCAGTCTCCTCGTGATGTTGACGCGAATTTGGTCCATTCGTACCTGGCACGGCGGGCTCTTGATTATTTGATTGGGTTTAACATTTCACCATTACTATGGAGGAAGCTACCTGGTTGCCAATCAGCAGGGAGAGTCCAATCTGCTGCACTTTCTCTTATATGCGATAGAGAAATGGAAATTGATGAATTTAAACCACAGGAGTATTGGACTGTAGTGGTCCAATTGAACAATAAAGAGCTGACATTGAACAGGGATTATACTTTTCCTGCTCACTTAACTCATTTTGATTCACTAAAGTTGAATCAATTTTCAATTACCTCTAGTACCCAGGCAGCAGACATTGAAAACAAAATAAAATCGGTGGATTTTCATGTTATTAATGTGAAAAGAAACAAAATTCGAAGAAACCCTCCAACACCTTATATAACATCCACTCTTCAGCAAGATGCTGCAAACAAGTTGCATCTCACACCAAGTCAGACAATGATGGTATACAAGTTCATGAATTCCTAATTCCTTTTCTATTGTCATACTTGTTTATTGAAGTGTATTGATGCGAAGCTTATTTTCTTGTAGAACCATCATTGTATGATTATTTTAAATTTGTTGATCTTTCTCGGATTACTTTTGACTGTAACTTCTGTTGGTTAAT
Source organism: Leucaena leucocephala (assembly GCA_037074615.1). Lineage (NCBI taxonomy): Eukaryota > Viridiplantae > Streptophyta > Magnoliopsida > Fabales > Fabaceae > Leucaena > Leucaena leucocephala. The sequence continues at coordinate 21,292,548 of CM073541.1, forward strand.
GAATGCAGCATGCTCAGAAACTCTACGAGGGAGTTGAACTATCTGATGGCAAAGCAGTAGGTTTGATAACATATATGAGAACGGATGGATTGCATGTAGGTATCGCTTTGGTAGCAGAACATAGTGATATGCTTTTTCATGAATGTCTTTTTCTATAGCATTTTCTTCTTATTGTTGTTGTTGGTTACTATATCATTATTTTATTATGTGATGATGAGACTTATTGGGGGGCAAGAGTGTTAATTGTTTACATGCTAGGCTGAAGGGTGGAATGTGTGTAAAACTGGTTTTACATATTTCAATGAATTTAACTTTGCCGATCTATATTTTTAATGAGAGTAGGCTATGTGTGCCTAAGAAGATCTGTATGTGGATCTTATACTATATAAAATCTTTTACTTTTACTCATGCTGTTGGGCATATGAATGACACATGTAAAGTTATTTCTTGTATTGGTCGAATAATCTTACCTGTAGCTAATCCTTTCAATTTTAAGTACCTCAAATTTTTTATTTTTACATTTTAGATTTCTGATGAAGCTGTCTCTAGTATACGCTCACTGATCATTGAAAGGTGAGATGCCCTCTTCCTTACACCTTCATGCTCATTCTGGGTTTCAGTACTATTGATGCATTATACTGTACAAGCTTACTGGTAGTAATTTTGGTCATATTGACTGCTTCCATATCTGGGAATAAAAAACGTTTTTTGGCCAATCGAGGTTCAAATAGTATGCCAAATCTTCTGCTGCAATTTTGAATGCGTTAGTCTTCCTAGTTTACACCTTGTGCATTTCTAGGTGTTCTTGGTAGCAGAATTCTTTTGCAAGTGACAAGTCAAAGCTTTACCTATGTCTTAATCGTCACTTGAATTTTAGACTTTTAAATAAAGTGAGAAAAGAGTGACGTTTGGACTATGTTATCTTGGAAGACACCTTAGATCCTTCATAAGATCTCCATAATTAATCTGTATCTCCCTCTTTGTGGGTATAAGATATCAATGACTTTCTTCGTGGGTTTCAGCGGATTCTTATTTTAATAGAAGGGCATCCCCTACGGATATACAATAGGGTTGTAAAGCTTTTCTGTGCTACTGAGTTTGTAAATTTTCTCAGTTTTTGCATGGCTTTTCTCTTATCATTAATAATTCTTCTTCCATATAGAAAAAGAAACTCATCTATTTGTGCCAATAAACAAAAGAAGAAAACAAGAATTAAACCTTGCAATTGGCCATGAGAGAAAATTTTGTTTAAAATAGTATAATAGTTCAGTTCTATTCACATGGAAGTCATATCTGGTCATTTCTCACTGCAACTAAGCAATTTTCAGCTGTAATTGCCTCTTTAAATTTCAATGATTTCGTGTCTAAATCATGTTCTGATTATAGTTTTGTTTATAAACAATAACTTACTGCATACAGGTATGGTCAAAATTTTGCCTCACAAAATGCACGGAAATATTTTAAAAAGGTTAAAAATGCCCAAGAAGCCCATGAAGCCATTAGGCCTACTGACATACGCAGATTACCTTGTAAGCCAATGATGTTATGATTCATGCTATTTTCTTTAGTTTCTGATTCGATTATGTGAGCACTTGTTAAATATTTAATGGCAAATCCATTGTGATGTAACTGCTTGTTGGCCTGTCATTACCAGCAATGTTTGTTGGGGTGCTAGAGGAAGATTCCTTGAGGCTATACACACTTATTTGGTCAAGAACAGTCGCTTGCCAGATGGAAAATGCTGTCTTTGAGCAGGTTAAACTACTAATTCTCCATAAATTTATGGAACTTTTAGGAATATCGTACTTGCTGCTTTTTCCATCAATAATAAATTTATTCTTGGTCATTTGCTTAAAAACAACAGTTTTAGGAGAAATGTTTCTTGATACATGCATATGAAATTTATCTGCCAGAGTTTGGTCAGCTATTTTAAATCAGATTGTTGTTTAACATCCTTTTGTTTCCAGATACAACTTGATATTGGAAATGCCAATGAGTCCATTGTGTTCCGATCGGCAAGCTCAAGGGTTGATTTCCCTGGATATCAGGCAGTGTTTAAGGTATGATGTAGATGCCAGCTTCTTGATGATGTAAGGAAACCATTTGATCAACCCTATTAAAAGATTGTAGTCATTTGCACAGCTGATTATAGTCCCTTGCAAGGAAATCCATTCATTTTATTACTATTTTCATTATTATATTTTGAGTTTAAGCTCTGGTTTGTTGCAACTGGTACAATGCTTATGATTTTTAGGAACCTAGCTTTTTGTAAACTAATTTTTCCAAGATCACCCTTCTGACAGTAAATAAGATGCCACAAACAGGATCTTTACTAATGCAATACTTTCAAAGATTTCTTAATTGTTTGCTATGCATGCAGATTTCTTTGTACAATCTTGCCATCCCAAAAGAAAATTTTTCTTAGTATGTATATACTCGTGTTTTGATTTGTGTGCAACTGTGCAATTTCTTGTTTGAGTGTTATTTTTAACTTTTACTTTGGTGGGTGACATATGTTTGATTTCAGTGATGTAAGCACAGTTTACTTATTTAATGAAGCTTGCATTCAATTATTTCTTTATCGGTATTGGTAAAGTGTGAGATGTTTAGTATTGTTTATTGTTTTGAATATCTTTTCTTATTTCAATGGAGGTTGAAAATGTCCACACGTCACCTTTATTTTAGTTGTTTGTCTCCTAACTTACATGTAGGTTTTTGTTGTAGGACGCTGAGGCTGATGGGGTTCAAAATAAAGAAAATTATGAATCAGACCGTGATGAAGCTTTTGGGGTTCTAAATGCATTGAAGGTAATATTAGACGTTGTTTAGTAATTAATTTGTTATTTTAATGCCAATGAAACCAATTTGATGCCTTCTCTCTTTATATTTTTTGGATAGAATGCTGCACTTGCCTTCCTTTTTGTGTTTTGCCTATGGTTTTTTCTTGAGGGGCGCCTTGAATGGACTTACAGATAGAAAATGCTCATTTCAATGAGTTTTGCATTATTCTATTTTTGTTTCGCTTTCTAGTGGGATTCTCAACCCCGTTCCTCTCCTCTTTTTATATATATGTAATCTATAAGTAATATCAAACCTTTTAGCCCTCTCAATGGATATGATACCCCATCATCCCAGTTACCCATTTCGCCTTTATGGTATAATTTCTGTTGTTTGGTTGGAGATGAGCAGACACCGTTGTCTTTATTGATTTATGCCACAATGTCCATTAACTTTATCATGTCACAAATTTGCCATCACTGACTTCTATTTTAAAGCCAGGGGATCCAGTACATCTTGTTCAAACAGAAATTATGCAGCACTTTACACAACCTCTACCACGTTACTCTGAAGCATCATTGGTATTTCATCACCTTTCTTTCATTGGAATTAGAGGGCTACTATAGACCATAATTGAGGTTGCTTTCACCTGGGAGGATAGTTTTCATTTCTTCTGCACTTGTTCTCTTTCTGATTCTTTTCTTCACAACCCCCTTTTTTTTCCTTTTCGTGTTTTTTTTTTTGGTTTTTTTTTGGGGGGGGGTGTTGGGTGGGCGCGGGGGGCAATGTTTTGCGATCATGTATTTAATAGGTTAAGAAGCTTGAGGAGCTTGGGATTGGGAGACCTTCGACATATGCAACCACATTGAAGGTTTTACAGGTAACTGACTTGTGAAACAATCTGATTATGATACTTTTATCTTATTTATCTTCTTTTACATAAAGACTAAAGTTAGTATTACTGATTTGCTAAGATATGTGCTTGAGTTCTTTAGAGTTCAGATCATTGATTGAGCTGAACTGTTAGCAGTTTAGTCTGTTAGGCTTCACTCAGGCCCAGCTTCCTTTACTTTGAATTGTACCAGGCCTAAAAACTGATTGGAGATCATTTCCTTCATTGGTCTAAGCAAATGTTTTTATGTCTAGTTGTTGGAATGTCGAGCAATGGCTTGTGTTTGAACTTAAAAGTTAAAAGATCAAGCAATGCCTAGTGTAATGACTTTTAGATTTTGAAATTCTTTTGTTGACATTGTTGTCGTGCCATTAGTATATTTTACTTCATCCTACAAGAAAATGTTTGTCCTTGGATACATCTATTTTTTGTGTCTCTTTCAAAAAATTCTGAGCCTTCAGCTGCTTCTTGCATCAGGACAGAAAGTATGTGAAAGTAAGAAACCGTGTCCTGCATCCAGAATTCCGTGGTCGCATGGTAAGCTTAAGATTCTTTATTTTTGTATAAACAATTTTGTGGGGATGAAAATGATTGATATATTGTTTTAATATTTAAATATTCCCACAAATTGGAGTTCTCGGAATGCTCTCTTTCTTTCACAGTAGATTGATGCTTTAAAAATATATTATTTCAGGGTTTCCTCTTGCTTTCCCCTTTTTCATTCCCCTGCGTAGCTTATCTTTAGGAATTGCAAATTCTCTTTTCCAGCTAGAAAATCTATGTCCGTTTGTGCATGTAGCTGTGGCCCAGTTATGTTTTGATGACCAATAACGTAACATAGGGTGCGTCTGAAGTTAGAGTAGTCCACAATTAATTTCTGTTTTTCCCTCTAATATCATTTTACATTCTCAATTAGATAACCATCTAGAATCCAAAACTTGATGTTCTTATAATGCTATGCCTCTTTAACTGCAGCATAAATCTGTTCAACCAATCTCTGATTTGAGTGCATTGCTCCTCACATTTGTATCTTATTTGCAGCTTTATTGATTCAACGACCTTTTTTAAACCTGTGAAAGGCATACATCTTAAGCTCAGTTAGGCCTATTATCTGACGCTCCTTCATTTTCTTGAAAAATTGAAAATGCATGAGAAACATTGGACAAAAGCTGCATTATATGTCCATTCGAAATACTTAATCATTCACATTCTTTCTTTTGTTATAATTTCTTATGAATGAGTATTACATTCTTTTACTCTGTTGACTCAAATGATTGTCAGATGCCAATCAATTTATTGTTCTGTAGAAAGTTTGGGATATGCCCAGATGTGGCAAGCATTTCATGTTTGTTCTCTTGATGATGCATAGGTTTCGGCTTTTCTGTCTCATCATTTTTCAGAGGTCACAGACTACAGTTTCACTGCTGATATGGAGACTGAGGTATCATAGTTGTCTGCACTCATATTATGTTTAGCCAATATTGTGATTGTATTTCTCTACTTTCCCACATCCTATTTATATCTCATATGTTCATCATATATTTATTTATTTATGTTCTTTTCCTTATATACTAGCTGTAGAAGAGGGTTTTGCCATCCTATTTTATTGCACTATTTCTGTAAACTCTTGCCTTTGATTCAGCTTGATAATGTCTCTGCTGGATTAACTGAATGGAAAGGCCTCCTCAAAGATTACTGGACGCGATTTAAAACATATTGTGAGAGTACTGCTAATGTTCATATTCATCAGGTACAAGCATTCTATTTCCTCAATTTTCTATTATTTTGAATTATCAGATATGATATTCTCTTGCCATTGTGTGTATATGGCCTGGGGTCAATTATTATTGATGTCTGATGCTGCACATGCACTAGCACCAGCAATAACCTTTTAATACTTATTTCCAGCAATCCTGATGCTTCATGTGATATTTGAGAAAAATTGAGCATGAGACTTTTGACCACATAACTTCTAGTACTTAATAAATATTGTGTTGTCCATTAATTTTTTATATAGGATACAAACTAGTTTCAGAGTGAATGTGGAATTTTGAGTATCACCCATATGACAGGTCATGGAAGCTTTTAATCTACTAGTAGGTTTTAAAATAAACAAAAATTATCCTGCAAAAAGTTGTTTTAAATTTGTTTTATTTTACAATGCTATTGACTGATTAAATTAAAACGCTACTTAAGTACTTTTATAGTTTGTTAACTAATAAAAGATTGTATGCTACTTACAGGTGGAGAAGATGTTGGAAAAAAAGTTTGGGGATTATTTATTTGCTTCTCTACCAGATCAGAGCAGGACATGCCCAAGGTAATATAATACCAAAATGTCTGCTTGATTAATTGCATCGTATTGTCTTTGCATTCATGTTTTGCAATTGCATAATATCATCAATCTTTTTTATCTGCTAACTACAATATGAACTTTTTTCAGTTGTTTGGAAGGCACCTTGATTTTGAAAGTAAGTAGGATTGGTGCTGGCTACTTTATAGGCTGTGACCAACATCCAAAGTGCAAGTGAGTATTTTGTTGCATATCTGGTTTATAGGATCTGACTGATGTGTAACTTATAAAACGCTCTACGTATCATATTCTACAGAGTGCATTGAAACGAATTGTTTTTTTTTTTTGCCACAAGGATTTTGTTATGTTTACTGTGTTAAACAATATGGGGAAATTGTGTGATTTCCCAGAATGGAAATAGACTCTGAAGTGAAACCTATGACCTTGGCTCAAATACTATGCATGTACTTCAAAGGGATTTGAGGATACAGGCAGGAATCATAAATTACCCCAAAAAGAGAGAAAGAATAAGACAGATGAAAAATTGTGGATACGAATCTACAATGATCTACTATAGATTGTACATGCCACTAATGGGTTACTTGGTATCATATGCTTTACCTTATGATAAGGCCTACTCTCTACTTCACTTTATGATAGGGATTGATAAGAAAATTAAGTACTCCAATGAGGTATTTTACATTAATTGTCACACCACAGGTGATCCTTCAACTAATCCCAGGGCTGATTTATACTAAACCTTCTAACTGCCAAATAAAACAGAAATGCTGAAGAAACAGTAATTCTGATTGCTGAAAAAAATAAGATCATGTGCTTGTTGATAACATTGTTCTGAATGTCTAATGCATTTTCAATGTTGATGTTAGACTAGGTCAGCCATGGCTTCATTAACTACCGTTGTTACGTCATGGAACTTAATGTTAGTCTTTAATCAATTGAAATTTTGGACCATTGTCTTGCAACTTTATGTTTGTTATATTCTTTTAAAAAATAATTTGCCTTGTGAATAATATTTTGTTTTATGAATTTAGAAATGAATGCATTACTAGCGCTTCTTGTTATTCTCAAAACAGGTATATTGCTAAAACATTATACAGGGAGGAGGATGACGAAGAACATATCGATAGAAACGAAACTAAAATAGAGGAGCCAAAAGTCCTTGGTGTTCACCCTGGATCAAATGAAAAGGTTCCCTTTAGATCCTGGCCTCGTTTATATGCTTCATTGGACTCTAGGATTTTATGTTTTGCTTGGATGCTTGGATTTTATGAATGACTATGATAATTTTCCTTCAGGTTCTTCTGAAAACTGGTCCTTACGGAAATTATGTTCAGCTTGGAAAAGATAGGAGCGGGTACATACCTAAAAGGGCCTCTGTCTCCCATGTATGTCCAATTTTCTTTTTCCAGACTATGCCATGAGAAACTCTTTTGGTCATTTTGCTGGCTCATTGCCATTTATATTTGACATTTTAATCTGTGTGTGGTTCTCATGTTCTGTGCAAACTCAAGTGTAGAGTAGACATACTGGTTGTTCCATGCACATTATATACTGTTATTATCACATAAGATGGAAGTGTTTTTCTGTAAGACTTGCTGATACATGAAAAGGCAAATGATATTCATTGCCTTGAACAAAAATTATTGACGGTAAATTTGCTGTTGTAGTGGTAGCAGTATTGTAGTCTGCTACACAATCCAGATTGGAGTCAATTTATTGTTATTATTTGTTTTTGTGTTGGGGAGGTGTTTGGTTTTATCTGTTGCTTCCTATTAGAACATTTTTTCCCCAATGTATAGACGTCTAAGTATGGATCTCTGTCCTCAAAATAGAGTCATACAGCGTGACTCTAATTTTAATAAATTATGCTGTGGTGATGCCTTTGGATATATATTCTGGTGTGCAAATATGATTCATTATTAGCTTCTTCCAGTAGAAGGATAGAATTTACGGACTTGTTATTTTCCAGATAAAGGATACAGATTCCATCACTCTAGAAGATGCGGTGGAGTTGCTGCGATACCCATTGACCTTGGTAAATCTCCCTCATTGTTCTATTCAAATTCTTTTACACGCACTTACATATAAATATTTGGAGTGTTTTTGAGTTATGACCTGATTGCACCTGCGTTTATGGTATCTTTTTAGAGTGTTTTGTTTAATACAAAGGTTAACCATTTTGCAAAGGTGAGGTTAGCATTTCCCTGCAGCAAATTAATGTTAGCTTGTTATTAGGGTAACCATCCAAAGGATGGACAGCCAGTCATATTGAAGCATGCTAGGATTGGGTTTGCTGTCAGACATCGACGAACAACAGCTCCTATCCCAAAGGTATGCTTATAGTTTCAGGGCGACTTTGCACCATTTAGGAACGGTTGAAACAACTATGGCTGCTATACGTTCACCACTGCATGTTAAAATTGAAGCAATCTCTTGAAGTCTTATTTTTTTGACCTTGATCTTGAAGTGTGTACTTATTAATTCTTGTTCACAATTGAACTTAATGTTACCAAGGACATAGGCGGATAATTTTGTTGGTCACAATTCCTAGTTGGCTTTGTTTGCTAATTTAATTTGAAATAGAATGTTGTCCTTGCCTTGAAGCACTGCTTGTGTTTTCCACCGCGAACACTGTCTTTTATAAGCAGCAGAATTAATTGGATTGCTTTTGGGTGTTTGCTAGTTTTGATATTTGACGCGAGGGGTATTTGGAAATTGTCATGCAGGATGTGAAACCCAGTGATGTGACCCTGGAGAATGCACTTGAATATTTGTCAAGTGAAAATGTGAGATTATCTGGTCGGCCGAAAAGCAAGCCCAAGGTTGAGGAAGCGGTCGAAGCTTACTAAGTATGTGCTATTTGCAACCCATTTTTGTTGTGTTATTTTTTTTTGGTGGGGGAATCCTCTGCTCCGAGGACACCTATCTGAAATATATTCATTTAGTTTTAATTATTTTTAGCTATAAATGTAATAATATATTGTAATGATATGTATTTATTTTCTTTTTGGGGATAAAAGGAGTACGAATCAAGCTTACACCTGAATCAAAGAGTCTAGGGGTGGGAATACGAATACCCCTTCTGTCCTCATCGAGGATCTGGCGTCAAATGTATTTTATTTTATTTTTTTAAAAATAAAAACCATTAATTAATTTCATTAACATATATTTTCTTTCAAATACCTCTTTTCTTTATGTCTCTTTTCCTAGATCTTACCTCTTGTAAGCAGCCTCGTAAATTTTTCCGCCATCACGAATGGGATCTCATGATCATGGTGGTGGCAAATAAATTAACGTTGTTATTGTAAAATAAAATATAAATTATTTGCTATAACGTCAAAGATTTCATTGGAATCAAGTCAGGTTGGCCATTGGATTTGAGCGGTAAGGGTTCTCATAAATAGTTTGAGGACTTGGTCTCAAATTTTTATGCAACAAATTTTGGCTGGAAAAGATGCCCTTTAATTTTTTGTGAATCACTCCGATGTATTAAAGAAATGTAATCACAAAAAAAGAAATGAAAAAACACAAGGGACCCCTAGACATTGACCCCTAGACATTGACCCCTACTTTTAGCGAAAGATACTCTGATACAAGAAAATATACTTTTTAAGGGGAGAAAAGGCATTAGGTATTGATGTTTATACACACCATACTGCTTAAAAAATTAAGTAAAATTAAATATATTCTATTTTACTCCAACATGTTAATTGTTGGACTTAAATTTTAAAATGTCATTTGTAAGTCACTAACATTTTAAAATTTAGTTAATTTTTATCTTTCTAAAAAATCATAATCCATTTCCAAGGACGGTTTGGATGCGAAAAGTTTCTACTCTTTTTTCACGGTAGATTTGGTTTCTTTTTCTCTTTTCTTTTTTCTTATTTAATGAAAAGATCTAATTTCTATTATTCAGAGGCAATTTTTATGTAAATTTCCATAAGGCATTTAGATGTTTTTTCTTTCACTAATATAATCAAAATGCTTAGGAGAAATTGGCAACATTTTGGCTGCTTTTGCGAAGACGTCATTTTTGGGAGACAGAACACTTGTAATATTCTGTTGTTTTTTTGCCAACCATTTGTAATATTCATGTGGAGGTTTGTCTACATTAGATTAATAAATTTATCTGTGTGAAGTAAATAAAAAACTTGTTCTGATAATAAAAAAAAAAGTCAAACGAAGTTTTGATTTTCTTTATTTGTTAAGAAAGAATTTTGATTTAAGATTAAGTACACAAGATAATAGAAAAAATATGATGGATAGACGATCAACATCATTCGCAGTGAAGTTGCATCAGAAATTTTCAAAAGGCACGCCCAACTAAAGGAATGGTCTTCGGATTAATCCAAACCGACCATCAGCTCCGAATCCCTAATTGAGAATTACTGGACGGAGCTTTATTTCATTCGTACCTGAAGCGGAGTGGGGAGTGCAAAATCCCAAAAAGAGAGAGATTTGGAAGGAATTCGCGGAATCACAATTCGCTCTGCAAGCTCTTGCATTGTCTCAGAACTACGGTAAGTTAATTTTCCTTTCAAATGTAATCTATAATGCGCCTCCTCAACGATTTTCAATAGTTAGATCGCCGAAAAAAGAGAGTAAATCAAATGATGTAGAATATTTTTCTTTGAATTATATAATGTCTTCGTTGAATTCCCGATTCTTGATTATTTATACTGTTTTTTTCCTTTTTCTCCTAGAAATCTGTCAGAATCGTCTCATAGGCTGTGATCAATAATTTCTAACGGGACGAGGTGAGGAATATGCAACAGAGGCTCAAGCTTCAGCAACAGCAAGCCCTCATGCAGCAAGCCCTGCTTCAGCAACAGCAGATGTATCACCCAGGGATGCTAGCCGCTACTATGTCCCAGGTTCACTCCTTTATGCCTTTAGTAGCAGCAAACCTTGATTTATTTGGTTTCTTACCGTCGCTTGTCCGGATCGTATTTATACCACGACATGAGATTTTATATGAAAGACCTTCGAAATGGACCGTTGCTTTTGTGAGATGTTATAATTTTCCAAAGTAATGCATCGAATATTGAATTTGTTCGCTTGACATTAGGAGGTTTTCATCAGCATTGCACATTTTCATTAAGGGTAAAAAAAAAAAAGGTAATCTTGCGAGTTTAAAGTGCATCACTCGGCATTCTTGTGATTTGTCCAATAACTTAACCGTCTATATAATCTATACATCTGCATATATAAATCTAATATAAAATTCCAACAATTTGCATTATACATGAGCCATGCATGTGGCTTTCATACAACGCACTGGATGCATACTAAAGGGCCAACCCAGTTCGAGTCCCCACTTGGTGGGGGTGCTGGGGAAGGGAATAAACCTAGGCAGCCTTACCCCTGCTTTGCAGAGAGGCTGATTCGAACCCACGACCTCAGACCCCACGGCAAGCAAGCCTACCGCTGAGCCAAGCCGGCCCTTCGCACTGGATGCATACTAATTAAACAAAAATAATCTCTTGAATATTAAAATGGTAACTGCTGCATTGTTAAAAGCCATTTTCACTGTGTTATGAGGTCATTGTTAGAATCGAGTACACAGTTTCAATTTCGATTGTTACCTTAATTCTTGTAATGTCCTTAAAAGCTTATGAAGTTGTTCAAGGTATAAGTAAAATTTATTTTGACAAACTAATTTGTTTATTATTTTAACATTTAGGGATTATTTCTCATGCATTTATGACTGAAAATGCCATAATGTGGTTAAGTAATTGTGTAACAAACCCGTGTTGAATTAAATAAAACTCTTTAAACCATCGAGGAATACAGTGATGTTGGGCCGAATGGAAGGGGCTAAATTGTAATCATTTACCTTTTTGAAGACATTGCAATTTGCAAATCTACTGAACTTAAAACTGGGAAATTAGAATGGAATATAGCAGCATGACGTGGAGGATGAGATAACAACAAAGATTTCTCTGCTTGTTTTGGTTCTATTTAATGTTCCTTTAGAGTTGTTGGGTCCTTCTCTCTTTCCCTTGGTAATTCTTCTGTTTTGACAATCTTGCAGATTGAGCCTGTTCCAAGTGGAAATTTGCCTCCAGGATTTGACACTTCTACATGCCGCAGCATGTGAGTGTTATGCGATGTTTTCTTCCATTCACCTCATTGATTTTCAATTGCTACAGTTCCGTTTGATTTCTAGTTATAGAAGGCATACATTTATTTTCTGACAAGGTATTATCTGTTGATGATCTAAATGTCTTGTAGGCAAATTTGATTCTACTAGTTTAATATGATTTAAAATAATAAGCGTACCGTAAAAAAATTTTCTAATCTTCTCACCTTGGAACTTCATTAATCTGAATAATGTGCTTTCAGTTATGCAGGAAATATTCATGTAAATGTTACTGAAAAACTTCTTGCTGAAGTCTTTCAAAGTGCTGGTCCTCTCGCTGGATGCAAGCTCATAAGGAAAGAGAAGGTTCGTTTTGATGTGCAACTAAATGTTTCCTCCCTGTTCATGACCATTAAACTTTTTTGTTCATGATCATCTAGCCTCTTTTAACTAGTATTTATTTCAATAGCTTAAAGATAACATATTTGTGTTAATTCTCTCATATATTTGATCATAGGAGTTAATTAGTGATGAGAGTAGGATTTTTGTTTTCCCAAAATGTCTCACTCCTTGTCTTGCACATAAAATTTCCTAGAATTGTTTAGGTAGATTTCAAGGAGTTCTAACAGTACATGCATATTGATACATTTGCCTTTGCTGCCAAGACCTATAAAAGGAGGAAACATGGAGAGGGCAAGATTCCTTTTGTGGTGCAGGAGGTTGACCCAGATTGTCATGCTGAAATTGAGAAAGAAACATAAGACTAGGTGGCTATAGGCCTTATGCATAGCTGTTACCTTTTGCTACTCTACTTTTGACTTTAATTTTGGGGAGCCGTGTCATACACTCGTGAGAGGATATAACGGCCGGTCTATCATGAGAAGGGGGGGATAGAAAGAACGAAGCTTTTGTCCTGGGAGAGACTGGTCTCTCGAATACCAGAGAGGGTTTAGTGACTACAGCATTGGTCTGCTATTCCTTGTGTGGATTTTGGGCTGAAGGGGATCTCCAGGAATGTTGGATTGACCCCTTACTATGTAATTCTCGATTCCTAGTAATATAAGATTACTATTATCCATATACATCAGTCTTTGTTGCTACATTCGGTTTCCAGGGCAGGTTATATCATTTGGTATCAGAGCAGGACCATCTTAAGGATCTGTGGGCGGCAATGGAGAGGAGAGTAGCAGACGAGGTGCAGGAGTTGAAAGAAACTGTAGAAGGATTAAGCCAAGGTATGAAGGAAGTAAATACCAGACTGACGGTGGAAATGAATGGGGTCAAAGAAACGATGCTGAAAATGCAAGAGATTCTCTCCCGACTGGTGGAAAGACAAGGAGACAAAGAGGACCCACAGGCTAATGAAACAGGAACCCAAAACGGGGAAGGGACAGCAGAGACGCTGGAGGATCGAGGCGGAGAAAAGGGTAGATTCAGGAAATTGGAGTTACCGGTGTTTGAAGGAGAAGACCCGTTGGGATGGTTTTCACGTGTTGAGCGTTACTTTAGCCTCAACGCAGTAGGAGAGTCGGAGAAGTTGGGAGCCGCAGTGGTGTGCCTTGAAGGTAAGGCCCTCAACTGGTACCATTGGATTGAGAGCCGAGCACCGGTTCGAAGTTGGTCAGAATTTAAGCAAGAGCTCCTTTACCGATTCCATCCGTCGCAGCTGGGGGATGAATACGAGATGCTACTAGCACTGAAACAGGAACAGACAGTTTTGGAGCTGGTCGAGGACTTTGAGAGGTTGTCGGCATCCCTCAGGGACGTACCAGAAGAATGCTTGATGGGAGCTTTCAAAAACGCGCTGAAGCCGGAGATTCGAGCAGAACTCCGACTGGGTAACGCGACGTCCCTGCGTGAGCTCATTCGGTTCGCGCTGCGCATTGACGAGAGGAACCATACCCTCGAAAAAGCTAGAGAGGGCAGAGGGGCCAAGGCTCAAAGGTATGCATCTGGACCCAAGGTGGATTGGGCCTATACTCAACCCATAAGAATCCCTCAACCCATTGAGCCCACAAGAAATAATTCAGCAACTACGGGGTACTCAACTCCGATGAAAAAAACAGAGACCAAGACAACAGATACAAAGACAGCAAGCTACTCGGCGAGCAGCACCACAGCCAGACCAGGGTGGAAAGCCCATCGACTACCAGAAGCAGAGTTGAACAGAAGAAGAGAACTCGGGCTATGTTACAGATGTGGCGACAAGTACAATCCCAATCATGTCTGTAGAAATAAAAATATACAAGTCATGATTTTGGAAAGAGAAGACGGAGGGAGCATGGAAAATGACGAGACCGCAAGGGAGGAAGAGGAGGACATATCGGAAGACCTATTGGCGGCCACACACATGGAGCTGTCCCTAAATTCCATGGCAGGTTTCGGTGACAACCACACCATGAAAATTAGAGGAGAAATACAAGGAAAGGGTGCTGTGTTACTGATAGACAGTGGGGCATCTCACAACTTCATTTCTGAGGAATTGCAGGCGAATCTCGAGCTACCCGTGGACGAGATTGCAGAATATAGAGTCACTGTGGGAGACGGATATTCCCTCAGGCGCAAACACCGATGTCCAGACGTCCGTTTCCAGGTTCAAGGTTTGAACATCAATCAAACTTTCTATCCTTTTCCATTAAACGGGGTGGATGCAGTGTTGGGTATGGAATGGTTAAAATCATTAGGAGAAGTCAAAATGAATTGGAACCAGCTTACTATGAAGATTGGCAATAAGCCTGACCAGATATGCCTACACGGGGATCCGTCCCTAACTAAAGCCCAAGTGACCCTCAAATCCTTAGTTCGATCACTCCGAAAGCAAGGCGAGGGTTATCTGATTGAATACCGTGGGATGGCAGCTGAGGAGGAGGATCAGAAACAGGAGGAGACTGGAATTATTAGACTACCAGAAATTCAGAGGATGTTAGAGGACTTTCCAGAAGTGTGCCGAGACCTCATGGGGCTACCTCCTTCACGGGTGAGGGACCATGCCATTCCAATTAGACCTGGGGAGCAACCACCAAATATCCGACCTTACCGTTACCCCCATTTGCAAAAGAATGAGATTGAAGGCATGATTAAGGATATGTTGACCAGCGGAATCATTCAACCCAGCACCAGTCCATACTCGAGTCCGGTTTTGTTGGTCAAGAAAAAAGATGGAAGCTGGAGGTTTTGTGTGGATTATAGAGCTCTTAATAAGATTACAATCCCCGACAAGTTTCCCATTCCAGCCATTGATGAGCTGTTGGATGAATTGAAAGGAGCCACTATGTTCTCTAAATTGGACCTTAAATCAGGTTATCACCAAATCAGAATCAGAGCTGGGGATGAGCACAAAACTGCATTCAGGACACATGAGGGGCACTATGAGTTTAAGGTTATGCCTTTTGGGTTGACCAACGCACCCTCCACTTTTCAGTCATTGATGAATGAGGTATTCCGGCAGCACTTGCGCAAGTTTGTCCTGGTATTCTTTGATGATATACTTATATACAGTGCTGATCTAAATTCCCATTTGAGACATCTACGGGAGGTGCTAACTCTCTTGAAAGAACATCAATTGGTGATCAACTTAAAAAAATGCAGCTTCGCTCGACCAAGCCTCGAGTATCTTGGCCACATCATATCGAAAGAGGGAGTTCAAGCAGACCCTGAGAAGGTAGACAGCATGCTGAAATGGCCCAAACCTAAGAACGTGAAATCCTTACGGGGTTTCTTAGGGCTCACCGGGTATTATCGACGTTTTGTGAAGAACTATGGCAAGATAGCTAGCCCACTTACCGATTTGCTTAAGAAGGATGCCTTCAAATGGACAAATGAAGCTGAGGAAGCCTTCATAAGACTCAAAACAGCAATGACAACACTGCCAGTGCTTGCTGTACCAGATTTTACAATTCCCTTTGAAGTTGAAACTGATGCTTCTGGTACTGGGGTAGGGGCTGTATTGATGCAGCAAGGCAGACCAGTGGCATACTACAGCCAGAAATTGTCTAACAGGGCACAACAGGGTTCGGTGTATGAGAGGGAACTCATGGCTATAGTCATGGCAGTCAAGAAGTGGAGGCATTATCTGTGGGGGCAGAAATTTATCATCAAGACAGATCAGAAGGCGCTGAAATACTTACTGGAGCAACGCATTGTTGAGGAGAATCAACAGAAATGGGTCTCAAAATTGATGGGATTCAAATTCGAAATATGCTACAAACCAGGGAAGGAGAACCGAGCAGCAGATGCCTTATCAAGGCAGGAGGAATACCTGGAGCTGAAGGGATTTTCTCTGTGGCAGCATGAGGAAATCGAAGATTGGGAAAAGGAGTTACAGTCTGATGCCAAACTGAGCCAGATCAAACAACAATTAATCATTCAACCAGGGAGCGTTGAGGGGTACAGTTTAGAAAAAGGCATCCTGCATTACAAGGGCAGGATGGTGTTACCCAAGAGCTCAACCCGAATTCCATTATTAATGAAGGAATTCCATGATTCCCCAATGGGAGGACATGCTGGATACCTCCGCACCTATAAGCGTTTAGCTCAAGTGGTATATTGGGAGGGAATGAAGAATATGATTCAAAGGTATGTGGCTCAATGTGACGTATGTCAGAAGAACAAGTATCAAACTCTTTCTCCAGCCGGGTTACTGCAGCCACTCCCAATTCCCCATCAAGTATGGGAAGATATTAGCATGGATTTTATCTCCGGCCTTCCAAAATCTAAGAGATATGATACCATTCTGGTCATAGTTGACAGACTCACCAAATATGCTCACTTTTTGCCTCTCTCTCACCCTTTTACAGCCAAGGATGTTGCTGACTTGTTCATGCGAGAGATTGTTAAGTTGCATGGGTTTCCTAAAACTATAGTCTCAGATAGGGATCGGGTCTTTATTAGTCAATTCTGGAAGGAGCTCTTTCATCACGCTGGGACTCAATTGTGTCTTAGCTCCGCCTATCACCCGGAGACCGACGGGCAAACTGAAGTGATGAACCGAGGGCTGGAAACATATCTCCGCTGCTTTACCAGTGAGAAGCCTACCCAATGGGCGCAATGGCTTTCTTGGGCAGAATATTGGTATAACACATCTTTCCATAGTGCTGCCAATATGACTCCTCTCAAGGCAGTGTATGGAAGAGAACCCCCCTCTTTCCTTAATTTGCTGGATGAACCTTCTGCCATTGAAGAGGTCAACAAGCAGATTTGTAACCGAAATGAAATTATTGCCACCTTGAGGGAAAATCTAACTAGGGCGCAACAGAAAATGAAGTCTCAAGCTGATAAGCACCGGCGTGACGTTCAGTTTGAGGTGGGTGACTCAGTTTATGTGAAGATTAGACCCTACAGATTACGTACTCTAGCCCGCCGAATCAACGAGAAGCTTTGTCCTCGCTTCTATGGTCCTTTTAAAATTGTACAGAAGGTAGGACCAGTAGCCTACCGGCTGGAACTGCCTCCTACAGCGCGGATTCATTCAGTTTTTCATGTCTCCAACCTAAAAAAATCGGTCCATTCTGCTCTAGTGGCTCCTACCATACCGGCTGCCTTGTCTACTGACTTAGAACTCCAAGTGCAACCAGAGGATATTCGCAAGACACGCAAGCTGTTGAATGGACAACTGGAGGTACTGGTCAAGTGGAAAGAAATGCCAGAATTTGAAAATTCATGGGAAGAAATGAAAACCATTGCCTCACAATTCCCTTCTTTTCCCCTTGAGGACAAGGTGAAACTCTTAGGGGTGGGTAATGATACATTTGCCTTTGCTGCCAAGACCTATAAAAGGAGGAAACATGGAGAGGGCAAGATTCCTTTTGTGGTGCAGGAGGTTGACCCAGATTGTCATGCTGAAATTGAGAAAGAAACATAAGACTAGGTGGCTATAGGCCTTATGCATAGCTGTTACCTTTTGCTACTCTACTTTTGACTTTAATTTTGGGGAGCCGTGTCATACACTCGTGAGAGGATATAACGGCCGGTCTATCATGAGAAGGGGGGGATAGAAAGAACGAAGCTTTTGTCCTGGGAGAGACTGGTCTCTCGAATACCAGAGAGGGTTTAGTGACTACAGCATTGGTCTGCTATTCCTTGTGTGGATTTTGGGCTGAAGGGGATCTCCAGGAATGTTGGATTGACCCCTTACTATGTAATTCTCGATTCCTAGTAATATAAGATTACTATTATCCATATACATCAGTCTTTGTTGCTACATTCGGTTTCCAGGGCAGGTTATATCACATATCAGGGTAACAAATGTTTGGTGAAGCTGTCCTTCAATATAAGAGAATTATTGTTTTCACTGTCTCTCTTTGTTGGGAATCTTTTCATGCTGTGATGAATAGGAGCTCTAATACCTTTTACTCGTCCTAAGTTGTGACCACTTGTCTATCACGATGTTTGCCAACCTTGGCAGCGGAAGATGGGCCTCTCTAACCTGGAATTGTGTAAGCTGAAAGCTTAGAGGTTGAGAGAGAGAGAGAATGCAGCATTTGAGAAGGTCACAGATTTCTTTAGAATTTACATTTGTTACATGTCTATTCACAGTCATGATTCCTGAAGTGGGGAGCAGTATACAAATTCCCCTGACTGGTTCTTTGTGTAGCATTTGCTTATAATTTATATTCTGTTTGATCTATTTGTGTTCCTTGTTTTTATTTGTTATCTGTGCACTCTATTTTCTAATTTTCACTGATTTGTTTTATTGTTCTATTATGACGTGATCATTGCAGTCCTCGTATGGTTTTGTGGATTACCATGATAGAGCATCTGCAGCCCTTGCAATAATGACATTGCATGGACGCCAACTGTAAGAAATCTAGTTGTATTTTGGTCTTTTTGGATGTTTTGAATGAGGAGGCATTCTATAGGAATTTTCACTTATGTGGCTATATAGATATTACTGTGATGGTTTTACAGGATACTGTTTCATTCATTCAATCGATCTTGAGAAACTTCTATTCAATTTTTTTCCTTTTTCTTTTTATTGTATTACGAAGTCATAGTGGCATGGCATTAATATATTTTTTTTCAAAACCACTGGCAGATATGGTCAGGCACTTAAGGTGAATTGGGCATATGCCAATACCCATAGGGAGGATACTTCAGGTTACTTTTGGGCATGCCCTATTTGTTGTTATTATTATTGTCATAATTTTCTTTTTTCTTTTGTTTCTTGGGGGACTTCTTATTTTGAATCGTATGTTCCTTTAATTTGTTCAAAATATCAGGGCACTTCAATATATTTGTTGGTGATTTGAGTCCAGAGGTTACTGATGCAACTTTATTTGCTTGCTTCTCAGTCTATCCTAGTTGTTCGTGAGTTCCTCATTGCTTTTTTGTGTTATTCTTTATCAATTTTTGTAGTCACTACATCAAGGCCCATGTGTTCTTTCATTGTCACTAAAGTCATTTTTAGGTAGCTAGTTTAATAAGGACAGCTGATTTGGGGAATATGACCATC
This sequence comes from Leucaena leucocephala, assembly GCA_037074615.1. Classification (NCBI taxonomy): domain Eukaryota; kingdom Viridiplantae; phylum Streptophyta; class Magnoliopsida; order Fabales; family Fabaceae; genus Leucaena; species Leucaena leucocephala. The sequence goes on from CM073541.1 coordinate 21,312,064, forward strand.
ATGGCTTTAATTGGTCTTGCACGATATTTATGTTTTTAGTACTTATTTTCTATTTTACCTCTTATTGTACGCAGTGATGCAAAGGTTATGTGGGATCTCAAAACTGGTCGGTCAAAAGGATATGGTTTTGTTTCTTTCCGTGATCAGCAGGTATTGCTTATTCTGTTGTAATGTAATTTGAAATCTGCAAGAAAAATGAACTAATGCACCCTCCTGCTTGAAAAGAAGGAAAATTTCTTTAACGACTGTTACTAGTGCTCTGTCACATTATAAATGCTGTATCTTTGAAACCTCTTCCAAGTTAAACTATGTCAAATGTTAGTCCTCGAGCTGTTAATTAGGTGCTTGTTCAGGGTATTGATGTGTACTTTATGCAATTGATATGCAGGATGCTCAAAATGCCATCAATGATATGAATGGTTAGGCATTTAACTATTCGTTGACTTGTTCTTTTTTGTTCTTTCCAAATTAACATATTTTAAATCTTGTTCCTACCGAATTGTGACGTTTAATGCCTTCTGTAGGTAAGTGGCTGGGAAATAGGCAAATAAGATGCAACTGGGGAACCAAGGGCGCTGGTATGAGTACCAATGAGGAGAAGAACAATGACACTCAAAATGCTGTTGTGCTTACAAATGGGTCTTCAGGTATCATGATTTTTTTTTTAATATGTTGAGCCATTTATGCAACACCATTGCCATATAGGTGTTGATTGTCCTGTAGATTTTCTGAATTTCTGGATTCAGGTTATCTCATTTGTTTGAATTTGCTGTACATGCCATGTAATTCACAATGTATGATGGAGCATGCTCACATGCAAGCATGTGAATTCTAGCAGTTCAATGTATGTTAGACAGATGCCGTGTACCATCCAATACCTGTGTTAACGTCCCAGCTCAGCCACGTCAGCAAGTAAAAGTTTATTCCAGGAGACACAAGCGGGCAAGGGAAGTTCCAGCAACAAATATTTAAGTCACTTGTTTTCCATTTATTTCTGTATTTTCTTAAGCAGTCACTACGTTAGTGCTAGTTATGGAATAAGTGGTTTTTCCCCACGTCTAGAGATAGGGGCCACGTTCTAGGAAGTGGCAGGTAGTTTTATTTTTAGTTCAGCTGAAAAAGACCAAAAACAACTCTGTAAATTACTATTTAAAGGCCAATGGCTTGGAGGAATGGACACGAGGAATTACAGAGTGCAATTAGAGATTCTCTTGGCTTCTTTTCTTTTCTTTTCAGCGAGATTCTTGCTTAAAGGGAGATTAGGAGAGTATTACCTATCAATTTGGTATCAGAGGCATGGTTGAGACACGTTCTTCTGCCGCTACTGCCAACCCAGAAATTAACACCAATCCATTGGGTAGTCATGTTCCTGGATCAGATCCATTGGCGACTATTGCAGCCAAACTCAACATGCTGGATGAACTGCGAGACAAGGTAGCATCGCTGGAGATACAGTCACGGAGGAGCACAGAACGGAAAAACGTGAGACATTGGGGAGATGAAGCTGAGGATGAAGGGGAGTCTTACCAGAAGAACCGAGTCCCCTATGCTAAAATTGAATTTCCCAAATTCCAGGGAGGCGATCCGAGAGGCTGGATCCTGAAAGCCGAAAAATTTTTTAGATATTACCACACTCCAGAGGAAGACAAAGTCGAAATAGCAGCGATGTATCTGGAGGGGGACGCTCTGGACTTATTCTCCTGGATCAATGCGGAACGTACCTTGCTGTACTGGGAAGAATTAGTCAGGACCTTGAATGAGCATTACGGTCCTCCAGAGTTCCTCAACCCCGATGAGTTTCTCTGCGCCATTAAGCAAACGGGTAGCGTCGCCGAGTACAGACAGGAGTGGGCAAGGAGAGTTGCACGGGTGGTCAACTGGCCGGACCACTGCCTACTCGGTGTATTCTTGAACGGCCTAAGAGAAGAACTTCGAACGGAGGTCAGGCTGCACAAACCTCGCTCTGTCTATCGAGCGTCCAGCCTTGCAATCGAGATGGAGAAGACGCTGGGGGTGGGTCGTGGACCCAAGTCAGTACCTATAATGGGCCAAACCCGATCCGCCCAATATCTGCAATCCGGCCCAACTGCTTCCCAAACCAGAATGAATCCAACAGCAAATCCATCAGCAACTTCAGCGAGTTTCACGTCGACGCCAGCGGGGGGACTTGCTCGACAGACCAACTGGGACGCAACTAGGCAACAAAGAAGGGATAAAGGTCTATGTTTCCGGTGTGGAGCGCCGTTCAGACCAGGTCATCGTTGCAACATTTCTTCTTTGGCCTTACTGGAGGCCGACGACGATATGGCGACGTTAGAGACCCCCGAAACCGTAATTGAGGAAGAAGAAAGTGCAATTCACACAGCTGAAATTTCCTTTAACGCGATATTGGGCAGATCATCAGCCTCAACCATGAGGTTGGAAGGAACGATACAAGGCTACTCAGTGCTAATTTTGGTGGACAGTGGCTCGACACACAATTTTATCTCTGAAGATATAGTCACTAAGCTCCAGCTGCCCTCTCAAGCCACGCCACTCTTTGGGGTTCAGATAGGGGACGGTAGACACATTAAATGCAACAAAGTCTGTGATGAGGTGGAGGTACATATTTCTGACTTGATAATTAAACAGCAATTTTTTCCATTCCCATTAAAAAACACTGATGTAGTTCTGGGCATCAAATGGTTGGCTTCACTGAATACCATTCAAGCAAACTGGAATGAGATGTTTATGATTTTCTGGGTAAATGGGAAGAAATTCAGACTGCAGGGAATAGTTACACCGACAGGAGCTCCCATCCAACTCCAACATATGCAGTTTGACATTGAAACCTCTCAAAGGAACACCATCGCTGCAGCTGTGGAGACCCTCTGTTTACAATTTCAGAAGATCTTCACAGAGCCCAGAACATTACCTCCTCCCCGTAATCTTTACCATGCTATCCCACTACTTCCAGATTCCATTCCACCCAATTTGCGGCCCTATCGGTACCCCCATTATCAAAAAGACGAGATTGAGTCACAGATTGCAGAACTTTGTGGGCGTGGTTTCATTCGACCTAGCTCTAGCCCTTTCGCTAGCCCAGTGCTATTAGTAAGCAAGAAAGATGGCTCATGGAGGCTATGTGTGGATTATCGTCGCCTCAACAAAATCACCATTCCAGATAAATTTCCAATCCCCAACATTGATGAATTGCTGGATGAATTACATGGGGCAGTATATTTCTCTAAACTTGACTTACGCTCAGGTTATCACCAAATCCGTGTTCTCCCATCCGATGTGCATAAAACGGCTTTTCGTACTCATTCGGGACATTATGAATTTGTAGTGATGCCTTTCGGTCTCACCAATGCACCTGCAACTTTCCAATCAGCCATGAATGAGCTGTTCCGGCCATATCTGCGGAAATTTGTTCTTGTCTTCTTTGATGACATCCTAATTTTCAGTGCTGATGCCTCCCGCCATTTAGAACACCTGGAGTTAGTCTTCCAAATTTTACAACAGAACTCCTTTTATTTAAACGCCAAAAAATGTGCCCTTGGTCAGACACGCATCAATTACCTGGGTCATATTGTCACAGCACAGGGAGTAGAAGTTATGCATGAAAAGATTCACGATGTTGCTCATTGGCCTACTCCAGATTCAGTAAAAGAACTCAGGGGATTCTTGGGCCTCACAGGGTACTACAGAAGGTTTGTAAAGGATTATGGCCTCCTCGCTCGTCCATTGACTGACCTAACAAAAAAGAATGCCTTTGTCTGGTCTGACAAAGCTCAAGAGGCTTTTGACAAGCTGAAGATTGCACTAACTACCACACCAGTCTTACATCTACCTAATTTCAACACTCCTTTTACGGTAGAATGCGATGCGTCAATGGAAGGAGTAGGTGCAGTTCTCATGCAGGAAGGGCACCCAATTGCCTACTTCAGCAAGGGATTTTCCGTCTCTAACAGATATAAGTCAGTTTACGACAGGGAGCTACTCGCTTTGGTACTCTCTTTACAAAAATGGCGTCATTACTTGCTGGGCCACCATTTCTTTGTTCAAACAGATCATTACAGCCTACAATTCCTGCTTGATCAACATACCATTACACCGGCACAACAACGTCTCCTGATTAAATTACTCCCATTTGATTTTTCCATCACATACAAACCAGGGAAGACCAATGCCGCAGCTGATTCATTATCGAGAAGGCCTCAGTATGAAGATTTTTACCACCTCGCTGTCCCCATAGCAGACGACTTAGTACAGCTACCAACATTTCTAAGGGAGGATGCAGAAACCAAAAAGATCATAGACGGGTTAATACAGGACCCGGATTCGTTTCCTCACTTTGTGCTGGTACAAGACAGACTGTATTACAAAGATAAGCTCGTCATCCCACATCAAACAGCACTCCGCGCAAAACTAATTGAGGAGGCCCATGCCACACCATCTGGAGGCCACGGTGGTTTTCTAAAAACATTGAAGAGGTTGTGTGAACAAGTGCATTGGCGGGGAATGAAAAATGACGTCAAACGGTACATACAACAATGCTACATTTGCCAGCAGAACAAATATCAAACCTTGAGACCAGCAGGCCTCTTGCAACCACTTCCTATTCCATCAAGAATTTGGGAAGATGTGTCACTTGATTTCATCACCGGGTTACCAAAATCCAAAGGCTTTGATGTCATTTTGGTCGTAGTGGACCGCCTCAGTAAATACTGCCATTTTTTGACCTTGGCACACCCTTACTCCGCCAAATCAGTTGCTGCACTATTCTGCCAAGAAGTAATCAGACTACACGGCATGCCCAGGTCTATTGTTTCAGATAGAGACCCACTCTTCGTAAGTGAATTCTGGCAGGAACTTTTCAGGTTAAGTCAAACACGCCTCTCCATGAGCACGGCCTATCATCCCCAATCTGATGGGCAAACTGAAGTTGTCAATCGTTGTCTAGAGACCTATCTCCGCTGCTTCACACACGACCAACCCAAATTATGGAGTAACTTCCTTTGCTGGGCTGAATATTCTTTTAATACTAGCTTTCATGTTTCTGCTAATACCACTCCCTTCAAGCTAGTATATGGTAGGGACCCCCCACCTCTAGTTCCCTATGTGAAAGGAGAGACGGCAGTTGCTGAGCTTGAAGACCAGTTAGAGCTACGTGATGACATGCTCCGAATTTTGCAGCAGAACTTGTTGAAAGCCCAAAATAGGATGAAGACACAAGCTGATCAGAAGCGAAGGGACCTACAGTTTTCCCCAGGGGATTTCGTATGGCTAAGGTTACAACCATACCGTCAAAAGACCTTGGCTAAAAGGAAATTTGACAAGCTATCTCCCAGATTTTTTGGGCCCTACCAGGTGAAACGGAAAATTGGCCAAGTCTCATATGAACTAGTCCTCCCTGACGAGGCTAAGATACACCCCGTTTTTCATGTCTCACTACTACGACCAGCCGTAGGCCCGCTGCCTGCTGTTCCTCCGTCACCTCTACCGCTCTCGTCCGACATGGAGTTGCTCCTCCACCCCTCGCAGATTTTGGGCCACCGATGGATTAAGGAGGGCAACCTCGAACTGTTAGTTCAGTGGGAATCTCGGCCAGCAGACGACTCGACTTGGGAAGACTATGACCTGCTCGCCGCACAGTTCCCATCCTTTCGCCTTGAGGACAAGTCGTTTTTCCGGGAGGGCAGTCTTGTTAACGTCCCAGCTCAGCCACGTCAGCAAGTAAAAGTTTATTCCAGGAGACACAAGCGGGCAAGGGAAGTTCCAGCAACAAATATTTAAGTCACTTGTTTTCCATTTATTTCTGTATTTTCTTAAGCAGTCACTACGTTAGTGCTAGTTATGGAATAAGTGGTTTTTCCCCACGTCTAGAGATAGGGGCCACGTTCTAGGAAGTGGCAGGTAGTTTTATTTTTAGTTCAGCTGAAAAAGACCAAAAACAACTCTGTAAATTACTATTTAAAGGCCAATGGCTTGGAGGAATGGACACGAGGAATTACAGAGTGCAATTAGAGATTCTCTTGGCTTCTTTTCTTTTCTTTTCAGCGAGATTCTTGCTTAAAGGGAGATTAGGAGAGTATTACCTATCAACCTGTCTTCTAGATAATGCCATTCAAGCCTTGGTAACTTGTCCAATTGCTTGGTTTTTCCGTTAGACCAACGATTCACGAGGTCCTAGAAAAATTTGCTTGGTTAAGTCTTAGGGCATCTGGTATAGCAATCTTGATTTAACTGGAAAATTCAACATTGTTTGATATCCATATTATATGCAATAGCTTTTACTTCTTTATGATGCTATATTTGTATCGATCTTCAGAAAAAAATTAAAATTTTTGGTGACTGGAATTCAATTGGCATTAGGACCTTGGTTGATCTCTTAAAATTTTTTCTATTCTGTATGCTTGTATGAAAAGATACGTGTAAACAGATTAGGAACTTTAGGATTTTGCTGGCAGATAAGTTATTCATTTTGTTTTGCTCCATGGTTCTACAGATGGAGGTCAGGAATATAGTAATGAGGATGCTCCTGAAAACTGTCCCGCCTTTACCACCGTTTACGTTGGCAACCTTCCCCATGATGTAAGTTAAAAGAACTGGAGTGAAATGTTATGGTTATCTTTAACTCTAATCCGAGTGTCTCTTTCCCTAAAAGAGAAATTATTTTAGTTAAGAGGACTGGTTTGGCTCATTAAAGTAGTCTTTAGGTTTGTCTCATTATAATAGTCTTTAACCATGATGGGGATGTAGGTTATATACACTTATCTGTTTTAAAACCGTTTTGACTTATGAACTGTATTTTGTCCTGGTTTTTAATTTATACTACCTCCAGTTCTTAATATAAAATCTACTTAACTAATTTAGGTAGATTAAAGAAGTTAGTTAAATTAGTTATTTGCAATGATTGTATGTTGGTTTTCCTAAAATACCCCTTTTAATCATGTGCATTTAAACTAAACTTAATAAAAATCCCCTTAATATGTATAATCATATAGGGATACTTTGAGCAGAAAATTATAATTTTGGGAGACAAAGTGGATTAGGGTTTTATATTTAGAACTAAAGTAAACTTATCATCTAGCTCTTACATTTAGACTGGAGGGAGTATTACATTTTTGCCAATTGACTGAACTCTGAATGAATCCCTTGGTTTGTATGTATTTTGGCCTTGACCTAATTAAAGGTGTGTTTGGGGAGGGGGGAGGGGATTGGGACCGCCCAAACATGCCACAAATGGGAAACGCAGCCTAGGCCATCTCTGACGTCAACATTTTGTTTTTGGAGTACTTGCAGTTTAAAGTGATGCTTTGTGCTTCATTAATTCATTTTAATACCCTTGCCTCTACTTTGATTTAATGTCTCAACTGTTTTTTCCTGGATGATGAATGGTATTGTTGTTTCTTTCAAATTATGAGTTGTTTGGTTTTCAGACTTGATTAGTGACATGTCACATTCCTACAAATGTTGTTTGCGGGCATAGGTAACGCAAAATGAACTCCACTATCAGTTCCACGCATTGGGGGCTGGAGTAATTGAGGAGGTTCGAGTTCAAAGGGATAAAGGTTTTGGATTTGTAAGATACAACACTCATGAAGAAGCAGAGTTGGCCATTCAGATGGCTAATGGTAGAATACTTCGTGGGAAAACAATGAAGGTGAGAAGTCGTCGTCTTTTTGCTTATATGGTCGGTGAACCCCTTTCATGGTTGGCAATGGTTCTGGAATATAAGAGAGCTCCACTTCATTATTGCAGTGTTCATGGGGTAACAAGCCAACACCTCCTGGAACAGCTTCAAACCCACTGCCTCCTCCTACACAACCTTATCAAATGCTTGCCACAACAGGGATGAACCAAGGCTATTCTCCTACTGAGTTATTGGCTTATCAGCGCCAACTGGCCTTAAGTCAGGCTGCTGTATCTGGCCTTTCAGGTCAAGCTCTTGTGCATATGACTGGTCAACATGGCCTTGCTGCTGCCTCCATTGGCTTAAGCTCTGGGGCATCCCAAGCCATGTATGATGCATATTCTGGTAATTCTTCAAGGCAGCACCTCATGTACTATCGTTAACAACGTGTTTTTTTTAATTGCTGACTTCTAGCTTCTGGGGGCATTGATCGTCCCATGTCTCAAGCTTCCACCGTTCTTTATTATCTCAAAAATGGGCCTTTTGATTGAGTCATCATATAAATTTATTTTTAAGGTGTTGTATATGTAATATTTTTTTCATCGTTCGTTTGATGACCCAAAAAATGAACTTTACATGGGTTTGCTAGATGCTGCTGCTGCGCTGGGTCTTCTTTTTTGGGTTTTAGTTTCTTTTTAATGGTATTGTATATGATGATTTTGGACTTTTCATGTCGTTAATTTCACGATTTATGTTCTCTTGAATGGTCCTTTTGGTTGCGGGACAAATCCCGATTAACACCCCCTCCCCGCGGGGGCGTGCGTGTAACATATTTATACCTTTCTTAAAAATAATTGCTTTTATGTAGGTCAGTATATACTTAATTCTTATTTTATGCTAAGTATAACTGAATTTTATTTACTGTAATATCTTTCAATCTAAAGAAAATAATATTATTGAAAGCAATGATAGAATTAAAATTAAAACTGGATATTTTCTTATCTTCTGATGCACAGGAAAAATAGCAAAATATAACTAGTATATTTGGTCTCATTGCAGCCCTTCAAGCTGTAATATCACTGAAGGGCTTCTCTTCTATGGATCAAGAATTTTGGTGATTCCAACACTCTTGATGGGACATCTGTCGCTATTAGGGTTGTGGATTATCTCTTTATCAACAATAAAATACTTACCAACGGGAGTTGGTCCGAGTGGTAAGTGGCTCGGTATCGCTTAAGCGAGGTCTCTAGTTCGAGCCTTGATGAATGCAGAAAATTCCTGTTGGGAGACTCACTCACTATAGCCAGGTGCGCGACGCGGGTCGGATCCGGATGTAGTCTGGGTAAAGCTCCGGTGAACCAGGTGGGCAACAAAAAAAAACAATAAAATACTTAGCATGTGGTGATCCAGGATGTGCAACACCTTCTACGAGACCGCCTAACCCCGCCTAACCTCTTCAATCTGCACTATTCCCTTGCATTTTATCCTTCATTTGAATTATGTAGCGTTTACTCCTGTTTCCTTTGTAAGCTTTTAAGACTTTGTAATGTCTTTTTTATTATTAATTACATTTTGTCCTTTCCTCAAAAAAAAAAGAAAGAAAGAAAGTAATGGTCCTGAGTTCAAGTGCTGGTATGAGAAGCAGAAGAGGTCAAAAAATAACAAATAAAAACTTGTTAAAAAACTGTAAATGGATAAATGTTGAGGCAATAAAGACAGTTGCAAGAGTCCAATATAAGAATAAAAAATGTTCCAAAGAATTTAAACCAAGTATCACTGTTTATAATTCATATTGAGTATCGATCCTTGAGAGTAGAAAGTGAAAAAGGTGCATTGTAGCAAATATCAGTGACGTTAGTTCATGTCTTAAGAACAGTACAACATCTTCTTCTTGTTATTTTTTTTAGGTAATGGTCTTATAGTTTAGTAATAAGAGTATTTTTCTAGAAATAAAAAATCATAGGTTCAATATCGCATGTAATTTTAGAATATTAGTGCATGCCTTTTTAAATTAAAAAGTAACAAGATATTGTACATTACTTCTGAAAAGTGCAACTTGTATCAATTTTATATTGTATATTGATATTAATAGTGGTATGTTGTATTTGTAAACTACTAGTTCCTTCTCAGCTTTCTTTCAGTAATTTTTTGAGGGACCGGAAGTAATATTTTTAGTATGGATAGAAGGTCATATTAGTCTTTTCTGCTTCAAAATGCTTGCACTGGGACAAAAGGATTAGAGAGTACTTTTTTTTTTTATACAAAAATTTTGGGAAGAGGGTTAGACTCACATAGGGCTGAGAATTTGGGCTGGACCCGCTGGCCCAACCCGCCAACCCGCCAAAATATGGCGGGTTGGGTTGGCTAATGTCCAGCCCATTTGGATGCGGGTCTTTTTGACCCGCACTCGCCCAACCCGTAACCACGGCGAGCTAATCCGACGGGTTGGCGGGTTAGCCCGTTTTTTTTTTATTTCCCTAATTCCCCAGTCAGCCCCACTCCCCACGACACGACTCCTTCCCCACTCCACTCCCCAGCCCTACTTTTCAATTTCATTCATCACTCACTCAGACTCAGACACTCTGTCTCTACCGCACACCGCAGTACCGCTCGCTGTCGCTGCCCTGCGCCTCCCTCTCCCTCAGCCCTTCGGAAGCCGACAGCCCTCAGCCACCCTTCAGCCCTTCTTCCATAACCCTCAGCGCCTCCTCTCGTCAGCCCTCAGCTGTTGCCGTCGCCTCAGCGGCTCAGCCCTCAGATCTCGCCGTCGCCTCCTTTCCGCAGCGGCTCAGCACTCACTACTCAGCGCTCTACTCTCGCCGACGACTCCTCTCCTCAGCGTCTTCTCAACTCTGCAGCTCTACTTCAAGTTCAAGGTATGATAATGTTGGAGCAAATGAAATCTAGATTCTGAACAGTACAACCTAGCCGCCTCTTCTAAATCTATTCGGTGTCTATCTCTTTGACAACATTACAATATGGATTTACTGGTAGCTCTATCCTTCTCAAATATAATGATGAGTTCCTAAAAGTATGGGAAGCGCTTGTGTCTAAAGTTTGCAGCATCTACCGATATACATGCGCCTTGAAATATCAATGTCTAGTATCTACAGCTTTGATTCTTTGAAAATGGTATTTATTTATTGTGCTCGATGGTATTTATATATATATATTAAATGCACCATTGATTTTGAAATTTCGTTTAAGAGATTGACTCTTGAGAGATGAATTTTCATCTAGGAGCTTTGAATCTCAAATTTTAGTGCTTATACTGGTATGCATTACATTGCCTTGCCGTGCTAGTCTAGGAACCAGTATGACTAAAGAGTCTTTTCATTTTGAATGCACCTGAGTTGGATTTGAGTTCATTAAATTTGTAAAGTTCAATGTATCTTGAACTGCTGCATATACCTCCTAATTTAGGTTGCTGCACGGTTTAGATGTTGTTTTTCTTTGCCCTTTCAAGATGTGCTTTGTTAGCTGTTGCCTGTTGGGTCTTTGTTAGCTGTTGAAGGATAACTCAGATTTTGTTGGGTCTTTATTTCATATTTATTTAATGACCTGGTTCTTTCTGCTTGTTATTTACCCATATGCCATATCTGCCTTTGATCTACGTGCAACAGGCTTTCTGGCTTTGAGTTGTATGTAATATTCATATGCTGCACTGCTGCAGAAATTTAGAAGGCTTTGTTTTCATTTCAGGTGACAAAATCTGGCGAGTTGGCGGGTTGGCTTTTTCCCAACCCGCCTCCACTTCAACCCGCCGCGGGCCAACCCGTTTTCGGCGGGTTGGCCCGTTTTGCCACCTCTCTCACCTATGATCTAAGGGCAGGGTAAAGTCTCCCTTCTTTTTAAGTGATACTAATGTTAGGCATAATGAGCTACCCATAAGCGTAAACCTAAATACTCAGGAGTTAGGATATCTCCCTAAACACCGCGACTGAAACCACAATAAATTAGTATTCCCCAAGAATCAAACACGTTTTAAATAGTCGCATGTCTCACTCCTTTCTCACTTGAACCCACAAATGATGGGTAGAAGGCTTTAATACTGAAGCGATTAAATCGAATTGCAGTTCTCAGTTAAAAAAAAAAACTTGAAAAGGTTATTAGTCCTTCCATCTTAAAAAAAATAAAATCATGACATTTCATTTTAAATAATTTAATTTGGCTTAACCTTAATTAAAATGAAGGGAGAATGGAATATAAGTACCATCAAAATATGCAAATCATAAAATAGTCATACGAATTGGCCTAAAAACAGCAAGATCCTTTGATATTTTTCTGCAATTTTTTGTTTTGCAACAAAAATTTTTAAAAAGGGTTTGGATTTACCCACGATCTAAATGTAGGGTGAAATCTCTCTTCTTCTTGATATCAATATTAGACAGGGTAAAATGTCAATTACCCTTATACATGAACCTAGGCACCTAGGAGTTAAGATGTCTCCCTAAGCGCTACGACTGAAACCATAACAAAGTAATAGTCTCTAAAGATTAACCAACCTCCAAAAAGATTGCAGGTCTCACCTCATCTATAATTTTTATTATGAAATGACTTTACTACTTTTATGTTAAAAAAACACTCCCTTCAGGCCACCAAAGCTCCAATGTTGGTTGTTGGAGAATTATTTGAGAAAGGAGTGTTTTGGAGATGAATAGCTACTTCACCTTAAGAAATAGCAACTTTGATCATATGAACTGATAATAAAACTTTAAGCAGTAAAAACGACTATTTTAAAATTTTAAGTTTTAATAATAACCTATAAATAAATTACTACTTCAGTTTAAGAAATGACAGTTTTAATTACATCAAATAATAATAATAATAAATCTTTTGTGCTTACATGCTTGTATGCACAAAAAGCAAAGCTAATTGATAGCTTCAATTAGAATTAGGAGTAAATTCTTTGCTGCCCTGATCCATGCGCTTAATGTTCAATACTCCTGTAGAGTGGGTGTTGCCTTTCCTCTAGCCTCCTTTTAATACCATAAAAAGTGTAAATTCCTTTTTGTGCCCTATTTAATTGTTGCTTTTATTACTTTGCGTTTCAGGTTTTGTTTTTTCGTTTGATCTTTACATTTTCTGTTGTACTGACTATGGCCTGGACTGGACCCTCTTGCTAACAATGTCTTATCTTAGGTGAGAGAGCCCTATGTACTTCATTTTATCTTTATAATGAAATTGTCCTTTTATAAAAAAAAAATAATAGAAGTAAATTGAATTTCATATATATAATTATCCTCAATGGAGACATGCGAAAAAGAAAAAGGTAATATATATATATATATATAATGCAGTTGTTTAAGTATTCGAAGTTTACTTTTTTTACACTTGAAAGACTGCTTCTATGGATTTGACAATCAAGTATGCTATTACATGTATCCACCTAAGTAATTTACAATTAATCCTTGACATTGCACAAAAGTTTCTTTAATTTCTTCAAATATTGTTGATGATTTCTCAAGCAGGACTTGATCTATTTCTTGTGCCCTCCCCAGAGTAACCTGTGGAACTGGGATGATATTGAACCTGGCCAACCACACCCCACAAAAACACATTGTGAATAAACTACAAAAACTGATTTTTTTGGCAAGAAAAAAACTTTGATAGAAAATTCAAAACATACCACTGGCATTGAAGCTAGGCCCAGATTGGGAGGGCTTAAATAGCCACTCATAATTAAATGGTGATCAGCACTTTCAGCAAGCATTCTCATTCTGTTTAGTTCTGGTAATATGACTTTTCCCAGATCAGGCCTATCTTTCCTCCTTAACTCTGCACACTTTAGAGCCAAATTTGCAAGATTCAAGGCCTCTTCTTCTGGCCAATCAGGCACCGTTGGATCCAACATCTCCTTGAATGTTCCCTTTTCAATGGCTCTTTCAACATGATGAGTCAAACCCATTGGCGGTCTTGCTGTTATTATCTGCAAGAAGATGATCCCAAGGGAATATATGTCTGATTTTACCCCCAACATTCCTGTTTGCTGATATTCTGGATCTATGTAGCAGAAAGTTCCAGCAGCGGATGTCATACGGTATTGTGTGACATTGTCGGCTACAGATGGTGGGACCAGCCTGGCCAAACCTACGTCACTGATCTTGGCTACGTAGTTTCGGTCAAGTAAGATGTTAGCTGGTTTCAAATCCCTGTGAACCAGAGGCTCTGGTTTTGTCTGGTGAAGGAACAATAAGCCAGTGCCTATTTCAGCTGCAATTTTGAACCTTAGCTGCCAAGAAAGTGATGGAGTGTTTCCTCGGCGAAACAGACGATCGTCCAAGCTTCCATTAGCCATGAATTCATATACAAGACATCCATATTCTGGGCAGGCTCCTAGGAGGAGAACCATGTTTGGATGCCGTATGCAACTCAGTACCTCAACCTGTAAAAAAGACAACAGACATTGTAGCCCTTTTTAGCTCAATATGACTTCAAAATTCAAATTTTTCCATATATAGAGTTGAATTTTCTGTGTTGCATATGTGGGGTTAGCTTGATTTTGGTGTGTAGCTTACCTCTCGTTGAAACTGTGATCTTCCTTGTGCTGCATCTGGACGAAGAACTTTAACTGCAACAGGTGTATGGTCCAGAAAGCAATGGTAGACTGGACCATAACCACCTTCTCCAATTTTCTGTGACTCTTGGAAGAACTGTGTTGCCGATTCAATGTCTTCAATGGAGTACTTTCTATACCTGACATCTATATTTACTAAAGCATCTAGTGCTTTCTTCTTCTCTTCAGCTTCTCTGAGTGCTTTCATTTCTGCACTCAATCTCTTTTGTGCTTCCAGTTCTGCTATTCTCTTTTGTGCCTCAGCAGCTTCAAGAGCTGCTTTGGATTTCGCCTTCTCCTTCTCTGCAATTGCCAATGCAGCTTCCTCTGCTAGCCTCGCCTCTTCTAATCTTCGCTCTTCCTCTAACTTCCATCGCTGAAGTTCTATTGCCTGAAACGCAATAGCAGAATCTACTGAAACTGGTTCTCCTTTTTAAAGACACAAAATAGATGCTTGTCGGGTTAAGACCTATTTCTTTACTGATACTTCCTCAACAATAATCAAGTATGAAAAGGAGGGAGTAGGTTAAAGAAGATGATTAGTGTGTTTTAAAAAAAATATAACATATTAACTAACTTAATTAATTTCTTTAATTTAATCAAATCAGTTAAATATGTTATATATTAAGACCGGAAAATTATAATGTAATTTCATAATACACACCTTCTGCTTTGCTGAGAGAGCTTCTTTACAAGCTGTGCTGTACATTTCCATTGTTTGCTTGAGCTCCAACTTCAGTCTCCTCATTTCAGCCTCCGCATCATCCTGTAATTTCAGCATCATTTTGATGTTAAAAAAAAAAAAAAAACTTCCTTTCATATGGGAATGAACATGAATTGTTATTGCTTGTGCTTACTAGGCCTGATGAAGAAGAAAGTCTGTCCCTTTCCTGTGAATTTGATGAGAATTCAGGAGGAGGGCTAACCATTTCCACAGACCTTCTCCCAAACTGCGAGGCCGTCTCGAAACTATAATTGTTATCTGGTTCTGAGCTATATGATAAACGAGGGTTGGAGAATCCAGCATCTGCAGTGTCAAATAATGAAGGGAACATGCGATCTGTACTTGGCCTTCCACTAGAACTCACAAAGGATATGTCAGTATCTGGTACAGAAAGTTCCCCATATGACTTCCCATTCATACCTCTCCTAGTAAATGGTGACCTACAATATATTCCAACTCCATTATTTAATCCTTCAAATGCTTCTATTTCACTATGCAAAACAAGCAATGTCACTTACCTAAAGGATTCTGATTCTTCCTGCGATTTATATGGTCCATCAAGGCTTCGCCTATTATCACGTCCTGCTTGAAACTTAGTTCTGTGAGCTAACATGGAAGGCTATGTTGTGTGTGTGTGTGTGTGTGTGCAGGTATGATATTTGAAGAGACGATGAATTTAACCTCTATTAGTTGGAGGTACTCCTGGTCCTGGTCCAGGGTCTGAGTGTTCAGACTTGATGGTTGGTTGATTAAGCTGGTTTCGTAGAGGAGAAATGGCTGGAGCAGGACGAGACGCAGATCTCATTGAATGAATTTTTCCTTTTGCAACTGCATATACATTGCAAAAATCTGGTGCCCCTTTTGCCACAGTCCCTGGAATATCTGCTGCCTTGAATCTTCTGATAAGAAAATCTTCTTTAGAAAATACAAAATGCATACGTGCGTGCGTGCGTGCGTGCGTACATACATACATACATCCATCCTATTCAAGATGTTTAGCCTTATATTAAAGTCAGTTATTATCTCTATCATTGGAAGCTAGCATGGTTTTATGTGATGTTTCTCTGTCTGTTCATTTATACATACCGAAGCAGACCAGTTTTGGTTGACGCACCAAGAACCAAGTGTTCGATTGCTGTATGGGAAGAATATTCGATTAAAGCTTTCGATACATCTACGTCTTCCAGTATAACGTCCTTGCATTGTATCTATGGTCCATCCATGCAAAAACCAAAGACATGGTAAGAACATAATATTATGTGGAGAAATCTAAAACGTTAATTAATCCAAAGCTTGTTCTGTTATATTTCTTGGTTCTCTGGATCGGAAAGAGAAGCAAATCTTACATTTTTCCGTGTACAAAAGACACGATATGGGAGGAAAATTTCTCTGGTTTGAGGATCAGGATCTTTGCATACTAGAGAACTCTCGTCACCAACACCATTAGCCCCTGTGATCAAAGAAGCATAACATCTTGAGACCATTAAAAACGAAAGGCTATTTACGATTATTTGTTTCACATATGTACTCACTTGGGGCTTGAAGAGAAGGCGATGCAGACAATGTAGACGGCTTAACCTTAACATGGATAAGAACTACGGTGGATCCTCGTACAAGGAGATGATCAATGGCCCATTTGAGTGCATTCTGGCTTCCCTTGTCTCTGTCTATTGCCACTGCCACTATCCCCTGAACTCCATCCTTCTTCTCCGGTTGATTCTTCGGCAACCACATTCCTCTGCCTCTCTCTCTCTCTCTCTCTTTCCTTTTTTCAATTCAAACCTCTATCCATCCAAAAACATTGAATAATATAACTCATAATCTAGAATTGTTCAGAGTTCTTTCCTTGTTTTCAACTTATATTTTCCCTTTTGATGTTCGTTACGTCTGGGACAACCTGTGAAAATGGAATCTCTTGGTTTTTTTAGTCCATACAGAATGAAAAATGTAAATCTCTAAGGATGATATGTGTTCTGTTTTTTGTTGTGTTTGAATACATCATGTGTTGTGTTGCTTTTGTTTAATTTATTGAACAAAAGAATAGCAGTTGAAAGATTTTTCTGTCAGGAAATAGCGGCCATTTTTGGGCTCTTTAACTATTTTGAGGTTTTCCGGAATGAGATATCCACACAGGTTCTTGTCTTTCTCTCTCTTCCATGAGAGAACAACCTAACTTTGCGGGTTATCTCTGATCAAACCACACTCTTATCCTTCAGTTGATTCATCTCATATCTTCTCGAAAGAAACATCAAGGGCCATTTCTTGGAGGGCACAGCTTTCTAAAAAAATAAAATATAATAATTTTTGTTTATATGCTCGTGCCTTAATATGACTTCTTACAAGGATATCTGATTTAGTCTGAAATTAAATTGAATACACTAATAATAGTAACTGACAAGCGGGTAATGTCATGTAGATTATGACCTATGTTTGAGTGTTCCCACAAATAGATCACAGATTATTGAGCACAATTTTTTACTATTTTTCTTTTACAAGAACAAAATTTTAATAGCATTAACAGAGTAATACCAAATGAAGAGGTTCTTCTATAGTCTCCAAGTACATTGCTGTTTTACAGATTCTTCAATCAATTCCTTTTTCCTTCCCCATAAAAGAAATAGCTATTCTATATAACCTGGTTTCTTCTCACTTACAATTATAGTGTGATGATCGTCTTATTTTAGAAGCTTTCATCTTTGTTCACCTTTTTTTCAACACAACTAGGGTGAAGATCATAGTCACAGAGATCACAAGAGAAAGCCCAGAACCTCCCCTGTTTTTTACAGAAATCACAAACATATGCTTTGGCCATATCCAATTTCAGCTTATGTTCATGTTTCACATCCTCAACCTCTTGAGGCAAAGCCTCTCCTTCCTTTCTCAAAGCTGCTTCAATGTCTCTGAGCCTTGATTCTGTAAATGGGAAAGCTTCTGAGCCATACGTGCATACCATAAACTTGCCATTCATGCTTATGACTTTACCATCTGGTCCAATGAGAACTAATGCTGGAATCCCTTTGATATCAAAGATTCTACAAAGATCATGCCTTGTTCTGTCTTCATATGGAATAGCAAGCCATGGCATAGTACTTCTGTTGATGTTGAATTCTTGGATGTTTCTGTCTGTCGAGATCAAAACAATCTCAAAGCAGTGATCTTTTGCAGTCTTGAGATCGTTGTATACTTCTGTAAGTTGGACGGTGAACGAACGGCAAGGAGGAGACCAGTAAGCACAAAAGTAGAGGCCTACTGTTTTTCCCGCCAGTCCAGATATTAGTTCCTGCAACAATAAGACGTCATAAGTGCTTAAGTCTTAACTATAGCATTTACAAAAGATTGGTTGATGAAGTAGTCATGAAAAAAATACGTAAGCATGTGCAGCAACCCTTGAAATGAAGCATGTCTGTGACATTTATTTTAAGTGATTTTGCACTGTACAAGATAAATATGTGATAAGAGTGCTTAGTTTGCCTATTATTACAATTTCATTCATATATTGGTTTGTATAACAGCTTAAGGAAAGGGATCATGCTAACCTTTTTGTCATCCATGGAGATGAGAAAGTTGCGCCCTTCATGAACCAATAATTCTTCCAAACTTGCTTCTTCGCGCTTTCTCTTATCTGTGGCTTTCAATTCCTCGCGTCTCTTATTTGTGAAAGGATATGCTTCAGCACCATAATCCTCAATGAAACTTGTCCAGTCTTCTTCTACTGCAATGCCCTTTGAGGACAATGGAATGAACGATGGGATTCGATTCACTCGGTATCTGTTGATGAGTCTTCTATGCAAATTGGCATCAAATGGTATGGTCAGCCATGGCATGCTCTTGAAGTGCTGTTGAAATTCATCCCCATCGCGGTCAAAGGAGATGAAGATAATTTCTAGGCTTACACCCTTATTTCTCAATGTGTGATAAAGTTCAACCAGATGGGGAATGAATGATCTGCAAGGCCTGCACCAGTTTGCAGAGAAGAAAAGGCAGATAGTTTTCCCATTGCATGATGACAAGGGTACCTAATCTCAGTTCGAAGATGGTCGTGAATTAACATTAAGAACATATATTAACCAAGCAGACAAAACAAGGGATACCAAATTTCAGTTCAGAAGGTTTCTGCATAACCCTAGTTACCTGTCCTTCACAAGATAGAAGAAACTCAACACCTTCAGCTTCAAGGATCTTCATAACATTATCGCTATCAATATATTTAGGTTCAATATTCACCATTGCCATTGAAACAGCAGGAAGCAAGAGATATGTTCTCCACTCTCCACCTTTCTTTCTTACAAATTATAAACTTTCTTGAGACCTACTTGATGAAGAGAAATTAAATGAGTTTTGATAGTTAATATCCAAAATGGAATATATTACCTAGAGAATATAATATATTTAGCTCTATTTATATTTGGCTTTCACTCTTCTCTCTATCCGTTCATCTGCTCCGATAGAGACCTCTGAGGCCAATGACATTCAGATCATGTGCAAGGGAATCATTTTCCATTTGGAAACTTGGTATATTATCTGAAGCACTCTTATCAATAAAGAATGGAAGAAAGAAAATAGTAAGGGGAAACTAGCTATTTGTACCGAATTTCTAGAAAAGTGGACTATTAATGGGCTAATATATAAGGCAGTAGCTCCTAAAAGGGAGTTGGGATTATTCCTCTGAAGGATGCTTCAAATTCTGCAATAAAGCTAAGGGTTACGTAGACTTTTTCTTACAAGGGAACCTCATTCTCTAACCCATTACGTCATACGCAATAAGTTCTCAGATAACCCAGCGAGTTACCAATCTTGGCATCAAATTGGTGTCCTCCGTTTATGAATGAAACGAAAGAAGCATAACCAAAGCACTTATTTTTCTTATTGATTTTCTGGGGAATAGCAATATTTTTGCAGACAAATTCATCAAAACCAGTCAAGAGTGAGCGTAAACATCATGCAACGAAGCATCAAAACCAGGAAAAAATAAATAATGGAAACTAGCATGAGGGGCAAGCAATCCAAAATAGAAACGACTGAAAGTGCAGGTTGTGATTCTAATTCTGTGCAGATGGGAAACTTGTGGATAGTGAGTACCTTTGCAGATGAAGTTGTGGATGAAGAAGTAGGGAAAAAGAGGAGGAGGGTTTGAAGCCTTAGAGTCTGCAAGGTGAAAGTCTGAAAGGGATGGAGAGGGGTGTGTGAAAAACGCAAGCTTTTGTACTATTTCATATTGTTTGCTATATCAAATAGCGGCCGGACAAAAGTACCAAAGATACGGATTTTGTAAAACTTTTGTAGTTTCGTTCTATTTTATTGGATTGTTTGCTTGGGAAGATGAAATTAAAAGAGGACAAAATAATGGTTGGGCATACGTGGACAATAATAAACTTACGAGGCCGTTATCCATAACCGCCATTATGTTTCAATGCGATGATCAATCATGTTCTTTATTTTTTTGCCGCTAATCAATGACGTTATTACAACACGTATTCACATTTCACACTCCAAATTAAGACGCTAAAATGACCCATTAATATTTTTTAAGAAAAAAGAGGTCACGTCAAAAATCTCAACACCGAAAAATAACATGACTTTGAGATTTCTTGTCATTGTTCATAAATAAAACGGAAATATATTATTTTAAAAAATAAGTCTCCTTTTTTTTATTTTTTTTAAATACAGAACTATGATTATTTAATTTCGACTTCAAATAAATCTCTTATAAATCATTTAATTTCAAGTTTCATTGAAAACAAAATGAGTTATTGAGTACTATAATAAAGTTAAGCTATAAATCAAAGTACTTTACATAAATTGTCCGATCATATGGTACAAGGTATCAACATAAAAGCAATGATAAAATAGGTCACGTAGGGATCTAGCTAAGGAAAAATTGTACCAATCATATAAAATATTTTAGTACTAAGAGTTAACATTAAATATTTACTACGGACACATTTAAAAGTGGTGGCTTGTAAATAATACTGCTTATTTGTAAAGAATTAAGTCTTGAAAATTATTTAATATCGTTTTAATCAAAATTGAAGTGGAACGTTTTTGTTTTGAAACTAAATAGTATTAGAAAATAATTTTTGAGATATAAAAGATCATCGAAATTTCTAACAAAATATTTTTATACAATTTAAAAATTTGTATTTAATTTGAAGTAAAACTAATTCGCATGAATTAGCGGACATATATGAAGTGTCCAGGCACCTCTCAGTTGTCTTCGAAGTTTAAGTCTTCTATAGCCTTCTTCCTTTAAGATTAGATACTCATACTTGTAAATCTGATGTACCAGCTTGTGACTCTCAACACATTCATACGGATATATAACAACGAAAATCCGAAACTCGTCCACAGAGAAAAACCTTTCGTGGACAAAGAGTGGGGGTCTTCCATAGTCGAAATCCTCCCACAAAAAACAAGAGCAAGCCCAGCAGCTTCAAGAGGATGACCTACTCTTTAAAGGAGAAGCGAAAAAAAAAAAAAAAAGGTTCACCAAGCATCAAGATATAAAGTTGCACTAGGGACCACGGGAACGGATAAAGAAACGATCCCTATCTACAATAATACAAGATCAAGTGTGGTCTATAAAGGCAGAGGAAATAGAAAATGACATAGGCACAATATTTAATTATATCCTCAAAATAAATTGGACGGTACAAACTAATATCTGACTCAGCGCTTATCCCATAACTCTGATGTCTAGAGAACATCATTCATTTAATGACAACTAACTCATATTTCACCGAATGACAGTGCCTTAGTTTTTCTTACGGGAAGCCCTGGTAAATGTCCCTGATATTGTGTGATTCTGTATCCATTTTTGGCTTCTTCGCTTGTCTTTCCCTTTTTGCAGGCTTCTTATCCTCATTCTTTTCCTGATGATAATTAATAACAAGCTATCAAATTAAATTAAAATTCAGAATAGCAGCCACGAGTCTCCTGTATCGGTAAATACTTGTGATTCGTTAACAAAACCGGGGTCATTCCTAGGAGCATCGCTCACTAGTGCTTTCCCAGTAATCTCAAGTATGTCTAACCTGCAAAAGTTAAACTCTTCTTAAGCCCAAAGAGTATATCCGAGCCATATCTATGTGACAAGACACATTCAAAGGACATACTTAAGATGATTGCACAAATACTGCAACCAAGGTTCATCCCTCAAGTACTCTCCTAATATTGATACTGCATCCACCACTGCATCAGTAACATCAGTATATCATTATGCAGCAAAATTTGTGATGCCAAAAAATGAATCTGAGAGCAGATACCCAAGCACAGGATCCAAGGGCCCAATATGTTTTCAAAACATGTTCAGTCTTTTGATATAGAGTGTTGACATTCCTTTTTCTCGGTTCAACATCAACCAAACGAAATTTTTCAAGAGGCAGTAGAACAGTACGGTAATAAACAGTTTACAAACTTTACATGCGTCTTTCTCTTCTTGTACAGCATAGTTTTTGCCCAGCTGGGGTAGTGTCTGATTCCGCTGACAAACCTAAAATAAGAAATGTCAAAATAACACACTTTAATACCAGTTACAGCTTTTCAAGCAACCAAATCAATAATGAACAAATATATATCCTAGGATAAATAGAAAAGCATGTTGGATGAACGCATTCTCACAATATACCCAAAGGATACATGTCCTAAAAAATCATCCTTAAAGCCAATGACTAACATGATATGTGGAAATGTATCAGCCATGTTTTATTCTTAGTCACTTTATGACAAGAACATCATAAAGCTTAGACATCAGTTCATAAGACAAGCTATTATACTGCGTTCATGATATCCACGGGCGGGAAGGAACTACTCTACTGCTATATTGTGCAGACAAAATTAACAGCGAGGATATGAAGATGCACCTTATAATACAGCCCACGTTTAACCTTCGAGTCATCAAGCCTAAAGAATTTCATTGACCCAACTTCTACATATGCAGAGATTTAAAAATCAAAGTCATGTATACCTGGATATTATTATGGGGAAAAGAGGAAGCAAAAAGTATAACATGGCCTGAAGTGATCAACAATGAGATTGTCATGTTTAATTGTCTACGACCAGTATAATAGAGAGAAGTCCAATATCAATAACAGACTTCCAAATTTATGTTCAAAATATCTGCTAAAGAATTTACTTAAATCAGATGACTTAGCAAACTTTCAAACTGGAGTTCTAAACAAGGGCTGCACATATCACCTTTAACTTCACAAACTACTTGCATAAAGTTCTCCATGGTGGACATTAAATGTTGATATTCTGGATATCCATCAACAAACAAGATCTCATCCAATTGTCTGAATTTACCAGGATCTTCCCCTTTCTGCAAGCAATTAAATGATAACTTGAGATATTAAGAAAATATATATTATCTCATTCCTGAAAATAAGTAGAACTGTAGCATAAGTAGAAGAAAAAACTTGCTAAGAATAAGTAGATCCTTTGACAGCCTAACAAGCAGGAGCATGTGACTGACTTTTTATGTGAATTTCTTTACGGTTGAACTCATATTAATAGGAAAACCTGGTTATGTATGTATGAAGTCCCAGATGTGTAGCAGAAACTTCTATTTGGCCTTGTTAAAAACAGTTTATCATTAATTAATTCATATGGGGAATTGGAAAATAAGGAGTGCCCCCTGCTGCAAAATTGGCCGATAAGAAACACAGAATTAACTTCATTCTAGCTTCCTCAAAAATGGGCAACATGATGAAAACAGGATCCACTGGAGTGGACAGACACAACCTACCATCTGCAGAAGAAGAAAATAATAATGATTAAGTTGACAGTGATTGCCAAGTATTCACGCTGAACCTATGCAGTCACAATAGATCTATCATTTATGAAAGAGATTTATAGACTGATTACAGACTAAGTGTAGTTGAAATAATCTCATGCAATCTAAGGAAAAGGACATTGGAAGAAAACTATTAGTTGGAAGTACTAAAAACTTTCCTCACACAGAAGGAAATCCAGCATCTACCTTCACATAAATAATCCCCCAAGAACCAAGATCCATATGATTTTTTAAACCATTGAAGCTCTTGAAGCATACCATTTGCAAAGAGATAGTGAGTAGCATTTCCTTCAACCAAGTTAAAACAAGTTAGAATTATAAATAAATACGAGGATGCAAAGAGAGAAGGAAAGAATATTCAAAAGCTTCAACATGTCATATCCTCAAGAAGGATTTCTAGCTGAGCAATATTAACAGAACTATATTAAACTAAGTAATTAACAAACGCATTAAGTACTTGAGATGCACAGTTCGCAAGAACTCATACATTATGTTAACAAGTGAACAAGGTGATGATGGCATTAGAGAATATTGGATTTTCATTTAAATACGTACCTGATTTGAGATGACGAAGCAAAAGCAAGCGTCCTAAACCGTTTCCACTTGTACCAGGATCTACAGTTATATAGAGGGAGAGAAAGTTAAAAAGTTTGTGATTGTAAAGTAACATGAGAAAAGACAAAGTCCCCTAACTTAACATACTTAGTATTAATCACAAGGCAGCGAATGAAGAAAAATCAAAACAAAAAAAATATTCAGTAGCTATACTTACATAGGATACTAAGGCATACGAAATAGATATTATATGATTAGCATGTTAATTTTGAGTCTCCTAGTTGGTTTCTTGTACTCACGTATATTATAGAAGAAAATTGGTTGTTTGTCAATCCAATGGTCCATTATTTTATCTTTTAAAATAAAAGACATCATTTTCGCCTTGTCAATGGTACATTTTGACATCATTCTTTTCAGCCATCAGAATTCATGGATTACAAGATAGAGTTACTTTCATTCAGAATCATCTAATCCTATGTGCATTAACACATTAAGTTTAGAAATTTTCCATCCCAATAAAAAACATGATAATCATACTAGATTTGATGATTGAAAATATATAAGATCA
This sequence comes from Leucaena leucocephala, assembly GCA_037074615.1. Classification (NCBI taxonomy): domain Eukaryota; kingdom Viridiplantae; phylum Streptophyta; class Magnoliopsida; order Fabales; family Fabaceae; genus Leucaena; species Leucaena leucocephala. The sequence goes on from CM073541.1 coordinate 21,336,876, forward strand.
CCCACAGGTATGTTTCAACTTAATTACTAATAACTTGTGACCTCTACAAACAAAGCAATCTTTAGTTATATCAAGTTCTCAACATGATACGTATGCCTTCGATCATAACAATGAGCGTTGATTCACAAAGGCAAGCTGAATGACGATTTGATTTTACCTTTTACAGACAGCAAAAAATCAGACGCATATTTAAAATCAACGATATAAATATGGATTTACCAGGGGCAACGAGAACGCGAGGTTCTTCAACGCCTTCCCACGAACCCATTGAACTACAGGGTTTAGCAAGCAATGGTGCAAGAAAGCTTCGCTCAGCCCTAGCAGCTACCACAGATTGGTTAAGATATATAGTTTAGTACTCTGAAACTCCCATTTCTTCCTCTGTAAAAAATAAATTCACACCACATTGGCCGTGAATATCTTCCTTGAACAATCGGTCCGTCATATTCAGCACCAATTCGCTAACGAACGACAATACTCAAGTGGCAAAATAGAAAGAAAAACTACTTCAACAAAAAGAGAACTACTTTACGTGATTGATATAAGTACCAGGCTTTCGCGGCGAAGGGAACCGAAATAGAGTGAAAAGGCATCGAGAGAATGTGAAGAAAAAACGAGATAACTGGAATTTAAAATTCTTCCTCAAAATGATCCTTTGATTAGGTTGCTCACAAGCAACGAAGAGGAAAAAGAATATGACACGGAGAAATTCAGAAACGGAGAGGTACTTTACATGCAAGCTGTAAGGAAATCGTAGTGGCGGCCGGCGAGTAGGGGCAGCGGCAGCGATCATGAGGGAAACTGAGAGCGGCGGGTCTAGGCGCGAAAGAGTATTATTAGACATTACACCCGCCATTTTGAATATTTACAAAAGTGGACCATATCATCAATATTAATATATTAATATATTTGAACAAAAAAATATTAATATATTAATATCAAATTATAATATAGATAGATGGGGAGAATTTCATTATAGTCCAGAAGCGGAAGCCACTTAATTTCTAATAAGTTCTAAAAAATTTCTGATATTTTAATACAGTATTAAAAAACCAAATTAAAATTATGCTTTGGTGATAAATGATTAAAATATTTTTTAAAAAAGAAAGGCTACTCACTAGTACGGTATGATTTTTTTACACTTGTTTATAAACTGCTAAAATCGCGATTTTAAAATAATCTCTGACCCAAATTTTAGTTTAGAGAAATTTTAAAATAAATAGTCATATTTATTTAAACGGACTTCTAGATTAAATTATAATTTAAAATTATGGTTTCAGATAAGCTAGTCAGAGTAGTTTTTGGAACAGTAAACTATTTTTTAACTACTCAATTACTATTTTACCCCTATTTTTTCTTACACCCTCTCTCCTATCTCTTCTATCTTTTCTACCCTCTCTTTTCTCTCCTCTATCTTTTTTACTATCTCTGATCTCTCCTCTATCTTTTCTACTATCTCTCCCCTCTCCTCTCTTCTTTATCTTTTTACCATCTCTCCTCTCTCATATCTCATATATACATTTTTTTGTAATTTTTCAATTATAAAACCCCTTTTTGTAACAACTATCCAAACACTCATTTATCCAAAATTACTTTTTTTTTTTCCATAATCTCTTATCTAAAAGCCCTTTTTCATAAACTGTCTATAAGCCTATTTTTTTTATAAACCCATTTTTTAAATTTTATCCAAATATACAATAGGATTAAATAGGTTTAAATAGCTTCATGGTGATAAACTTTTTGGCAGGTGGGGAATAACTGGTTTTTTTTCCATCAAAACTAATAAGATTTTAAGATAATGTTTACAATTACTTAGGTTGCGTGTTTAGACGTTAAAACTAAATTTTTTAAAATATTTATTGTCTAAACTTTTATTTAAAAAAATTTAAAATAAATAATTATATTTATCTAAAATAATTTGTAGACTAAACTATAATTTTAAATAAATTATTAAAATAGTTTTTATAACAATAAAAAATATTTTAAACTACCTAATTATTATTTTATCTATTGTCTATATTTTTTCTAATATTCTCTTTTATCTTCTCTATTTTTTCTCTTTTCAGTTTTTCATCTTCTACTCTTCTTTTTCATCATCATTGTGCCATCGTCACTGGAGCTCGATAACCCAGCCGTCCTACTCACCGTTGGTTATAGTTCAACTGGACAGATATAAGGAGGCATGTCGCAGAAGAAGAGGATAGAAATGAACAATAAGAGTGGATACGAGGTTCCGATGGGTAACATTTATTTTTTTTATTTTATATATTTTTTAATAATTTACTAATCATAAAAAAAATTTAGTGATAATTATCTAAATACTCGTTTATTCATAATCTTTTTTTCCTATAAACTCTTCTACTAAAATAATTTTTGTAAAGACTGTTTATTTTTTTTTTATAAATTATTTTCTCAAAATCTTATCCAAATAAATTTTATAACATACAAAAATTATACCTTTCATTAATGTACAATAATACGTGTTCGTTAATTTTTGTAGATAAATTTATTAATTATAATTAATATAAAAAATAATTAATTAATTTTAAAAAAATAAAAAATATATAATATAAATTTATTTTAAAATATTAAATTTAATTATAATTAATTTATTTAATTTTTTATATATATCTAACAAAAATAAATTAGTGTTAGAATTAGGATGAGGATATGAGGCAGTAATACTTACAAATGTTTAAAAGAACAATTAATTAACAAACTTTTAGTTAAAGCTTTATGTTTTCTTCGCAACTTTATAGTTAAAGGCTTATAGCGAACAAGACTGGAAGAAGAACAAAAGCTGTGCAGCCGTGTATCGTATTAATGATTATTGTAACTGGAATGAGATTAGATGAAGAAAAAAAGTTATACGGCACTTGAAATTTACAAGGCAGTGACTGAGAGAGAGCAACTGGAAATTTACAAGGCAGTGAAAGAAAGAAGTAAGGAATTTATTGTGATTTAGGCTTCTTGACGATGAGAACAGGGCACTTGGCTTTCTGAGCGCAATGGTTACTGACACTCCCAAGGAAAGCCCTCTTGATGACGCCATAGCCATGGGTTCCCATCACCAGCACGTCGGCCCCCAACTTCTCCGCCGCCTCACAGATCACGTCCCTCGCGTCTCCATTCTCCACCCTCGTCTCCACCTTCACCTGTTTCATTGATTCGCCACCCTCAATCATCGCCATTTCCAACTCTATCAGAAATCAATCTCACAACACAAAAATGGCTAAAACCCTACCTGCTTCTGCAGATTCTCACACAGTTTCTTGGCTTTCTCCATCACACTATCCGCCACTTGGTCGCTGTACCTCTCTATGGCCGCCGATACATCAGCAGAGAACAAATACCCTGACATGACAACAAATTACCAAAGGTTAAAAGGAAGAAGGCAAATACGAGGCATAATAGCGATGGGATTAATACGAACCACCGGAGCCATCTATGGCGGCGTAAACAGGACGATGAGGCTTGGAGTAGAGCAGGATGAGGCTGTCGACGGAGTTTGGGTGGACCAGATTGTTGAGGCACCATGAGAGAGCGTACATGCTCTCTTCTCCTTCGTCCACGGCCACCAGAATTCGACGTTCCTTCTTTTCTGACATTTCTTCGCTGTGATGGTTGATTGATTGATGATGATGAACAAGACACGCGACTGAGCAGTTGTATTTAAAGGTGGATGGTCTCGATTCTCAAACCTGTGGGCGTCCTGGTTTTCCTCAAGTTTCAACTTTCAACCCAGTTGGCCAAAAACAAAACCAAGAACTTTAAATCTTTTGGATAAACTTCCAACTCGGATTGTCCCAGAACTTTCGACCCTAAAAATCTAGGATATTTTTTCCTTTTCTATTAACCCAAGTCACGTGATATTGACAAATGATGGCATCTAATCTTGGTCTGATTACAATATAATAAAATTTGACATCATTGATGTACGACTATTTTTTTAAAATATATATATATATATATTTACCCATTTGAATTCAAACTCTAAATTACCTAGATAATCGATTTCATAAGAAACAAATTGCTTCTTTTAAAAAATAATTCAATAGTTCCATTGACAATACTCGAGAGGGAAGTTGAAAGCCAAAAACGGGGTATTTTTTAAGGCAGATGACTCAAAATCAATAGATATAATCTTAAGTATAGTTAAAAGTTAGTCTCAAACCCTAATGAACTAAAAGTTTGAATTGCTGTTGAAAAAAAGTGATGACATTTAATGGCCCATTATGCTTCAAATGCCTAAGGATATATGTGCTTAAAGGTTAAAAAAGCTGTAATCTGATCTCTCATAAAATTTCTATAAACCTGGCTAGGCACCCAGAAGAAACATGAAATTAAAGGTTTCCTCGTATCTTCTAATAAAACAAATGGTACAAGAATGATGTTATTTTCTTTTTACTTCTACAAGAATCCATTGATGGTCCTTTCTTGTCCCTCGGCATTTACCTGACAAGGCGTTCTCGACGAAGACCAACGTGAGGGTGTGAGGGTGTGAGGGTGTGAGTGTAATTAAAGCCGGTTTGACCAACCACACACTTCAACTATTCATCGATACAAGTAAGCCAAAAAAAAAAAAAAAGAATCAGAAATTCAGAATAATAACAATACAAATGTATTGAGATGTCGACGACACGTGGCATGTCCATCCAACTGAAAAAAAGAAAAAAGAAAAGCGCCAAACCTTTTTTCCCCAGATGAACTAGTTGGAGGAAACATCGGCTTCACTGTTATTAAAAGAAGACAAATCTTCTTCACTATCCTTCTCCTTCAATTCCTCAATCTTCGCCATCGTCTCCTTCCAATCCCACCGATTCTCCACGTCCCATTCACAACAATACATTCCTATCTTCAACAGTTTTAGCATCTCTCCCTCACCGTCCCTCGTACCCAGAATATCCTTATCGAACACTTCCCCTGTCCACTCTTCTCTCACCACCGAGTCCACCCACGTGGCCAAGTCCGAGTTCGCTCCTTTCCCATGTCGCAGGTAATTCGCCGGGAACTTCCCTGTCAGAAGTTCCAGAATCAGAATCCCCAAACACCACACGTCGGTCTTCTGGTTGGGTCCGTCGGATTGCTTCCCCTCCGGGGCCTTGTACGCCGCCATGAACTGTTGAGCGTGGCTCTTGTTCATCACTGGTACGAGTCCGTACTCTGTCAAATGAGGCTCCATTGACTGATCTAGCAGAACATTCGATGATTTTAGATGCCCATGCGGTAGCTTTTGATCTGGGAATTCTCTGTAGAGGTAAGCTAATCCTCTCGCTACTCCTTTTATGATCTTCAATCGTGTTGGCCAATCTAGACCAGAACCACGCCTACCTGTAAAAGCACAATGAATGTGTAAGTATTTTGAGTTTTGCCAGCTTATGAAATTTTGGGTGATAAAAGAAGAATATATATATACACACACCATGGAGATGACTGGCCAAGCTGCCATTTTCAGCCCAGTCATAAACCAGAAGCTTCTCTTCTTTTCTGTAGTAGAAGGCAACAAGAGGAAGAAGGTTAGCATGGTTCAAGCTTCCAAGTCTTGTCATGTGCTCAAAGAACTCTTCTTTCCCGAGATTGTTCATGTGTTTAAATCTCTTCACCACCACGGCGGGTCCGTTCATAACAATAGCTTTATACGTAGATGCAAAACTACCACTGCCCAGAATTTCAGCTGAGGCTCTGAGAAGATCCTGCAGATCAAATCTCTGTGTGTCGTTGTTAACAAAGTTCAAATCTCCGTTCTCGCCCTTGCTGAATTCAGCTGTCAGATCAAGTGATGGTGGAGTAGTCTCCTTAATTACCAAGGGTTCACTGTTTTGATGTTGCCCTTGGTGAACCGTAGTAGTTTTCGTCTGAGAATTAGAAGTAGAACGTCTTCGCCTCCTGCGACGACGACGAAGAACAAATAAAGCTGCTATAATTGAAGCCAATAATAATATCACAACCACCACTACGATAGCAGTTATAAGAATGTCTCGCTTCCTCGAGGAGGACTTTTTGCAGGGGTTATCCAAAGGTTTTCCACATAGATTGTTTCCTATTGCACCAGCACCACAAATTAATTAATTAATTAACAGACATGAACATGATATGTAGAATACAATTTTGAATTTTTAACAATTTGGATTTTTCTTATTTATGATCATTTACTGTTAGTCTCTGCTTCCATTCAGATACTGGGCCTCAGGCATAAACGTGCATGCAGCTTCAGCTTACTTTGTATGACTAAATTAATTAAGTCACATTTAAATCTAATGCTAAATGATTCCCAGGATATATATATAATCATTTGTTTTATGCATCCCTGTCCTACAAATAATATACAGTAGTATCTTGCCAAATCTTTCAACTATAGCTGGAAAATATCAAATCCCTTCCTATATTTTGATTTACAAATTACAATACATTGCTGCGCAGCCTGCGCCGGGACATTAAGTTCAAGCGATTGATAAGAAAACGATGAAAGAAACAACAGAAAAAAACGACCATATATAAATTGTTCGATTATAGTACAATCAATTTTGTCTTTCTAAAGACAGAATAATTCAACATAGAATTTTATCTTGGGATAAATACAGCAGAGGGAAAAATGTTGAATTTGGCAACGGAGTGAGAATAAAAACAAAGTTAAATCTCATGTTGAAAATATTTGAACACGTACAGGAACAAGAGAGATGATTATCGTGAGCTTACCATTACATGTGCTGGGATCGCCGTTGTTTATGCTTCCTGGGATTTCACATTGGAGGAGGTTGTCGGATACATTGAAAACTCTGAACTTATTTTTGGTTCGAAACTCTGGTATCTTCCCCTCAAAATGATTCGAATGTAAGTCCAAATCCAAAAGGTTGGGCAATTCAGCAAGAGAACTAGGAATACGACCCGTGAACTCATTTTCCGCCAAGTACACCTTGCTCAGATACTTCAAACCCTCAAAAGCATTATCAGCAATGTCTCCAGATAACTTGTTATGGGACAAATACAGCCCCTTCAACCTCCCAAGCCTGTTAAAACCAGGCATGTTACCTTCAAAACTGTTGTTCTTCGCGCTAAAGGACTGCAAGTTGGATAATTCCAACAAGGTATCAATATCAATAGTGCCACTCAGTCCCATGTTGTCGAGTATCAAGTGAAACCCTCCTTTGCGACATTTGACACCTTTCCAGTTACAGATGTTTACAGAGTCGTTCCAGTTGGACAAGGCATCGGCATTGGACAAGAAGCTCTTGAACTTGATCAGAACCTGAGGGTCATCACCCAAACATGGCACAAAGCAGATGAATAGAACGAAGAAGCTGATGAGCGAGACGAGAAGCCCATGATAGGCTCTGTGGTGAGCCATGCATGGAAGAAGATGGAAAATGGAAGGCACTATGAGAGAACGTAACTGAGACAAGTTTTGGATCACAGAAAGAGAAAGGAATAAGCATGCATAGGGATTCCTCATGAAATAATTAATATTTTAAAGGGGGTAACATTGAAAAGGTCGTTCCTGAGAAGAAATGAGCTGGTTTATATGCCGGCCAAGCATGTTATAGGTTTGGTCTCGTATGGTTAGGAGACTTAGTTTTAATACATTTTTAGGACGAGGTTGTGAGCTGGGTTTAATTTGGGGTTGTTTTTTCTTGTTCATGATGAACACTTATGTCTTCTTTTTGCATTGACGGTTGGCCGTCTCTCTCCAATGGACAATATTATATTTATCCTATTTTTTGGTTTGGCATGCTTGTTATATTCTGTGTTTACTGAGCATGCTATGACCATTGGCTCCATTATGTATATAAACAAACTTCTTTATTTGTATGTGTTTTCTTTTCCTATGGTAAATTCAATAAGCAGAAGATTGTAGCGGTTGGAGGCAGGGATTTTTGTCGGCTCAGTCGGGTAAGCTTTGGGCTAGGGCAATGAGCCCATTTGAACTTGGATCTTGCCTTCATTTGATGAGTCAATGAGTAGGAAGATTTTTTTTTTTTCTCGATTTATCGAAATTTTATCTCGACTATATTTAGATTCGATTTGCGTCGCGTACCTGTTTATAATATGTGAGTCTTCTAGAGGGGAGTTTCTGTATATATCAAAGCTCAAATTCAAGATTTCGTTTAAATGATACCGAGCCGCTTACTACTCGGATCAACCTTATGGGTAGGAAGAGTTTTGATTTTTAAAAGAGCATATCATTGTCTGTAGGCGTACGTCAACCTCTTTATATGAGATGTTTAGTTTGATGTGTAGAGGATTTAATTTAATAATAGATAATAATATGGAGAAAAGGTCGATCCATCAAATTTTCACAACAATTTGACTTTTCCCTGCCACATTTCCTCTCCGCTCTGCATCCTTTGTTTCTTTATTTATTCACTTCTGTTTTTGGTGTCCACTGCTTTGTTAATTATCATGAATATATATATATATATTTTATATAATCACTTAAATGGTAAGTTTAGGTCTCACCTGGGGCCCATTTCATATTTGACAAAATTACCGTTATATATATGCGCGCATTATATGTTTCTTTTAACTGAGCAAATGAGAACTCCCTCCGTTTTTAATATAAAAAATAACTTTAATTTATAATTAGAAGAGTAAGTTAATTTTTTTAGATATATTAAGTAAGTCAAATAAATCAGTTAATTATAATTAATATAAGAGTTAATTGACTAATTTAAATAAATTGATATGTATAGAATATGAATTTATTTTAAAATATTAAATTTAATAACAATTAACTAATTTATTTGACTTCCGTAATATATCTAAAAAATTAATTGATTTTTATAATTAAAATAGGAGGGAGTAGATTTTATATTAAGTACAGTTTAGTATTAATTAAATTTAACGCTAAGAAAATAAACCACGTTTTGTGCCTAAACTCTGATTTTGCTCTTGTGACGCAAATTTCAGTAAAGAATATGCAATTATTTTTTAAAGTCGTATCCAGTCAATCAATCATAGAATAGATTCTTCAAGTTTAAAATTATAGAAAATAAATTTTCTGTTTATTCAAACTTTCCATAATACGCTTGGGAATAATTATGCTTAAAGCATATATATGATCCTATAAGCAGAGGAGAAAAGAATATGAGGAGGACGGGCGCATGAAAAAGGCAACGCCGAACACATAAACAAATTCGACATCTCTCTTTATTCTTGGCTTTCATGAGACCCTCTCCTTCAAGGCAAACACAACTCTCACGAGATTAAGCAAGGTTTCTACCTTTTTCTTTGCCTTTTATCTTCTTCTTCACTCCTCTTTCATACTCCATTTTCCCACACTCACATTTATATAAATCATCAAGAACTATCATTTCCTCTGTCACTCTCTCTTTTCCTATGGACTCTTCCGCCAGCACCGCCATTGACGTGGATTGCTCCGGCAGGCGCGTGTCCTTCGCCGATGAATGCCAACCCAATAACGTTCCTCTGCTCTTGCAGCCATCCTACGCGAGGTCCAAATCTATCATCTCCGACGAGCTCCGAAACTTTCGGATAAGCCTCAAATGGTGTGCTCTTGATCACTCTTCCATCGTCGGAAAAATTATCTCTTACGTCTTGTTCGTGTTTCTCGCCATCGTCGTCCCTATCATCACCTCCATCTTTGTTCAAGTCCCTGAATCCGCCACTGAAGATGACCCCCTCTCTTTCAACAAGCTCGTTCGGTTACCAGAATCATGCCTCTCCTCCTCACTCTCTCTCGCTTCTTCCACAGGTACGGGCTTAGGCAGCTTCTGTTCTTAGACATTTTGCAGGACGATTCTACGTACGTTAGACGAGGGTACACGCGAGCGCTGGAGAAGGCCTTCAGATACTTGGCCGCCATAATCTTACCATCCTTCTTCGTAGAGCTTGCCCACAAGATCATATTTTTCTCCACGGTCAAAGTGTCTGTCCCACATATAAGCCCCGGGTTTCCCCTGAATTCCATAGTGTTCATGTTAGTGTTGGTTTCGTGGGTTTACAGAACAGGGGTGTTCTTGTTGGTGTGCGTGCTTTTTCGGCTAACCTGCGAGCTTCAGATACTGAGATTCGAAGGGGTTCATAAGCTATTCGAAGGTTGTGGGTCTAATGCAAATGTGATATTCTGTGAGCATGTCAAGATCAGAAAACAGTTATCTGTTACAAGCCATAGATATAGGTTCTTCATAATTGGTTGTTTGGTTACTATCACTGTTAGTCAGTTGGGTGCTCTCTTGCTGATTTTAGCTTCCCGATCCGTCATGACCTTCTTCAATTCCGGTGACCTTGTGGTAAGTAACTATGTGTGTGTGTGTGTATACATATATATATAATTAAGCACTCTTTGCCACAATGACTGGTGGATTAATAAGTAAGAAAGGGATTGTAATGAAACAAATGGGAAAATGCAGATATGTTCGGTGGTGCAGTTATGTGGGTGTTTCTTGTGTTTATTGGGAGCCGCGAGGATCACACACAGAGCTCAAGGGATAGTGGCGATTGCGACCAGATGGCACATGCTGGTCACAAAAGCATCTGCGGAATCAGAATCTGATCATCAATGGAAAAGAAAACTCAGACGCCAGAAGGATTGGGAAATGAGAGTGATTCTGATTCCTCCGACGTATACATATCCGTAGCCCCTCAACGGCCATCTTCCTTTCAAACCAGACAAGCTTTAGGTAAGTGTCGTCGTCTTATCTTATTCGTAATGCTTGAGGATGTTGATTTTTTATTAGGTGTTAGTTATATTCATGTTGCGTTTGGTGGCTTTGGATGCAGTGTCGTATTTGCAGCACAATAACGGAGGTATAACGCTGTTTGGGTTCGTGCTCGATCGGGGATTGCTTCATACTCTGTTTGCCTTTGAGTTTTCTCTGGTGCTCTGGATTCTGAGTAAGGTGGTTGTTTTATGACCAAATGTTTATGCCCAGAACGAAGCCTTGCTGAAATAATAGACCATTATAGTTTTGCCAAGTTGAAAGGTTCAACTTGAAACTTGGGGAGGTTGAGGAGACGTTATTGTATAAACCCAGTGTTTTATTTTCCGCGAGAGCTGTAACAGCGATGTGCATTAAATTTGTGTGTCAAACTAGTCAAAACTGAATCTAGAATTGGAAAATATTATGATGATAATAATAAGTCTGCACTTAAGAATAGCAGATGACATCAAGTTTCGTTTTTTTGAAATTAGAGCATTGGTGGCTTCTTCTTTTTTTTTTCCACTAGTATAATTTTATTCCCTCATATGTATTCCCTTTGTCATCTCATCTGCTTGTTACCTATCAAACCCGTGCATCCTAAATTCTCTGTGACGCTTCTCTCCATTACCGGAAGAACTTGTGATTGACCTCTTCTCAATTTTTCCCCTCCAAAAATAGAAGCCCTGCACACTTGGAATGATGATGATCACCTAACCCACAAAATAGGATCCTCACATCCGATAAGATCTATTAAATTAATTTGATTAGATTAATAAAATTAATTAAGTTAATTATTATAATATATTTTTTTTAAAACACTATAATTATTTTCCTTAACTTTTTCCCTCAGTCTCTTACTTAATTATTATTGAGAGAGTATCAATATAGATAATTTAAGAAGTTAATAAATTTAAAAAATATATTTTATATTTATAAATAAAATTAATTTACTAATTATATTTTATATTTAGAAGTAAAGGAGTATGAATTTATATATTGATCACTCGGGGCCTTAAAACGAATTTTCTCCTCCCATCATTATGAATTCAAAACATCTTACTAATATTGACTCCATGCCCAATGGATAAGGCGCTGGTCTACGGAACCAGATATTCTGGTTCGATTCCCAGTGGAGTCGTGATCTGCTAAAAAGAAGGAACTAAAGAGAAGTATAAATTCTAATTAAAGTTAGTACATATAGTAAGGAATACATTTATATCTTATAAAATCGTAAGTTTAATTCTCACTATTATCATGAGGGCTTCTCTATAAGAGGATCTCATAAGTATTTTGTAAATACTCTCTGAGCCCTGAGACGGTGCCCTAGCTTTAGTGGGATCGGTGCTAAACTCGCCTAAATTTTTTTATAAAAATAAAAATAAAAATAAAGAGAAGTATAAATAATGTGTTATATACTCCTAGCTATATAAAAAAGAAGGAACTGCTAAAAATTAAAATAAAATAATTGCAAAAATACACAACCAAAAGAAGGCAAAGTGTCTTCCCCGTTAATAAAATAAAAAATGCAAAAATACGCAACCCAAAGAAAGGCAAAGTGTCAATCCCGTTTACCTTACAGATAACCGATTCATCAGGGACTAAAAGCGGGTACCATAGAAGAAAGTCCATTCCAAAACTTAACAATAATATAGGACAATTAGACGAGCAAACTGTAATATTTATTTACATTCTTGGAGAAGATTGCATAGTTGCTCGAGAGTGTGTGCGAAATCTCCGAGGCTTGCTATGAGCTTGTCTCCCTGACGTCTTGTAAATTCAGTTCGATAGGCCTCAACATTCTGCGAGCAATCTGTCCGACATTCTGCTGTTTCAGTACTAGTGGCTTGCACCTGTTCCGCCAACTCTTGCAATTTGAGAGCCAACATTTCATCATTTTCTTCCTTGCCAATTGTTTCCGATGGCGCACAGGTCTTGCTTGGCCTTTCACTAACTTGGGCTTCTCGAAGCTTTCCTTTGGCAAGGTTCTTCACTGACTTTTCCAGGTCAACCTTTGAAGGTTTTCCTTGTGTATGTTTCGAATTAGCTTTCCCTCCTGCCAAGTCTTTCAAATGATCTTCAACATAATTTTTTTCAGGCCCTTGGCTTTTCTCAGGCCTTTCTTTAACAGGGTATCGTTGAGCCCTTACTTTTGAGAGTTCTAAAGACTCATCTGAGAGGCAATTCTTAAGCTTTTCTGCATGCCTCTTGGATTTAAACCACCGCCTTTTTCTCTTGGACCCTAATTATCAAATTCATAAAAGCTCATCAATGTTGACTTCTAAACATAATGAGACTAATAGATATAAGTGGTAAAAATCCAATTGATTTACTCAATCAAGACAACCAACCTCACCACATGTATTTATCCATACTCCAATAGTAGGTTTTCCTAATGCCTACATTAGCATTTGTTGAATGTGTGTGATCATCATTTGAGCTTTGAAAAACATATAAGGCAGCTATGCATATCAGGTTGATCAGGTTCAGATAACTAAGCACTCAAACAGTTTGCCAGGCTACAGAGGAAAAATTAAATAACTAAGGATCCGATCATGCCTTGCTACTACCAACCAAAGTAAGAAACTTAAGGTCGACAACAAAAATTCCTTGTTTCAATGTCGCTCTTTGAATACATCAAGTAAGACGGCTCATCCCCCGGCATGATAACAAGGGTGTCCAAATTCATATACCACTGATTATTACTCTAAAACAAGAACAAGGATAAAATTGAAACTCTATGATGAAGAGGCAGCGCAAGACACAGTTAATCAAATCAATAATTCTTTCAACATTTGTCAAATAAAAACACGTTACGATTATCTTTGTTTACAGATGACTGAATCAAAACGATTAGTAATGACTACTGTGAAACAATAACTAAACTCATCAGTCATCACATATCAGCAGTAGTAGCTTATCAAATAATCTTGGAACATGCAAATGTTGCTACTAGGAAGAAGTATTAAGTTCCATATGTGCATAATTTTATCCTAATAAATTGAAGCGCAGCCATTGGATCTAGAAACCACATAAAAGAAGGAATGCCAGTTTTTAAAATAAGATTCTTTTGGCATAAAGGTAAAAAAGATTTCATTGCCAAAAACGAAATGTGTACAAAAAATTTTCTGCTAATAACCTGAGAGAGAAACGCTAATTTTAGTCATTCAAATTATAATTTTAGTCATTTTAAGGTGTGCATGTAAAACATAAAACCAGAATTTGAAAGCCCTCTTTATAGTTCTTATTAGGTTATGATACAAAACGATTACATCTTAGCATGTATGCTATATGAAAAATTCTTGCTTATGACCATAGTCGCTACGTGGCTTAAGTAAAACAGTGTTTTGACGTGTAAGCTTTTGTACATTGAATGAATACGGGTCATTCATATTACAAGACTATCTGGTGCATGCTGATTTTATTCTGATGAATATTACCATAATAACAAACAAAGACAATTGAACAATAAGACCTTGACTAAGAAACTCAGTTAGAAAGTCAACAACAACAATCTTAGTCCAAGATGGATTAAGCAAACCTATTTCTTTGGTCACATCTTCATCAAGCTCCTCAGTCTCTGCTTCAAAATCACTCTCTGGGTCAGTCCCCGAACGTTCATTTCTTGCTTTGACAAGATTATCAATTGCCTTAAACAATTCATGATCAAAATTCTCAGGCAACCCAAATTTCTTAGCCCTTTCACTTTCCAGGGACCAGTACGACTGGCGACGCGACTTTGACTGCCAGGCCTTGATCTTGCAGTACTCAGTGAACAAGGAATTCCACTTCGTCCGGCACTGATTCAAGCCCCGCCCAACGTCCAAAACGGCGCAGTTTTCAGCTATGATTTTCCATTGCTGATAAGAGCATAATGCACTCGAGCAATCCGCTTCGACGGCAGCAATCTCGTTGACGAGTATGAGTGATTCCGTTAAGTTCCAATCTGGAGCTGCCCGAGATCGTGTGCATCGAGAACCTGTAAGAGATTCGGGCGCATTTTCCTCTTCCTTCATCTTTAGCAAAATTTGTTCCTATTTCTATCTCAAACTCGTTGGATGATTAAATTGCTTCATTTATGATTGAACCAAAAATGTTGGATGCACAGTAATGGCGAGGTTGAATTAGCAGCAAAACAGGAAGGAAGGAAGGAAGGAAGGGAAATTTTGAACCCCAAGGTCTCCCCTGCCGCGCACAGAAAGGACTGTTAACTTTTCCTGTGTATTTTATCAACCCCTCCCCCACTGTTCTGGCGGTAACCATTGCAAAACGCAGAGCATAAACCCAGTAAACGACCGTAGGAGCTAAAAAAAAAAAATGTAAACCGACGTACTAGATTTTTTTTTTAAATATATATATCCTCATATTAAAATTAATTATATTTAAAATATTATTGACACTAAATATAAATATTTTTTTTACTAGTATTCTAATATTAATTCATTGTATTACGAGAGATTAACTCCTTCTTTTAAACACAACTCTCACTAGTAGATTTTTTAATTAACACTCTTACAAACCTAAATATATAACATAATTAATAGGTTAATTTTAGCTATAAATATAAAATATATTTTTTAAATTTATTAATTTTTTTAAATTATTCTTATTAATATTTTTATAATAATAATTAAATAAAAAAAGAAAGTGAATTAAAAAGATAATTAAGATATTTAAAAAAATATAATATAATAATTAATTTAATTAATTTTTTTAATTTAATTAAATTAATTAAATATATTCTTATCATCATATTGGGCTTATGCTCCCGAGTCCATTAGCGACAGCATGACCCGTTTCCTAATTCCCACTATATATAGCTGACCTTTCGGCCTCCTTTTTTTTAAAAAAAAAAAAAGTAGATAAAACAAATAAACTATACATATTACAGTTTATAATTTAAATATATATTTATATTTCTTTTAAATATATGTATCATTTTATTAAAAAAAATTATATTTAAGTTACTATCATATATTAAATATAAAAAATCAAAACTTTAATTAGTCACCTTTTTAAGATATTAGTCTATTCTATTAAATTAGTATTTTATACAAATAAAGCAACAATTCAAAAGTCTAAACATACACTTGCTCAGTTGCCAAAAAAATACAGGTGTTCGTAATTCAAATCAAAATTTGTAAAATTAATATTATTAGCTCGCACTTGACTTATATACATGCGATAAACGTGGCATCTCTCAGCAGTAATTAATTACGAAAACTGATCAACCGCCAGGAAGTTGATTGACGAGGCTGCTGTCATGTGGCGCTACTCTTACTCTGTTCTCAACCCATCACACAAATATTCTCAATTAAAGAGGAAACAAATTCCAACCCATCTGGATCCTGATTCTCCTTATCCAATCCTTCCCTACATTGTTGCAAAGCCTATGTTCTCCACGTCTTCGTGTGTTAAATTCGATTCCCTTCTACAACCATGCCCGCTACTTTCTTCCTGGATTCATAACCCCGAATTCTCTCGGATATGCGCCCCTCACATTATAATTGTTTATGTCCAGGTTCAATGAATCTTGCTATTTTCATACCAATTCCCAAAAACAGAACAGAAAAGAAAATAGTTATTCAAAATCAACACCACTAGACAAGTTTTACTGAAACTTGAGGATTTATCTACCATTTTCCAATAATATAGAGGAATATATAGAAAGTGGGGTGGAATAATTCATATAAAATTTTAACATGTGCATCACACTTTTTTTTTTTTGGCAATACAACACCCTTAACAGAATTGTCTAATTATCTATCAATTATGATATTGAATGAATTATTATTAATTACTGGACAATCACGTCACTGATTAAAGGATTAATAGTAAAATAGCAATGCAAGGCATGCATGGCGTATGAATCATGACATGTTTGGCACACTATAAAATGGGAAGCCCTCATCCTCCAATGCCTCATCCCATCACCTGTTCGTGCAACAACCGATCCAAAGGGGAGAAAGAGGGGAAGAGGGAAACACACAACCCAATCTTGTAAGCTAAACCCTATTCCTCCTACTGTTTCTCTCTGTCTTGCCATCGCCACATCTCGTCCTGCCTTTTAGATCCATCGGAGATTGCTCCTGCACTTCCTTCCTCTTCCGGATCTCAGTGTAAGAATCCACCGTTCTTTTTTAATGTGCCTTTTCGTTTTCCGTATGTTTTTCATCTCGTCATTTAGTATCTGAGGAGGCACGCGATGGTGATTATTGATTGTATTTATGCACCGTTCAACGGGCGGGAAGAAGCCGGAAAAATGTGGAGAATAATCCCCATTTTTATGTGTGAATTTGTTAAGGAAATTAGCTCATGCCTAATTGAGTAAGTAGTGTTCGGGTACATATTAGTTGAGCTTTCCATCCTCTAATGCTTGTTTAAGATTAATGCTTTACTTTTAAGTCATTCCCTCCCTTTTTTTTATGGCCAGCCTATCAGACTATGGAAATTTCTTTTTAAACACTACCGATTTGCTTTGTGTTTTGTTTTGTTGCATATGTCACCGCTTCACGTGCTTTACAATCAGTTCGATGGAAGTGCCAATAGAAATTGGAAGCTGAATCCGGGGTTATAGAAAATCTGTATTTTGTGTTTGAACGCAGTTTGGGTAGAGTTTAGTCTTTTTTTCAAAAGTACAAATGGAGGAAAAGATTGTAAATATTGAGGCTTCACCTGTTTTTCTTTTTATTCAATGTACACTTATATTAAATTATTTCTTCAAAAAGATCAAATACTCTTATTATCTGTTTAAAATTTATCTTCATTCATGTTGGTGAATTATGTTCATTGATAATGAATTTATCCTCAGAAGTTTATAGTCATGGCATTTTTGGTTTTTGGCTATGATTCACTCGTGTGGAATCCAGGATTTGAATATGATGATGAGAAAGTTATTGGCTTCATAAAGGGCTACAGACGCGTCTTTGATCTAGGTAAGGCTCTTAAAGTATTTATGTATATACCGTTATAATCTTATTCAGCTTTTACCATCACTCAAGCATGTCATTTACTTATTGCAACATGCATTGATTACCGAGGCACACCTGAAAATCCTGCAAAGACTTGCACGTTGGAAAAGAAAGAAGGGACCTTTTGCGTAAGGATCTATTTTATTGCTCAAGAGTCCAGATTGGTTTCCCCCGCCTTTTTAATGACTTATTTAATCTCATTACAGTGGGGTGCTACTTATTGTGTTCGTGGAGGCTCTGAAAAGAAAAAATTGGCTATGCAAGTATTCGGTTTCATCGATGCAATCTTCATAATTAACTCTTAAGTATTCATCTTCCCGTATGAAATAAATAAGGCAGTAGCACTATAATAGTTGAGTTATGTATTCTTTTAACATCATTTTCCCCCCTCACTTGTCATTTGATGCAGGATTTGGAGTGAAGGGAATATGAATATGATCAAAAGACTCTTGTAGACTTCTACAAGGTGAGATTTTCAATAATTACCTAGCAATCATAATTTTCTAACTATTAGTATTATTATTTAGATTTATACTTGGTGCTAATTTGTGAATTTTTTTTATAGGAAACTGATACACTGCACATTACTTTAACTGGAGTGACGGATTAGGGTGTGTTTGGAAAGTTTCCAAACTAAGATTTTAGAAGCTCTTTTGGGCAAAACCTTAGTTTGGGGAAATTTTAAAACAAACAGGCTTATTTGTCCATAAGTACTTTTGGGCAAAACCATGGTTTTGAATAAGCTATTTAAAATAGCTTTTTCAACAGTAAAAGAGCTTATGGACTATCCAATTACTATATTACCCCTACTTTTTCTTACACTATCTCTCCTCTCTCATCCCTACCCCTCTCCTCTCTCCTCTCTCCTCTCTCTTCTTTTATCTCTACTTTTTCTTACACCCTCTTTCCTCTCTCCTCTACCCTCTCTCCTCTCTCTTATCTTCTCTCTACCTCTCTCCTCTCCTACTTTAAATCAAATCATACCCTTTTTGGTAATTTACTACCATAAAAAGTCATTCTAAAAATAACTATCCAAACGCCTATTTATTCAAAACCATTTTTTTTCCATAAACCCTTCTCTAAAAACCCTTTTCTATAAGTGGTCTATAAACCCTTTTTTTTCATAAGTACTTTTTTAAAATTCTATCCAAACAGGCCCTAAGTTATCACGTATTGTCTCTCATTTTTATTTCTTTATCTTTAACTGGGCCCATTTAAAATTTCATATCATCGGTCTGTTCTGAAGACGAATTTACTAACAGACTCATTTCTACAATCTAGATTCACATCTACACCAGACAAATCAAACATATATTACCTGGGACCTGCCCCACTTGGTGACATGGTATATTACTGGAGTAGTTTCCCCCGTTTATGTGTAAATGCTATCAGTTCCCTTTTATCTAATATCTGGAGATCATTCAGGCAAATAGCAACTGCTTGCGGCTCTTGCTGGAACAACAGGGACTATATTTTCCTTCTAGAGAAGGCCATGTATGATATCGGTGAGTTTTTCTCATCTCTAGTTCTAGTGCTTGCAGTGATAACCCATCTGTGTCTGCATGCAAAAGGGGAACAAAATTTGCATATGAAATAATAAGTTTTTTGTTGGTTTATGCTTGTCTGATGAGTTTTGGGTGCCATGATGTGCAGGCCATGAGGATGACATGGTGATAGAGCTTGCAAATGAAGTGAGGAAGGTAATTGAAGATATGGAGAATGTAATAAGCAAGGACAAGTTGCTTGGGCCAGGAGGACAACTTGCATACCTTCACGACCCTATACCTGCCCTTCAACTGCACCCACTACCAGAACCCATTGCCCTCAACTCCTTGTGATTGCCGGTTCATTTGTACAACGTAGAGCAGTTCCAGTTCCACTCCATCCTCAACTAGCCAAAGCCTAACCAAGTTACTTCAACTATTTAGCCATAGTGAATAGCTCCAAGTATAATCTAATACAAAAATCAACATGGTATTAGAGCCTAACAGAGATTCCAGAACCTTGCCAAAGGAAGAGGGCAGTCCCTCAATTAAGTAGCTTAAACTACAGCACCGAATACAATCATATACAGAACTCAACACCCCCTTCCCCTCTTTTGTCTTTTTTATTAGTTTCTTTAGCTTATCCTACTTGCACCCATTCCCTCAAGATGTTGCTTAGGCCCGTTTAGCTGATAGTGCGTGTAATGATTCGAAGATGTTCTGTTAGATCTGTTTATGATGCCGTAACTGAGATTATGTATCATTCTACAGCAATAATAGAACTAGATGGGGTTCTGTTTCGCTTACTACCACACCGCATGTCTCATTTGTATCGTTATATTATGTACCTTGAGACTCGCAATTTCAGAATTTCTGCATTACTATCTTTCAGTTGCCCCAAAAAGAAAAACAAATCATAAATTGCATAGCTAACTTCTGAGATGTAGCAAACCTCGCACTGTCATCCAAAATTCACAGCAAGAACGTAAATCGCATAGGGACTCGACTGACAGAGAGATTAATCAATCAGTTTTGTCCCCTTTTGTTGGATGGAAGTATTGAACTTCTTTCTACTCATAAGTCTTTTTTTATTACTTTTTAATTCTATGCAAAACGTGATTTTTTTTATTATCAACAAGAACTTGAATCATCATCGTTACAATATGCCATCGTATCAACAAAATTAATAGCATAGTGCCCTATTAGCACAGTGTGGCACACTTATGATCCATCAAATGTTTTTTAATGCATGAAAAATTTGTGTTTCGATAAAATATACTAATCTTTTTCAGCATTTAATCTAACTCCAAGCCTTTCAATTATTCTCTCTCTAAAGTCTTCTCCCCAGGGCGGATTAGTATATTTTCCTAGTAGCGTATAGAATCTCCAAATATTTTGTGATTTAACCAACATTAATAAGTATTTTTTTAAACGTATCTAATATTTTAAAATATTTTGTGATACAATTTTATTCTTAAAATATTAAATTTTTTAAGAAAAAATTTATTCTTGAAGTATTTTTTTAAGAGTAACTTTAATATCAATATTAATTCCCAAAAAGTCCTTTTATGGGAACTGCATCCAAGATAAAAAAATATTTTTTTCAATAACAACTTGTTAAAAGCATTTAGAAATATACTATAGGGTATTGGATTAACCACACATTATTCTAAAGCATTTAGAAATAGTTTAGGATACTCGAAGCATCTTAACCCATGTAAAAATGAAATATTTATTTATAATATATAGGGCTTATTTAGTTTAGTTTTTAGAGAAGAGTTTATAAAAAATATATTCTAGAGAATAGCTTATAAATAATAACTTTTGGAAAAAATGAATATTGAAAAAAATAAATGTTTGTGTAGTTATTACCTGAATAATTTTTTATAGGAAAATTACAATAAAGGATATGTGGTAAAATGGTAGAGAAAAAATACAGAGATAAAATGATTATTACATAACCTAAAAATATTTTCCCCCCTCAGAAACTAGTCTGATAAGTTTATTTGAAATCATATTTTTATATAGTCTATAAACACTTCTAAATATTTGATAACTATTTATTTAAATTTTAATCAAAACTAGCCAAAAAGCAATTTTGGAAACTGTGTTTGACATAGTGTGTGTTTGGTTACACACTAAATCTAAGTTTTAAAAGGGTTTTTAGCTCAAATTTTAGTTTATTTTTTTTAAAACAAATAGTCATATTTGTCTAAAAGGGCTTATAGACCAAACCATGATTTTAGATAAACTACTGGTAATATCTTCTGAAATAATAAAAAATCTTATGGATTACCCAATTACTATTTTACTTTCATTTTTTTCTCCCTCTCTCTCTTCTCTTATTCGTCAAGCGCCTTTTGACACCGTCTTCAGTCTTCTTCATCGTCACCATCGGTAGCATCGCTCCTTTATCACTTCTCTCACCGATGTCATGGGTCACGCTTCAGATTTGGAAGTCGATGAGAAGTGGATGATGGAGGAAGGGGAAAGAAAGGAGGAAAACAAAGGCATGAGTCGGCGTTGGTGTCAACATCGGCATCGGCATCATTATCGGGGCTCACCCTTGTCGAAGTCATTGTGGCGGAAGAAGTGTCAACGGTCAGTACCACAGAGAAAATAAGAGAGAGAAGGGAAACAAATGGAAGAAATTGATTTTCTTTTAAAAAAATTATATTATTTCTGATAATTTATTAATCATAAAATTTTTTATGATAATAACTATCCAAATACTCATTTATTTAAAATTATTTTTTTATAAGTTCTTTTTCAGAATTTATTTTTTAAAAGTTGTTAAAAAATTCTATTTGTTTTTATAATTTTTTTTTAAAGTTTATCTAAATGTGTAAATGATGGCAGTTTATTTCGAACTCAAAGTAAATAAATGCAGAAAAACAGAAAAGCATGGGCAAAGTTAATTTTAATTATTTAAAATGAAAAAAAAAAAACTTGCGTGGCAAGTCAAGGCCATATCAACAGGGAGACTAATATTTCATTTTCCTCCTTGTACTTATATGTAATCTTCGTTGTTTCTGGCGACTCGATCTCGCTCTCGGTGTTAGGGCTTCGCGCGATTTCACCTCTTATCCTTCTTCTGCGTCTGTTGCTCTGGGGCTAAGTATGGATCACAACCTAGATTTCAACGCCCCTCATTCGATGGGGACGACAATCGTCGGTGTCACTTACAACGGTGGTGTTGTTCTCGGCGCCGACTCCCGAACCAGCACTGGTACGTTCGTCTACTGCGCGGTCTTTTATTCATTTTTTGTTATCTTCATAATCTATTTATTTAGTTGCAATAGCGGTTAGCAAATTAGGAGTTCAGTTTGGGGTTGATACGGTGGCTTGAAAGAGAATCATGGAGCGCCCAGTTACAAATTCATAAATATTCATAGTATCTTTAGCTTACCTTGGGTTTTGGGTTTTTTCTGCTTGATGCTAGCAGCAATGCGTTTTCCTTTTAACCTTGTTGCCCCATTGGGCTTTTTTACCGTCCTTTGGATTGTGGAAGCTTATCATGGGAGTTTTTCTCTTTTCTTTTCTTTTTAAATAAACAGTGGAAAATTTTGTTCGTAATAAGATTTTTCCTTTTCTGGTCATTTTTGGGGCTGAGTGTTCGTTCCATTTCTTACCATCACTTTTGCAGGAGTATATGTTGCAAATCGGGCTTCTGACAAAATTACACAACTGACTGATAATGTCTATGTTTGTCGCTCTGGATCGGTAGTATTCTTCCTATTTCAGGATTCTTGCTAGTTATTTTGTTGGTTGATTTGGTTCTAAGTTCTAACCTTGACTCTGGCTCTTCATTCTTGAAGACTGATTTATGTTATTATTTTTTCTTCAGGCTGCAGATTCGCAGATAGTGTCTGATTATGTCCGATACTTCCTTCACCAACACACGTTAGTGAATCCAACTTGTATTTATACTAATAGAATACTAG
The DNA here is from genome assembly GCA_037074615.1 of Leucaena leucocephala. Taxonomy (NCBI): domain Eukaryota; kingdom Viridiplantae; phylum Streptophyta; class Magnoliopsida; order Fabales; family Fabaceae; genus Leucaena; species Leucaena leucocephala. The sequence goes on from CM073541.1 coordinate 21,359,930, forward strand.
TATGAAATTCGAAATTAAGTTTTTGCGTTTTGGCCTATATGGATGAACAAACATTGTTCAAGTTAGTTGGTTTGGAGGCTCCTTTCCTCTGTGGCCTGTTTGATTTTCTTATTACATGAAAAGTTTCATTTAAATTGGATAATGTCACTCTTTTACTCTCGGAGTTTAGTTTTTTTTCCTCCTAATTTGATGTATTTTCTATGCACTGTTCCTCAGGCTTGTATACTCTCATGTAATGTTTTTATTGATTGTGTGTAGTATTGTTTTCTGATGTTAATGCTTTGCTTATTGCAATTTGGTATAGTTGTAGCCATGTTCCTCTCATTGCTAGTTCCTTTTTTGTACAGAATACAGCTTGGACAACCTGCTACTGTCAAAGTGGCTGCGAACCTTGTCCGCCTTCTATGCTATAACAACAAGGTCCAATTTTAAGATTTTATCTTTTATTTTTGAGAATATATATTGTGGTGTCTTGAACAGTTGAACTCATAAGCTATTTTATTTAACTGGTTTTGCTGTAAATCTATTCTCATTGACAGAATTTCCTAGAGACTGGCATAATTGTTGGTGGATGGGACAAATATGAAGGGGGACAAATTTATGGAGTTCCTTTGGGTGGGACGATAGTGCAGCAACCTTTTGCTATTGGAGGTAATTTAGCATTAACGTTGTGATCAAAATGCAATTACCATCATTATCTGGGGATGTGTGTGGTTATGCATTTACACACATATAGTACATATTATACCTTGGTAACTTGATTTGTTATCATCATTTGACCCGGTATAGTTCTTGTTTGACAGGCTCTGGCTCAAGTTACTTGTATGGGTTTTTCGATCAAGCATGGAAAGAAGGGATGACCAAGGATGAAGCAGAGGTATGGGTGTTGATTCTTGCCAGTGCATGCCTAAAACTAACTTAGTGAATGAGTTAAGCTAAATCACTGCTGTGGTTCCTAAAGTTTGAGCCAAGTATTGATTTCGTCCCTAAAGTTTTATTTGGTTCAATTTTGACCTACCTTGTTTCAAAGTTCCGATGCAGTATTAATCTCTTGGATCCATCAACATAAATGTTGGAAATTAAATACCTGGTTCAATTTTGTATCTACGTGGCATCCTAATATTCGGATATTCTTCCTTAAGTTTGTCCTTTTATTTTCCTGTTCTCTCTTCTTCTCTTCATCCTCAGACAAGTTTTAGAGGAGGGAATGACCGGGGATGCAGGCCATGTTTGGAGATTAATTGGGTCAATGAGACATTTGACCATCATTCCTTAGCCATGCTTTTTTACATCCTTACCAAGTATTCTTATTTATGGAGATTTATTTTGTTAAAGATTAAAAGGGCCAATTCCTTCATGCTCATGTAAAAGTTCAACCTATTTGAGGGCATGAGAGCACAGGAACCCAGTAAAACGTGCATCCTTGAAACTTGACTCAAACATCAGAGACCAAAACCACATTTTAGCCGAGCTGTAAAGCAAATAGCCAAATAGAATAATTGGAGAGGATTTATGAGTCATTATTGAGTGCTACATGAGTTAGTCACCTTGTTATTCATGATTTTGGAACCTACACGATTAAATTCTTTTCTTTTTGGTGATTATGTGTAGATTTTTGTTGCTGACAGTTATTGTTGTGTCCTAATGACAGGAATTAGTAAGAAAGGCAGTTTCATTGGCTATCGCACGTGACGGGGCAAGTGGTGGTGTTATACGCACTGTGATTGTTAGTATTTTCTTCCCTATTCTTTTTTGTGGTGGAAAATGCCACATGCAATTCTTATCAGGTTCTTTAATCCAAATGATAATTAGTATGATTTTTCAATAATAATATAACCAGGATAAAGCTTTTATAGATAAACGCTATTCGCCTATGTTTTAATTCAAAAGTTATATGCTTATTTATGCGTGTAAAATATTAAAAACTCTAATATGAGGCAGTTGGATTGGATTTTTAGATTTTGTATAACGTATTGCGCTCACAGTTGGTTATATTTGAGTGGAATAATTTGATAGTAATATCTAAGATCATCTGGTTTTGTGATTACTATGAGCTTGTGTAGATTGTGAAATGACGTAATGTTTGTTGTGCAGATAAACTCAGAAGGAGTGACAAGGAACTTTTACCCAGGGGACAAACTTCCTCTGTGGCATGAGGAGCTGGAGCCCCAGAATTCTCTGTTGGACATTCTTGGCACTCGAAGTCCTGAGCCCATGAACATATAGCGCCTTTGTTACGCTAATTGCAACCTTTTGTATCAAAAAAAAAAATTTGCAACCTTTCTCCTCAGCCTTAATGTGTACTTTGCAATATGCTTTCATACTATCGTGTGACAATTTTTTCAAAGACCCAATTTTGATAAAAGGATTATTAGTTTCACAAACTATGACTTTTGAAGAATTCTACAATTCTGCGCAAAATTATTGGTTCTTTTTTCTTTTTCTATATATATATATTTATTTGTAAGGGTAATGAGAGATTGAGAGTAAATATTTAGTACCTGTGCTTTCTCGTCGTTCTAAGAGTCCGGCCCATTCTTTATTAACTTATTTCTGGAATTGAGTTACTTGATCCCATCCTGAACTAAAAGCTCATAAACTTGTTATTAAAAAGCTGGATTCAATTTTTCTTCTTAGACATGCACGTGTATCTTTTAGTTGGAGACAATTTTATTTTATGTGCTGTTAGTATTAAATTTAGATATATCTTTTAATAAGATTTGTCACAGTCACATTATGAGTAACTAGTTATTAAATAAAAATTCAATGGGCTTACATATAATACACATCCAAGAAAATTTACCATGATAGCAGCATCGGACTGTGAACTCACCCTCATCATTGAAGTTGAGGGTCATGTGCAAAGTCAAAAATTGTATGATTTATAAAGGATTTATAGCAACTTTATTTTCATTTGTGTTATTTTTTTTTAATTAAACATCCAATATAGGAGTATATTTGTAAATAAGTCTTCGAGATTTAATTCAAGATTAATTAAATTAATGGAAATAGAATGAAAGGATGCATAGTGGTTGAACCACTTTATTAAGACGTGCCACCTAAAGGGAACAAACAAGATGGGAAGAACACGCTAAAGATATATATCCATGTCGTATGAAGTTATGCATGCATGTTGTACGTGTTTAAATTCGGGTTTTAAAATTTTAATTTAACTTTTTAATCGTAATTTTATAACTTATAAAATAAATATATAAGATGAGTTTTTATTTTAATTTACGTAAAAATAATTACCAATAGTAAATCCAAACAAGTACAAAGGCATCCCATTCCAATATTTATATAACTCAATTCCCAGGAGAAATCTTAAATATAAGTTATCTATAAAGTTATTAATAGAGAAAATGACAGAAAAATAATTTAAAAAATAATAAATTTTAAATTATATCTGTTACTAATAATAGATTAAATATTATTAACATAATATTTTATTTTAATATTTATTATTTTTTAGACTCATTTTCTATCATTTTCTTTTATTAATATTTTTTAGTTTCACTCTTATTACAAAATAATAAATCTTTAGTCCCTATTAATAACTTATTATTTAATAAGGATAGAGTTAAAAAAAATTATGAATTTAATATAAATTTAATAATTTAATTGTCATTTCTTTATTTTATTTAATGTGAATTAGTTAAAATAACTTATAATACAAACGTAGCTTTCTTTATGAATATGTTATGTGAATATATAAAGTTGATTTGATAGTTTTCTAGAATTCTAGATACAAGATTTTGTTGTCTACCACATTTATTAGAATATTTTTATCCCTGCACACTAAATTCTAACCATATAAATAGCAGTGATATTAGAATTGCAGAGAAGCATCTGGCCGAAAAAACAAGAAGTGCAGAGAAGCAGAGTGAGTGGATTGGAGAAGATGAGTGTGGTTAGTTCCGTGGGCATTCCGAATCAGAGCTTCCATAACGTCTTCGTCTATGGCAGTCTCTTGTCCGACGACGTCGTTCAAGTCCTTCTCAAGCGTGTTCCTCCTTCTGCCCCGGCCACCCTCCCCGACCAGTTTGCTATCTCTCCCTCCGTCATCAATTTGATTACTGATTTGAAACTTATAAGATCGAACACTTAGTTTCCAATCTGCATAAATAGCGTAGAAATTTTGATCAAGGAATTCCAAAATGCTCGAAAAACTGGTTTCCCATTCACAGGTTATCAACGATGCCGATGCTCCATCTTCGGATCGCAACTCTCGAGATTTTCCCTTTTTATGTCTCCCTATAGGAAACACAATGTTTGCTCTTAACTGTTCGGGCATTCGATCGCCTTTTTATTTCGATTGATCTCTAAGATTCAGGCTCTTGGATAGGATACCCGATGTTTTACTTCAGAGTTTGATCGTTTGATGTCATTTTTATATCGTTTATGTTCTTGTGACTCTTAACTTAGTTTTTTATTTGACTTGCAGTCATAGATTTAGCATTAAAGGTCGTGTTTATCCCGCTATTCTGCCAGTGAAGGATAAGAAAGTTACTGGAAGGGTCTGTAACACCCCTGACCCTATTAGCGTCATTATATTGGTTGAGTCATAACTTATACTACCCGAATACATACGTTCTAAGTCATTGTTTGTCTTTTTCCTTATTATGTATGGCATGGTTGTGAACTTATGTGATACATTCACTGTTTCATTATTTTCTCTTTTCTCATCGACAATTGTTCAAACAAGATGTTGGTCATCTTGAGTAATTCGTACCTTTTCCTTTCTTTCTGATCAGGTCCTGCAGGGTATCTCAGATTTGGAATTATTTATTTTGGACGAGTTTGAGGATGTTGAATATGGAAGAAGTGATGTTGATGTTTATTTGAAGGTAAGTCTGACAGTCTATCTCAAACAATTTTCTTGTTTTTCTCAGTATCATCGTGTATTTGCATTTCAAGTTGCATTAATCAACCTAGGAACAAATGAGGAAAAAGACCAAAGGGCATATACTAATACAAAAGACAATAATTGCAGGATAATTCTGAAAAGCTACAAGCTCATACTTACATTTGGAAAAACAGAAGTGACCCAAACTTGTATGGAGATTGGGATTTTGAGGTGAGCAACCCAGCTTTATTTTTGACATTCTTCAAAATTAAAAATTGTTCCAAGTCTCTATCTTTAAATTTTTAGAACATAATTGAACGGCTACACAATCAGGAAAAAGATATAGGTCAGTTGTGGTTGCTTTCTTTCAAACCTTACACAATATGCCAAGTGACTAACAAGATATGAAGTTTCAAAGTATTCATGAAATGTTTCTCACTTCAATACCTGTGTTGTTTTCTTTTGCATGAAAATATAGGATTGGACGGTGCTTTTAATTAAATATTTGGCGTTCCTTTTTAGTTTTTCCTCATCTTCTCCTCTAGTTTTGAGCAGTCAAGATTTTTAAACCCGTTAAACATTGGCACAATTTATCACGTGCTTACATTTATCCTTTTCAGTAGCATTTGGTATGAGAACAGTCTAATTTCTCAGATACCTGTGATTAATATGTTTTGTCTTCGAATAATCTGTTCATATACTATGCTTAAAATCTCCTTTTTACCTCCTCATCTAGTCCAAGATAAGTTCTTAGTTTCCTTCTCTGATTATGTGATTTTAAAGGAATGGAAACGAACCTGCATGAACGACTTCATCAAGATGACTGAGGAATTTATAGAAGAAATGGAGTTGCCGGAATCAAAGCGAAGAATTGAGACATATGAATCTGTCTTTAAGCAAGACAATGACAAACCACTTGGGCCTTGAAGGCGACCGTTTGTCAAATTCTATGCCTTGAGTTCTGTAATGGTCCAATAAAGAATTTTACTCTTCCGATGTCTATGGGCTTTTCTGCCGCTAGCACATTTGTTGATAGTTTAATGAAATAAGCTAGTTGGTGTATAACCCAATTATCCGTAGGTTCAATTAGTGTTGATAGTTATTGGGTAAGCAAAATTTAGAATACTCCTAGCTTTTAAGATTCCATTTTCAGACCTATTGTATTAAGATATATTATCAAGGTAATCTGATTCACAGTGCTTGATTATTGTTGTTGTTGCAATGTAGTTGCTGTTGCAGCTAAGGCCTTCTTGTTTAGTGTTTTGGTTTTTGTATCTTGGTACAAAGAATAATCAACAACTAGAGCCCTGCCCTTATATGAAATTATACAAGTAGAAATCCCAAGAGTCTATAAATTCAGGAAAAAGAGGATACCTCACCACCATTAACACCTCCTTCATAGCATGGTTTCAATCTCATTGCATGTTCTAAATAAGGTTTCCAGTGTCCAGTGAGTAAATCTCCTCTAATCATTTCAACACCACCTTGATAATACTATGTCAAAAAGAAGAATATGATTATACAGTTGTAAAGCCTGTAACAAGAGACATGGCATAGAAGGGATATTAATAAAGAGAAATTCATGAGAGAGTACCTCAAGCATGTGTATCAGAAAGGCTCTTCATTGAAATAATCCCTACGTACGAAGATAAATGGACAATTGTATGCTAGGGCTTCACTGACCGTTCCATGTCCAATTTTTCCTGAAATGTCAAGAAGCAATTAGTATAATTGTGTAACTTTTCAGTTAATTCAGCTTTGCTACCATGAAACTCTATACTAACCGATCATACAGTCAGCGGCTGCAATAATGTCAGGAGTGTATGCATCTCTCTCAAGCTTTCTGAAGTTTTGTGGGAGGTCCTGGTCGTCAAAAGCACCACATACCTGAACCAAAGCTAATTATCACCAAATAATTCTCAAGAGCACGCCAACCAGCCAGAAGAATATAGAAGCCAACAAGTTACCAGGCACAACCAGCCAGAAGGTAAGAACTCCTCCTTTAATTTACATCCTGATGGCTGGAGATATTGTGAGAAATCATAGAGGCAGAAGAATTAGAGGTCAATGACACGTCCATGAGAAAAATTACTGTTGAAGCTTAATATGACAATATATGACAAAACACATTAACAAATCATTACATCCTGATGGCTTGAATGATGCTAAGAGCAAAATGAAGAAGCATATAGCCGCTCAAATAGTCAAACAGAAAGCTCTCTAAACTCATCTACTCCAAACATAGGACTTCAAGATTGTGGTGGGTTTATTGTCAACAGATCTTAATAGGAACTCAGCATGGCACAAAGATAATGGTCAGTAAGAAAATGACAATGGAAGAAAAGGAAGAAAGATAAGTAGGAATCTGAACGTCACATGATTGAATGCTTAATGCTTGCAATGAGTTATACATGCTGATATACACTTCAAACCACAATATATATTGATACTTGGAATGGCAGAAATCCAAGGGTCAACTTTAATCCTAGTACATGAGTACAATAAAATAGAAGAAGGGCATAGACAGTAGAGAAAGAGAATAAGTGTAATCAAGCAGCCAAAAAACAACTAAGTTCCCTCTCAAAAAAGGGAGAAGATAATCACCTGGCCACCAAAATTAAGAATAACTAGCTTCACATTGTCCTCTATCCCAAGCTCCTTCCTCACCTTCGACAGGAGAATTAGAAGACGGCAGATAAGGAATTAAATCATCCTCTGGAAGAGATCCTCTAAGGTTTGTTAGGTAATTACTAACCTCTTTGGGGGATTTGTGCAACCTCCTCACAACTAGAGGTACATCGATAACGTCACTGAAAACAGGCACTGAAAAAAATATGCAGCACAGATCTTGTTAATTATTTCCAAGACCGATCCAAGCAGGTAAATTGATATTTTTAGGCAATTAACATGAGATGAAACCAACATACTTGGGCAATATCCTGGGAGGCGAATAAGGAACTCGCAGTGGGAATAATCCTCAGCTATCTGTATCAATAGATAAGCAAATACACTCATTTTGCATATTTTAATCTTGCCCACAGCAAAAAGAAAAAAAAAAAAGTCTAATTTTTCAATTCAAATGTTTGGGTTCCATTCACCTCGTTGGTTGCTATGCTTTACAAAACAATAGATTTTAAAGGAGGCAATCTCAAAATAAATCTTTCAGATGAACTCCAAACCAAAATATGATTATTGATGATATCTAAATTCATGGTTTGATATTTATCCCCAAAAAAATATTGACCACTAAATGATCACACTAAAATAAGATTGGATTAAACAAGAACAAGGTTGTTGTCACCTGCCAAATTATTGATCGATGATTAAGTCCAGCAGCCATCACATATTCGGCATAGATGAAGTCCCAACTGATTTTACAAAAACATGAAATGAAATTAGTTACTGTCTTGTTGACACACTTCAGAGAAACAAATGAACTAGCTTGTCTCAGGTCTTGAATAAAAACAACGAATTTTAAACACCCATATCAGAGAACTAGGAAGTTGATTCAAATGACCATGATGAAAACTGAAACGATGTACATAAGCCTAAAATTAAATTCTAAAGTCACCTAAAATTGGTTACACAAACAGAGCGAATGCCAGCATCTGCTGCTGCTTGACATACAACTGGGACAACATCAGAGACCTGATTTTTGACATTAGATTGACAAAGACCCACCACATACAATACATTCAATTGAGAAATACTCTAAATAGAAACTAAATTCATAAGGGAAGAATAACTTCAATTACCACTAAGTCCCCTTTGATAGATTTCAGCCACTCCGTTTCTTTTGCCAATATAGAATCACGGGGTTTCACGGCTGTCTCTGAATACTGGCATAGCCCGCCAAAAAAAAAACATAAGCAACAGAAATAAAGCATCTAGCAGGAAGAGTCAAACCAAAACAGAAATGATGTTACCTTCTCCAAAGAGGCCAGGCGATCAACTGCCAGTGCATCAGCCTGGACGCAGCCACAATCTAAAAGCTCCTATTTTTTCACAAGATGATAATAGATAACAGGTGAATAACTTTAGAAAGAATTTCTGCAATTTGTAAGCAATGTGCTTAAAAAGCACACCTTACGAATGAAGAGGCGAGGAGATTGTATTTCAGAGTGGAAAACAAATTCAGGAGCACCGGTGACGACATGCACATAATGCATGCAAGAAAAACACCAAGATCAACAGTTAAAAAAAACGAATTTGTCTGTGGGAATTAAATTGATCGCTGATGAATCACCCATGAAGATGAAAATAGCAGGAGAAACAGAAAACAGTTTGAATTGCGCAAAAGACCTCAACAACACGAGTGGCATGACCAAAACCATGACCAGTGAAGTAGTAAGTGAAGACTAATGGCCTTTTGGTTTCCGATCCAACGCTATTTTCCTGTTCGGTACTCATCATGAAGGTTTCTGTCTCTTGCTTCTCAAGATCAGATGTTTCTATGCCGCACGAGATCAAAGACGGTCACATCATGACTGTAGAATCAATGAGATAGTTATTATTAGTTTTATCGATTTGAATATTGAATAATGGAAATCAATCCTAAGGGGATGGAGAATGATGGGGTTCCGTTTGCAGATGACGAGCCAGCTCCGCGATAAACGAAATGTACTCTCTCTCTTCATACACACGTTGCTTGGAGTTAGTTGTTCGTTGTGGAATATGTTTTATTTAAAAATTAATTCGCGCCAAATTATCAGTCATGTTATTACTACAATCCTAATCATAAATGTTAATTTATTTTTTAAAAAATTTAAAAAACTAAATAAATTATTTAATTATTATCAAATTTAATCTTTTAAAATAAATTTAAATTATACACATTTCAATATACTCAAATTAATCAATTAATTTTTATATTAATTATAAGTAATTTATTTATTTATAGTTATTAAACATATATTATTTATAAAAGAAAAAAAATTATTATTACATAATCTTATAAATATTTATAGAGGGGTTTGAACTAAAATTTGTTGGTGTCATTAGGCTACAATACCCCCAACAACATTATAAATTTATCATTAATTGACGTGATTGTTAATTCGTTATTTTCTCTTCTTTTTTATCAATTTATCAATTTTTTAAAACATGTGTTATTTAAGAAAATTGAATTCCCATGCAATTGGACACGTTTTTTTTTCTCGTAAATTGACTTTCTTTCGAAAGAAAATGGACCATGCATCGACTTCATAGTTCAGTTAATACAATCGAAGTCCGACGAATTACGACTGGGCTTGATTAACGGAGGAAAAAAGGTGCTTGCTGCTAATGGAATGACGAGCTCAGTAGTTGAGGCAAGATTGAAGTGCATTCACTATTCAGTAATAGGAGTGGCAATCATGTTATTTTGTGGGAAACCGAGGGTTAGAGTTTTTTGTTACAGGATAATAAGATGAGGAAGAAGAGGTATGTATGTGTTGTATGAGGGGAATTCCTGCGTGTTGCTGGAGGTGAGAGGACTCTAATGGCGACGATTTCCATTCCGGTTCCTGCGAAGTTTAATTCACTGAGAAATTGGGGTTCCCTCCTTTCAAGTAAAAGGCGTGTTTGCTTGAAGCCCATGCATTGCGCCCCTGTTCAGCAAGTCCAACAACAGGTAAATCTTCTTCCTTCGCTGGAATTCACGATTGCTGATTATCAAGCATCGTTCCGAATTTTCCAGCACTTTATATGGAGTATGCTAGACTGCAATTTTTCTGAGTTTCCTCACTATGTATGTAGTCTAGTGCAATTTGTCTATTTGTTCATTCCCTTGTAAAATTAGAAAGACATGAGCCATTAGGCTTGAAGCATAAATTAGGGTGAGGATAGCACGAAACGTCTTGGTTAAAGTGTGTGAGTCACTTTTGATTGCTAATAAGTTCTGATAAAATCTTAATGTTCGGAGAACATTTTTGAAAAATTGAATTCTTGTGGTGCTGAGCTCTCTATAATCATGTTTTGAATAGAAAACTTGGTAACAACACTTGGAGTTGCACCTAGATTTACTTCTTGTAATAATGTCAAGATGATGAATACGTGAATTTGTAGATATGAGAAAGAAGCAATCTGATGTACCTTCATAATTACATGGCCGCAAATCCTTAATAGTACCATTGAAGGTTATTAATTAGATCATTTAGATGAAATGATGTCAAACTGAAATCTCTCTTTCTGCCATCATAACTCTCTATTTTGTACCCATGTTTACTTTGGTTCAGTTGTATATAGGTTGATGCGCCAGGAATTATGTGTGAACCTTGCAATGGAAAAGGATGGCTACTATGTGACTTTTGTAAAGGACAGAAAACAAATGTTAAAGCTGAAAACAAGCGGCTCTACCGAAGATGCCCATCTTGCAGAGCTGTAAGTACAGTGTGATTACTTGACTCAAATCAAACGGATAATGCCCTTGTTGAAGAGTGTGCTTAGGTGTGTGTATTAAGAGGGGCACTTCTAGGAACTCTTTTTTTTTTTTTTTTTTTTACCTTTTTAATGATTTGGGGGCCTCTTTCTGTGTTGGCATTCTGCTGCAGACTGGATATGTCTTATGTTCAAAGTGTAAGGTCTTCAAATGTGTCACTTTTCCAAATTACAACGATGGTGAAGAACTAGCTTTTTGAACCTCTGAGTATTTGTACAATGCCAGAACAGCCCCACAAGTCATCGAGATTCATATACTTTGTTTAAAACTTCAATTTGCGTGCTATAAAGTGGAACCGATGGTTTTCTGTTTGATTTGATCATCACTCTTCATTATTTTTCTTGGATGTAATTGATATGACTGACAATGTAAAGTTGAAAGGTGGTCATGCATTCCTCATACAGGTTCTGATGTACACTCCTTACTTGAGAACTTTAATGTTTTTTTTGTAAATTAGATTCTTGTATCTTTCAAATTTTATACCTGAGCTTGACAGATCCGTTGACATGTTGATATCATTTAGTCCTTAGCAATAATAGCTACTCGCAGTTGTTAACTGGACCTGACTTTCCAATTACATTCTGGGGTTTGCAGTGGTGATCTGTAAGTATCTCTATAAGTATTTTTTGAGTCTAAGGATATGCCCTAGTTCAGATGAGTCTCTAGGACCAAACTTCCTTAAAAAAAATGTTGTACAAAAAAAACTAGTTAGAAAGGCCCACAATACATCATCAATGTATGTGTTTATTCTTTAGAATCTCTACTTGGGAGCCAGAGATGGCCCTCAATCAACTTTGCTGGAATCTGGAGCTGATATGCCCCAAACCTTGGTTTTGGGTTCAAATCAGATTATTTTACATTCAACTCTACAAACTGATTAAGCTTGAATGAGTTAGTCTACTTGAACATGATTATTCTATGTTTATAAACAACTATATAATATAACTTCTTTTGGCCACATATGTAATTTTTTTAATTAAATACATAGGAAAAATGAACTTTTCAGTTCTTAAACTTTTCCTTAATTATCAATTTGGTCCCTCTGATTTGTTTATTATCAATCATGTGCTTATAGTTTCATAGCCATATAGTTTCCTTAAAACAATTTTATATGACTTTTTGAGGACAAATTTTGGAACAAGAATTTTTTTTTTTTTAAGAAGAAAACTCCTTGGAATTTTTAATGGCAGCATCTCAAGACAAGAATAACGAAAAAGGATAGTCTAGGAAAAATAATTTAAAATTAGGTTTTGAGGACACCCCGCAGAAAATGACAAATAGTAGTAGGAGTAGCCAGTGGCAACCTCTGATAGTGGTTACTGGTTGGCGATGGTTGGCCAGAGTCAGCGGTAGAGGATGAGGAATAATACAAAAACAGATTCAAATTGTTGTTATTAAAATAAAAGGAATATATATATATTTTGTATTCTCAATTTTTTAAAAAAATAAAAACAGTAATTTTTTTTAGTATATAAAAGTTTAGGTGGATTTAACACTAGTCCCTTACCAAAGTTAGGGTACAGTCCCAGGATTTAGAGGATATTTATAGGAGATTTACAAAATTACCTACTAAAAGAGTTCTCACAACAGTAATAAGAACTAAACTTATTTTTTTATGAGATATAAATTTATTTTTTATTATCTACATCAACTCTTATTGGATGTAATCTTTTATTCTGAGACATCCGAATACAAAAGAAATTGCATCAAATTATTATGACAAGTTCACAAACCCAGCCTCAGGGACCACGTATAAACAATGCTAAGTTTAAATGTTAAGCCAAATCATATTTATTAATCAAATTAGTTTGCTTTGACTGTCAATTAATTACCTGAAATCCAGCCAAATCTCCTCCAAAGTCAGCAAAGTTAGTGCACGGTTCAACTTGTTATCTTCTAACCAAAATTATATATATATATATATATAAAAAAACATTTTATCTTTCAACAAATCATAAGAATATGCCTTGCAAAAATTTTTGGGATCTAATGCTTCTCATGAATAAAACTAATATGGCTTTAGGCCTTTGACCATCAATAACCTCAATAACCAAATTTCTCCTTTGCAATTTTTTTAAGCTACAGTAAATGGATCGCCATGTGGATCATTATATTATACTCCTCTACAATCATTAATATAAAAACTATTTAACTAATTTAATTAAATTAAAAAAATAATTAATATGACATATTTTTTATAAAATATTTTAATTATTTATCTTCTTTAACTCTATCCCTACTTCTCTTACTTGACTATTATTAAAGAGTATTTATAAAAATAATTTAAATAAAAATTAATAAATATAAAAAATATGTTTTATATTTATAATTAAAATTAATTTTTTAATTAAATTATATATTATATTAAGAACCGGAAGAGTACTATATAAAACTAATAATTTTTAAGCAACACAAATTTTCATTTTTTTTTATTCAAAAAATTTTCCTTCCATATTAGCTATGAATAATTCACTGCAAATGACATTGATTTTCCTCCTTAGCATTGCGGGAAGAAATGTGATAAAGTTCATTAGATATGTATTTTTTCTGGAGAAATGCTTTTTTAAAAGTATTTCACTTACAGTAATAGTATGATTGCGGATGATTTAATTTTTTTATAATATTAACTGAATCAATTTTAAAATTTGTATTGTCTTTCTAAGGATATGTGTCTTTTTTAATTGTTTTGATTGCGAATAATTTTTTTATTGTCCACCCGTTTTATCGAAATTTTATTTCGATTATATCTGGCTCCGACCCGCTTCGTGCATCTGACTCTGACTATGGTGGGTGAATCTCTCAACCGAGATTTTTCGCATACGTCAAAGTTTAAACGAGATCGAACCGCTTATTATTCGGACTAACTTATTGATGCTAATAATTTAATTTTGAACTAACATAAGGCTCAATAATCACAGCCCAAGCAAAAGGCTACTTTTGAGGATCGTTTATCTATTTTGTTATCCAAATCCAATCATTAAAAATAACGCAGTATATTTAATTGTCAACGTCGTCTTCTTTTTTTTTGAGTTAAGACAACTTGTTTTAAAAAAAAAATCTAGTTTCTTAAGAAACAGATAATCAGATCAATATAATAAATATTCACATCTAGTTCATAGTTGTTTCTAGTTATTTTTGTCTTCTTATTTCACGGAATTCCAGATCAATCCCTGTGATTTCGCAGACCAAGTTGCAATACGCAGCACATATTATTCTAATGATTCGGACTCTCAGAAACAGACGCAGCACGTGGATTCCTTGCAAATCCGATTGCTGCTTCCAAGAGGAACTGGGTATAGATGTCATGTGCGAGTCTGATTTGGATCTGAAGGGTACGCCATTTGACTTCTCCTCTATTTTAACCTTATTCACCGGAATCTACAGGGTATTTAATATCTTAATCTGTTTTATATCTTATTAGAGGATATGGTTTTGCTGCTGAATTGATAAAGATACGGCATGCACATATAAAGCTGCGTTCTTGGGTGTCTGGGCTTGTGCTCCATTAGTTAACAGGTTCATTGTTGGAACTTCATGAAGATTCCATATTTTTTGCAATGTCATTTTGTTTTCACTTATATATATATAACGGATAACGAGGGGTTGATTTCCCAACTTGCACTCTTGACATGTGTGTTTAGCTCTTGAAATAAATGTTTGCATGTGAGCTGCATAATAGATGTTTGAGAATAAGCCAATTAGAAATTTTGGATCTACGTGACCTGAACCTGAATGCAGTCTTCAATATAATATTGTTAGGCTTGGCTTTACTATTGAAAGCATGTGTTTGCCTAGTGTGTACGATAGTGGCAATCTAATGTTGCAGGATCTCAACAATTTACCTGGAGAATGCATGGCTCTTGATCAGAGGAGACTGACTAGCTTCTAAGATAGGCAATTCCGTAGATTGTCCGTATGGTACGATTTTGTTGTCGCTTGTAAATCACTTATGAGGGCATTCTGAAAGTTCATAAATATTAACTTGACCTGTAAAGCTAGGTTCTTATATGAGGCTATCACGTTTGCACCGTGCCAAGACTGATTAATATTCACTTTCACATCAAGAAGTACTCCTATGGTTTTCTTTTGGGTGAGCCAGGGGTACCGGCAATGCAGGAAGCTAATTACAGCTTTGGGTTATTTATCTTTTCAGGACTCCATAATCTTCAAGCATGATTTACTAAAAATTTTCTTTACCAGTTTATTGAGTTCTATTAAAATTTGCACCCATGGTTTCTAGATTAAACTGGATGATATGTTCAAGAACTTGACAAAAGCGAATAGAGGCACACTTCCTGCTGTCCCAGATCTTGATATATGCTTGTTCTTGGTGCTTGACCAAAGCCATCAGATTTTAGTTCATGCAAAGATCCAACAATTGTTTACTTCCCATGACACCTGAATAGTGACTTCATTCTGGAAAGAAGAACGACATAACCAATAAAGCGACAATCAAGTTGCTTATAAACACAAACACACGCGTGCATGAACACTTATTTTCTGACGGATGAAAGATGAGAGTTGTAATGTCATGTGAGTTCTTGGTGTTGAGATATGATCTGAGCTGCATCGTCCAATAATCTAGCTCTAGCATAAAAGATCAATGCATTGGAAATTCTAATTATGCTTCATAAGTCTTAGACAGATTTACAAACAATCCAGCTCTAGGATAATAGAACTGGACCATACAGCATAATTCATTGCTTCATAATTCCCAAATGAGTCTTACATTGAAGTCACTCACCCTCTCTCTCTCTCTCACTCTCACTCTCGCTCTCATACATTAACTGGCCTTTATAAGGTGCAAAACAAAAGGACCAGAAAAAAAGGGTCGAAGGGTAGAAATTTCAAAATTCCTGACTATCTACACATTGGACTGTGAGGATGGTGGGAACAAGAAAGCATGTCCTCAGAGCACCTGTCTGTTGAGTGGAAAACTTGAGTGGAAACCTTGTCCTTCTTTCCCTCTATCATCTTTAATATGCTCTCGAAGGCAGATACCTCACAAGGGATCCTCAGAACACCGGTCTGTTGAAACCCAAATTCTTCTTCTGCTTCCCTCAGTAACATGTGGAAGGCCTGATGACCCAAATACTCAGTGGGTATAATGAACCTCTGTAGCTCTTCCCCAACACAAACAGCCAGATATCCCTTGGGAACAAAATTGCTTGACCCTCCTTCACGTTCAGATAAAGAAAGTGTCCTTTTCAGAAACTTGATGCTTTTACTACTGCTGCTGCTTGTGGTGGTGGTGGTGATGGTTGTTTTTGAAGAGCTAGCCACACTTCTCCATTTCTTGAGGATCTGCCGAAGCCTAACAATTTCTGTGATCTTGTTAGACTTCTTTGAATCCATGGACATGGTTCTGGCCTTCTGGGTTATTGGTAGTTTGTCAGTTGGTTCTCTCTTGTTCTAAATAGCCTAAACCTGCGTATGTGGGGCTGGTGTATGCTGCTAATTTATAGAAGACTGAGTAAGACCTTGGGAATCCTGAATGTTAATTTGTTGATTTTTATAATACAAGAAGACTGTATACATTTGCATTTTCTGTGCCACAGGAAAAAAACCTACCCAGGAATTTTCTAGTTATTTTTGAGGTTTCAATTTGTTTATCCCTGGTTTCACATGTGACTGGTCGCTGTAACCCTGAACTCTCTCTGTCTTTCATCAATCCTTGTTTTGAAGGTTAAATCCATGTGGGGTTGCTTTATTCAAATCAAGGGTGACAAGTCTGAGAATCAAATATTTTACATATTTTTTGCTGATTAAAGTTAGTAAATGGTTCTGGCTGGTTTGATTTTCGACGCAAACCGCCCTAACAGCCAAGGTACCCCAGTTAGTAGGACACAATTGTACCGTTCAAACCTCCCTTTTGTTTGATTGCTCACTTTTTCCACCTTTCATTTTTAGTTTTGATCTCTGCCTTTGATTTGAATGCCTTGATTTCACAAATAAAAGTCATTTGAGTCCTTCTAAGAGATCCATATGACTCAGCATTAAATTTAAAACACACCCAGACGGTGGCCAAGTCAGTTCCACGAGCTTTATGTTCGAAGTCCAACTTCAATCTCGAATTCTTGTGCGCAAAGTTAATAATATTAGAAGTTCAATGTACCGTACGACAGCTGGGGTAAAATGTAAGAAAGAGAGAAATGCCAACTATTCAAACTTTTTGAAAAGAAAATGCAATATAAAAGCTGGTTTGGTAAGATCTAGAAAGATTAAAATATATATATAGTTTTATGAATTATCTGCTGCCTATTAATAATTTACAGCAAATTACATTTGATTTTTCTTCATTGGCCTTCAATATTGAATGTAAAGAAATGTGATAGAATTTATTAGGCATTATCTTTTGTTTTTGGTTCAATAAATATATGATGTTTTATAATTAGTAGTAAAGGATGTATATATACCACAAAATTTATATTGTCTTTTTAATCTACCCAGACGAACACCAAAAAATAGCATCATTGCTTGACCCTTGAAGATATATGTAGCTATTGAATGTCCATAATGCTTGCATGGGAATTAAAATAACTATTTGAATGTGTGTTTTAAAAAAAAAACTCTTAATTCTTTTTATAAAATTTGGTTATGGGTCAGGAAAGTGCCATGATAATTTTTAAAAAACAAACTTGGAAGAGATATTTGACTTCAATTCTTTAATTAGACAATGATTGGAAAATCATTAAGGGGCTTCTAACATGATCCGCATTCGTTGCACCAAGTGAAGAACTTTGAGGATGAAATTAAGATAATCAAATGGTTATTGGGTGATGGGAGTTGGGAGACTATTATTTTATTTCAACTTAAGAAGTTTGACGAGATGCTTCTCAATGTCCAATCAAATCATTGAACTAATATTAAAGAGACTTGTGTTTTTCATATGGATTAATCATAACAAAAAATGGTTTTTTTCATTAAGAGAGTAAGCTTTAACATCATGGGAAATTGCATCATCAACCTGAGAGATTTTCGATCATACGATGATGGATTAATCATATAACTTTGTTTTGTATACAAATTTTGTATGGCTTTGGAGCTCTGGAAGACAATATGTTTCCATGGTAGTTTTTGTAGAACAGGGCAAGTTTAAGGTTACATTATTGAAAGGATTCGTCACTTGTCAACCAAATTTGCAAGCTGTTCTTCGTAACATATCCTACGACGATGCTCTAAGAAAGTCGACATCAGAATGCTTCCTCAGAATTTAAGATTGTAATTCAACGTTTTTTCTCAAGGGAATGTAAAACATGTTTATTTAAAAATGACCATATAATCTCAGTCATTCCTTTAAAAATGTCCTACACACACTTTATATTCTTCTTCTTTTTTTGACACATCACTTTATATTATCTGATTATAAATAATTATTTTGACATAATTTTTTTTATATAAAAAGTGGGTATTATGAGTTCATAAAGAAAGTGCAATTAGGTAGCTCCAACTTCCCTCACCAGCAGATTTTCCTAAATTACCAAATGGTACTCGTTTGAATTAAGAATCCCAACAACAAATGTTTAATTGGGAATCTTTTCTAACCTTACCAATTCATATCATTTTGCCAGCTAATTGGATTGCAACAAATAATCAATTTAGCTGACTGGTGAATTACTCTTCTCGGATGAACACGAGGGGAGCTTACGATCTCAATCACAAATATCTACGGTTCACTCTATAATTCTTTTAAAAGGGAAAATTGATTATTGAATCTGTTTTTTTTCTCTGAGTGAGAAAATAAATCCAGGAAAAAAAAGAGGTCACCACCCCAATTTAGAGCCATGTGTGTATTGTTATGGTGTTTGATAAGCATGGAGGGATAGGCTGGCATTTATTATTAAATTGGTTTCCTTTGTCACCCACCCCAATTCAATAATTCAAATTAATCATTAAAAGGTTACAACATTCAAAATATAAAACAAATTAATTAATACTTAATTAAGAAAGGGCTCTTGAAGAAGCCCAATGTGGGAAGAGAATAAGCGGCCCATTTGAAACTTTCAGAACATCGTAGCCCAAAATGAAAAACGCACCGTTTTGGTTATAAAACAGAATCTAGGCCGCTCTTTTTTTCCAACCAAGCTGAGCCGTCGATTGCAACTTTATTTCAGCCGCCGTCTCTCTGTGCCTCCATGGCTGTCTAGTCTGTTACTCAATCGTCAACCCCATACTCGCCAGCGCTGCTGCCCACCGTTCGCTTCCTTAGCACATATCCCCGTCCTTGTACCGCTTGTGATTAGTCGGGATAGATTGGCCTCATCATTCACCCGTCGCCCATCGTGCTCGTCTAAGTCTTCATCACCGTCTCCCCCCGTGGTCCTCCTCGCCGTCGCCCAGATCCGCATCGTCATCTGGAGAAGAAAGGTAAGGTTCCATTCTTCCATACACGCTGATTTCTTATTCTTTAAAATGCTTTAAATATCCCCCTTTCCTTCACAAATTAAACCCCTCTATCTTTGTAATATAGTATTCTAAATTAGAGTCTTATTTTTCAAAGTATTGGGTGATGCACAGTGGAGTCTTGTGCTAGAGAATAGGGCGTAACTTACATTGTGTTTTTTTTTATTATTTTAATCATGTGTTCAGTTTTGAGATTGCAATTACTAGTCACTTGCGGCAGTGCTGGCATAACCAAGAGTTAGTTGAACAATTAAGTTCCACCTCTCCTGGTTCAAAAGATTTGCATTTCAGTCTCATTTTCTGCAAAATGGTTGGGAAAAGTTTAAAGCATGCTCAGATATGTAAGTTCTAAGAGGAAATTGACCTTGGACTTTGCCAGGCACCGGAAAAGGCTTTAGCCCTCTCTTGCCAGCAAGTTCTTGAAATGAATCGTTCAGCTTCTTGATTGAGCTCTACTTAACCTGCCAGCTCTGAATTAATAATTCGGATCACTCACATTGCCTTCACCAAGATGGAAAGGGAAAGATGCAAAAGCTAAAAAAGATTCAGAAGCTGAGGCGCACAAAGAGCCCATGTCAAAGATAATATCACAACTTCAGTCTTCTCTAGTTCAATCATATGCTACTGGATTTCTCTCTGGTAATAGTGTTCTGGTTGTTCTTGAAGCAGAACAAACAGATCTCTTTGTTAAAGCATGCTTTGGTCAACCAGTGAGCACAGTTGAGAATGACAAACAGTGGTTTTAGTTAGGCTTGGAAGAAGCCTTTTACCTTTGCTATTCATTGAAATGCCTTAAAATCAATGGCAGTAATGCCAACCCCCAAGATGACCAAGAGCTACGGCATTGCATGAAATCCAAGAAAAAAGCATTCTCTTGTTTATACAAAGGTTATTCTCACCTTCGATCGAAAAATTGGGTGGTGAGGCCTGGAGCTCAGTATGGTGTGGACTTTGTTGTCTATCGTCATCATCCAGCTCTGGTCCATTCTGAGTATGGGGTACTTGTTTTATCAGGTGGGGATGATAATGACCTTAATGGAAGATTGAGAGAGTGGTCTGATTTTCACTGCACAACCCGACTACTTGGAAGTGTTGCAAAATCTTTGTTGATTCTGTACATCAGTAAAGATGGGGTTAGTGATGATTCACCTTCATGCATGGCAAAATATACGGTAGAAGAGCGCACAATCACTAGATGGAGCCCTCTACAATGCCGTGAAGGATGAAGGCTGTTTGTAAACATAGGTTACAGAAACAGATAAGATATGTTGTATACAGGCAATATAATGCCATTAAATTATATGACAAGTTATTTGTCCGTAGTCTATATCTGAGCATATTTTGGCACATTCAACAAAAAGTTTATGTAGAGAAGGATAGCATTTGCTTATGATTTTGAATTGCTTAGCCACAAGGGTATATGTTCCTCCCACGGACTCCTTATTGACGATGAGCTTTGCTTAATCTGTGGTAAAACTTGGCCTGGTCCCTCTGCTGCATGTAGCAGGCGATAACGTGCTGTGCAAAGGGATCGGGATTCCGGGCTGAGGTTTTAGGTGGGCGCCACCCAACCTCATGAACCTCTATTTGTGTAGTAGGATGACTCAATAGTCAATACAATTAAATGGGCTTCGTTGATGAAATTTGACAGTCACTTAAAAGGATACCGAATAATTAAGGAGGATTATTCTAAATGGTAAGCGGTTTGGTATTGCTTAAGCGAAATCTCGAGTTCGAGTTTTGGCGTATGTAGAAAATTTTCATTAGGAGACTCACCTACCATAGCCAAGTGAGTGATGCGGATCGGATCCGGATGTAGTCGGGATAAAGTTCCGGTAAATTGGGTAGGCAAAAAAAAAAAAGAAGGATACCGAATACATGTTTTGGCTTTTTTCCTCCTCATTTTACTTCTTCGGTAGGGAAGAAAAGAAAGATGCTCACTTTCGCCATTAAAAAAATTCATCATTTCAATGTTGTGGTGAAACGTACGAAATCAAAGTTTAAATCATATCTAGTTGTTTGACCAAAAATCCACAAGGCATGAGTACTAACTTGAAAATTCTATTGCTTGCAACTTAGGTTCTGTTTGGTCCAACATGAAGGGAGGGTAATGAGTGGGAAGGATTTTAATGAAAGAAATAATAGAAAAAATTTTAATGTTATCTTGTTTGATTTACGCATTGTTTGGTATGGGTAATTTGGAAGGGAGAAGGGGAGGGATCTTGCTCCCCTCCCCCCTCCCCTTGTTTGGATATTTAAAACTTTTAGAAGGGGAGAATTTTTTTTTTTTAAATTTTCCTTCCCCTCTAAAATTAGGGGAATTTGGAGGGGAAGGGTAATATTTATATTTTATAATATTAATATACTCATAATTTTTTTAATATCCCAATATTTTTCCTATATTATATTTTATTAAAATAATATATAGGTAAATTTGTCTATATACAAATATTTTCCCTCCCCTCCCTTATTGAACCAAACAAGTTAATATAAAAATTATTCCCTTCCCCTTTTTTAATGTTAATCCAAACAAGGTAATAATAAAATTCCTCCTCTTCTCTTTCTTCCCTTGCCCTCTATTAAAATTCCTCCCCTTCTCTCCCTTCCATTGAGTCAAACACACCCTTAGGGAGGGAGAGGAGGGAAAATAATATTCATCTAGTCATTAATATAAGAACTAGTTAATTTTTTTAGATAAATTAAGAAAACTAAATAAAACAGTTACTTATAATTAAATCTAATTTATCAAGACAAATTTATATTATATACTCTTTAATCTATTCAAATCAGTCGATTAGCTTTTATAGTAATTATAATTAATTTATTTATTTAATATTCTTGATGTATTAAAAAAAATTAACTACCAAGAGGAGTAATACATGGACTATTATATATCTTTAACATTTGAAAAACGATGGGGCACAAAAGTGAAGAGCTCCACGCATTGGAACTGCTATCATCAAGCGACAGTTTTTCAAGTTTGGGTCTTTTCTCTATGTTGAACGCAGCTGAGAATGCAAGTGAACTCATGGCTTTTGTCCCGTGATTCCATGGACAAAAGTGAAAATGTAAATAAATCACAATCCCTTCCAAATAAAAATCATTAAAATTGTGCAATTCTTTATCAATGAGTTATACTAATCTGTCTGTGTGAGTCACTTTCCGAAAGTGGTGTAAGTGTAAGAAATAATTACAAGCATGAATAGCTTCGCCTGATCCATGCTATGCATGGTAGAGACCATAATGGAGCACTGGAATTTAGAGGCATTTCTAGCGCTTGCTCTCGATCTGCTTCAATTTCCTAAAATGTGGATCTATCTGGAGCTTCAAATCATGTCTCATATCTCTTTCTGGCAGAGTGGAAAAATTTCAGAGAATGACAAACAGTATATTTCATCCGGGTTTTCCAATGACTCAGTGTTGACGAGTATTGTGCTTTTTATTTTTTTCGGTAGAGTTCAGATAGTGAGACTAATACGTAGAGAGCATCTTGTTTTTTGAAGCTAAATGAACAGAATACGTAGGAAATGATATGAATGCAAGGCCAATAATTTATGTAAGCTGAGACACATGGTAATAGTGGTGGAGAATATTAAAAGGTATATTCTGGTGAATAGGAGCAAGTGCCACGTACCAAATGGGGCATGTCTCAATTCAAATGTAATTAAAGATGAGGTTTTTGTGACGTTGACGTTGGGAGCACTATAAAAACAGGGGATGATGAAGCAAGGTGGATTCCTTAATAATAATCCACTTCCTCCACAGGCTTTGTTGGCCACCCACTCCCCATTATATATTTACATATGAGATTGGCCACTTCCTTTTCCACCATTTTATTTAATTTCGCCTCCTACAGTTATATATTCAGAAAAAAGTATCACGCACGAAAATTATAATTGTGCATACAGAATATTTCTGAATTGTTCATCTTTACCTAATTAAATATAAAATAAACCATATTTATATTATAAAAGACAAGAACACCAATATTCAATATAAAACTTATAGTTTGTGCAACTATTTACTAATTATGAACCATATTTATATTATCGATGGATGGTTTCAAGCTGTAACTTGATATAAAATATAAAATTTAAAACAAATCTGATTATCATCACAAAAGTTAGAGGAAAATATTAATAACATAATATAACAGTATTCATAAATAATGTGAGTCATTTTTTAAACTCCACGTGATACATACACGTATAAACCACCTAATTATTCTTAAACATATCTAGGCATAACATAATGGTCAACAATGATGCACAGTGTCCACTATATATATATCACATCGTCCCAAAAGCTGGCTTTAGAAGAAAACAACACACCCACAAAACTAAGTCATGGCTTCCTGTTTTTGATCGAAACATTTGAACACAGCCAGGTAATGCTGCCCTATGACAATCCTGTACTTTCACTTACTTTTTTAATTTATCGACCAATTTATATTTTGTTTTCCTTTCCCCCATATTCCCCAAGAGCAGTAATCCTGCGTATAACACGAAGACTAATTTTTGTATTCCTGATCAACCATCATTTTCTATACATAAGGTAGAGCTTAGCTTGACGAACCAAAAACTAGTCTTATTTATATTTTCTTGAACTACTTGAGTGAATGGATGTTTTCAGTATCGATTTAAAATCGTGTTTACGAGCTTATCATGCTGTGGCAGTATCGCACATTTCACACTACCATTTCCCCTCAAATAATAATTTGTCCACTATAAGTGTAAAGCATGAACGACAAACATGACAGTGAAGTATGAAAACCCGATGAAGGAAAAGGAGTTAGGTGTCGACAAAGCCTCACGATTGTATATATAATATAAAGAAATATGGGTTTGATTTGTAAAATACCTAAAAAGAAAGGGCTTTTTCTTGTTCGCACACCAACTTTATTTTCGCAATGAATCACGCATTCGAAGGAGTCCACATACGTCAATTCTTGCTTGACGTGTATAAATATCGACGCCGCTCAGAACGAAGAGAGCCAGAAGTAATTGTGTCAGCACTTAGCTTGTGTTGTGGAGTTGTTCAGGAACTAGCTAGCATTGGCATTTGCAGGGAGAGATGGAATGGAACAAGTGTTATGTGGACGTGATTTTGGTGCCTTTGGCAATTCTAATGAACTTTGGTTACCATGTGTGGTTGTGGCACAGGGTTAGGACTCAGCCTCACACTACCATTATTGGCATCAATGCCAGTGGACGCCGAAACTGGGTCGCTCAAATGATCAAGGTCTTCATTTATTCATTCGTGTGTTCCTGTATATAACTATACCTGCAAGCCATCTGATCTTTGATTTCACTTTTCTGCATAATCACTTCCATTTTGATTATGCCCTGCGTTCATGCATGCATTCACATTTAACCTTTTTAAATAATCTGGGATTGGATTTCTTACAATATCATATTGCACGCATTGCCTGCTAGATCAAAAGGGATTTTGTTCCCAAAACTCGATCTTCTGATAATTTTTACTAAGGAAGATGGGAATTGAGTTTCATCTTTCTGATTATGCGGTATGATTTGGTGAATATCCACGATTCTTAATCTAGTGAGTTATAGCTTGTCTTTGAAAATGTGCATGCAGATCCTAAACAAAAAGTCCCCAGACCTATTTATGCTAGTTCTTGTGTGCTTATAAACAGTTCCTTTGATTATGAATTCCACATACATCCGCAGCTTCTACTGTTGTTGCGTGATATTGAGGATCTTAGTGCTTTAACAAGTGGCCATCACATTTTCCATTATCTTGTACTGTGTTCTATCACAGTCTATTTTGCACAAACATATTCTGGGCACGTTAATTTTTTGGATCTGTGATTTTCCCATGATTCTAATTAAGAGAAAGAAAGAAAGAAGCATTTCAGATCGTACACCATAAGCTTTATAATCAAAAAGTGGCAGACACGATTTCATTGCAGCATTGTCACAAACATATTCCGTGCATGTTTCATTTCCTTCAGTTTTATTTCTTGGGTGACCCACCAAAAGTTAACAACGTTGTATGCGTTGTATGGATGAACATATATAACAGGACAACGAGAAGAAAAACATCCTAGCAGTTCAATCATTAAGGAACACACTCATGGGATCAACCTTAATGGCTACAACAGCGATCTTGCTCTGCTCAGGCCTAGCAGCAGTTATAAGCAGCACTTACAGTGTAAAGAAGCCTCTGAACGACACCGTGTATGGAGCCCATGGTGAATTCATGGTGGCTCTCAAGTACGTCACCCTCCTCACCATCTTCCTCTTCTCCTTCTTCTGCCATTCTCTGTCCATAAGGTTCATAAACCAAGTGAACATCCTCATCAACACGCTTCAAGATCCCATGTCCATGATCACACCAGAATACCTTCATGAGCTCTTGGAGAAAGGCTTCATTCTCAACATTCTGGGAAATAGGCTCTTCTACGCAGCAATCCCTCTTCTGCTTTGGATCTTTGGCCCTGTCTTGGTCTTCTTGTGCTCTTGCACTATCGTTCCTGTGCTTTACAATCTCGACATTACTTTTTCAAGTGCCAAGAAAGGGGCGAATAAGGACATCAATGAAAATCGTGATGATTATGTATGAAGTTTGTTTGAATAATATCAAGGTCGGGGTTCAAAGTTGCAAATAACATTTTCTTGTTTGCCAGAAATCACGACGAAAAATGCATGCTTCATCCTCTGTATTAAGCTTTCGCCGGAAGTTTTGAGCTGCTTCTTCAGAATCGATATCATACGATTTCTCCTTCCGTTGTGAGCATTTTTTCTTCAAAAAAAAAAAAACAAAATTAGTCTGTCGATTAATATATATTTATACATTCACGCGGAAAAAGGAGGAGAGCGTAAGCTGGTTTAACTTTTATTTTCCCATTGATAAGTTAATGGATCATATTTATGGAAGTGGCTACTCAAAGTCAAAGAAATATAAGTGGAGAAGTGTTTCATGCGGAAGATTAATTAATTAATTAATTAAATCCAAGTGCGAGGAGGTAAGGGTTGAAAGCGAAAAGCTATATATGTGCCCAATAACGTGGTTTACATTTTAGTTAGGTCACAAAATTAAATTATTTATTTTAAGATATGTATATTGCTTATTAATTTTAAGAGATTAAAGACTTAATGACTGATAAAATTGCTGAGAGGAGTTAATATTTTCGTCAACTTGAGTTAGCTAGCGAGTTTGAGGCAAGTGTTATTTACATCTTTATATTTTTTTTATTAGTTGTTCACTCGATTCACTGTATCACACCTTGTTTTTTCTGCTATAATATCCCTCTTTGCTAAAGAAAAGGACTATACTAAAGGCCAATAAGCCCAATAAATAGCCCATTATAGGCTTACAAAGCCGAATGAAAAAGTGACGGATTAGTTGAAGGCCCATTGTAGGCTTCCTAAAAAAGAACAGTTGCAAATGCTATTTACGTGCCCCAGGCTCAACAAGGTGCAATAGATCTGCAGAGCGGGATTCTTCATGCTGAGGAGAAGGATTACAAAACTGCATATAGTTATTTCTTCGAAGCTTTCGAGTCTTTCAATGCTCTTGGAGACCCCAAGGCTATTTTCAGCCTAAAATATATGTTGTTGTGTAAGATCATGGGGAGCGAAGCAGATGATATCGCTGGGATTATTTCTTCTAAAGCAGGCCTTCAATATGTTGGGCCTGACTTGGATGCCATGAAAGCTGTTGCAGATGCTCATTCGAAGCGATCCCAAAATCTTTTTTTTTGTTATAAAAAAATTTAAAAAAAAAGTTAAACCCATCTCTCGCCAGGACGAAATCCCTCTTCCTCCTAGGTGATATCAATGTCAATCAGGGTGAGCTGTCTATTAACCTCAGGCATAAACTTAGGCACATAGGAGTTAAGATGTCTCTCTAAGTGTCGCGACTGGAATTACAATAAAATAGTACTCTCTAGGGATCGAATATGTTCTAAATGATTGCATGTCTCACTTCTTCGTCAATTGAATCCCTGAAGTTATTTGAGATTGCTTTGAGGGATTTCAAGGCACAATTGGAGGAAGACCCAATTGTTCACAGGCACCTCTTATTTCTGTATGATACCCTTCTGGAGCAGAATCTTGGCAGATTGATCGAGCCATTCTCAAGGGTTGAGATTGCACATTGATTATATCGCACTATTTTTCATTTATGAAGTTCTAGTTCATAATCAATATTTTCAAATTAATTTTACGCTAATTTTAATATACATATATATATACGGATACATATAATAATTCGACGTTGACTTTTCCAAAAATTTTATAATAACGATCTATATTAATAGAATGCTTATTAGATATGTTTATCAAATATTTTGTACTAGTAAATTAATTTTTTTTTAAAAAATGGAATAAACATCGCACATGGGGTAGATTCCCGACTTTTTGTCGGATCCGTCCATTTCCTTTAGGCAGAACTTCACCCTTAAGAAACCCACTTTTAATTGTTCATGAACCATCCACTTGCCCATTTTCATGTATTCAATCTTTCTACAAAAAGCTACTTGTCCGGTAATAAATATAAGATTTATTTAAATAAATTAATTTAATTAAAAAAATTAGTTATTATAGTATATTTTTTAAAAAATATTATAATTATATTCTTTAACTCATTCCCTCGTTATTTTATTTGATTATTATTGAGAGAGTATCAATAAAAATAATTTAAAAAATAACTGATAAATTTAAAAAATATACCTTATATTTATGACTAATATCAACTCACTAATTAAATAATATATTTAGGAGCGGAGGAGATATTATAGTAATATTTAATTAGTATATTGACTGTTTGATAAAGTGATCACTGGTATATTTCAACAACAACAACAACAACAAAGCCTTTTCCCATTAAATGGGGTCGGCTACATGGATCATACGACGCCATTGTGCTCTGTCAAAAACTAAATCCTTGGATAGGTTATTGACCAGGAGATCCCGCTCAATGACCTCGTTGAGCGTTCTCTTTGGCCTTCCTCTACTCCTTTTAACCGGACTCCATACTATTTGATCCACCCTCCTCACCGGCGCATCCCTTGGCCTTCTTTGTACGTGTCCAAACCACCTAAGACGGTTATCCACTATTTTCTCCGCAATAGGTGCCACTCCAACTCTTCCCCGTATTTGTTCATTACGAATCTTATCTTTTCTTGTATGCCTACACATCCATCTCAACATCCTCATTTCGGCTATCCCAACTTTATGCTCTTGTTGTCCTTTTAAAGCCCAACATTCACTTCCATAAAGTATTGCTGGTCTTATAGCAGTACGATAAAACTTTCCTTTTAATTTATCTGGTACTTTCCGATCACATATAACCCCAGTAACCTTTCTCCATTTAAATCACCCAGCTTGGATTCTATGATTAACATCCTCCAAAATTTCACCATCTTTCTGTATAATTGATCCCAAATATTTGAACTTATCTATTTGTGGAATAACTTGATCTCATAATCTGACCTCCAAATTACTTCTAACTTGCCTCTTAGAAAAATTACAATGCATGTATTCAGTTTTACTTCTACTCAGACGAAAACCCTTCGACTCTAAAGTACTTCTCCATAACTCAAGTTTAAAATTGATCTCTTCTCTTGACTCCGCCATAAGAACTATATCGTCCGCAAAAAGTATGCACTTAGGGATTTCGTCTTGAATAGGCTTAGTTAGAACATCCACTACCAGATTAAATAAATAAGGACTCAAAGATGATCCCTGATGTAGACCAATCTTTATGGGAAAATCCTTTGTTTCTCCCCCAGATGTTCTTACAGTAGTAGTTACCCCTTCATACATATCTTTTATTGCTTTGATATATGCTATCCGTACACCTTTTTTTTTCAAAACTTTCCAAAGCACCTCCCTTGGAACTCAATCATACGCTTTTTCTAAATCAATGAAGACCAAATGCAAGTCTCTTCTTTTGGTCCGATACTTTTCCATTAACCCCCTTAATAAATAAATCTCCTCTATTGTAGACCTACCTGGCATGAAACTACACTGATTCTCCGTAATATCAGTCTCTAGATCACTGGTATATTTCATTGGCAAAAAAAGAAAAAGAAAAAGTGAACACTGGTATATACGCGCTATTAGTATTCGTCTCATTGAAAAGGGGAAAAGGTGAAATAATCAAAGTTATACAAGTGAACCTCCTTTTGAGTCTGCCCAGTTTGACATCAAAGCAACCGGTTAAAGCGAAACCACGACATAAATCAATTGATTAAATAAATAAATAAATATCCATACGTATAATTAATAAAGCATGGCTGTGACTTGGCTGCTAAGTAATGCTGATTTTCTCTTCTTATAATAACCCTTTTCATAAGTTGAGTTGCTTTTTCCCCTTTCGCTTTTGAATGTGTTCAGAAAGTTTTTACGTACTTTTAACACGTCTACATGCTGGCCTCGCTAATTAAAAAGAGCAATGTCATTTGAGTTCAGATGTTTATCAACAAGTAGAAATAAATTAATGTCAAGTGGAAGCTCACTGTTTTAGAAGGTTGAAGATGGTATTGGTATGGCTTTCATTTCAGAAATAGATGAAGTGATCAGAATAACCCATTTGTGTAATCTAAGACACAGAAAGCTTTTTCAACACGATATATCCACAGCCCTTCATTTTTTCCCCCGTCTTTTTCTTTGTTGTTTTCTAACCATTTATTTAAAATAAAAGTAATAAGTAATTAAGGACTCTGATTTTCTAAACGCGCATATACATATGTGGAGGTTTGGTTCCTAATTTTTATATACAAAACAAACTTAATTAATTGGATGAAATAATTAAGTAGTACCATTTATTGATAATCAATATTACGTACGTACACATGCATATATATCTCCCCCCTTTCCCTCTCACTTTCTTATTGTTTATCAACACATCTTTTTATATTCCTTTTTTGGTAGGAAAAGTTAGAGTTTGGTTCCGTGCTTAGCTCATTATAGTTAAGATATATCTCAAAGCTCAAAAAAAATATTCATAGAGATATTTATAGACTACTCATCAACAACACTCTCTCCTCTTTTTTCTATTTTTTTCACTATCTCTCATCTCTCTTCTATTTTTTTCACTATCTCTCATCTCTCTTCTATTTTCTTCACCCTCTCTCTTCTCTCCTCTATCTTTTTTACCTTATCTCCTTTCTCATACATACCCTTTTTAATAATTTTCCAATTACAAAATCTTTTTAGTAATAACTATCCAAACACTCATTTATCCAAAACTATTTTTTTTCATAAACTCTTCTCTAAATTTTTTTTTTCATAAGCTGTCAAAAAACTTTTTTTTTTCATAAGCCTTTTTAAAAAAATTTATCCAAACACACACATAGATGAAAATCCTTCAAATATATACGTGATCAGATTAAATAAACAGTAAAAGAGCAAGAGAGCAAGTGTATGTAATTGGATCTATGTGTGTGGCTGTCCCATTCAAAAATGACAATGAAGAATTGAAGTTGAGTAGAACTTCCACCTCAAGAAAGCCACTTTGATCAAATTGCACGATGGCTTTACAAAAAGTTAATTAAAAGTACACACACATGCCTCCAAATTAAATTAATATTTAACTCGTGCATTATATATTGACTTTGTCTTTATTACCCTTTAATTTGCTTTTTCTTACTCTTTTTCTCTCTTCAATTTCTACATCCCATGCGTTCTCTACAAAACGACATCACGGGTTCCATAGCCTTTTCCTTAATAAACTATTACGTGTTTGGATTGTGCACTCAAGTTCTGCACCATAGGGTTCCCACTCAACAAGTCACCTTTTCAATTATTTATTTCTCGTTTTACATAACATGTAAAAATTAAAGTCTGAACCCGTGGATACCATTATCCTTTAATTTCCTCGCCAAATTTACATTCCAGCCATTCTAAATTTTTAACCTTTTAATTAATTAAGTCTCTTCTATTTTTTATCAACGATTTACCAAAAAGAATCATGCAAATATTTTGTGAGGATTATTTTATTATTAATTCTATATCCATGACATTTATAAATTGAGGTTCAATACTTCAAAACTTCAATTTAGATTGCGGGCTTCATAAATCAACAACAAAAGCTATTTATTATTATTTTCTACTTAATTAAGACATTATAAATTAGATTACTTATATCTACCATTCCCCCTGATATATTTTGAGAGAGTTGACATTTATTATTGACGGAGTATGCTTTTTGTATCTAAAATAAAATAGAGGAATAAAATATGAATACGCATGGGAGCTCTTGTCCTAATTTTATTTTTATTAACTATATATAAATATATGCGTGATACGCTTATTTATTTTAATACTGGGAATTCAGATTAAATAAGTAGAGCAAGTAATTTAGTAATAAGGTGGAAGGAACGTTTTGTCTTTTACCTAGAACTTGCCTAGTGCTCGAAGGGGCGCAAAGAGTGACTTTTTACTAATTAAGTTGAAACACAATGGACGGTTCTTATTAATCCATCGTCATCATTTTTGGCACACTAATCTTCCATTAATGATTTGATTTTCGATGCATGGGCCCCGCTTCTTTTTGGGTTTAGTCTAAAATTAATTGTGTTGTTTTGAGTCTTATTTGAATTTTCGGAAATGAATAGCATTATTCAGGTGAATAAACTTTTATATATTTTATATTACATGTGACTGTTGAGAACGATCACAGGATGATATTTTATATTGATTTGATAGAAACAAGTTATATTTTGTGTATAATCCAGGGATAATAAATAATACTACAGTGTTGAAAAGTAAATTAAAAAAATAATATATTAATTAATTACAACTAAATATAATTTTTTTAAAAGTAATTCATATTATATACTCTTTAATAAATTAAAATCATATAATTAATCTTTATATTTATTATAATTAATTTATTTAATATATTTAAAAAAATTAACTAACTATTATATTAAAAAATAAAAGAATATATAGGTACATGCATGCACTGTATATCACTAACAATAATGTACATGTATTTTTTTAAATAATCTCTGTCGAACTTATTTGTTGTTTGCGTATTTCAATTATCGTAAGATCCAGAAATTAATTAATGTCTTTATCAATCTAATTTCATGCCTTCCTGGATGGGTAGAGAAATTCATCAACCCCATGCTATTAGTTTCTATTTATTCCGATATTGTTGTTATCATATTAAATTATTTTTTACAAATTAAAGTACAAAAAAGTTAACACATACACACAAATTTAGAATTACATTTTTAATTCTTACAAAAATATTATTAAAAAGCCCAAAGCTTCTCAGGAGCATTAGACTTGTATATTGATTATTGAGCAATCGATTTGCTTTTTGGAAAGCACTTCGTTCATTAAAATATCATGTCTCACGGGTTCATTCCTTCCTTAAGGCGACAAACGAGGATAGTTTAGAGATTTCATATCGTCAAAAAGTTTTTGGTGCTTTTCACTTCATGTGCTGTCCAACTATATATTTTTTCTTCTTTTATTCTTCTTTTAAAAAAGATTTTTCTGCTCACATACTTTAGCGCTTCATTCCTATTTATACCCCTTCAGCTCATTCACCCACTCCCCTTTTCCCTCCCTCCCAATCTCCCCATCTATATCACTCTCTTGCTGTCGCTGTGTTCTCTCCGGCAAGATGGAGCAAAAACCAGCCGTTGTCATGTCTTCGTGCCCTTCGATTCAATCTGTTTCCGCGTCGTCCATGTACCCCGGCGGCGACTTTCCACGGTTCCCGTCGGAGTTGGATGAGGAAGAGCTTATTATGGCGATCGTGTCGGGAATGACGAACGGATCCGTTATCGACGAGGACGTGAACTCGGGCGAGTTCCCGCGTCAGAGAGTCAACAGAGGTTTCGCCGGCGGTGCGGATGCATACTTCGGCGGCGTCAGCTTCGATGACCTTCAGGCCGCTTTGGTTAGTGCTATGCTCCTGCTCTCTTTTTACTGTTACGATCGCACAGGAACCACGTTGGGGGCACTTGTTGCCACGTCATCAAGCGGTTTCGCTCACTTGTGGCGTGGCAACCTCTCATCTAGCACACTTTCTCTGTGACCGTGCTTGAAGTGGCAGCTTGTATATTGCTAGTATATTATCGCTAATCGTCATCGTCATATAGAAAACCTGAGTATAAATTGCTGTGCAAGTTCTGTTAACCTCGCGGACATGTATGTGTTGTTTGTTTGTTTTTTTCTTTGTTTTTAAATTCCGAGAATAATCTGTTACTAATACTGATACTATTCCTATAAATTTTAAAATGATTGGAGTATTTTATGAAAAAAAATCATAATTAGTCGTTCGATTGTAACTATAGTTTTCACTGCAACATAACATTTCCTCACAGAATTAAGTCTGTGAAACCCCTATTTGTGATTAAAAAGGCATGGTTATTTTTCTTGAATGATTATTATACTAATTCTGTGATGATTTCCTTTTGGCATTGTATATTCGTTCAGACTTCAGAGTTTAAAAAAGGCCCTGTGAATAGGAGTTATTTGTACTTGGTGTAGTTAACCACAACTCATGTTTTGCGGACTTCAGTAAAAGTTTTGTTGTGCCATTGTCTGATAATTTAGATCCAAGCAGAGTGGTAATTTTGTCACTGTGAATCATGCTCCGGGTCGGTGCTCCTCTAGCAATTTTATTTTATTTATTTGCCCTTTTCTTTTTGGAATTATGCGTAATTGCCTTTTCTGCCATCACGATTCGTGAGTAGATTCAAAGATAAGTTCTCTACCCCGATTGCACTCAAATGCACCCAACTTACCGTAGACACCTTTTCTTTCTTCTTATTTTCCATTATTTCTTTTAAATACATTATAATTGTAAAACAAATCGATAAAAATTCTTATTTAAAATTTTTATTACTAATGAGAAAGACTTGGTATTGAATATATTCTATATGTATGAAATTTTTTAAAATATTAATAATTTATATGTAAGAAAATATATTATATATTTTTTTATAAATAAATTTTTTAAATTAAGACTTTTCTCCTATTTTTGCAACTTAAAACTAGTGAGTCATATATGCATATATGTCGCGTAAAGTCAGGAAAACAAATACTTATAAATATTATGGTATATTTAAAATTTTTTATTATATACTCTCTCATCAATAATATATAATTTATTTAACTAATTTAATTAAATTAAAAAAAATTAGTTAATATAGTATTATTTTTCTAAAATAATATAAATATATTCTTTAATTTATTCATTTTCTCTTACTTAATTATTGTTAAGAAAATAGGTAAATATGAAAAAATATTTTATATATAATAACGAGATTAACTCTTCAATTAAATTCTATATTAAGTATATGTGAGCAGTATTAATTTTTAAAATACATTAGAACCGAAAAAAGTTAAAATATATTGATGCCTGATATCTCTTATGAATAACTGTGAGCATATGTTTTGGCCAGCAATATATAACAAAGAATATAGGAAATCAATTTTGTTTTCTTTCACCACTAATTTAACAGATACAAATGTATGGTTTGTTAGTTATACTTTTTAATTAATCTGCCTACTCACCATCAATTATAAATTCAAAGATAGTAAACCGGATTCCATCGCTTGAACTAACTGCGAGAAATTTATTTCAATAAAACAATAGCATCGAGCAGTATAATTAACATTACTGGTATTCATAAATTCTTTATATATTAATTAGATTTAATTTAATGATTGAATTAAATCTTGAATTTTAATTAAGAAATCCATCTTATGTAGCGTTGATGTATAATTGCAGGAAACCGTGAGTGAATTTTCAGCTTACGGTGGACTAGAAGATGACAACAACACTGCCGGGGCACAGAACATCACTCCAACTCGTTCTCATATTTCTTGCATCACTGAGTCCCAGTTATCGATTTGTGGCACTGGTAATGCTATGAGCGACACATATATTTGTGATTATTTGAACGTATGCCTTTAATTTTCTTACAACACGACATACGATAAATTGATTACCGCACGAACTCATAAAACCCAGTCTAGTAATTTGTGTTGTGTAATAACATTTTGGATATTGATGAATTGCATAACTGGGCAGTTGGAAGCCCTATGTCAGCAAATAAACCAGACCCAGGAGATAATCAAGAAAGAGGAGCTTCAAGTGGTGAGCAGTCTGACGAGGACGATGAAACTGGTCCTTGCGGACAGATCATAGATCCCACCGGTAAGCGGGATAGAAGGTATGTGTGTGTGTGTGTGTGTGTATGTTAAAAATCACTCAAAACAGGTTATATACAACTTCGTCCTTCCCCTCTTAACATGCTTGCCAACGTCTCAGGAAGAAATCTAATCGGGAGTCTGCAAGGAGATCTAGAAGAAGAAAACAAGCGCACTTGGCTGACCTTGAGACGCAGGTATAACTAATTTTTGAGGAGTTTAAGATGTCTGATTGGTCTTTGTTGTAGTGCAGCAGAACAATGGTATATATAATACTACTAGACTTATTGCCCCTACTAATTAAGGTATCTGAGTAATATTTGGTAGTTAAGATATGGCCGCGCTATATACTTTTCTGAATTTCGGTGCCTTTGTTTTTAAAATTCAAGCCTGAATCTCTAGTCATCATTTTCTTTGCATCTGCATTTTCTCTAGTATTTCCATTTCCTATAAAGAAATTTTGAATAATTTTATTGCTTTCTCAGGTTGAGCAACTGAGGGTGGAAAAGGCAACTCTATCCAAGCAGCTTATGGATGCTGGTCAACATTTTCATGATGCTGATACTAATAACCGAGTGCTGAAATCAGATGTGGAAGCCTTGAGAGCTAAGGTAATAACGTTATGCATAGTATATCACCATCATCTAAAGCCGAAGGTTACTGGATTACTCGTTGGAAGAAAAACAGGAAAAAGAAAAAAGAAAGTAGGAACTGGCAATTAAAATAGGATATATTCTAAGTTTAGAGATAGCTAGAAGAAATTAAATATCTTTTCACCGACTAATTTCTGCTAGGCAATGTTCTTCCAGATTAAGATAAGATAAACAGTTAGAATCAAGTTGATAGTTGGGCTCCTGGCTACCTTGTCTTCCCTGTTCAGAAGAATTATGAGAAAGGAGAAAGGGGTGGGAAAAAAAAATATCCCGGTATGGTCAACAAGGGAATATAAACTGATGATATTCAAATGCATGATTATATTGCTAAGGAAATATGGTGTATCTAATCAGGTGAAGTTGGCTGAAGACATGGTGGCTCGTGGCTCTTTAACGACCTTAGACAACCAGCTTCTTCAGGCTCCAAGTCACCACGTGAACCCGCATAATATGCGGCGAACGGCACACGTGTCTCCAACCATTACTGTAAATGGAAACGATGCCTCATCGTATGCTGCCGCCATGACGGTTGGTGCTCAGAATTCAGGTCTTGGACTTGAGAACTTAGATATCACCAACAACAACAGTTACAACCCCTGGAGTCTTAAGTGATCGATGCTGTGAGCTGTATGTGTGACCGATGATGTTTGGTCTACTATATATAAAAATATAAGTAGATCGAGTTGATTATAATAAATTAGGGGCCGGGTTGCTTTTATTGAGAATGATCCACTACTTCTTTATGATTGACTGAGTCAATCTTCATGCGTGTCCAATCCATCAAAACAAGTGTCTTTTATTTTCCCTTGTATTTCCTTCTGTATAAAACAACTTATAATGTGCAACTATTATTAAGGTTTTTTTTGTGCAATTCATATATATGTATTTATGTTGCCTCAGGCTTGGTAGCTTTGTTCCTTAAACAACTCACTGATGATGATATACAAATTTCTTCAAATTAATTACTATTCCAGAGATGATACAGTTAGCAAGTAAACCTCCTGATGCAGTGATGTTATAGGAAAATTGCTGAGGGGGAAACACGTTTTGGTAGTTGTACCAACTACCAATCCATATTGCTGCCTTTTTCGCCTGCCTTTTAATTACAAGAAAAAGAAAGATAGTATAAATAGTTGCATTGTTTGGCGCATTAAGAATTGTATATATTCATTAATATTGCTTATGGAAACGTAATGAAGAAGTCCACAACATAGGGAGAGTCAAGAGACATGAAGTTGGATGGTGAAGTCAATCAATGATATAATGATGAGCATTCTTCCGAAATCCTGTTGAATCCTAAGAGCATTTCCCAACCCACACTGATCAACACAACTAAATTCTCCTACTTTCCTATGCCCCCAATAACTTCTCGTCAAACAATCAAAATTACTCTAATTTATAGGGTAGATAAAGAAAGAATTTTTAGATCATATATATAAGTCATATCGTTAAATTTTTTATTTAAATATACAATTTTATCCTTCATTATTATTGTGTGAATTTTATTCTCGTTAGACATCATATATATTGAATAGGAATAAAATTAAAAAGTTATTAAATTTTAAAATAGCGTTAATAAAGTATATAATTTTTCTTGATCTATATAAAGTATGCTAGAAGTAGCTCATAAATATAACTAGATGAGTATGTCTTATTCTTCTTGTTTTTGTTTTAATTTGAATAAATACTATCAATCCAAACACTCCCAACCAAATAAAATATGATCATATGACTTTATTGTGTATATATATAATTATAAAACTGATCAGACATCCGAATAAAGACATGTTGGTGTACCACACCCGCATGTCCTGAGAATCTTTCACAGTGCTAATGCTCAGTTACAGTGTCGCACAATTTAAATCAAATCATGAAGGGTCTATGGAATTCGACGGAGACCATCTTTAGTATTTACTGTCAATATTCACTCTAATTTCACAGTAAAAAATAAACCTCCATCGATGCATGTTTGCCGTTCAAAGGAATAAAGATAAAATATAGTAAAGTCATTAGTCAAAATTCATCTCATTAGTATACTAAATAGTCAATTCTCCGTCTTTTTCTAGAAGATAAAAAAGATCGAACTACCTATCGTGCGAGGGCAACTAAAAACCCCATATAATGTCATCAAGGACCAAGTTTTTACACCTTTAATTAAAATTTAAGTGTTATGGGTTTATTTCCCCACAAAAACCAAACTTAGTAAAAGCACGTCGTCATAAAAAGTTCAATAATCATGCGTTACCTCCGCGAACCATCGAAGGTGAAAAAAATAAACCAAGGAAACGACACATGGCAATAAAACCCAGAATCTCAATAATAAACCACACTCTTCTTAATATATAAACGAAATAAAATTAAAGAATAAGTCATATTATTTGTTTTTTTTTTACAAATAATATGTCTATATAATTTTTTATTTTATATGGATATGGATTGGAGTTCACACAAATTAAATAAAAGTATAAATATAAATATAAATGAAATAAAGTGACGTAGGGCAGTATCTGATTCTCCCATATGATATCTTTAGCTTTCTATTTTTAATTAAGAAAAAAAATCCTCTCGCTGTCTTGGCGACAAAAAAATGTCCCCTCGCCTGCCACATGTTCTTCTGATGCAACTTTTTCTTTTGTCTACAGTTGCGACTTTGATTTAAAGGTTAGGTGAGATCTACTCGCCTCCGGGTAGATACACATACCAACCTCATTGAATTAAAATGAATATGAACCCTTTCTATACATAAATGAACGTGCACCTACTTTTTTCGTGATGTTCGAGTTTGTAAAGACCGTTCATACGTGGCACTACCTTTGAGCCTCAACTTGGTCAATGCTTTGACTATTTCAAAATCAATGGCTCCTTAGACAACCACGTCACTAGAGGCTCGCCCAATTGGTACTGCGATTGGTTGGATTAGCATTATCTGCCGTCAAAAAACGAAAAAAGAAACAATTATTTTTTTGGTAATGAAAAAAGGAAATAATTATTAACAAAATGAGAGATATTTACTTATTTAGCGAAGAAAGGAATATCAATTAGTGTCTGGCCCTTTGTTCGTATCTAGAGTTGCGTAGTAGCTTTGTTGGCGGCAATTCCATGGCGCCTGCGAAGCTCCTCTTTCTGCTCGCGCTTTTCCTTGCCCTAATTTCCGCCCACATTAGGGCCGATGTTTCCATTGTTGGAGGCGGTGAACAGGATGGGTCTGTTGGGGTCACCGTAGTCGACAGCGGCTCTGATTCTGATTCTTCGGCTGTTGAGATAGACTTGGATCAACTCAAGTCTAAGATCCAAACTCTTGGTCAGTTCTGATTAGAAATGTTCAAATTAAGTTTTATTTTTTTGGCCCTCCTTTATTTGCTTGGAGCAATTTTAGTTTTACTATTCAGTTGCGGATAAAATGGAAGGCTAAAAGAAGGGAGTAAATTTGTGAAGAGTTGTCGATGATTTTTCCCCTTGGGAAGTTACAATGCCATTTCCATGTTCATCCAGATATTTTAGTGCCTGTTATGGCAACTAGGAACTGCAATTTCTTCAAAAAAGAAAATCTGGAGTTTGACTCAAGTTTTTAAGATATGAATTTCAGCGTGACTGATGGGTGGAGCTTTAGTTTTTGAGCAGTCTAAGGTTGTTTGTTGCCCGTATTAAACAGATGGGGTTGAATGAAATTATAGGTCAGCTGTTATTTATTCTTAATCCGGGGTTGCAAGTTCATATACATATGAACAATACTCAATTACGAGTGAGTTCAAAGCGTAAGTTGAAAGTTATTGTTAAATCACGTTAGAAGGGGAGGGGGTGAAAATTGTTTGCCTTTATTAGTTTGAGATTCTTATGGAAGCAGGATTTGAGCGATTTTATCTTCAGGGCGAATAAAAGTGGTTTTTATGCCTTACGAGATTGATGAGATATCGCCTTGTGTGTTTATGCATGTGTGGTTTAGTGCTTGTAAAAATAGTTATGCGATTTATGCTTGACCTCCAACGGGGTGGGTTTTGATAATGGTTTCTGATTTTATTTGAAGAATCTCAAATCAGTGAAAGATCTCAAGAAGTGAAGAAGAAAGATGTAATAATAGCAGAGAAGGAAAAAATTATTCAGGACAGTTCAAATACTATTGAGTCCTTGCAGAAAGACATTGTTGCTCTCCAGGTAAAGACTCGATAAGCCAATTTTTCTCATCCTGTATTTTGTTTTCAACTTACCATGGAAATGTGGATTATTGTGTTACTTCAGTTCAAAGAATGCAAGTGGTGGAAGTATACTTTTTTTCTTTCTTTCTTTTTTTTCATAATGTTATTCTCAATCCAGTTCTAACATTGTGAAACACTGTTAGAGATGGATTGCAAATCCTAAACTATGGTGTAGTCTCTATTTAGTTGTATTCCAACGCCTCCTTTAAACTTATTTTGTTCTGTCATTTTTTCTCCTAGAAAAAGGGGACATCAGATGCTGAGGCGCAGGTTGGAAAGGCTCGCGCACGTGCCGATGAACTGGAAAAGCAGGTCAGATATGGATTGGTTGGAACATGAATTTTTTCTACGACTCATTTTACCTACTTAAATATTCTTTACATAGGTTGACAAGCTAAAAGGGGAACTAGAATTACAGAGCAAGGAAAAAGTGGCATTGGAAGCCCGGGTAAATGAAGCTGAGAAAAAGATTCATGACTTGAACTCAAAGCTAGCAGATGTAAGCTCAGTGTTCTCTAGATTTTTCCTATTCTGCTTCAATCACACCCTATACTTGTAGTTGTTTGGGTATCAATTTCTTACATTCACAATTGAAATGGAAAGATATGTATCTACTTATTTGTTTTTGTTGGAGTCATGTATCTAAATTTCTCTGTTGAAAATAATACTTATGTTAAATTGCCCTTTCCCCCGCTATTATATGTGGTTCCTAGTAAATAGGTGAGGATTTACAAGCATATCCATTGTACCCTCTTCTTTGTTGTGCCCATAAGGGAGAGTTTCCAAGGGAATGAGGAAATTACTGGTTAGACAAAGCCTGATGCCGGACTCTCACTTCTACTTTTATTGTGTGTTACTAGAACTTAAGCTCTGCTATTATCATAGTTTCACTAGGCTATTTATTGCTGTTGGTTGTGGATGATTCTTCTATCATTTGAAAGCTAGTAAAGGATAATATTGATTGTTGTAACCCAATCATCTCAAGTAGCATGACCACATTATAGTTGATTGTTCACCAAACCAAGTTAATAATTTTAATTATAAAGAAAAAATTGTCTGAGGATGCTATGTTGACTTGAGTAGTGACTCTTCACAGCTTCAAAAGATAAATGAGGAACAGAAGAAGGCAATTCGTAAATCAGAACGTGCTCTTAAAGTTGCCGAGGTATGTTAGTGCTTTGGTTTTCTTCTCTTCATTGTACCTGGTGACACTTTTGATGGCTGCTCTTTTTTTTTGAATTAATTTTATTTAGGAAGAAATGGTGAAGGCAAAGCTTGATGCAACATCCAGAAGAGACGAGCTATCACAGGTAATAACTTATGTGCATACATCTAAATTATTATCTTTCCCAGACGTGGTGGTGGACGGTTGCCCATCTTTGAAT
This sequence comes from Leucaena leucocephala, assembly GCA_037074615.1. Classification (NCBI taxonomy): domain Eukaryota; kingdom Viridiplantae; phylum Streptophyta; class Magnoliopsida; order Fabales; family Fabaceae; genus Leucaena; species Leucaena leucocephala. Next base: position 21,401,973 of record CM073541.1, read on the forward strand.
TATTAGTTCAGGCCAATTACCATGAGTGTGCTTGGTGCTAGAAATAGTTTTTCGCCTGAGTTAAACAAAGTAAAACCTTGCATGGGTGACAAGGAGTTCACCTATGGCAGCTGGAATTTAAGGGAAGCTTTGCAAATGATAAGTGGCAACACGATGATACTTGATTACAAGCAAAATCATTTGCTACTTACTTGATTGGATGCTATCGTGGGGGTGGCAGAGACAACTGCCTATTTTATGTACCATTATTGTCTGCTGGCTGATATAACTGAGTGACTTGCTGTGGTGATACGGTTGGATTGCTTTTGTCAGCCATTCAAATGTCTTGATGTGATTATCTGATGAAAAATAATCAATCTTAGGAGTACAAAGTGATTGAACATATAGCATGGTATCATCCTCAAGAGAGCATAGATGATATCAAATGGTCATTGAGCAGGAGTATGATATCATGGTGAGCTTTGGCAGTTATTCTAACTACGCAGATGACAAAAGAAAGAAAGAAAGATTTTTGGGCTCTTGACCGCATGATTAGCTAAATGCATACATTGGGTTACATCCTCGATTCAAAGTTCATAATTAACAAATAAAGCAATCTAAAACTCATGAAGGGGACTTATTGACGTTTCTTGAGGTTCTCTGGTGAATAGTGATTGTATGAACAATCTTTTTGGTATGTATTTGGAATCTAAGTGATGCATATTGATCTAATTGATCAGGTTCATGGCGCTTGGCTTCCACCTTGGCTTGCTTTGCACTTAGTCTACTGTAAGGTGAGTTGATGTCATATTTATCATGATACTCTGTGAAAGTGGCTCTTATTAAGTTCTGATTTATTTATTTTTTTGCTAGTCCTTGGTTGAGGCTCATTGGAATCAACATGGGAAACCTACTTGGGAAACGATTTCTCAGAAGGTAGTTAATTGGTTTCTATTGATACATGTGGCACATATAATCAATGATAAATCAATGGTTTAATTTTTTTAAATTTTAATCACTACAACAGGCCCTAGAGAAGAAGGCACAAGCTGAAAAGTGGGCTCAACCTCATGTGGAAACCATAAAAACTGTAAGTCATTTATTCACCAGAAAAAATGCAAATCATCTTATGTTTCTTATAGGTTTTTCATTTGTTATTTCTAGCTATGCTTCTGTTTATTCATGTGGGTATATTGGAGTAACGTGCCATCTCATGGCATGTATTTTTAAGTAGTTCATTAATCATTATCTAGAGACTACCTTCGAGTTCTACTCCAATGACCATGACCAGTGTGTAGAAGATGAATTTCCTTCAGAGTTTTTTGTTTGGTTTACTTGTGCTAGGCAATATTATCATATGGAAGTTGTTTTGTTTTGTATCTGAAAAGTAGTTGATTTGTTAAATACCCTGGTCCAATTGAATTATTTTCTCTCTAATTCTCTCTTTTCCACTTCAAGAAATGGGTCCCTGCTGCAAAAGAGCAATGGTCTGTGGTGAAAACAAGTGCTGAACCTCATGTGCAATTATTAACTGCAAAAACAGTTGAAGCTTACAAGGGAACAAAAGATGCAGTTACTCCACACTTTAACAGGTTACAAGAATTCGTAGATCCTTATTATCAGGTACATGTTTCACCATTTTATCCTTAAGGTTTTCCCCCTGCTGATGTGTAACTTAGGGTATTTTCTAATGAGTGACAGGAAGCTAAAAAGTTTACAAAGCCATACATTGATCAGGTTGCCGTCGCTGCCAAACCTCATGTTGATAAAGTACAACTGGCTTTGAAGCCTTACACGAAGAAGGTTATTCATGCATATGGGAAATTCTTGGAATCAGCTACTACGTATCATAGTCAGGTATTGTGTTCAAACTTTCCTGGTGCCATCAAATATTTTGTGAAGCTTGTTGCAATTTCACCGATGGTGGGAAGTAGGTGTTGTTTCCTTGTCGAGGATTCATCCCCTCGAATGTCAACAAGAATGGACATGGTATTTTGTAATTCTACATTGATGTGCTTTGTTATTGATTTATTGCCTAAAAGTGAAAAACTGATCCCCCCTCCCCCCAAAAAAAAACAATAGTATTTGCTGCTTTCTGCATCTGTGTTACATGAGTAAATCTAAACAAGTATTAATCTTGGGATGGTTGAGCTCCTTATGCTTCCGAATAATCTCAGTATTTCATCCAGTTTCAAAACAGTATGAAGTGGTTCATGATGACTAATGAAATTCTTCGTCTTGTGTTTGTGTCTTGTCTGACCATAACTAGAAAGTTAGTCAAAGCTTGGTATTGTTGCATAATCCAATTTCTACTCGCAACATGCACAATTATTGACTCCTATGTAAACCGCTGTTAATTTTTCTATGACTGTTCATCAAGAAAGGATTGACCATGTTATGGTATTCTGAGTGTTTTTTTATTTATTGTTATTCAGGTCCAAGCTACTGTTCAGGAGACGCTAAAAAAGCATGAAATTACAAGAACTTTGGCTACCAAGGAGTTTGAGTGGTTTGCGGTCTGGATCATATGATTTTTCGTGTCCTGTCTAGTTATTGCTGAAATTAACAATCAAAGATCGGATTGTTTGACAAATGCTCTGTCAACTTGCAGGCCTCTGCTATCTTAGCCTTACCTGTTATTTTACTGGCTAGAGTTTTGTCTGCCATTTTCAGGTCAGTCTCTGAAATATACTTTTTCAAAATTCTTATGTTGAATCTGCTTTCTGTGTCATATATATGTATATATTTTTGAAATTTGGACCTGGTTCAAGTTCTTATCTATCTGCTGCAGCAAAAAGGGGAACAAACCAATTCGAAATGTAAATTCCCACCATGCACGCCGGAAAGCTAAAAGAGTGCATCCAGACAAGTAGATGGCGCATCCTTGTTTCCTGCTTAATTTTTAAAAGGGCAGTCAAGGTATGTTTACTATTATTGAGATGGATAACTCTATATATGATGTAAAGACTCTAGAAGCCTGGTTTTATAGTCTGTATTCAGAACTGGATTGTGAGTACATGCTTTGCATGATGTTTGAGATCAGTCACGCTTTTTGATTTTTGAATAGTCCGGTTTTTTTTTTTTACATATTTTATATTATATATAATATGGATGCATGGTGCAAAGACCTTGTTTTCTTTACCATTAGCTTTATGTTATTGCATGGATGCCATTGTGCTTATTTGGTAATTCTGAGGAGAATATCTGTAAATTTTTAAAAGAATAATTCCTTCTCATCTCATTCATTGTCCCGTTGTTTAGCTGCCACTTTTTCACCATTTATTGGGACAATCCCCTGTTTAGCCAAGCTTATGAAGGGAAAGAAACTACTTATTTCCTGGATGAAGAAATTATTTTGGTTAAATGAGGTCCTTGGCTGTGATTCTGAAAAAGGGGGGGAAAGGCTGTTTTGAGGGAGCAAAAACTTGAAGCTTCTCTTTAGGAGCATATGCAAAAACAAGAACAGTTTTGAAGACAATTGTACCCGTACTCAAAATCATTAATCATTATAATTTCTTCTAACCTTTAAAAAATTAGATATTTTTTTTAATAATTTGACAGTAAAAATGCTTTAATGATGTTACAATTTCTTGCAGATGGATTTTCGTGGTCTCACAGGGCATCTTAGGGGCTTGAGCTTTCCTTCTCTTTGGACTCTGAAGCTTCTGCATTTGGTCTTTGGGAGAGTTTAATTTAATGATGTCACACTGTAGAGCTGGACACATAAGATCCTTTAGATGTTATTGTATTATGGCTGTGCGATATTTGTTATTTCACATTCTTTTCTGTTGAGTTTAAATTCTTGACGTAGTGAATGTGTCCACGTCAATATTTATTCATCATAATCAGAGTCAGATGTGGTTATTGAGGATATCTGATAGAATTTGAAATTTAAGAAAAGAATCTAATTTACGTCTTATTGTTCACTGCACCTTCAAGTCTTGATTAATGTGGATTTGAGTATCGTGAATTATCCTTTGAAAATTGCAAACCCCTTATCCACGTGGTAATTTCAGCGCCTTATGCTTCAGGCCATAACTGGACGGCTCGAATTATTATAATTATTTTTAAGCGACAGTTTCCGACATGAACAAGTAGCCAATGGGTTGTCTTTGAGTTTTCTTTGTTGCAGAGAACGGGATAGCGAATATAAATGAAAGGACAAATATAAGATTTTTATTTGTTTCTTAGTAAAATATGCCGACAATTATCAACTCAAATCGATGAGAGAGCAGTGGGAGATTTTGTTTCTGATGCAGTTAGGAGAGAAATTAGTTTATTGTCGCTCAAGAATATTCTTTGCCTCAATATATAAAGATGTTAATGCCTTTTTTCTTTTTTCTTGTTTCTTTTTTTTTTTAGAAAAATATGAACTGAATCATACAATCTCAAAGCTGTTCAGTGGAAAACAAAGTCGAAGCCGCTTTCCAAGCTCGAAATTCGTGGCCAACAATCTTTACCCAATGATGCAAGTGGTGGCGGTGATTTGTTTTAATTAATTCATTTTTTTGATTTTTCATTCAGTTATTTTAAATACTAACTTCTTGTATTTGTTTTTTGGGTGCTTTGTTTCACTTTTTTGACGAGACAATGGAGTACTTCCTACCAAGAATAACAAAAATTATTTTTCCATATACAAAACTTGAAATCAATTTCCTAACCATTTATTTATGGGCGCAGGCATTCTTATCTTATCATTCATGATAGCTTGAATTAGTCTTTCTTTGTAATGAATATATTTCATTATTTTGAACAAAAAAAAAACATATCTCATTATGCTATAAATTGTGGTCTAGTTCATGAGCGGTAGTAGACCAAAAGACGCTCTTCTGAACAAATGTAAAATTCTTATTTAAGGTATATAAAAGATCGGGTTTTGTAAGCCTTAACAAATTAATAGTCTAGGAATTAATAAAATTTGTAATGCATTGAGTTCCCATTGACAACTGCCAAGAATGTGATGGTATCAACAGAAGCTATGCTCGCTTTATAATTTGTATATATTCTCATTCATTAATCTTCAATATCAACACTCATATTCCGGTCAAAAAAATATATTAACACACATCACTATATATAAAATAAAAATCATTACAAATTGCCCTGTTACAAGATATTAATAGCATGGTTGATTTATCAGCCTGTTTGTATTTATCACTTCTCAGGCAGCTGCTTGTCATCTTAACTTCGCTATGCGGTGAAAATTATAAGTTTACCAGATCGAATCTATTTTATAAGGAACCGGATTCCTGAAGCGCTCCCTTCTTCTGAATTCGAATTACTAATACCTGTAAATGTAAATATCAACCATAGAAGAATAAAACGATGGTGGATGAAATATAATCACATAGCTTTGCGTGTCCATCGTCAGAAACAAGGGAATAAGTATGTAGAAATATAGCTAGTGATGATCCTCTCAAATGAGAATATATTAATATAAAGGAAGTCCAAAAAGCTAATTAAAAACTTGTTGAGGAACAATACTATGATTATGATTGCGAGTGTTTACTCAGTAGTTGATCAACTTAAACCCAGTTGATCAACTTTTAAGAACACTAGAAAAAGCATAGCCTTAAGGTGGACGATACCCATCAACTAATTAAGCAGTTACATATTTAAATTTTTCATGTTTTGATAAAACTAATTGATAATTGATGAACTAGTTCTTCCCATCAACTTAGTAGGAAGGCCAGTAGTTATCTAAATCCACACAATGCTCCATCCCAATGAACCTGTTGCTTGGGCCAACATTATTAGGGTTGCTCATTTCTGCATGCCCGTACCCTACATGATGATCTCCTCCATTAAGAGAACTGCCACCTGCTGTCATCATGGTGGAGCCCACATCATGTGGGTTCATCGGCCGGAAAACAGGTTGCCCGGTGGTTGCGGCTCCTCCTCCTCCTGTGAGATTCAAGTTGAGGCCAGAAATTGTAAACCCTCCGGCTGCAGGTGGCGCAGGATAGTTAAGCTGAGCATGTGGTTGCATCGGTAGGTTAAGACCAGTGGTTGAAGCAGCTCCTCCTGCTGCTCTCAAAACCCTAGCGACCTCTGCTAGGTCAGAAGCACTGTTGACATAGTTCCTTCCGTAGAGGAAGTGACCAGAATTAGGATCCGCCATTTGCATCATTGAAGGTCCCACAATGTTAGGAGCTATGTCCAGGCTATATGGATTCACCCCTCTTGTGTGATTGGAAGGGTACTTTTTAGCTCCACCGCTCTTCTGGAACACTCTACAAACCACCCATTCATCCTGCTGCTTCAATTACACGACACATATGAAAGTGATGAGTGTAATTACCATGTTCAGGTTATATATATGGGTACGAGGAAGGTGTTTTAGAGTAGATATGTATGAACAATATTACCTTGTTATGGAGCCTGAAGGAGGATTTGGAGTGGATACGGTATTCGTGCATGACCCAGTTGGATTTCTCACCTCTGGGGGCTCGGCCTTTGTAGAAAACCAAAGTCTTTTTCATGCCGACCAACTCCGAGGTATCACTGTTAAGGATTTCCTTGTCTTTTCCGGTGGTCTTCCAGTAGCCTGTGTTGGTCGCCCTGTTGGTTCTGACGCCCGTCGGGTATTTCCGATCTCTCAGACTGAAGAAGTACCACTCTTTCTCTCCCATCTTCGCCTTCCCTATTTCATCCCAACAATATTCGTATATATCCACATAATAATCCAACATGAACGTACTAAATTCAATCTTTTACCCTTAATTTGTTAATACTATTTTGTTCACTAACAAGAAAGGCTAAGAAGAAGAAACCCTAGATGCTTGGTGCGCGTTTTTTAGTTCCAATAGAAGCATGGATAGAATTTAAACTGACGACCAAATCGAAAGATACGAGTGGACCAAGGAGTTCAGAGACAATTATCGAACGAAAAACGAGGAAGAAGATAGTACCAGGGAGCTCCCATGGCTCGCATTTGTTGAGATCGACATCAGTAACAGCTCGAGCAGTAAAAGAAGAATCAGAGATCTTGTTGATGAGATAGCTTGTGATGAGTTCTTCGTCTGTGGGATGAAATCGAAAGCCAGGAGGTAGGGTTTCCTCTTTTGTCCCACTTCCTTCCATTTCCTTATCCCTCCCTTCTTTCCTCGCTTCCTTCTCTTTCTTCTGTTCCACACATAAACCCACATCATCATTTCATTTCTAATTAATTGCACTACAAAATCCCAGTTGATGATCAAGTTCTACATCATCGCCCCTATATTCTCAAATAGCTCTAGAAGAAGAATCAATATATAACACTTCAGAAGAATTTAATTAGAATTCGCAGACGCTTACTTGCATGGAGTGGAAACTCTTGTTCAAATGGGTTTTGATGCTTTATAATTAGTGTCTCGAGCTTTCATTCACTTCCAGAAGAAATTCTGACTTGAGGGATACTGCAAGGCCGCATATGAAAAGTTTTAAGGTGACGAGGGCATATTTCTTAGCTAGGAGTAATCAATTACCATGCATGACAAGTCAAGGGAATTTAAGCTTAAACGCAATGACGGGTTAAAAAAGAAAAGAAAAAAAATTGAAGAGTGTGTTTAAGAAGTTATTACCAAATGTGGGTCTTCACCTTCAAGTTGCATATAGACCAGCTGTGAAATTACCGAGAAAGTTACATCTATCGCTAATTTCAATTCAATGACCATCTCATTATGTATATTCTGTATAAATAATCCTATTGTTTCTTTGGGTTGCTTCTATAATATCATTTATGATATTTTGCATGGGAATTTCCCATCCTTATTTTAAAGGCTTGAATTCTTTAGTATATATATTTCATCTATTTTAAAACAAAGTGATAAAAAAATAATATAATCATATAAGTAAAATTTCCTTGTATTTATTTATTCTTCTTTTATTTTCGGACATGCATTATATGCAAGCAAGAGGTTCAGTCGGTAAGTAACGGCTAAGCAGGAGGGATTGGAATAGAGGCATGGATTTCAGAGCCAGGAATCAGCATTAAAGTCAATCATGCACACGTGATATGGTGGGCCCTACTTTCTACCAACTAATATGTATGATTTCTATTCTTCCAATGGATAATTTCCACGTCATCGAAAGGATGATCTATGTGGAGCACGTTGGATCTTAATGTAAGCTAAATGAAAAAGTCAAAACAGACAAGGCATAGACGAGGAACAGTATCCCGGAGTCCCCTGTGGCTCCCACCAAAAAAGCAAAACACTAAGGCCTCGTTTGGTATGGAAGAATTCTCAGTACAGAGTTGAAAACAGAAACGGATTTCCAATTTAATTTCAGCGTGTTTGGTATTATAGCTTGAGGCCTTTATTATAATCAATAGTTTGTAATTCAACCTTGACTTCTTATAACATGCTTTTGATTTTGCGTCTTTCTTCGTTCCTCATTCTTACCTATCTCATCATGATACACTCTTGAACCACTTACCAGTTTTAGGGCATATAAACGCGTTCATATTAATCATGCTGGATGTTCAACATTTCTTCAAACATTTGTTTTTTCCCCCATCTCATTCCTTATTTTTCTATTCTCCCCTAAGGATGAGGCCAATTAATCTGCAAATAAATTAAGTTGCAGAAAGAACAATAAAATTAAGACCCGTGTATTGACCGATTGGTGTTTTTAAAATGATTTGTGCGAGGACCGTTTGCCCCCCTTAAGTTGTATTTGTCGTCTGACAAAGTAGAGGATGGGAAGGAAGATTTGCAGAGTTTGAAAAATAAGTGTCATATTATGAGCACCGGTAGGAATAATACCGATCGAGGTGATGAGAACTATCATGAATATGTTTCATATTTTTGCTGTTTAATTTCTCACTTAAACTTGATATTTAATATAACAATATTCCAGCGGCTTCAAGTTGAGGCTGCTGCATTAAGTCGTCTTTGTTGAACTGCCTCTTATGTTGAACTCCCTTCTCTTTTACCCTCAACAATGATGCATCTCTGTTAGGGTTCAGATATAAATAACTGAAATCTCACGTATGTTTTAATTACGTTATATGACAACGTAGCTGAACATTAACCACAAATTTGGATATTACTAATGTTTACGATGTTACCCATGAAAGAAGACTCTTGTAGTGTAGCAGTGAAGAAGCCATTGATGATTTATTAGGTAGCAGACAGGTGAAAGCCTTTAGAAATTTTACCTATTCAATACACATATATACGTTCACGTCACCGTTCACAAATTCCTAAAGAGTTTTCTACGTACGTACTTTCTTTTTTCACTTCCTTCTCTCAAGTTGTTTTGCTCTCTTCTGTAACTTAAAAAACTAAACGAAACATCAAAATTAACGGGTCTTTTAATCATTCACTTTACATGCGTCTCTCAAGTGAAAGTTATCTACCATTAGAAATCCAATAGCTAGCAAATCTCAGTGCACATACAAAAAACATGTATGTTAAGTTCTCAGTATGTATGCCTTTTGATTGATATTCTCCTGATTGATCCATCAAAGTTGTGATCAGGTTTGATGATTAATTAGCTTGTTGATGCTCATAAGACATGAGAAGCAGAATGCAAGTTTTTTCGTTTCTTTTTCTGCTTAATTAATTAGCTGGCCATTTATAATTTACAAATTTATCATTTTGATCCTATATATATATTGTTACCTTACAGCACCGTCAGATAAAGTTACATAACGGCCAAACGATAGATTTCTTCGAAAGGCAGTTTTTCTCATTCCCAGGTTAACGCAGTGTGATTTGATTAATAACTAATTTTGCCTTCAAATATCAAAAGTCAAGTTTACGTGTTCCATAGCCAGTTTAATATGTCGGGATTACATGAATTATGCTTCTAGTCTCCTTTTAATTAGTCGTTAATCCTTTTCAAAGGTTGGATTAGTTATGATATTGGAAAGATTCATAGCTCTGGCATTGATATTATAAGCAATCACAATTACTGTGTTTTAGACATTTGTGTATGTACTATATCCTTCTATCAAAATCAATTGCGCTTACTTATCACATACTTCACATAATCTAATTTAAAGTGTCTCATTCATGTTTACCTGTTCCCAACACATGCATTCACACTGGCTAATCTTCACCATGAAGCCTCTTATTCAAAACATGATTGCAATACGAGGATGTGACACATGAGTGACGGCAAAATTGGTTATACTTGTGAAAATTAATTAAATCGGTGACTTCAAGAACACAGACAACCATAATCAAGAGTACTCTCTTGTCCTTATTTACATGCTATAAGATTATTATTATTATTATCTCTCGCATTGTTTGATCAGCATAGAGAATTCTCAGTATGATAAAAGGAATCTGATAAAATGATGAATATTCCATGTTCCATTTCATCCCTATATTTCATTCAATTTTAACTAACCCGACCAAAACAAGGGTTAATTCTGGATAACTATTAATTATATGTGGTATGAATGAATCTAGAGTATATAAATGACAAGAGCAGTTGTTAGACGGATATATAGATTCAAGAAGAGGAGAAAGACCAGAATTAATTGCTGGCTTATCCAACGACAGCAGCCTACTTGTTCTTCACTTAAACATCATAACAGTATTATATATTATCCGTATCATTGCGTTCCCTATAAAACTTAATCATCTCTTTTATGCATTTATGTTCTTAAGCAATGATAAATTAACATGATTAATCCCAGATATACAAACGGTAGTGCTAGCTATATCGTGCGCTTTTTATACATATGCCCATGCATATATGTAGACAGCAGATATTTTAGGGTTTTAGAGGTTATGGCAGCAAATACAAATATTTATTCGCTAGCTAGCTTGTGTGTCTTCTTTTCTTCAGAATCAGCACAAACTAAGACTTCCTGAAAAGGCTTACGCATGCACTTTCATGTGCATATATATAAAATTAAAAGGGTAATATGAAGGAATCAAATTTCTGTCCTTTATTGGTTCATATAGGTTAGTTAGTTATTATTACATGCATGGAAACTGGTTTATTATTGAATTGAACCATGAATTAGCAATTACAAAAGCAATTGATGATGTTATCTGTATTATTTTTCCACCGGCAGAGCATCTAAATTCAATATTCATTGCTTTAATTATTATCACCCACTTCAAATATTATAAAGAAAATTATCTCTATCTCTACCTTGCCCGAATAGTTTTCTTTGCTAATCTCTACAAAGTAGTCCTTCGGTCTACTTAAAAACTAATAGTGATCGGAATGCCGAAGTACATATCACAGCTTCAGCTATATACTCTTATTCAATTCTAGTCATAAAAGCAAAATCCACGCAATTCACAGCTTCACACACACACCCCATGCATCCGTTGATATGAGATCAAAAGAATATCTTTTAAAGAATACTATAGAAAGCGAACTTTTAAATACATGATTGCGGTCTAGCTAGAACACTTCTCACTCTAATGCGAAGAGAAAAACATATATAGGCATAATTTAAGTTTTCTTATACATTTCATTCCTCCAAGTATATCAAATAAAAAAATCATTATATAATTACGTATTTGACATTATGTTAGACACGTCTTTGATTATGTTTCCCCATCAAGATTGTTTTTAATAATAATTCTAAATTTTTCAACGAGTTTGTCGATTAATGGTGAAGTGGTTGACGGGCATTTGTCATGGGAAGGCGAACCAAAACCCTAACCCTAAATAAGGTTTTCAGTCATACTTGTAGAGCTATACTTGTCAAGCACTTCAAAATAAAATATTTAGACTTCAATACTACCAAGTATATATTTAATTAATTAATAATTCACACCGAAACGATCAAACTAACTTATATATAATGCATAAATCAGATATGAATTCATATGATTTTTATCAGAAATAATATATAGAGAGAGAGAGAGAGAGAGAGAGAATGCATGAAACGACCGATAAATTTTGGTTTTAAAAGAGTACGTACTCCATATATATTTACAAGAGTTATATATATATAGAGAGAGAGAGAGAGAAGACAGACAAATTAAATAGGCTTCACTAGAAATTGCCTCACTACAGTGACATTTCTAGAATTTTGCTGCGAATTATGATGATGATATGTGCGTTTTCTTGCATGTCTTGTTCAATCTACGAACGGATATGTTAGGTTGGAAAAACCCAGCGAAGCTTGATACGTGTAAGAGTGCGTTTTCTTGAAAAGATACGTTCTTTCGAAGATCGTGAAGTGTCCCAAACTCAAGAGACTATTCTCTGTGCACGTTTCCTGGGCAACGAATTCAAGGAACAAAGCGAGGATAATGGACAAGCAAATTATTGTATATGATAGCATGTGTTCAGAACCTAGGATAGCGGGACCGATAAATATGCCTAATTACTTGCTTAAGTAATTGTTTTTTTTTTCTTAAAAAAAACATGTATATGACGAAATTAATTTAAGAGGAAGCAAATTGCAATTTTCAGATCACATTTAATACTTTTCCGGGAACTAATCGTTATTTTCTCATGTGTTTTTTTTTTTTTTGGTAATGCGCGAGGTGTATGTGTGTTTGATATGATGCAAACTGAGCGATTTGCTCTACGTAATTGCACGTGTAAGGCATCAATCCTAATCAAAATTATACACAAATTTAAAACTCTGGGCTTCTACCACTTCTTTTTCAGTTTACAATTCTTCTCTGCGTTTCGAGCTTCAGGACCGTTTCTTTTATATGGGAGCCCGCCATAAGCCCAATCATGTTTTGACTGGCCTAAAAAGGCCCAAATTTTCCCATTTCAGTTTTGCCGGGAGCGTCCTGTTCGTATCTCATTTAGGTAAATTTAATTTTGATTACAACGGAGGTTGATCCGAGTGCTAAGCGGTTTGGTATCGCTTAAGTAAGGTCTTGAGTTCGAGCCTTGGCGTATGCAGAAAATTCCCGTTGGGAGACTCGCCCACCATAGCCAGGTGCGCGACGCGGGTCGGATCCGGATGTAGTCGGGGTAAAGTTCCGGTGAATCGGATGGGCAACCAAAAAAAGAAAATTTTGATTGCCAATGAAAGTTAAAATATACAGTAAGAAAAGAATCTAAATTAGATTTTTTGTATCTTCGTGAGGATTTTTTTAGTAGACGACGAATTTACTTAAATTTTTTTATATAAAAAAATTAATTTTTATTGAATGTAGGATGGCAAGAATGGTCCGGGATTATTTTGGGACTTGAATTCTCTGTTATGTATAAATTCATAAAATGTTCCAGTGCAATGTGAAGTGTTGATTTTTAAATAAATTTTTTTTACAAATTTAACGGGGGAAAAAAAAAAGCGTGACGACATTGTTAGCTCACAGTGTTCTGTTATAGAAGGAATTGCCGAATTGGTAATCGGCGGCTCGGCGCCCACCATTCTTAGAACCAAGTGTTCAGATTCTGAGATTCCAACAAGTTGCGTATCTCCTGCGTTCCACACTCCACTCATTATCTATCATTCTTCCACCACAAAAGCGTGCCCTCCACGCGATCCCCTACTCATCGATCATCGTCTTTCCCAAATCAGCGTCGTTTTACGATGCAGACTCTGTTGGAAATATTTTAAATATTGTGAAAGGGTGTGTCAAAGAAAGAATTGTCTTTCTAACATAACTCTTGATTGTGAAAGGGTAAGTTTAAGAAAGAAGTGTCTTTCTAACATAACTCTTGATTGTGAAAGGGTATGTTTAAGAAAGAGGTGTCTTTCTAAACATAACTCTTGATTGTGAAAGGGTATGTTTAAGAAAGAGGTGTCTTTCTAAACATAACTCTTGATTGTGAAAGGGTATGTTTAAGAAAGAGGTGTCTTTCTAACATAACTCGTGGTTGTGAAAGGGTATGTTGAAGAAAGAGGTGCCTTTCTAACATAACTCGTAGTTGTGAAAGGGTATGTTGAAGAAAGAGGTGCCTTTCTAACACAACTCTTGAACTTAAGGGACATATGTCTAAAAGACATGTCTCGTGTCCTTCCACAGTCTATAAAAAGGGCTTCTTGATGAAGAAGAAAAAAGACAGAGAAGTCATAGAAAATTGGAGAGAATGTCAGAGAAAATACAGAGAGAATGATACACTAATCTTCTGAGATTGATTTTATCTTCCACCAGTTATGTTTCCCTGTATCATCACAGGAAGAGTTCGCTTAATCTTGGAGAGAGTTGCTTCCTATTTGATGAGGGGTCGCGAAATATCTCTTAAGGACAGTGTCCTCGGACGCGACTCGAACTATAAATTTTGTATTTTGCAGATTTCGCCAACAATCTTAAGAGATATTTCCTGCAAAATTTTGGAAGTTAAGGGAGAGCCAACAGGGTTTCTGAGTTTATCAAGATCTGAGTTTGTGGGTTTCAAGAATCAAAATCACAGTCTTCAACAATATTCAAGGGCTTGGTGATTTTAGGGTCTCAAGATTTGGAATGTTCATACCATGAGAAGCCAAAGAAGAATGAGAAGAACATATCCCTCACCTTTCACTTCGCCCACTCTTATTGCATTAGAGATGATCTCGTAGATGATAAAATTTCCACTCTCAAAACCTTTGTAAACGGTGGATGGAAGCCTCTGCAAATGTCTCATTTCGGCGCTCAAGGTGGACTTCTGCCGCTGCATCATGTCGACGCTCAAAGTAACCCTCAGATGAACAACGCAAGAAATGACAAAATGTTGAAGAATGTTTATGACTAACTGAAGAGTTTCGTTTGCTGCCAAAGAAACACAGAGCCAAGGATAAATTGGAGATTTTGGGGCCACGGTACGCTTGTCCTCATGAATCTTACTTTGAGAATACTCTGTTCTCTCTAGACAAGTGCGTCTCCATATTATGCCAACCGTTGGATTTATGGAGTAATTATTTGCGGTGGTTTCTCTTTTAATGAGGAATATAATATTGGGAAATGATAAAATGCATGTGTAGTTTTATAAATATAAACATGAGAACGTATGTGACCATATTTATGGGGTGCATGATAGTTTCCAAATATGCATGCATATATGTGTATATATGAATAAACCATTTAATATATGTGAAAAATTATAATTTAATTAGAATGAAAATGGATTATATGGTATAAAATTCTAATTCAATTAGAATTATCATTGAAGAATTGTTAGATATAATTTGATATTTAAAAGTGTGGGGGTGTCTAAGATGTAGGATACTTATCAAATTTTATAATAGAAACATGAAAATTTGATCATTTATCTATGGAGAGATAAATATGTTTAATTTTCATGATATGTTTAATATGTATGACATATTGTAATGTTTTGTTGCTTTAAATATGAGTTTGAAAGTATAGATGAATTAAATATGTTTTAGGTGTTGAAATCATAAAGGAATATATCATGTTGAAAGATATTTTAAATTTTGGTTTTGAGAACCATTGTGTGATTATTCCTTATGATGATAATACATTATTTGAGGGTGTTGTTTGCTCAATATGTTTATGGATAAATTATGAGAATTTAGTACTAACTATTGTGATACAGCATATATTGTGTGGAGGATTGAGCATACACATATAAAAATTCAATCTCATGAGGAGAATGAAAGAAATATTTGAGGGGTACCATAATTATTGGTATCATGTATCCCGTTGTATTAAAATACACGGATGTTAAGTGGTGATATATTCTGAGTTTATCACTTTATAAATTAAGCAGATATACTCACTGTCCAAGCAGTGAATATTGGGATGCTCTAATAAGGTTATTGAGATACCTTGAAAGCACCATGAATTATGATACACATTATAGTGGATTTTCCGCTGTATTAGAAGGATACAGTGATATGAACTGGATCTCGGATTCAGAAGGGTTAAAATCTACTAGTGGTTATGTGTTTATTTTTTGTGGTGGTGCAGTCACATGAAAATAATCAAAGCAAACAATTCTACCTAAATCCTCAAGGGATTTTGAATTTATTGCTATGGAATTGACTGGCACTGAAGCTAAGTGGTTGAGAACCATTTAGCAAATATTTTGATGTAAATCCAACACTTAGTGTTGATGAATTGTGTTTGCTAAATAGCAATAGCCTTTGTTAAGGATAACAAAGATGTACAACATTTAGTGTTGATGAATTGTGTTTGCTAAATGGCAATAACCTTTGTTAAGGAACAAAGATGTACAACATTTAGTGTTGATTAATTGTGTTTGCCAAATGGCGATAACCTTTGTTAAGAAGAACAAAGATGAGCAACACTTATTGTTGATGAGTTATAATTGCAAAATGCAATAAACATTGTTAAAAGAACAATGGTGCAATCATTTGAGATACTATGAGAATAAGTATGCTTAAAAATTATGGAGTTATCTCAATCGATTTTGGTGAGGTAAAAAATAGACCTATCGGATCCGTTAACAAAAACCCTGGGAAGAAAACAATTAAATTGTTGAGACATCGAGGGGAATAGGACTAAAGCCAGTGTGATTACGACAGCGATGGCAACCCAACCTTTGTGATTGGTGATCCCATGAAGAAGGTTCAATGGGTAAGAACAAATCGCTTGTTAGTACTGCTAGCACCAAAATATTATTATTTGTCCTTTTCTATGGTGTGTGATAAAGTGCTAGATTGCATAGAGGAGGATGAGCAAAAGCTCTTAATGATTTCAAATCCCATGGGATGGTGTATTATGTGCAGATACACTTAAAGAAATCACCTATACGAATGAGGGGTGTGAGCCGCTCCTATGAGATCGTGGCGAAATCTCTAGAGCATTCGTTAAAAACAGGACACGCGCATGGCTGCCTAACGCGCAAAACCGCTCGGTAAACAGTGGAAATGTGGGGGTATAATCTGGCTGTTAGTACCTCTAGTATACACTCAAGAAGTGCTGGTTCATAGTCCCGAGGACCACTGGCATTTCTGTGTACCAAGTATTATCGGTCTAGGTCTGGTTCATAGTCCAAAGGACCACTAGATACAATGATTATATCAATGTATAGAACTCATCTAATGGTATTTCTTTGACACATGTGGGGGATTGTTGGAAATATTTTAAATATTGTGAAAGGGTGTGTCAAAGAAAGAAGTGTTTTTCCAACATAACTCTTGATTGTAAAAGGGTATGTTTAAGAAAGAAGTGTCTTTCTAACATAACTCTTGATTGTGAAAGGGTATGTTTAAGAAAGAGGTGTCTTTCTAAACATAACTCTTGATTGTGAAAGGGTATGTTTAAGAAAGAGGTGTCTTTCTAACATAACTCGTGGTTGTGAAAGGGTATGTTGAAGAAAGAGGTGCCTTTCTAACATAACTCGTGGTTGTGAAAGGGTATGTTGAAGAAAGAGGTGCCTTTCTAACACAACTCTTGAACTTAAGGGACATATGTCTAAAAGACATGTCTCGTGTCCTTCCACAGTCTATAAAAAAGGCTTCTTGATGAAGAAGAAAAAAGACAGAGAAGTCATAGAAAATTGGAGAGAATGTCAGAGAAAACACAGAGAGAATGATACACTAATCTTCTGAGATTGATTTTATCTTCCACCGGTTATGTTTCCCTGTATCATCATAGGAAGAGTTCGCTTAATCCTGGAGAGAGTTGCTTCCTATTTGATGAGGGGTCGCGAAATATCTCTTAAGGACAGTGTCCTCGGACGCGACTCGAACTATAAATTTTGTATTTTGCAGATTTCGCCAACAGACTCTACAGCAGAAGGCCTCCGAATGGAGCGGGGTTCCCACGGCCGATGCTTTCGCCATTGTTGACACCAATCTCTTTCATAAGCTCGGCCTTCAAACCTTCATTAACATCTCCACTAATTTCTTCAATAGGTACCCTATTCATTTATGTTTGACTTTCAACATGTTTTTCTTTCTTTCTAGTTTTTCTCTTTAGTCTTTTGATCCCATGCCCACGTAGACGTGCTGACATAATTCGTTGATAATTTGAGCAATTTGGATCAGGGTGTATGATGATGAGGAAGAATGGTCTCGTTCCATATTTGCTAGTTCAGATAAGGAAAACGCAATTCAGAACCAATATGAATTCTTCGTCCAACGAATGGTTGGTCCTCCTCTGTTTTCACACAGGAGAGGTCAGCTTACTTCACTTGTTTTATTTTATTTTATTGACTTTATTGCTCCTTGTGCTTTAAGAGTCTAATATTCTTTACATAAAACCTGTATTGAATGCTGCCAAATTCTGAAATTGTTAGTGAAACAGCAGCTATTAGTTTCCATGGAACTTTTTATTAGTATAAATCGTGAGTTCATTTTACTCAAAGATTAGCTTATTAAAAATGATGGCCTGCTTGTATGAGCTAGTCTTGGACGGCAGATCTGTACGATGCTCCCGATTTCACTATAATTTCTCTCATAAATTTGAAGATCTGGAGCATCTTTGTTAAGATATTTGGAAAATATATTGCTTGAATGAACTCCACTTAAATGATGAAGGTGAATAAATAAGAGTAACAAACTAATATCGTAGGAGATTTTGAATAATGGATGTCTATAACTCTATTATTTTTCACTTAAATGTCTTTAACTTTATAACCTCTTAAATGAATTGTTTGGAAGAATTTTTTATTATAAATATTATTATGTTACTATTTATTTATTTTATTATAATATTTATATTAATTTTAAAGGTTAGAAGCCTATAAATAAAGATTATATAGAAGGTATATGTAAGATGAAAAAATACACATATGAATGAGAAATAATCCCTTGCTCTCTCTCTTAAATTCTTATTTTGTTATCCTTTTTTTTACTCTCTTACTTTCTTATTTTTATAACAATTTCAATTTTTGAGGGTCTTCTTGTGGGGTCTTTCTCTTGGAGAAGAGGCAATCCGCAGTAATGAATGTTGAGTTTTTCGGAGCTTATTCTCTCCCTATTTTTCTTGATGATTTTGCCAAGCCTCAACCATTTGCTATATATATATGTTTTCCAACCAAGAGAATGGGTAGGAGGTAATCACCTAGTTAATACAAAAACTGTAATTCAGATTTCAGACCGATCCATGCAAAATTAGAATCTAGGATACTGAAGCTAGAGATTATAAGATTAAACTTGTTTATGGGAAATTCAAGTTGCAGCCAACTATTCTAGTTAATTCCCCAAACTAAGTGTTATCCGTGGATAACCTTTAAGAATGAAATTAGTGCGGGTGAGTTCAGCAACATGTCTGTAAGGAGACTCGTTAAATTGTTAAAATAGAACTATGAACTAATTCATATTACCATCTTCCTGTGCTTATTTGCAGTTCCTTCCCAGTATTTTCTAAAACCTTTGGGCTAATGCGTATCAGAATGGGACAAGACGCTGAAGTGACAAGCTAGACAGTGATGCGTACTGAAAGTTCTGAACTGGGCCATATGATTACTATTTGCCCATTTCAACTCCCTTTAGGCCTTAAAATTTCAGAATTTATCAATATGAACAGAGAAATGTGATTTAGGCTGCAAGATTGCAATTTGAAACAGAAACAGCAACAAACCCTGTTTGCCTCGATCATTATGACTCTTGCGCAGAAAGTGATTGCCTGTAATTGTTGCCATCTTTACAAATATTCGGTGTTCAATTGAATCTGGATTATGTATTGATATGAATTAACCCATCATATTCTGCTCGATTAACCAAAAAATTTCATACTATTAGCAGTAGCTCAGAAATGACAGGGAACCAAATAGCTGAAGGTCAGTTTTTTTTAAATCATCGTAATGGACACTGAATCCAACGTAGTTAGATCTCTCGAGTCTCAAATTTGTTTCTGCATTTGTTAGATATCAGAAATCAAAGCAAAAGGATATAATCAAAAAGCGTTTGAGCATTTCACTAATTGTGGTGGGGAAAGAATGATACAATTGGAATTTGAGATTAAAGAAAGCTCAACAGTCCAACAAATGAGTAGGAGGGAAAATGGTTCTGGATGGAACAGCAAACCTAGCAGAGAACGAACGACAAATGTTGTCGGGTTCCATGCAACCCAATCCTTGATCAAAGTTCAAGGAGTAAGTTTGTGGGTTATAAGTGCCCTCCATTGCGCCACCACAAGACTTCAACAATTTCTTCTTATCATCTCTTCTGAATCTGAGTTTCCTCAGAAGCAACTGCCACACCGTCGGTTTCGTACTTCCCGAACTATATCCCCGGCGGTGCGGTTTAGTGTAGCCGCCGTAGGTGTAGCTGCGGCCTAACCGGATGGTCGGAGTTACTTCCCTGCGTGAACCGAACCAGTAATTCTTCAGATCCATTTCTCAAAGAGAACCCAAATTCTGTTTGGCACACCTAAAGCTTACAAGAGACTTTTTATATAGCTGGTAGGAGGAAAGAGGAAGGAAGGACGTGGGCTGATCAGCTTTGATCCTTCTTGAAGCCTTTGTTTTGCTTTGTCGTAATGATGAAGAGGCGCTCTATTATTATTATTATTATTATTATATATAACGCATAACAAGAAACTGCCCATTATTTTTAAAGCCATTTAATATGTGAAAAAGAAGAGTTCTTCATTCTTCACTATGAAAGAGTAGCAGTGGTGTGAAGTGGGGACAGAGTATGAATGTGGACCGTCAACTGTGGCAGCAAGCAACATGGCTCCTTCCAGCGTGACAAGTGACAACCTTTGACTTTTATGACCATAATAGGAAAAAAGGGTCAGATTTAGAGGGCGGCGGAGTCTTCTTTTGCTGGCCACATGGCCACCTGCTATTCCTCCTTCCTCGGCATCTTTCATTCTCTTCACTAATTTATATAACTGTATTTAGTTAAAGTAAGCTTTAAATTTTGTTTTTAATTGCGGAGTAAGATCTAGCTCCATTCATATTTTAATACTCCGATCATAAATATAAATATAAAAACTAATTAATTTTTTAGAGAGAATAAATAAATTAAATAAATTAATTAATTATGATAAAATCTAATATCTCAATATAAATTTATATTATATACTATTTAATCTACTTAAATAAATCTATTAATTTTTATATTAAATATAATTAATTAATTTATTTGATTTTTTTAATTTATCTAAAAAAAATAACTAGTTCAATATTTAGGAATGGAGGAGGAGTATCTTATATGATTTTTATACACTTTGAATTTGTTTTTCGTATAGTCACAAATTAATTATCACATACCTCATCAGCTGAGATAAGTCAAGTGACATAAAGAGAAAAAATATTGTGTGAAGAAAAGGAATTAATGCGTCATATACAGTTTGACAAATCCATTAAATATATAATAAATCTAAACAATTTATATAAAAAGTGAAAAATACTGTTTTACTAAGCAAGCGGACATATACAGACTCGTCACCCGTGAATGTAAAACCTTTAAATTGGAAGAGGAAGGAAAGTAGAAAGAAAGCAACGAGTTCTAGTTTGGGACCTTGTTTCCATGCTCATCCGAGATCTGAATCATCTAAAATATAATTTTAACGGTTTAAATTTAAAATTTCTAACTAATAATTTTTAAATATAAAAATTATTTTTTTTAAATTTATAATTGAGAGATTATCTTTATTTTAGATTTTGTACCTATTAAAATATTTAAAAAAATAAAATTAAAAAATAAGTAAATCCAAACCATCTAAATTTGATCTGAATGTTCCATAATCATCACCACAGCTGGATCCTCTAGTTTGTTAGCTCATGGCGAGAGAGAGAGAACGTCATAACGCAATATTTTGTGTGTGTTTGGTTTTTTGGAAAACTAAAATTTTAAAAAAAATTGGCACAAACTATAATTTTGATAAATTTTAAAACAAATAGTTGTATTTGTCTCAAAGAATTTATGGACTAAATAATGATTTTAGATAAGTTTATGAGAATAGTTTCTGGGTAGAAAAAAAAATTATGAACTATCCAATTGCTATTTTACCTCTATTTTTTCTGACTCTCTCCTTTCTCCACCTTCGCATCGCTGTTGTTGTCGCCTCCACCGTCATCGTTGTCGCTTCTCCTCTATTTTATTATAGAACTGAGGTTAGTTGGTGGGGAGATTGTGGTATGAGGTCTTCACTTCTCCTCCATCTCTGGTATTCGCTACATATTGAGGTCAGGAGGTAAAGAGATCTTGGTCTGAGGTCTTCGCTTCTCCTTCATCTTTGGTCTTCGCTACAAATCTGAGGTCGAGAGGTCGTGGTCTAAGGTCTTCGCTGCAGAGCTGAGGTCAAGAGGTCGTGGTCTGAGGTTTTCGCTTTTCCTCTATCTCTGGTCTTCTCCTCTATTATGTGCAAGCTCGTGGAGGTCAGGAGACGCTTTTATCGTCGAAGGAGGTCGGGAGATGGTGGAAGTTCGTGGAGGTTGAAGACGGTGGAAATACTAAACGGCTGGAGATGATGAACAATTATCAATAAACTTTTGTTCATCTTATACCTTTTCTGGTAATTTACTAATCACAAAAATTATTCTAGTTATAACTATCCAAACACTAATTTATTCAGAATTACTTTTTTTCATAAGCTCTTATTTAGAAGAGTTTATTTAAAATTACTTTAATTTTTTTTTTATAAATTATTTTTCAAAAATCAATCCAAATGGGCAATTTGAGGAAGAAAATGACATCTGAGCAAATACACGCTTTTGAAAATATGTTTTTATTTTTTAATAACATTATACTATCATATGCTGAATTAGTATTGTTATATGATTTCCAGATGTACCATATTATATTCCATTAACCTTCAATTGATCCAACCACTCCATTATTTTAGCTCTTCGCGACTATAAAAATGCATTGCGTAACGACAACCCATATAGTTTTCTATATACATATAGTAGATACATGTCCGAAAAAAATAATTATGTAAAATGGCATTCTTTTATTCGACATTGTTCCAATAAATTACTGTGTTTTTATTTGGAAGTGGCCGATGTGAATTGGAAAAAAAAAACTTGACAAATTAAAATACTGACTCAGTGTAATCGATTGACAGGTGCGTGAGGTTGGTACTGGTTTTCCATGGAAGCAGCAAAATAATGAGGGAGTACTGAATTTGATATACCAATAATGTTGCAAGGCATAGGACACGTAATTAGTCTCAGTTCTTCCTCCTGCTGAAGACCGATGCTATTTAACACGGCAGCAAAGGAAGATGCGGCAAATTCTGCAAGTTTTATTGGATATTGGATTTATTCAGATTTAATCTTGTATTAGTTAGTTAGTTAATTAATTATACAGCTACAGTAATACTGGCTCTATATTGAAATACAAAATCAAATGTTGAGGCTCAAATTCCAAATCAAGCATATCTATCTGTCGCGAGTTCACGAGGAAGGAAGGAGGCTTGGTTGGAGCTGTGAGTGAAGTGAAGGTTCATTTTGTGACCGGCGTTCAAGTCCTTCTCCAGGAAGAAGAGAGCCAAGTTGGGGCCATGACGGAGTTGGGTCTTAGAGGCAGCGTAATTATACATAAAAGGGTCGAGGCGGACGGGCTTTCCCTTGTTGGGTGAGTGGGCGTGAACACCTTCGCCTTTGCCGGCGACATTGACAGTGGTGGCGCCACTTGGTTTGTGTTATCCTTTTGCTGCATCCACATGGACGCCTCCCTTCTCGACATCTACGTTTACTACGCCTTTTCCTTCTGTAGACATGCATGCATGCATATATATGTATGAAATAAATAAGCAGAAAGCAAGGATAATATATATATAAAGAAGAGAGAAAGAGGGAAACCAGAAGGTTGGAGGAGAGATTAGAAGGGTTAGAAATGGGTAAGGCAGCATGGGTTGCCACCAGCCCAACCTGGAAGCAATCAATCAAATTAATATATAATTTAAACAGAGTAAACATGATGATTTCGAAGGGGAGATTTAAGAGAGCTGAGATTAGAAGCTTGCGATGAGGAAGGTAAGCAAGGGAACGAGAGAGAGGATCATTTTTTTGGCAGGATGAGGTGAAGCCAAAGTGAGAATGAGGGAAGGAGGCAGCAGTTATATCCTAGTCAGGTAATTAAATATAAAGTCTAAAAAGGAAAACAAGTCTGAGATCAATAGGGTAACGGCGCAAATGAGGTAGAATTATTCGGGCTCCAAATTTTTTTTTTTTTTTTTTTGATAAGAAAGAAGGGCAAAGCCCGAAGAAAATAATTATACTAATGGAAAAATTAATCCCAAACACTCAGCATCCACTAAATGTAACATATGAGACGGGCAAGAATTAAATATATAAGATCTGGTGAGACCGTCCTTTGCAAGTGCATCAGCAAGGTGATTATTCTCACGTAGGATGAATTTTAATATAACTTCCCATGGCTTACTCAGGAGATCCTTGATCTTAGTGATCAACAAATTACCGACATTATAACAGTTATCCTGCTTCAAAATATCCACTAGTGTTTTTGAATCTGATTCAAGTATTAGCTTCTTGTAACCATAAACCCATGCAAATATGAGTCCTTTGTACATTGCCCATTGTTCCGCTTCAAAAGCCGTACACGTTCCGATGAAGTGAGTAAAGCCCGCTATCCATTTACCAGAACTGTCCCGTATTACACCTCCACATCCAGCTCTATTACAAGAAGATGACATAGCTCCATCTACATTTAGCTTCAGCCAACTTGCTGGTGGAGGACTCCACTTGCTAGATCCACACGAATCCACAACTTGATCATGATTGGGTGTATTAATGGAGGTATACATTTTCCACGTTCGCCATATAACATATTCAGGTTCCAAAGGTCTTCCTTCACCTGAATTAAAAATTACAGCATTTCTCCAAAGCCAAAAAAGTTTCCATATAATAACGCCCCAAAGAAGATTCCAGTTATTTTCTATGTTGCCTATTTCTCTTGTCAGATTTAAAGAAAACCAGTCTCGAAGGGAAGCAGCAAAGAAAGAAGAGGTATACCTTGGCAATACAAGCTTCCTCCACAAACTTTTTGCATAGTCACAATCTCTCAAAATGTGTAATATATCCTCTTCACCATTATTGCATGTGGGGCAAACTGCGAAAGTAGAGGACCATTTGCTCCTCCAAGCATTAGTGGGAAGCCTATTATGAAAAGCCAACCACATAAAGACCCTAACACGTTCCACTCCTTGCCATTTCCAAATGGCTTTATAGATTTTATTATACTGACTTGCAATCTGTTCTTCTAATAAGAAATATGCACTCCTAATTGAAAATGAACCATCATTATTAGCATTCCAGGACATGAAATCTGGTCCAGCAGTAGACATTGGGGGTAAAGTTGAGATTAACCTTTGAAACACTGAACTTGGTACTATATTCGCTAACCTCTGAAAATCCCATGATCCACAAGTTACCCAATTAGCCACCGTGCTTTCCTCTTCCTCTTTAGTAAGAGTTCTTAGACAAAACTCCTTAATTTTCTCCCTTGGAAATAACCAGCAATCAGTGAAGAATTTAACTGAAGTTCCATCTCTGATAGTCCACTTCATACCTTTATTGATTATCTCTTGTTGTTGTGAGACAAATTTCCACAATGTAGAATCACTCGGACAAGCATCCAGCAAATTATCAACATTTCTCAACATATACTTATGCATCAAAATCTCAGCCCATAATCCTTTAGAACCATACAATAATTGCCAAGCTATTTTTGCACCACAAGCACAGTTTAATGATATTAATCTCTTGAAACCAAGTCCCCCATATTGCTTAGGCTCAGTCATTATTTGCCAGCTAATTGGATGGTATGCATTAGGAGAATGGTTCTCCCCCAAATGAAATTCCTTTGTAATCGCTCCACTTCTAGACATACCTTAGCTGGAATTTTTGCTACTTGCATAGGATATAGGGGAATTGCACTAAGCACAGATCTAGCCAAAGTGATACGACCAGCCATTGAAAGTGTATTTTCCTTCCATGATGCAAGCTTGACTTTCACACGATCAATGATATATTGAAAAGTATCGGAACGATTTCTTCGTCTAGAAATAGGAAATCCCAGATACCTTCCTATATCAGCAGAAATATTCATCCCAGTAAGATCTTTGATTCTTCTTCTACTCACTTGCTTCACTTTTGGTGAAAAGAAGATGGATGATTTAAACTTATTTATCTTTGCACCTGATGCCTGACAAAACTTCTCTAGACAGTTCATCATACAATTAGTCTGCTTGTCTGTCGCTACCCCAAACAAAAGCAAATCATCTACGAACAGAAGATGAGAAATAGAAGGACCTGCTGGAGAAGTACTAATCGGTTTCCAACTTCCATCATTAACAGCATCATTTATAATATGCGATAATTTATCCATACACAAAATAAACAAAAGTGGGGATATTAGATCTCCCTGTCTAAGATCCCTCTGAGGTGTAAAATATTCTGTTTCATATCCGTTCCATAGAACATTGTAGGAAACTGAACTCACACATGTCATAATCAAGTTTATGAAATTAGGTTCAAAACCAACTTCCACCAGAACCCCGCGAAGAAAATCCCATCTAATTCTGTCATAGGCCTTTTCCAGATCAATTTTAATCGCCATTAGCCCTGTCCTTCCTCTACATTTCCTCATCTGGTGCATTATTTCTTGACCCACTATCAAGTTATCTTGAATATGTCTTCCTTTAATGAAGCTTGATTGAAATGGTGAAATAACCTCATCCATAATACCTCTCAGTCTAGCTGTGATTATTTTGGTGATGCATTTATAATGGACTGTACACAAAGAGATAGGTCTGAAGTGACTCACAATCTCTGGAGGGTCTCTTTTAGGAATCAAAGAGATTAGAGTTTTATTCGCTGCCTTCATCAAATTTGGTTCTTGGAAAGCATTCTTAACAAACGAGCACAGCGCCGGGCCTACCACCTTCCAATTAGCTTGATAAAATATAGGACCAAAACCATCAAACCCAGGGGCCTTGTACGCCCCCATTGAAAATAGTGCTTCTTTAATTTCCTCTTCTAGAGGGAGCAGGCATAACGTAGCTAACACAGAACCGTCTACTCTAGGAAAGGAAGAATTTGTATTCAGAGTTAATCCTGAACCATGGTGCTCCTGAAATAGGTTTTTGAAATAGTCTATAACCACTTGTTTCAATTTCAGTTCATCGTCAATCCATTCTCTACTATCCGATTTTAGAGATAAGACTCTATTTTTCCTCCTTCTGAAATTAGTTTTTAGATGATAATACCTAGTGTTTCTATCACCTTCAGTGACCCATGTTGATCTAGACTTTTGGAACCATTTAATTTCTTCCCTCCTGAGAATAACATCAAGTTCTTTTTGTAGCTCTAATTCAAGATTACATAAGAATCTGGAACGGGGATAAGCTGCAGATTTTTGGATCCCACCAATTCTAGCCATAAGGGATTTCTTTTCTAATTCAACAAATCCAAAGATATCCTTATTCCAACTAGTAAGAGCAACTTTAATTTTATCTAAAGAATTATCAAAGTTAACAGACATGTCCCATGTATCATCTAAAAATTGTTTGAATTGATTGTGGTCTAGCCACATCGCCTCAAAACGGAAAGGTCGACTACCACTGGTCTTGTGTTCACTGAAAATTTTCAGAGAAATTGGATTATGGTCAGAGTATTGTATACGAGGATGTACCTGAAGGAAACAGTCTGGAAAACTAGTCAGCATTTGAACATTCGCCATAGCTCTATCAAGACGTTCGTACGGTCTAGAGAAACCAACTCCTTGAGGGCCTTTCCATGTATATTTAGGACCTTTAAATCCCATATCAGTGAGGCCACATTCCTGGACTTGAGCTTGAAACCAATTGATTCTTGTATTATTGCAACCTGCACCTCCTATTCGATCAGTGGGAAGTAATATATCATTGAAATCACCCATCACCACCCACGGCGCATCAATCGATAACGAAAGAACTTTAAGCTTTTCCCAAAGTAGCTATCGATAATTTGAATGTGGCAACGCATAAACAGACGTCAATGAAAAAGGAGGTCTACCGAAAATTTAACAATTGAGATGAAAAAATTGCCGGTCTTCCTGAAGTAGTTGAACACAGACTTGAGTAGATCGCCAAGCCGCCACTAATCCTCCTGATCTGCCCACACTAGGGATAATAATAATTTCATCAAAACCCAACTTCCTTAGCATGAGAAATTTTTCCTTCCTGTCACTTCTAGTTTCCGCCAATACTAGTAGACAAGGCTTAGAGCTACCAAATACCACTTTCAAGTTTCTGAGAAGACCATTATTACAGGCCCCTCTTGTATTCCAATACATAACACTATCCATAAAAAAATAATCTTTTAACGAAACCAACTCAAGACCCAGTAGCATGCTGGGTTTCTGGTACAAAAGAATCTACATTGTTCATATCTCCACTAGAAACCGTCACTATTGGAGTCTGCAATTCATGCCCATAATCAATCTCCAATTCAGGCCCATAATCAATGTCCCCTGGATCCATTTCCTCTAATGTAGTTGGACCCACCGCCCTCTGCATAGTTGTTATTTGGGCCTCTTGTCCAGAGTCCATTAAAATACAATCCAAGTTGTGATCCACTTTATTATCCTCCACCATGTCTTCTCGTTCAAACTCCGCAGGCCTATCTCTCTCCCTACCTTCCTCTATAGTCCCTAGCATTAAAGTCTCACTCCTTGAGTTATTCCCCATAGTTTCTCTTACTCTTTTCTCTTTCCTATTTCGTACAGTTTCTGCAGACTCCTCTTCGACTCCAAACGACTCCATCATCATTACTCCTTCTGAACCCATATTGCCAATAGGAATCATCTCCGTGCTACCCTTTTTCCTACCACCTGTAGACCTTACAAGTGTAGTTCCCCTTTTTGTAAGAAATGGCGGCTCATCCTCCGTCTGACCCTCACATCTAGTTTGAACTCTACTTGCCACTACTACTGTCTGATCTGTCACTTCAGCTAGGACCCCAAAGCGTGATCCCGTGTTTTCCGGCCGATGAACCTCACCTTTGCTCTCCCTTGCCCTCCGTTGCCGATGTGGTTTTTGAACTACTTTCCACTCTTCAACGTTCCTCTCAGAGACCTGAGTATCATTCACCCTATTTTCCTATACACAATGTTCACCACCATCTCCCTCATTGCTTTGTACTGGACGTACCCTGTTCGGACATATCTCTTTACGATGCCCATAATAACCACATTGAGTGCACAAAGAATGTAACCCTTCATACTCCAAGGAATATGCATTGCCATCCAGAGAAAAGCCAAACATCAACTAATTTTCCAAGTCAACCAGAACACATATTCTTGCACAGTGTCCTCTTAGTTGACATGATGTATTTATATCAACTTTAAGAGTTAATCCAATCCTGTTTCCGATGATTGTTAATGCCTCCTCATCGTAATATTCCAATGACAACTTTGGTACTCTAACCCACACAGCCACCTTATCGATCTTAGCTTTCTCTGGTTTGAAGTTTGGCTCCCATGGTCGGACGGTCAGGTAGTGATCATAAATCATCCACGGCCCCCCTGTGAGAGCATTGAGGTAGTCCTCCCTATTCGACAATTTTACCACATAGAATCCATATCCTATATTGATAAGATTAATCACTCCACGTTTTGCCCACAACGCTTGCAACCTTGACTGTAATGCCTTATACCCAATATTGCCGTCTAAAAGTTTTATAATCACCGCCTTCCCCCACGCCTTGTATAACCTTTTCTTCATTTTCCCAGAAAACATGAATGTAGGAAAGTTTCTCAAAGGGTCTTTTGTTGTAGTGAATAACGGTTCCTTCTGTTCTTGCTCCATTGTATGAATTGAGTCTTCCGACATTGTATCATCAGAGTGAGAGCTATCACCATTCTCCAGATCCTCATCAGGATGGTTACTGCTTTTATCAATACCCTTCAATTTATCTGCAAATGAAGGTTTTCCATCTGTTGCCCGAGTCTCAGTAGCACCCAGTTTCGGCCACTGTTCAGCATAGTTGTTTCTTTCATCAATTTGATTCCCATTCTTAATCTTCTTAGCACTAAGCAGCAATTGATCATCTTCCTCTTGTGAGGGAGGCACCAGAGTAAGCTTGTTTCCAGAGAGTATCATCGCAGAGTAATGTTGAGCTTATTCGGGCTCCAATTTACTGAAACCCGATACTCCCTCTCAATTATTTAATTAGGTTGCATGTCAATTTTAGTGGGCCTTTGATTGGATATAATTAGTGATCCAGTATGTAAAGGCAAAATAATGGTGTCCACAGAACCCAGTTAGCGGGGTCATGATGTTTAAAGTTAGCCAAGACTAGAACTGCATGCACGTCTTGTTTAAACATGGATGGTAGCGAGTAGTGGACAAAAGCACGCATTATGTATATAGAAGGTCTAGAGCATTTCAAGTCCTTCACAGCCTCTCTGGACATGGTTCCCATCTTGTTCCCAAGCTTCGATGTGGTACTCCAACGACGTCGCACAATACTTCTCCTCACCTTCGATACCTGGTTTCTCACAATCCATCTCTTCTCCTCTCCTTGATATATTATTTAACACTCTGGCGGACACAACTTCCATTTCTTTTCTTTTCTTTTTTAAAAAAAAAAACAATGTTTTACGTGTATAATAACAACAATTAAAATTTAGTTTGGTCTGGGCCTCTCAGTATTTTGTGACCCAATCGAGAAACTCAGACCCACTTTAACACTCGATCAATCCTTATGAACCCAAAGCCCATGAGCCCAGATTATTAAAACTAACGCTCCATCCATATCAAAGCTTCTTGAAATACCAACGAGGTTGGTCCGAGTAGTAAGCGCCTAGGTATCTCTTAAGCGAAGTCTCGACTTCGAGCCTTGACGTACGCAGAAAATCCTCGTTGGGAGACTCACCCACCATAGACAGGTGCGCGACGCGGGTCGGATCCAGATGTAGTCGGGGTAAAGCTCCGATAAACCGGGTGGGCAACAAAAAAAAAAGCTTCTTGAAATATTTAAAGTTGACACACATATGGTAAAAAATATATTCTTATTTTATAAGTACGTAAGTTCAATTTTTACTGTCATTATGATAACTTATTTAGTAAGTGATCTTATAAGTCTCCTGTAAGCACTCTTTGAGCTTTATAACTATACTCTGGCCTTGGTAGGAAATCGATGTCGAACCCACCTAAATTTTTTTTTGTAAAAAAAAAACTTGAGATTCATTCATTTTCGCCTGGTCCCATGTATCAGGCTCATAACTCATAAGGCGCCACGTGTAAGCATCGCAATGTTTGGCTCCTCATGCCTTGAAATTCATCCACTCGTTTTATTATCTGCTAATTGCCTCTCGAGATGTCGTTAATGCAACCAAATAACTGCAATTCATATATGAATCCTGCAACAAGTCCAAACAATAGCTTTGCTTTGTTTTTGTTTTTTCCAAGTATTCGTATTTTAATGTATGGATTGTTGACTATTAGATAGTATATAAACTTAGTCTGCTTTTTTCCAAGTATTCCTTTCGTAATATTATTTTTTATACTCCCCTGAAAAAAATCGATGTTATGGAAAAAAATGTAGACTAAGTTTAATTTAACATGAAAGTAATATAACACAATTGTATAGAAATTAAACCTACAAAAATGGCGATAGTTTCGGCCAGAGTTAATTTTTGTCACTTGAGCAAGATCAACTACACCTCAAAGCTTGATGGAACCGTCATCCTCAAGTGCTGCCCTAGGTCGTTCATTTTGCAACATTATTCCGATCTTAACCATCTTAATTAGTTATAATTGTAAAAGTCAGAAAGATCATTTATCTAAAATATTTTGATGATCATGCTTAGCTTAGATACGGTGAATGAGAGAAACTGAAATCCTCGTCACTATACTGGAACATAGTACATATGCATCACATGCAAATTTACATACAAGCCTGATGAAGTGTGTGTAACCAAACATAATACAGTACTGAGAAGTGTGTGTAACCAAACATAATACAGTACTGAGTACCATATATAAAGTAGGATATATTATTATATGATGAAACACACTATTATACCAAGATTGAGTTCCATAGGATTGGAACTGCTTATGAAAATCTGGTCAGAGCATTTAAGAGTGTTTGGGAACCCAGACAACATGATCCTGAGGCAGGAAGTGGCAGACAGGGACGGTGCCGGGCTTCATTTTCAGCACTTGGAAGGCCAAATGCTTTGGGTTCCACTGTGACGTGTCGGTGTGGCAAACGGCGACGGCTTTCACTCTGATCCCGTCGTCACCCTCCAACGGCACCGTGTAGGCCTTCGTCGTCTCCGATTTGTGACAGTAAAACACGGCGTATGGGTACTCCTGCCTGTGGCACACCACCGCCTTCTCACCGCCCACCTTCTTCACTCCGGGCGCTATTGTGTACTCCTGCATGCGCGTGTCCTTCACTGCCTCTGTAGACACGGCATCCACCTTCTTCCCAAGCTTCGATGTCGTGAAATCAACCATCGACTCCAACGACGTCGCACAATATTTCTCCTCTCCTTTTATGCCTGCTTCCTCACACTCCTCTAGCGTATTCTTCATAACTTGCGCATCTCCAGACTCAGGCTTTATATCAAACCTGTTCAATATATCATTGAACTGCAGAAAAACAAAGGGGGGAAATTATGAATACGTAGATAGAACTAGAAACAGGCGAGCTTTACGTTAAGTGAAGGGTGAAGGTGTGTTACCTTGGCTGAAGAAAAGGGAATGGAATTGGCGAGTTCACGAGGAAGGAAGGAGGCTTGGTTGGAGCTCTGAGTGAAGTGAAGGTTCATTTTGTGGCCGGGTTTCAAGTCCTTCTCCAAGAAGAACAGAGCGACGTTGGGGTCTTCATGGAGTTGGGTCTCAGAGGCAGCGTAATTGTAAAGGAAAGGAGACTTGCCGACACCGACGTGCACGGGGGACTTTCCCTTGTGGGGTGTGTGGACGTTAACGCCTCCACCTTTGCCACCGACGTTGACAGTGGTGCCGCCTCCTGGTTTGCCTTTGCCAGCGCGCACGTTGACGCCACCTTTTCCGACGTTAACTGTGGTGCCGCCGGGTTTTCCCTTGCCGGCGTCTACGTTTACTCCGCCTTTGCCGACGTTAACGTTGGTGCCTCCGGGCTTTCCTTTTGCGGCGTCCACATGGACGCCACCCTTCCCCACGGCCACCGACGTGCCTTTGTAATCCCTCCAATCTGCATGTTTGAAATTTCGTTTTTTGTGTCAGAATCTTATCGAAGACGAAGATGCTATAGTAAAAAACGATAAGTTGCGGCCGCACCGCACAATCAAGGGTTAAAAGTAGGAATCTATAGAATGGGGTGAATGAAGTAATATATACAGTGGAGAAGCAAGATTTTTTGTCCATGGGATGAATTTAACTATGTCTAAGATGAATGACCGAAAAAATTAGTAACAGATCAGAGGGTCCCGGCATATTAATTGATCTCAACCACCCAAACTGAAAGGAGTAATATAATTGAGACATTATGCTCAATTTGTGGGACAATACTTAGAATTAGTTCCATATTAGAGTAGCATGTAATGTTGTCACCCAAAAAGGGAAGTGGGGGAGAAGAAATAGGAATAAAGGAGTAACATGTAATTAATAATATGAGGAAGAAGATGGTTTTTGTGGTGTTTTGAACGTTTAATTTTTATGATGAAGAATCAGTAAAATGTAAAGAGAAGGATATACGACAAAAAGATTAAACACAGTGAAGAGTAGAATAAAATGATAAAATGACGACATGTCATGATGTACGGAGTGAAAACACTGGAGGGAATGGATTTTATATGTATGTATATACGTGTGTGAGTGAAATAAATAAGCTAGAGAGAGAGAGAGAGAGAGAGGACCGGTGGATGAAGGGTGGAGGAGATGGGAGATGGAGGAGGGGATGGGAGTAGAGGGAAGGAGAGAGTGCCAGTAAAGCTGAGGGGGTAAGGCGGCATGGGAAGCCACCAGGCCAACCTGCAAGGAATGAATTTGAAACATATCCAAGTTAGTGAATAGGGCAGAGACATGAATTTAAGATGAATAAAGAGAGAGAAAAGTAAGAGAAGGTGGTTACAGAGAGGAGAGCAAACAAGGGGAGGAGAGAGAGCCGCATCTTGAAGATGGGATGATGAGAGGAAGTAAGGGAATAAGAGGGAGGAGGGAGGGGATATATAGGCAACTTATAACATACAACCACCTATATTATCGGAATTCATTCATTAATGTGCCCTTCAACTGCCCCTCCCTCCCTCCCTCCCTTTTTTTTTTACTTATTTTTCTTCCAATTCTACTACTTTCTCTCCTGCCTCAACATGTGTGTTCCCTCTAGGCTCCCAGCCAATGCCTTCATATCTAGTGGCATCTGTAAAATGAAAAATGAGAGACCACAGCTCCAATCACACTTATAATTTTATACTGGTATTATCCACTTTTCTAATTTAAATATTATATCATATCAAGTTATTAATAGAAGAGTTAATTTGTAGTATAATTTATATTATAAACTAGCTCATAATTTAAGAATGGGTAATATAATAATAATAATCTAATTGGGATACAAAAAATTGTCAACCACCCCCAGAATCCCTACACCGTGCATAATTATCCAGCTATTTAATTTCCATTACTTTTTTTAATCAAATTTAATTTCCATTACCAAAACATGTTTTCCAACTATATAACTTTGTTTCTTTTGAGCTATATCAGAGGATTCCAAATATTTGTCATAAAAAATTACCTAAGTATAATACTCTTCATATTCTTAGTATATATCATATTTAACTAATTTGATTAGATTAAAAAAATTAGTTAAATTATTTAATATAATATATTTTTTTCTAAATTACCATAATCATATTCCTTAACTCTATCTCACACTTAATTATTATTGAAAGAATATCAGTTTAGATAATTTAAGATAAAAATTGATAAATGTAAAAAATATATTTTATATTTAAAATTAAAAAAATAATTTTTACATTTAAAATAATTTTATGTGCCAATCAAACTCAAAATGGGACAACTTCTGGAATTATCCATTTAACAGACAACTACTCTAATTTATGAGGAGCCGGCAGGGGGTTGAGGGTGGCCCTCCACTTTTCTTTCACCCCGAACTGACATGTACTATACTTGTATCTTAATTGCCCAAAATATAGAGTTTTTGAACAATAAAAACGTGACAAATGCTGATACTAATTCCCATGCCCATTCTACATAATTTGTCCCTCAAATATGGTAATTATTAATTACCGATTCCGTGCGTGGCTCTGCCTAAAATTTCATAGCATACATAGTTTGATTAGTTAAACGTCGATTTGGATGCAAATTTCAACTATATGGCCTTATGCCTTTTTTTTAACAAAGGAGTATCTCTGGAAGAGATATTTTTTAACAAGGCATTATATGTATATTTTTCTCATGTGGCTTTTATTCAGTATCTATAAATTAACTGAACCTGGCTCTTTGACTTTCAAAATGATGGGTTTAATTTGGACAAAATTTAAAACTTTGTTAATTTATTTGTATATATTGAAAGTCGCTTATAAAAAGATATCCCGATTATGATACAAAACTTTCCCCCCCTATGGCGTGACTACTCAGCTCCTTGGTCGAATAATTATCGTTCCATAAGTTATTTATTAAAGATCTCATATAATTGAAGTATGCGTTTTGAAGGGGTCACCTTCTTTCAAGATATGATTTAAAAGGCTCTTTCTTTGAAATGTGTGTGTTCATGGTAGAGCTTTACAGAAACTTTTGTGGCAAGAAAAGAAACCCAAAACCAAAACTAAGTGATTCATCCTTAGTTTTCTTGCAGTGTAAGACTCCACGTTTTACAAATTTGTGCCGTGCAGCTGATTTTGATCCTTCACACCCCCGCATGTAGTGGCGTCCATCCAGAACTTTTCATCGCAATATACCGTATCTATTCTTTAATATAATATCTAGTTGATTTTTTTAATAAATTAATGAAGTCAAATAAATCAATTAATTATGACTAAATCTAATACCTCAATACCAATTTATATTATATACTCATTAATCTATC
Source organism: Leucaena leucocephala (assembly GCA_037074615.1). Lineage (NCBI taxonomy): Eukaryota > Viridiplantae > Streptophyta > Magnoliopsida > Fabales > Fabaceae > Leucaena > Leucaena leucocephala. The sequence continues at coordinate 21,437,733 of CM073541.1, forward strand.
CAAATTAACCAAATAACTCTTATATTAATTATAATTAACTGATTTATTTTACTCCCTTAATTTACCTAACAAAATACCAATTGGATCTTATATTAAGAAACAAATGTAGTAATTGAAATCGTCTTTGCATCAAGAAAATGGTTTTTAAATTATGAATAAACAGTAGATTTATGTAGAGTACGTGTTAAATTTGAACTATAGTTTAGTTTAAGATTACTGGGACCGGAATGTTGAATTGAGAGCTTTACATGAGATGAATAATAATGAAATAGAGCAATGGGGATGCCGACTAGTAACTAACAAGAAAGAGCGAAGATGGATGAGGTGGCGGAGTTGGGAGTTTGAAGTATGAAGGAACGGTGAAGTAATTAGGTAGGCATGGACGTGTGGGCTTTACTCGCCACGAAAATGACCATCCAACCCCCCTCCTCTGTTTATCATTTAATTACTCTGTATTTCTACGTGGTTTTCTTACAAGAAATCTTGCTCCCTCTCTCTTATATCTTCATTAATTATGCTCAGCTACGTGATCCTCGCCTCTCAATTCATGCTCTGACTTTTCCACCTCTGTGTCTTTATACATAATCCACCGAAATTGACCTCTCTTCATATCCCTGTCTCCATAATCTGAATCTTACAATTAAAGCCACACGAAGCTCATGTCAATGATCTTCCACTTATGGAGACTGCGCTGTTGCTTGCTTCTTCTTTTTTCTCGCGATATCCTCTTATTATTTGAGGCAGTCATATTCGTGTCACTAACTAGTTGGGCTATTGCTTGTTTTTTTTTATTAGTTGCCCACCCGGTTCACCAGAACTTTGTCCCGACTACATCCGGATCCGACCCGCGTCGCGCAACTGGTTATGGTGAGTGAGTCTCCCAACGGGGATTTTCTGCATACGCTAAGGCTCGAACTCAAGGTCTCGCTTAAGTAATACCAAACTGGCAAACTACTTATCACTCAAATCAACCCCCGTTGGTAGGGCTATTGCTTGCTGATTGCCCATTGGGAGACAATCTTGAAACTGGAAGGCCCACAATATCACTTTCATGGGCCTCCATTTCTCAGTTCTATGAAATTCTTGACGGACACAGCTGTTGGACGTTAGCCCTTTGATAAGCCCATTGCAAAATGACTAACCACTGGGCCATGTATCTTAAATCTCTTTTCAGTTTCTTCTGCTTCATCTTGGATTTCTCTCTTTGGGGGGGGTGAGTCAGCAATGCAGCTTAATTTATTCGGATAAATCTCATTTGAGTGACATGATTAACAACATTATTAAGTTAGGTAAATCAAAACTGACCTACCTACTTCACATTGCTATAATTCTGATCAATATGCTGCCAACTATTCACTCCCTTTAATTTACTCACTTAGTCTCGAAGTTTTGATCCTCTTTTTTTGTAAATATCGATTAAAAAATAAAAAGGGCTACTCGGAGCAAAGAGGTTTTGACCTCAAATAAATAAGTAAATAAAACCTTGACAAGCTAGCGTGCGTGGTAATTATAAACCAGGGATTAGGGCAAGATTAGCGTGTCCCATACTTTATATGTATTTTAGTTTCGTCGAGCGAGGAAGATCGAAAAGCAGAAGCTATATTGTCGTCTTTTGATTAACTTTAATTAATTAAATTACAATAAAAATAACAAGAATGAAGGCATGTAATCCTACATATGATGGCCATTTGTGGAGTAGAAGCTAGCGCACTATCGTCCCTCCCTGGGTGTTGTTGCTTTAATTACATGTAGTTCAAACCCCATCACTTTTAATTTGTCCCACTAAACTATAATCTCTTCTTATATATATATATATATATATATATATATATATATAGCCAGCTATTTGGTGGGAGGATTTAAAGGAGATTCCACTAATTAAAGCTAAATTTTGTTCCTTTTTACCATGTTACATCGCCATGGCTGGTCCATTTCTGTGGGTTATCCTCATTAAGCAACGTCTTTAATTACCATAATTTGCTTCACATTTGGCACTCCAGCATTGGTCCGACGGTTTTTGCTATAATCATGCTTCCTCTTAATTATTTTCTCTGCTCTTCGCTATTCATACATATATATATATGCTTAACATAATCCCTCTAATTAATTATATTTCTCATTAAAAGTTCTATATAAATTGAATGAAAACGGCATCTTCTGCTTCAAATTACATCTTATCCGAATTTGTTGGGGCATTTAATTTTGAGTGTCCAGCATAACTTGTTCCACAATCGCCCCCTTTTTTCCACTATAATATGTATCAAAGGGAGCATTGTTATTATAATTGGTTCTCCAATTATGTTTTAGGACAATTTTATTAATAATATCTTATCATATATTTTTTGCTTTTAATAGCCGAGCATTCAATGATTATACGATTATTGTGTGTAGGCCAATTGCTTTCTGCCAACCTTTTATCTCTCCTTTTCCATAATTCAGAAAAAAGTCCTGCCTATTAAGCATATTTGTATCATCTAACTGGGTCTCAACGATCAATGACCGCAAAAAACCGTGCATGGTAAAGCTATTCAATTAATTACTTGTATGAATTAATATACTTGATTGTATAAATTAAATATATGCATGGGACTATGGGAGTTCATAGTTTCAAACCCACAGCTTCTTCTCACCAGGCATCGCAGTCACTGTTGTATCAGCATATAATTTTTTTGAAGGAAAAAAAAAAGGCAAAACATCATACAGATAAATTATTTGTAATTTTATGTATACGCCATTTAATTTGTTGAATGAAAATCCAAGTCTCAGGGAAGCTTCCTTCGAGAATATGAGTTCCACCTCCACACACTCCAAATCATCATAAGAATAATATATTTTTTTATTGTATATCCAGGCTGGGTGGTTTAAATGGAGAAAGGCTACTGGGGTTATATGTGATCGGAAAGTACCAGATAAAGTAAAAGGAAAATTTTATCGTACTGCTATAAGACCAGCAATGCTTTATGGAAGTGAATGTTAGGCTTTAAAAGGACAGCAAGAGCATAAAATTGAGGTAGCCGAAATGAGGATGTTGAGATGGATGTGTGGGCATACAAGAAAAGATAAGATTCGCAATGAACAAATACGGGGAAGAGTTGGAGTGGCACCTATTAAGGAGAAAATAGTGGAGAACCGTCTTAGGTGGTTTGGACAAGTACAAAGAAGGCCAAGGGATGCGCCGGTGAGGAGGGTGGATCAAACGAATTGGAGTCCGGTTAAAAGGAGTCGAGGAAGGCCAAAGAAAACGCTTAACGAGGTCATTGAGCGGGATCTCCGGGTCAATAACCTATCTAAGGATTTAGTTTTTGACAGAGCACAATGGCGTCGTATGATCCATGTAGCCGACCACATTTAATAGGAAAAGGCTTTGTTGTTGTTGTTGTATATATGTATAAGATATAATAAATAAATATATAGTTTCCATATACTCCTCTGGTTCTAAATATATGACCTATTTAAGTAATTTAATTATATTAAGAAAATTAGTTATTATAGTATATTTTTTTTAAAATACTCTAATCATTTTCCTTAACTCCCTCATTCTTTCTCTTATTTGATTATTATTAAGAGAGTATCAATAGGAGTAATTTAGAAAATAGTTGGTAAATTTAGAAAATATATCTTATATTTAGACCAAGATCAACTCACTAATTATATCCTATATTTAAGACTGGAGGAGTATTAATCAATGGATTCGTGGTGAAAAGAACAAGTTAGGCCTCTGTATGAATATGTTTTTCAATAATGGCGGGCACGCAACATACATTTTTGTGGTACAAAGTTTAGCTAGGTTTTCTACTTAACTCATTGGCTTTGAGGAGAAGATTCTCTCCAAAATCATCTAAGTTTACCTTAGACATATTTAGTTCTCTTCTTGACAGGGATCAGTTCCATCATGAATATTCTGAGTTTGTGATCGATGAGCAAATTATTTATATAAATGCCAAGTGGGTATCTATAAAACTAACCCTAATTTAATATCTGAAACCCTTTAGTCTCATCAAAAGGCTCTGGACGAATTATACATCTGCTTTTAAATCATGGGGAAAAAAGTTACATTCCCCACGCCTGTCTAATCAAGCCTTTGAGAACTTATAATATATAGATATGTAGTGTTTGTGTGTGCGTGTGTTGAAGTGGTAATTAATTGTAGCTAGCTAGATGATATATATATATATATATATATATATATATATATATATGCTGATAAATAAAAGGTTGAAGAAGTGGAGAAGATGACCCACTTCGATTCTGTCTGTAATGTTCTAAGTTGCTCCATACAGAGAGTGGGGACAATGATTCTGCTCATAAAGCTGTCACCTTTCACCTTTCAGCTTCCTTATACTCATATTTTTTAATTAACCCTCTTATTGCTTTCAACAGATTTCCTTTCCCTTCATCTTTAGTTTCTCGCGCTTTTGTATTTTCTTTTCAATATATGTATGTATGCATGCATGCATGCATATATAGGGTTTTCGATATATATACATATACATATATATATTAATTATAACTAGCTAGACGTCTTTATCGTGAAGATACATCATATGTGCTCGATGATACTTGATGTGATCTGAAGTGTTTTGTTGAGTGAAAAGTGTTTAAAAAGCTCTTGTTCGAATTAGACGGCAGCCCTACAATTAATCATCGGCTGCGAACTCATCAAGCTCTGTATTCGTCGCTTTTTTTTTTTATTTTGTTTTTTACTTTAACAGATTCTACGGAAAGTATACTTTGTGGAGATAAATTAATTAAGTTTCTGTTTATATGTGTGTGTGCTGGGCAAATTAACATTAACTATATCTAATGAATTATTTTTGGGGGGGGAGGGTGGGGGGACCTCTCCGAAAATGTGGAATCTTCTCAGGTGTTAAGAAAAATAAGTGGGTTTATGAGCAGCTTTTTAATAAATGAGGTTATTAGAAAATGAATTCAACGAATTGTGGTTGCTTTTTAGGGCTTGAAAAGGAAAAAAGGAAAAGGAGCATGCATAATAAGAAAGGTAATGCCATTGATCTATAAAGATACTTTTTTATTCAGGGCCAAATAGAAAATAAAGAAAAGTAAAGGCCTGAGAAGGCTCATGGAAGAGGAAGAGACAGATTAATTCTTTTGTAGCTTAAACATTTCTTTATGTGAGCCCCGTGAGTCTAAGAAGTGACAAGTTATTATGCTGCTTTTCTTAAATATGAAACGTTCCTTCGGCAGCTTTGGCTGGTGAAAGCATCTCTGATATTTAAATACCAAATAGCTAACTATTATGGAAAATCTTAAAAACATATTACTTAAATTTTAAAATTCTAAATCAATTTGTTTACTATACTTTATAAGCTACTGACTACTCTTGTTTGATTTAAAATTTTAAAATTTAAATAGTATGTATTTTGGATTTTTCCTAATAATAATAACATGGAGTGTGTATTTGTGTGTGTATATAAGTGGATTCCGGCATGTTTTTAATTGAATTATGCTTTTGTATCATTCCAAGAGGGTCTAGTAAACTTCACGGTGAAGTTGAGCTTCAACATGCTCTTGTATAACATTTTATTTTTATTAAGTATAGGTATCATTTTATTTGAAATAATGTTATTTAAGGTATTATCGAGTAGTAAATATGAGCACATCTTTTAATAAAAATTTAAATATTAGTTTATTATATTATGAGAGATAAACTTCTTTTAATTCTGTTAGATACGATCCCATTAATTGATTAGAGCATTTTATAAGGAGGCGGCTGTGGCTTGGTTTCTTAATTTGTAGTGGGCCGGTGGCTTTTGTTTCGCCTTGTCTTTTGGTGTTGTTTTTATATGTTCATTCTGTTCACAAGGCGTCATGTTGTTTAAGGTTTCTTCTGCGGGTGTGTAATTGTTGGGTCTTGGGCCATGTTTTTACTGCTCTGATTTGATATCTTCAGTAAACTAGTGCGTCCACTCGTGTGTTGCCTAGCAACATATTTACTCCCTTCAATTTTAAATATAAAACATTTTTAATTAATTTATAGATTTTTAAAAAAATAATTATTTGTAATTAATTTGCAGAGATTTTACAACATCTTACTAAAAGTATTCCTACCGTTTATTGATTAGAATTTGATGCGCAGAAATAAAAATGCCTAAACAAATTTTGCAAACAACATGGGCTTGATCACTAGCTCATAAAAATCACATAATGATCTATTTTTTCTCTACTTAGAAAATAACACTTCATGGTGAAGTTTATAAATAATCAAAGTATAATTTAAGTTTCTACTAATACTTTAAAGAAAAATTCCCAGATAATATATATTTATTCTCTCTTTTGTTATCATTCACCTAGTGAAAGGAACTATCACACTCATCGTATCTATTGAGAGTCAAACACGTAACCTCGTGTTTAAATAAGATTTAAAGAGATGCTAGGTGTGAATTCTAAACAGCTCAGGTTATATACTTATTCCACAAATAAGTGAACATTAGCATTCCATCAGATATATATTAATCTTTCTCTACTGTTGAACACACAGTATAATATAAATTTCAAGTGGTTGAGGGTTTTGTTTAAGTAGTTCCAAAAGCCATCTGCTTTACTTACTTTTGATTATCGGTAGCCCGAATCCCCACTTAATTAGGTATATGATGAGTAGATTGATTTTGTTATAATGTCATAGGACACCATAAAACATTGATTAAGATGATAAGGACATTACTTTGTTGGATAACTTCATCACGCTTTCGGTCTATGCCTAAGTGAATGTCAACCCCAACACCAATTTTATACTATTTTTTTGAAACCATCTTCAAGTACTGGCTTCGCGCATGCGAGTCTCTTCTTTCTATACATATCATTATTGGCATAGTTACTCCCTTTGCCCACTAATTAACCCCAGCACTACTAATCAATGCTCTCACACGTACGTACTCGTCAATCTCCATAATAATATCTAACCCTTTTCTCTTCATCTTCATCTAATCTGGTATCTTGACACTCTCTGTGATTTATGTTGTAATTTATAAGGTACTTCTAATCAATTCGTTACTGGAAACAATGAAAGATGATTAAGACTCTGAATTATATTTAATATTATGACCAGACTGATATTTTTGTTTACATGAGATAATTCAACCAAGCTTATATTGTAGAGTGGGGGAATGCTTTTATTCTAGCTAATTAAGTTAATTTAACCACTTAATCACACACGCTGGGACCATGGGAATAGGGTTATGATTATTACTTTTTAATTACTATCTACTCTATTCATCTTAATTTGACCTTTGAAACCATCGTATAAAGAAGGTAATTAAGAACTATTTGTGTAGGGTATGGTCTTCTGACTCCCAACTTTGTACTTAAGAGGCGAAATTTCCTGCTATTTACACCAAACTAACTTGATTAGTTTGAATCCATAATTTTTTTTTTCATGAAAAACTCATTTACTCTCCATTTTCTTATTCTTCTTTTTTTAAAAAAAAAAAATCTTTCTCTATACCAATCGGTTCGGAGTAGCTCTTTATAATTTTTATATTCAACAATTGTCATGTCAATGACATGTGTTTTACATATGATGTATGATATCCAAACAAAGGTTATGTATGTGTGATAGTGAAAAAGGGTGGCTTTTGTGAGTACTTATTGGCGAAGAATCCGCCTACGTGGGATTTTAAGATTATATTGGGAAACAGGGCAAGGGTCCATCATCATGATTCCCATCCATAAAAAAAAACAAGATATGCAAATTCTAAGTGGTAATATTTTTATTCTCTGTCAAGTTGTCCATGATTAGACGGTAAATTGAGTATGACCTACGCATATTTAAGTGGAACCTTAAACATTACCCCAAAAGGAGTAATTAACTTGAACAGACCCACATGTATCTTAGTTTCCTAAGCTCAACAACTATTATGCATACGTGTATCTAGCCACTTAAACCAAGTTGTATGTATGTTGTTAGTCACGATATCGTTTCTTTACTAAAATTGTTTTCCTCTGTTTCAGTTTTTTCCAATCGCTTCAGTTTTTTTAAAGACCTATATAATCTCTCTTTTTATTCTTTTACTTTTATTTTGCTCCATAAGGTCTATCTTTCTACAAACTATATCTTATATTAAAGAGAGAAGGGAAGGGAGTATATTATATATATATGTGTGTCATCATCTTTTTTCAAGTGTACAAAAATATGCACGTAGAGGTGGAGGGGCTTGGATATATGCCTTCGGCAAATCCTGATTAGCGAGGGATTAGAGAAATATTGAATGAGTTTTCATGGATTAGCGAGTTTCCTAAAACATGCGTAGGCCAGTGTATATATGTTGGAGGGTTTTGGATATTAGCCTATTAGTAGGCAGTAAGATTAGCATCACTGAAGTTAGGAAATATCATAATTAAAAGTGTAATAATGCTCTGACTCATAAGCAATTAGTGAGAGAAAGAGTGAATAATTCCAAATAGTAAACAGTGAGAAATTAAAGTTAGTGGTAAATAGAGCGAGTGATTGGGGAGTTCATAATGGAACCTTCCTAGATCATGATAATTAATGAGTCGCGTGGCCACTATATCATTATACTTCATGTGGGCGATTTAGTTTGGATATGCTCTTTGTGATGACCTAAGGTTAAGATATTGCATTAATTAATCCGTCTATTAGTGGACTAATTACTTTCTAAGTCTCTCACCATCATTTGACTATCAAGTGGTATATATATATATATATTAAGCCCTCCAATATTCATTAACCAAGTCAACAAAATTTGACCGTTCTAATAGGTAAAGTAGGTACACGTACGAATTAATTAATTAATTATTAATGATTGATAATCTAATCAACAAAAACATCGGCAGAGGCAATTTGTGGCATTTTTTTACACTTTCCCCAATCCTCTTCCAGCTGGGAGCGACTACAACATCGGCAGAGGCATTTTGTGGCCTTCTCATTGTACGAACTTCACCGTGGAGAGAGAAAGAATGACAATATTCAATACATCACGAATAAGTGAAAACTGAAATGTAATTACATAATAAATATAAAATTTATTTAATTATTTTAATTAAATTAGTTATTATAATATATTTTTTAAGATACCCTAATTATTTTTTTAACTCTCTCTTATATTCTTTTACTTGATTATTGTTAAAATTTGAGAGAATATCAATAAAAATAATTTATGAAATAGTCAGATAAATTGAAAAAATAAATATTATATTTAAGACTAATATTAACTTATTAACTAAATCATATATATAAACTTATTTTTCTTTTTACCTACTGATTCACTATATAACATATCACCTATGAGGATGTGAGATTTGTTGTGGCGCTTACAAAGAACTGAGAGAAGGATAAGTTTTATTCACTTTACAAAGTTTAGGAACTAAACTATAAATGAGTTAAAAATTTAAAGATTAAATTATATAGAATTATAGTTAAATAATTAAATTATAAGTGAATTAATATTTAAAAAAAATCTTAAAAAATATATCGGGACATACGAGCATAACGTGTGTGGATTCGTCAATGATATAATCTACATTATCAATTATTATATTAAATAAAAAAGTATATTTGCATGAGTTTTTTTAGTTCTCTTCAATCATGTTTCTCTCAATTTGCATGATTTATTAAATAGAGTATAATCCGCATGATCAGTTATTTTAAACGTTGAATTATTAGAAAAGTGAATTCCGATGAGTTCTATAATAAACTATCATATATCCCATCATGATTGAAATTTGAAAAAAAAAATGAAAAATGAAAATGTGTCCGCACGTATGAAATAAGTTCTGATCATATTTAATTGAAATATTGCAAACTTTATAGGTGCAATGTATTCTAAAAATGCTCCCTTAATTAATTAATTAATACCACAGAATAACTTGTAGGAAGTTCATGTTTCACGAACATACGGGGTTTTTGGACTTTGTTTCTGCAGAAAAGAAACAAAAATATTTAGATTAGCCTTTTTTTAAAATCAAATTTTAATCTAGTCTCTCAATTTTATAAAATATTTTTTATTTCCTTTAACCCTAATACTATTAATTTAAGATGATAATTTTTTATATCAATCATTGTTATTTTAAAAAAAAAATATTGAGAAATATTTTGTTAGATTTTAGAGTTCTGGTGTTGCATTTTTTGTAATGAAATTAATAGTGTTAAGGTTATAAGACTAAAAGATATCTGATTAAATTAAGGGACTACAATAAAATATTTATCTAGTCCTTAATATAGGACCTAGTGAGAGAGTTAATCTTAATTATAAATATATAGCATATTTCTTATATTTATCAATTTTATTCTTAAACTATTATTATTAGCACTCTCTCGATAATAGTCAAATAAGAGATGAGAAATATAATTAAGGAATATGACTGGTGCTTTAGAAAAAATATATGATATTAACTAATTTTTTAATACAATTAAATTAATTAAATAGATTTGGATATAGGAGTATTGTATAAAATTATAGAACTAATGTTATACTTTTACCCCAATTTTATAACTCACTAAAATTTTAAAAAATAGCTTATAGAAAAAAAAGACTTTTGGACAGCTTATAAAAAATGGCTTTTACAGAAGAGCTTATGAAAAAAAAGTAGTTCTAAATAAGTAAGTGTTTGGATAATTATTTTTATAATAATCTTTTATATTAGTAAATTACTAAAAATAGTATGATTTGATTAAAAGTATGAGAGATGAGAGAGGGTAGAGAAAATAGAAATGAGATGACAGGGGAGAGAGGAGAGAGAGGATGAAGAAGAGAGATGAGAGAGGAGATAGTATATAAGAAAAAGTAGGAGTAATATAGTAATTGAATAGTCCATAAGTTCTTTTACTATTCCAAAAGCTAGTTTTACTAGCTTATTGAAAATCATGGTTTAATCCAAAAATACTTATAGATAAATATAACTGTTTATTTAAAAAAAAAATTAAACTAATATTTAGGACATAAGTCCTTTTAAAATATAGGGTTAGGAGTTTTTTAAATAGCCCAGTATCTCAATTAGTGTGTTTCTTAAACGTGCGTTTTCTGTTGAGAAAGCAAGAGAAACCTTGTATCGAATTAAGTACCATTTGTTGGGTAGTTCTGCTTCCATGTTAAGTTTTAGTAATTAACGTAAAATAGACAGATATAATGATAAGATATTATTATTAAGAAAAAAGTAAATTGTCCTCTGATTGAGAAACTAAAGCATGCAACTCTCATCATGCGAGAGTTCTTTCTCTTCGAAGGGCAAATATTAATTAGAATAAATAAGTCTGTTTTGAATTTCACCTTTGCATGGTTAATGTATTTAACTCTATTTGTATGGAAAAAGGGGGAAAGAAAGATTATCTTGTATTAAATAATTCAGTTGGTGTTAATGTGCGTCACTGCCTACGTGGTTGTGAATGCCCAGTCGATTGGTTAATTTGGGCTTGGGAGCCACTAACATGGGCCCCATTAGAAGAATAATGCGCTGAGCCTTTTTCTCCTTTTTTAGCTCACACATTTTAATATAGCAAATAAATAAATATATCAGCAACAAAAGTATGTATTCAATTTTCTAATTTTACACATGATTTCATTTTAATTTATTAATTTTAAAAACTCTTTTTTAATCTTCTAATCTAGTTCAAATAATAAATTTTTGCGACAATTTCTATTATTTTTAAAAAATAAATTTAATATCTTGATATTTTTAGATGCTTTGTCAATATTTAAAATTTTAATATTAACTTTTTTGTTATCAATATGAGGACTAAATAATTAAAATACCGCTTTATAAGATTAAGGGAAAAATTGTGTAAAGTTAAAATACAAGAGATGATAATTACTCCTCCAGTTATAAATATATGACATAATTATGAAGTTAATATTTATTATAAATATAAGATATATTTTTTAAATTTATTAAATATTTTATAAATTATTTCTATTGATACTCTCTTAATAATAAAAAAAATATGTAAGGTATAAGAATAAGGGAAAAAGTTAATAAAGATAATTAGAGTATTTTAAAAAAATATTCTATAATAAATAATTTAATTAATTTTTTAATATAATCTGATTAATTAAATATATTTTATATTTAAAAATGAATGAGTGTATCATAAGATATAAAAAAGAAGAAGAAGAAGACGACGACTAAGAAAAAAGAAAGAAGGGAAATAGGGGTAGGGGCATATAGGTTGAACAGCGTAGGCTCTTCGAAGTCGAGTTCCCATTTGAGCGGGACTAAACTCGAGTTTCTAAATATGGTATCAACTTCTCTCCAATTCAAAATCATTAGACTAAGCTTTTTGCATTTTTATTTTTTAAATATTTATATGCTTGGCGGCGGGGGGGTTAAAGTGTTTAATTAGATTAAGACCAGAGCCTTAAGTTAATGGCCTTGTGGGACTTTATGAGAATGAGAGGGATAGACTCCATGCCACCCCACATTTGTATAAACTAATTATACTATTATGCCTTCTTTAATTCCCAATTAGCTTTCGGCTGCTTTCTCCCTTCCCCCTTCTTTTGACTTTTTAGGCTTCACAAGCACCATCTATTGCCTTTTATCTCCTCCGTAAATTATTACACCTAGCCGCTTCTTCTTCTTGTTTTTAATCTGTGTTACACCCTTCGCTCTTTGTGCTTTATTCTTTAATTAAATTAATTATCCTATAGTACTATAATATGTTGTTTTTACAGTGTAGACAGATTTCATGTCCAGATTAACAAATAACAAATTATATATATATATTGTACTGATCGATACATTATAATATATATATGTAGCCCATAAGGGATCAATAGGCCAATAACCTACTCAGCTCACATAATTAAATAATTATATATATATATATCACCCACCCAAACCCATTAAGGGCTGGTGCAACCTAACACACAATAAGGATGACATAAATCTGGCTTATTAACGAATGAAATATAATTTATGGAAGGAATCCTACGCATGTTGTAATAGAAAAGGAGCAAATTAATTATACGTAGGGAGCTAGTTCGATGAATGCATGGGCGTATATAGTGGGATAGAGAATATGATTAGGAGCATTTTAAGGATCAGAGGAACACCCAAATCAATGTGTCCAATTCGATCACGAAGAGACGCCTACACTATTAAGCAACCTCGTTGATGCATATGAGCCTACCTAGTTCACCACTATTATTATTATTATTAGAAGCACAGGAAATTTAATCTTGACGAACCTCCATCCATGTTTTCTTTCTTTCTTTTTTAAAAAAAATGCCTAAGAATGACTGGTTTGTCACACACTTTTTCGTTAAAAAGCAAAGGTTCGATCGATACATGTTGGTACGGGGAAGCTAGGTAAGTGCAACGCAAGGAGGATTGGGAATCTAAAGGAACCATGCAGTGTCCAGTTTTGTTTTGTTTTTGTTTGAAGAATTAAGTCCCAAAGTACATCGGAGAATTATTTTCCATGCACCAGGACCTTCAAATACTAAGGAATTGTGTTATACAACTTCGAATGTTGGAGTCCATTAGTTTTTAAATCATCTGTAACTTTGTCTTGTTCACGATAAATCAATTTATGTGATTTAATTTGGCATTTTCTATATTGTTACAACAGCCCCATGGCAACGTTACATGCCACGAGAGGATAAAACTTACAAACATGCATGTTTTCAGATCCATCTCGATCACATGGATAATGTGCATATACGTACATATACAAGCGTTGTCTATATATAATACTCTCCCATAGTCCTAATTATAATAACTAGTTAATTTTTTTTAATAGATAGAGAAAGCTAAATAAATCAGTTAATTATAATTAATATAAAAATTAGTTAATTAATTTGAATAAACTTAAGAGTATATAATATGAATTCATTTTAATTGATTGAATTTAGTCATAATTAACTAATTTATTTAATTTTATTAATTTATCTAAAAAATTTAACCTGCTCTTATAATTATGACCGAAAGTATACAAATATTACTATATATATAGCTACATTATCTCAAGTTCATTTCTTCATAATTACCCCTTAACCCTGTCCATACACTGACTTGTATACACATCACTGCCTCTAATTATTATTCTTTCTAGTCATAATTATAAGAAATAGTTTATTTTTAAACAAAATTAAAAAAATAAAATAAATTATTTAATTATAACTAAATCTAACATCTCAGATTAAATTCATTTGTCAACTCCCTGGACCATGTGTTGACCGTTAAATCTATTTATCTCTTTTTTATTTCCTTCCTTCCCACCCACTGATGAGTACTCAAACAAAAACGTGGAATTAATAATGCAATAATAATAATAATAATAATTACATTTATCAAGAATTGATCGATCGCCATACACGTAAAGAAAGAACTCTCACTGCGAAAGGGTGCTGAGAAGTGAGAACAGGGAAGAAGGAGGTCAAACTAATGAAGGCCAATTAATCTTCCTTCCTCTCACAACGAGAAGGTTTTAGATGCACCGACGAATTAATCACTAGACATGGACGTTATTCCTACCCATTTTTTGTAACAAAAATTGAACAAAATTGTTTGTGATCTAGAGCTCACTTGGCTACATCATGGTCAAACCCATCATAAAGAATGAAATTGATATTTTTCTCATGTATTTATTGTAAGATATACTTGAAACTAAGAAGAGGTTAATCAAGTCATTAATTTTGTCAACAAAATAAATAATATTATCCTTATTTAAGGCTTTAAGCATGGCATTGAAAGAAAATAATGATTTTTTTTTTCAAATCTACATTTTATCATCTCTCTTTGTTAATGACTTTAAATGGAAATATTAAAAGAAATAATCAATACCCCGTCGGGATTATGTTAATTTTTAATTTCTTATTGTGCATGTGGGGATTAGGTTTCGTTAAAATGAACTAATCATTTCATATATATATATATATATATATATATATTAAAGTTTGATACTTATGCTATATAATATTTTGCATAATGTCATTTAAAATTATTAATAATCCGATGGTCATATAACGTTTTACTAGAAGGTGGATAGTAGAATGATTATTTTAATATAAAGACAGCTTTCTAAAAAATATATAGAAATTAAGTTATTTCGAGGAACTATTTCATCGGTTCTCATGTTATGAGGATGGTTATATGTCTTTCTATTTTTCATGAAACTTTATTAAACCAGTTCAACCATTTTTTTAAAAAACCTCACTGGTGATAATATATGCCTGGGTGTGTACGTAAGTCATAAATTCATTCTAATAATTAATCCTCATATATACAAAAATATTTAAATTATTAAATATATTTTAATTTGATATATTTTTTTAAAATTTACCATTATTCTCTCTCATTTCTCCATCTTCCTAAGCAAAATTAAATAACGCTAAAAATAAAAATAATCATTAATAACCTTTTAATTGAATTTATAATAAAGACTAGAATGATTGAGAGGAGGGATGGGGAGGGTCTTATCAAGAATGAAGAGATGAAATAAATAAGCTAACTACATTGACGAGTGTAGGAGTGGCCCCTCTTTCCATGGCCCTCCTTCTTGCTCACTCTGCTTTCCTGATATTTTCTAATTTGTTCCTTTTTATTCTATGTTCTCATCTATATTCCCTTGCCCCTCCCAATTTATTTCCAATTATTATTCATTTATATATGCTCACACATATTTGTGGCCCCCCTTCCTTTTATTTATTATGCACTCTTACTTCTACCCCCAACCAGATCTGGTAGGGCACCCCACCCCCTTCCCCCCGGCCCCCATTTCATCCTCGCCAACGTCTATTCCCTCATTGGACCCTCTTCCCTCTTTTCTCTTCTACTTTATTTCATTAATTATCAACCCTCTTTCATTCCTCATATCTCTTCTACATATTCTGTATCTTGTTTAATTTAATTATATTCATATCAATTTCTCTCTTTTTTATCATCAACAAATTAAACACTGCCTCGAGTGATATTGCAACAACACTTCCTCTACTCCTATTAGGGGTGTGCATGGGCAGGGTTGGGCAGGGTAGCCCCCTTGCCCGGTACCCTGCCCGATAAAAGCCCTAACTATTTTGGGCAGAGCGTGGGTAGGCTGGGCATGCCCAAATCGTGATACCCTGCTTATATTATGGAAAAAAATCTATAATTATGAACTTATAAAATAATATCATATTCATATATTTTTAAAAGTTAAATAATATCTATAATCTACTAAGAATAAGGCAACAAAAAGATAGTAATTAAAGTTTTGAAATCCATTGCATATAAAAAAAGCTTTAAAGTCTAAGTAGTTTGCAATTATAACTTTACATCAATCTCCCCAAAATTGACAAAAATGAAGCATCTGAAAAAAAAAATATGATGGTTACTAAAATTAAAAAAAAATAAAGGAAGAAATCAATTTAGTTATAAATTTTAAATGATGCAATTACCTACTTGACTACTCATATTTGTAAAATTATCATTTAGTCACCAATATCCATCATATTCGTTCTATGTGAAATAATGTAATCTACAAATTTTGATATGTAAAAAAATAACTAACTGGGCAGGGCCAAATAGGCAGGGCAACAACCCCTGCTCGAAGCCCTGCCCTGCCCGAAATTATCCATTTTATATTGGGCCATTTTTTACTGGGCTGGGCAGGGCATTTTTTATGCGGGCTCACCGGGCCATGGGCATCTTGCACACCCCTAACTCCTATGGCCAGGAAAATTCCAAAATATGCTTCAACCATGAATTAATTTGTTGTTTAATGGGTGTCCTTGTCATGCAAAAAATAAGGGAAAAGATAAAAAAAATAAAATTCTTAAATATTTTTTTAAAAATGATAAAAAGTCTATATTCTAAAATTTTATTAATCATAAGTATATGACATATATTCATATACATAAAGTATTAATATTCTTAAAAAATTATATGTAAAGATTATTAGTGCTTGAGCTTTGTTTTTTGTCAAACTAGTACTTGAATTTAGATATTTTAAATATGGATTTTTTATCGATTTTTCAAAGATTTTGTCCAATGATTAATATAAAATATTTAAATAAATATAAAATAAACATTATTATAACATATTAGGGTCCGAGCCTAAAATCCTGAAATCGTAGCAACGATGCCCCTCTATTAAACTCATGTGAATTTAAGCATTAATCAATGGATAATAATTATATATCTATATTATATGACTAAGTAAATTTTTCATATACTGTATCGAATCAAAAGAATAAACAGCATTATTCATAGACTGTGAATGATATAATTTATTATAAATTTTATATCTTATATCACCGATAGTAATAAAAAGTATGGGAAGCATATAATAATAAGATTCAGATTGAATAAAAGATAATAATGATAATACATATTTTTATTCTATTATAGTTTTATAGGGGTTTACTACATATTTTATTCATATAACTATTTTTTTTTTCACCCAGTTTACTGGAGTTTTGCCCCGACTATATCCGGATTCGACCCGCGTCGCGCACCTGACTATGGTGGGTGGGTGAGTCTCCCAACGGGGATTTTCTGCATATGCCAAGGTTCGAACTTGAGACCTCGCTTAAGTGATACCGAATCGTTTACCACTCGAATACCCCGTTAGTATTCATATAACTATTGATATATTGATATAATGATGAAAAAAATAATTGAAGAAAATAATAATTGCGGGAACAAATGGGCCGTGAAAGTAGCCCAAGTTGAGTGACACCACATTGTCCAATGAGAATGATGAGCGGAAGCTAAGCTACGTTGGGGTTCAAGTTCAACCCGCCCTTGGACTTGGGTTTCGTCATAAATTTAGCTATCTAAACTTACCTATAGTTTATCTTACCTAATATTTATATTATTTAAAAAAAAATTATTCTGCCTTTAGATCGTGGATGAGTCTAATCTTTTCAAAAAATTTTATAACAAAAAAAATTTATAAGACTATATCTTAACTTTAGTAGTAGACCGGATACTTAATTTTTTTTATATACAAACAAAACTCTCCTAATCGTACCCTTCTTGGCCTATACAGTCTATTTCACTTCTCTCACAAATCATAATCTCCAATTAACTCCTTTAATTGTAATTGCACGATTAATTTATGTCTAAGCAATATTTGCAAATTTTTTTTTAGATACAAAAATTTTTAGAAAAGGGTTGGGCTCACCCACGATCTAAAAGTAGAGTGAAATCTCCTTATTCCTAAGCAATACTAATATTGGGCAGGACGTGTTCGAATATTGGAGAGTACCACTTTATTGTAGTTTCAGTCACGATACTTGAGAAAATATCATAACTCTTAAATATTATTTTTAGGGATAAATTTAAACATCTAAAAATTAAAATACTTCTCTAGACGCTAGATTGAACCATAACAATATTTGCAAATTACTAGTACAGTCTACAGCCCCTGCAAGCATGATGACTGTGTGATGTCTGCATGGGTTGATCGAGTTATTATTATCTCAAAAAATTTGTGAAAAAAAACAAAATTTTATATAAAAACGAATAAATTCTTAGGCCCTGTTTGTTTTTTTAAAAACAAAAAAAAATTTGTTTGGCAACTTATTTTATTTAAGTGTTTTCTGAAAAAAAAAATGAACACTGTTTTTAAAAATAGAAAACTAAGAATAAGTTTTAAATATTTTATAAAACTATATTTTTTTACATTTTCTATTTTAGTTTTAAAAAAGTGACCTAATATTAGAAAGCTAAATTAGTATCCAATATTCTAATTTTATTTATCATATGTAGACAGTATTATAATCTTATTTGTAGTATAATTTTATTCATAATCTTTTTAATTTAATCAATTTTACCCATAATCTTATTTCTCAAGTACCAAGAATTGCAGCAAATTAAAAATATTATGGATAAAATTATATCACAAATAAGATTAGGATATTGGTCGTATATTAAAAATAAGATCAAGATATTAATGCTATTTTAACTTATTAAAATTTTGTTACCACTATTATTCGTTGTCATTCGACGATAGCCCATTACAACAACCACCACTACCATCATCAGTTGACGTTGCCCACCATCTTCATATGTCGTCACCTAACGACAATCACACCACGACTGCTACCGCTGCCACTACGGACAACCACCACCACCCCCATCTACTGTCACTAACAACAGCCGATGACTGTAGTCGTGGGCGACGACCACCATCGTCACGAAAGTAACAACCATTGTGATTGATTGTGGACGACCGTCGCCATCATCAGACAACGAGGGCCACCACCATCATCGATCGCTGATGACAAGCCCCACGATGGTCGCCATTTGCTAGCCAAGGACAACCATTACTGGCGATAGCAAACAATGACTACCACTGTCCGCATGTTGATCGTCGCTTATCATTTTTAATTATCGTAACTCTACAACTGACGATAACTACGTCACATTTTTTTAATTCTCAATATTAGTTTTAATAATAATTACTTCAAATAAATTTTTATGTCTTTTTATTTTTAAATATATTTTTTTAAAACAATTATCCAAACAGATTTTTTTTTTATTTTTTTCCCAAAACTTATTTCTAAAGACAGTAATAGAAAGAAACATGCCGTTAATCTCCTCAGCCATCCAATGCTCCAATTTTACCCTTTAAAAAAAAAAAAAAAAAACTCTCCCAAAGCCAGTTTCCGTTAGGATAGTGACATTGTCACATTGTCAAGCGGGATTCAACTGTATAGAAAACAGACACACATTAGTTAAGTAATATGAGCAATTTTGACACATGTTTAGTTTGAAGTTGAGCTAGCCAAGAAAAATTATCGTTGGAAATATGCTTAGGCCAGATTTTTAAAATGAAAAATAATTAAATAACCAAAAGGCCTCCTCGCTGGTGCATATTCACATTTACTTTCTAGTTAATTACACTTTAACCACTTGGATTTTGTCTCCTCTCTCTCTCTCTCACACCCACCCACAAATTCTTAAAACTGAAACATATTTAAAATATTGTCATTAGAAAGGATTAAATAAACTTATAAAATAAAAATAAATAAATGATAGGTTAACATATTTTATTTATTATAATTTATTCTCAAACAATTAAATCTATAATTATATTTGTCCTTATAAACATGCATTCAATAGATCTTTGCAAATTATTTTGCAATTCATCAACCATAGTCAGACTAGAATTAATTAGCGAGTATATTTTGTTGTTATAGAACAATATTAAAATCTACTGTGTTTAAGCTCAGAAAACTAACTATGACACACACACCACACTTGCGAGTAAAAAGCTAAGTTTAACGTATCTTATTGCGGAAGCAAACTATTTATTTAAAATAAAAATAAGTATATAATTTATAACGTTATTAAGAAAAAACTAGTGATTAAATAAATGTGATACTAAAAGGGGGATGAGATGTATATATAAAATAGAATAAGAAACAAAGAGAAGAGGAATTAATATATATAGAGATATCACCATCCTTCTCAGTCAGTCTCTGTCTGTGATGAATGCTGATTTAGCCCCGTAGTTGATGCTCATCCTTCCTCCTAACCCACCTCCTTCCACCTTCCCCAATTCACAAAACTAACTCTCCCTGCGACATAAACACACACACACACACAAACATTCTTTCATTCCCACAAATGGATAAGACCCTTCCCATTCCTTAATCCCCTCCAAAATTCCACCTTCATTTCACAATCAATCACTCCAAAAACCTTCCTTCAACATGTTTTCTTCTCAAGCCCCTCATCCTTGTCGTCGTCTTTAACCACCTGTTTTGATACGCATAAAGCCGCACAGATTAATTAGTGTTGTCCCCATTTTTCACTATCTCCCCAATACTGCATTTACTTGTGATGGACTACTACTGCGTCAGTGAGATAGAAGGAAAGCAAGCTCATGACCCTTTATTCGCTCACAAAATGAGCAATAAATCGTCGTCTTCCCAGCGACGTTGCGTTTGGGTTCCTGGCCCTGTAATTGTAGGAGCCGGCCCTTCCGGGCTCGCTGTAGCTGCTTGTCTCAAGGAGAAAGGCGTCCCCAGCGTACTTCTAGAAAGGTCTAATTGCATAGCTTCTCTCTGGCAGCTCAAGACCTATGATCGTCTTCGCCTTCATTTACCCAAGCAGTTCTGCGAGCTCCCTCTCATGGGCTTCCCCACCTATTTCCCCACATATCCGACCAAGCAACAGTTCATTGACTACTTAGTGAGCTATGCCGAGAGGTTCGATATTAGGCCGAGGTTCAATGAGACGGTGAAGGAAGCGGAATTCGACTCGACGCTCGGGTTCTGGCGCGTGAGCAGTGAGCGGAAGGCGGAGACGACGACGTCGACGGAGTATGTGTGCCGGTGGCTGATTGTGGCGACGGGAGAGAATGCGGAGGCGGTGGTGCCGGAGATAGAAGGAGCGGAGGAGTTCGGAGGGCCGATAAAGCACACGAGCTTGTACAAGAGCGGCGACGAGTTGAGAGGGAAGAAGGTTTTGGTGGTTGGGTGTGGGAATTCGGGCATGGAAGTGTGCTTAGATCTTTGCAACCATAATGCTAGCCCTTCTCTTGTGGTCAGAGACACAGTAAGAATTAAGCCTCTCACTCTCTTTTCTTTTCTTTTCTTCCCACTTTTTTTCTCTCTCTCTCTCTTCTATCAAATCCCATTAAAACTTTTATTATTTTCCCCCTCCTCGACTTCTGAAAATTCTTATTTTAAATAACAAATTCAGAAGAGGAAAAAAAAAAACATGTCAAGCAGAAACCCAGGAGGAGAGATGGGAAAATTTTCATCGTCCATGAAACAGAAATTTCCCATGACTATCTTATTCTTTCAAGTAATTAAAAAGAAGAAGAACGAGGGACGCACGCCTTAAGCCTTGCCATTAAATTAAAATGCAATAAGCAAATTGGTAAAGCCGTTTGTGTTAATTGCCGCATCTACTACTAGTAGAAGCGCGGCTTCAAGTTCCAAAGGTGTTGTATTGGACGATCATGATTCAGGAACTTTTAAATATTCTTTTGGATATTTTTTTCACTTTTCTTGGGATTCTCTCGAGCATGCGCAGAATGGGCTGGACCCTAGCTAGAAGCAAAGACCGATCATCAAACACATGATGAACTGGCTTCTTATTACCTTTTTATTCTGCTTTTCCCCACTTGTATTGAAAAATCAAAGATCGTTTTAATTTCTTTTACTGTTTGACTAAAATCTGGAAGTTATGATGATGAAGGTGCACGTCCTACCACGAGAGATGCTGGGAAAATCAACTTTCGGGCTGTCCATGTGGTTGCTCAAGTGGCTTCCCATACGACTCGTGGATCGCTTCCTGCTCATCGTGTCATGGCTTTTGCTCGGCGACACCGCTCGCTTCGGATTGGTTCGTCCTCGTTTGGGTCCCCTTCAGCTCAAGAACCTTTCCGGCAAGACCCCAGTCCTCGATGTTGGTACCCTCTCCAAGATCAAAAGCGGACACGTTCAGGTACTCTTCCTTTCCCCCTTTCAATCATTTCGTTTCATTTCTTTTCTTTTTAATTTTTCCCTTTTAATCGAATTAAACCTCAACTTGCCCTCAATTCGTTTCCTGCTTTTCATGATTCCGTTGTAAGCACAACGAGATGAGCTGACCCCTTGTTTTGTTATATATATATATATATTCTCTGGGTGGGGAAGATAGTGGGGGGTTGAGATTTTCTCTATCATTGTGTTTTTGTATCAAATCGTGCCTTCACATATAAGGTTTTAGATTTTCTTTTTATGGAGATTTTATGGAAAAAGAAAATCTCGACGCTAAATGGACGGGGGAAAAGTTCGATATGTCAATCATGTTTGTTTTCTTATTTTACGAGCGCAATCATCTTCCCCAAGATTGTTTGTTTGTTTGTTTCAACTTTAGACAGAAACGAAATCTGAATGTGCATATCAAACTCAAATCTTGTGTAGGTTTGTCCGGGCGTTAAGCGGCTAAAACTTCACACTGTGGAATTCGTTGATGGAACATCACAGAATTTCGATGCCATCATATTTGCAACAGGTTACAAAAGCAATGTACCCTCTTGGCTAAAGGTATATATGCCGCTATTTCTATTTATATTTACACTTTATACTCCCCCGTTTTTTTTTTCTCTTTTTCACAGCACACAATAAAGATCCCCGAGTGTGTGTGAATTCTAAAAATGGTATAAAGCAAAAAAGTTGATCTGGTATATGCTTGCCCAGGAAGGAGATATGTTCTGTGAGGAAGATGGGTTCCCAAGAAGGCCATTCCCTGATGGGTGGAAGGGAGAAAATGGGATGTACGCCGTGGGTTTTACCAAACGAGGACTTCTTGGTGCCTCCATGGATGCAAAGAGAATAGCTCAAGATATTGAACAGTGTGGGAAAGCTGAGGCAAAGCACAGTACTGCTTTCACTCGCTCACTTTTGCAGCAATCTTATTCATGATTCGTTGGGGTTTTTCCCCTTTTGGTTTTGTTTGGTGGTCAATGACGAGAGATTTATTGGGTCTCCTCATCTGAAACCTCGAGTCGTCATCATTATTACCAATGTAGATTGATTATGGAGGTGCCATCAGATTCAGACATGGATGGGCTCAAAACCACAATATAATGCTTCTACAGTGTCTGCACTTTTTGCATCTCAATCAAAGAAAGAGTAAGCTGGCGGCACTGAGATTCATTAAAATAAGTGTTTTATTTGACTCCCTGGGTGATCCCACCAAGTGCAAAAAGTATAAGTGAACGAAGACAGGGAAGAAGATTTTTACTACTAACTGTGACCTTCATCACCACCTTTCCATGGATATTTTACGAGCCAGCCAATCATCAGCCATGGAGATAGAGAGAGAGAGAGAATATTTTGAATTGAAGTTGCAAGAGAAGAAGGATTCTGATTTTATTTTTCTGTGTTGGGGGGGGGCTCATATCTTTCTGTACATCTTGTACATTGCAATTTTTTCCTAATTAGGTTCGACTTATTTAGAGAGGAAAGGGAAGCAGGGTGAGAGAGAGAGAGTGTTTGGTATGTGATTGTTGTTTAACCTAGATTTCTACATGAGTGATTTTTTTTGAGAAGAAAGTATAACATATCCCGATGTCCCCCCCCCCCCCCCGCCCTTCCTCTGTTGAGATTCTGTTGAAGCCTCAATATATGCTTGAGTTTGTTTTGAGGAGGATGGGAAATCTGAAGAAATAGGAGTAGGAATTAAAGAAAGATATTGGTTAGGTTTAGTAATGAAGAGCTAAATATATGAGGTACCGTTTATGTGTGATTACTACTTGCACGCAATTTCGTTATCGAAATGATTTCATTCCAAGTAGGAGGGTGGACCACACGGCCAGGAGGCTACCATCAACATTAAAAGAAAACCTGGAAAACCCCAAAGGATTGCAGGGAATTACAGTGTAGAATATTTGTCCGCATTTATTCCTCATTTCCCACCCTCACCAACTTCATTAAATTTAACATGCTTCCCCGGAATTCAGCTCAATCAGATTTGTGTGACTGCACAAATACAAATCCCAAAAAAGCCGTGTAAATATATATAATTACACAAGAAAGTAGAAGTGATTAATTAAGAATGAGTGAGATTGATCACATCGTGTGTAAGTAATCATATATATCCTAAAACAGAAAAAGGATTGCACAACATGGGGTCAACCTTAATCTTGTGTCAAAACTGTCAATTCTCAGAGCTCGAATCGACAATAGATTTTCTTGTTCATTTCTTTCCTCATTTGCTTCCCTCTCCCCCCTTTCTCCTTACCCCCTGCCCTTCATAACGTAGCTTTATACTGTGCTTGGGGATATATATGTATATATATATGTGGATGTAATGTTTTCTCATGGTTCCATGATTGAAGTCTGCGGTGGTCAATGTGTTAATAACAAGGAAATCCCCCGAATGAGAGGACAAGTATTTATGATTAGCGCAAATCAAGGAGACAGAAACTGTGATTTTTCTTCCTAATTCTTTTCAAGTTTTAACGTAACCTACCCCTGTTTATTCGCCTATGACTGTAGTTTCTTTTTCTTTCTCTGTTTTTTCAAAATAATTGACGAAAATGCATGCATGCCCATATATACCGTGAAATGGGCATGGGAGGTATGTGTACCCACACACACAATATTCTCTGTCCAAATTATATGGCAAAGTTTTAGTTGCACAAAATAACAACTAATAAAATTTAATATAATTAGTTGATAACTGATCTTTTAATTATAATATTTTGAGTTTAAATTAAATTGTTATAAAAATAATTATTAAAATAAATAATTTTTTAATAATATTTATATTTTAAAAATATTAATCCCTAACTATCAATAAAATACGAATCCACAAAAGATGAGGAAACAATGGGGGAAGAAGGTAGTAGAATAGTAAGGAGAGCTTGCTAGGGAATGGAGAACAGTTGGAGAAGGTTGGAATTATGGAGACCATAGGGTGTTGAAGAATGCGCACAGATCGAATCTTTGAATTCAGAATAGGACGGTACCCTACTTGATTACTCTCTCCTAGAGCATTGGCACCCCTATAGTCTTTAGAGAGAGAGAGAGAGAGAGGGAGAGAGTGTGTGTAATCCCTGTTTCGAGGCGAGAGGTAAAGGCCTCTCTGACCCATAACATCCTTATTAACCCTCCTTCGTTGGGCCCCCTTTGGGCCTCCCTTCCCTTCCTCTCTCTCTCTCTCTTCTTCATATACCCCGCTAAAATTGCATCTTATACCCCAATAGAAACCCATAGTCATAAGATTTAATCCTCAAGTAATTTATTTTCTTTTATTTAAGGTGTATCAGTCCCTATTATATTAAAAAATAAAAAAAACCCATAATAATACTTTAACGCCCTATATTCTAAAAGGGCACAAATTAAGGACCTTCCTCGTGGCATTTGAAAATTGATGTTTTATACCAGAATATCTCTGTTTACCATTGGTGTTATATATAAATTTTACAAACTTAATTTAACAACTTTAGAAGCCAATTCTTTGGATTAAGCACCTTTTCATACTAACACAAGTTGAAAATCGCAAAAACAATAAATATGAAAACATTTTTTAAATTGAAAACAATTTCAACTAGGCTCTCAAAATTTACCAGGTTAACTTTACAGGATTTCTAGCTTCAGTGTGAGCTCGAGCATTTTGGTTAAATAACTTTTCCCCTTTACGATAAATGTCAATAAAGAAACTGAAGTCCTTGATCGATATTTTAAAATTTCAAGTTTTAAAAATGTTATTATTGTTCTTGTTTGGTCCCAAAGTGTCATTTATCCTCCTACATCCCTTTCTACGCCTTCCCTTTTTCGTTGTTGCTGCTAAGTCCAAAATTTATACCCTGATTAGATATATAATGATCATTATTAGAAATTTAGGATCCACTCCCACAAAAAGTTTCAACCGCCCTTCTAGGCAACTTTACCTTTCGTCTTTCTTTACTATCTGGCTGAAGATTTGAAGTAAGTATGGACGAATTTATATCTTCAGATATTTATTTTTTATTTTTTGTATTGCAAAGTTATTCTAGAGTTTGAAAATAAAAAAAGAAAACTAATTAAAAAATCATGCACACTCTTACTCTTCAAGGTTTTATCCACGTTTGAGATCATCATGCTTCGAAGTTAAAATTATCATAATACCTTCGTAAATCAGATCAAAATCACCAAAATGGCAATGTTCAAATGCATGCAAGCTTCAAATTGAATCTCTAGAGGCAATTTTTTAATCTACTAAAGGAAACTGATGACGGCGGGATCCATGTTCATGGCAGCAATTAATCTAGAGAAAAAAATATAGACTACATTACCAATAGTAACTAAAATTTATTAATGCTAATTATTAAACAAAAATACTATGCTACTTCAATTCAAATTAAATATATTTTTAAAAAAAATCAAAAATTGTTAATCAATATTCTTACCAAATATATGTAGACAATTTGTTGCTATAATGAAGAACTAATTAACCCTGAATAATATTACTCTGAGTATTATAACCAGCCCAATACAGATATGAAGTAAAACAAATTCATTCCTCTACACAACATGCTAATCATTCCAATCATTATCAGTTGGATTTTGACGTGAATGAAAATGATAATATAATTAAGTGTTCTCGTTGATCATCAAATTCAAATAACTCAAAATGGTATAAGCTTGCACTTTCAGCGACGAGCTTGAGGTCGAAATGATGTTCATTTTCTCCAGATGTACATATTGGGTGAAGGAAGAAGTTGCAGAAACAATACGTATAACTCACTTTCAATCAACATCAAATGGCCATAATCGTATCTCACTTTCAAATTATAAGATATAGTGTTTGTACAGTTTTTGGAAAACCCCAACTCATCGATACCCATCCCGTTTGAAGAAAATAACCGTTCAATTCAAACTCAATTCCTTTTAGAATATTATTAGGTATGGCTTTGTTCTTGATTGGATATCACACATCTTAATCAAAAGAATCTAGTTCCCATCATTGTCCCATCTCACATTACATAATTATGCATGGGGTAGCCTTTTTTTTCATATATAGCTGTACCATTATTATCTTTATCTTTTTTTATGGTAATTAATTCTACCATGGACATATTTAGATAGAATTTTAAAAAAGAGTTTATGAACAACAGAAGAAATTTATAGACACCTTATAGAAAATGATTTTTAGATAAGAGTTTATAGAAAAAAAGTGATTTTGAATAAATAAGTGTTTGGATAGTTATTTTTAGAATGAATTTTTATATTGGTAAATTATCAAAAAGGGTATGGTTTGATTAAAAGTAATAGAGATGAGAGAGAGAGATAAAAGATAAGAGATAGGAGAGAGGAGAGAGAGTAGAAGAGAGAGAAAGGAAGAAAGAGGAGAGAGGAGATGGTAGAGATGAGAGAGGAGATAGGGTGTAAGAAAAAGTAAAGGTAAGATAGTAATTGGATAGTCCATAAACTCTTTTACTGTTCAAAAAGCTAGTTTTAATAGCTTATTCAAAATCATAATTTTACCCAAAAGCACTTATAGATAAATATAGCTGTTTGTTTTAAAATTTTTTCGAACCAAAATTTTGCCTAAAAGGACTTTTAAAACTATAGTTTGTGGTAAACCCAAACTGGTTCCATATTAAAAGCTCATGTATATATAAGAAATTATAAGATATAATTGTGTTAATTTAGTGAAAAAATTGGTGAAAAGTCTACGTTAACAAATTTTAAAATTAGCTAAAAGGATCTAAATTGGTACTTTCGGTTTTTAAATTACCGGAATTTAATATGTCAAATCTCTTTTATACAAAAATTTTAAATAAAAACTTTTTACTAATTTTTCTTAGTTTAATTTATACATGAAGACTAGATGATAAATTACACTTTATCTTTCAAATTTTTTAATTATATTTGAACTCACACAGCAAACACAATGTAATATTTAAAACGTAATTAATATGAGCTTTTATAACATTTAGAGATTGATCAAGAAACCTTAGTCATTAATTAATATGTGAAACTAAACATTTTTACTAGATCTTAAACCCTATACCTTTCAGCAAGTTTAGGTTGTGTTTGGATTAGCTTACTAAAAACAAACTAATTAATGTTTAACACCTCCTTTTTTTTAAGGCATACAAAGGAAGGCAAAATTAAAGCATATAATTAAGATTGACATAAAACAACTAAATATATATATATATATATCTGGGTCTTGAAAATCATCGTCCAAATCATATGCATGGCACATTAATTAAGTCTCTTCTGCAATTAACACCTTGTCGATAAGAACAACCCACCAACACGTCATTTATAGAAATTTGGCTACAAAATCTACATATCAGGAGAAGCAGTGCAGTGTAAGATGATAGAAATAACAGAAGTACAAACGGCGAGGCCCCATCAATATATAATATGCTTTGATGATATGTAGATATAGCGAGAGAGGTCAATTAATTGAACATAAAAAGCACGTTAAAGCATATATATAGCACTTGGGAAGAGCAACAAAACTACAACATCTACATATATATATACAAGGTGGTCCTGCTAAGCTACAAGCTAAGGTGGATAACGTCGTCCACAACATGATGATAGGGCAATTCATAAGGAAGGTACACACGTTGCACATGGCGACTACCCTGTTTAACCAGAATTCCTCAGAACCCCTCATCATATTATGCTTTCAATATGACCTTAACAGCCTTCAATTCTCTGTGGTCCACTTCATCGAGCATCACCCTCCCCTAACGGTTTTGATAAATGCTTCAGCTTCAGACGTGGACCATCTCTTAGTTAATATTTTCTCATTGGTTTAATTCATTAATTAATCAGTTCCATGCATACGCGTGTTAATTTGTAATTTATTATGACTGTTAATCAAACACATGTTTTTTAGATAAACTAGAAAGATCGAGAGACAGGAATGATTGTTTTCTCGTTCATTGGAATGTCTGTCAAAGCAAGGCAATCTCCGTAACTCCATTAACGTGCAATAATAAAGTCGTCTCGACGCAGATTTAATCATTATTTTCCTCGAGAGACATCAATTATTTGTTTCCATTGCGAAATCTGTTGTGCTTTATGAAGTTGACGCCTCTAAGGTTCCAAGTGAATTCGTGTCTTGCTTATTTCAGGATATATATATATATATATGTATGTATGTATATATGTATGTATAGTCCCATGTAATTTGACACACTGTTTTAACTAAATCCATCGGCGTTTCAATATTTACGCGCCCAGCTATTTACATATAGATATCTACAAACAAAATGACGATCTACATTATTAAAGCTGCAGCACTGTATTTAATATTCATAGCCATGTCATGGTGATTTTTTTTCCAAGTGTTGCATGTATTTGAACATTTAATAGAAGGACATGGCAGTATCAACCACTCTTCTTTTTACTTAATTGGAAAAATATTATACATATATACATAATCACACACACACACTCGACTATATGACGTTGGAGGGAGGGCACACCATAAAGTTCTCAGTGGAAATCCATCCCCATATATAGAGGGGCTCACGTACAGGCTTGTTGCTTTATATTTGTATATAGTGATTAAAGTGACGCTTGAATATGCTTTTCATTAATCTGATATATTATTGTATCTGATTTAAGCTTCCATGATAGATACTCTTCCCGTCTTGACCTAAACAAGCAAAAAGAAGCATCACCCCTGTCTCTCTTCACTTTTGATTTTCTTTTGCAATGTTTAGCTCTGTACTGCCCGCTACCTCGTTTAGAAATCATAACACTCATAAGACAGCACCACCATCCTGCACCGCAGGTTTCCTTCACACACACACACACACACACACACACACCATGTGTTATTCAAAATGCATGGGCCCTCCAACAATAAAAAGCACATAAGGATAGAGAGAGCGTGAAATGTACAAGAGCAGGTAAATAGTTACTGCAGTCTCGTTTATGCAGACCAGATTATGATTTGTAGTATTGAATGAAATGGAGTTATACAAATCTTATATATAATGAGTTGGCAGATCAGAGTGAATCTTTGACGATAATTATGCAGCAGGGTCGAGATGGAGGAGTACTGTGAGGGAGGCGTGGTGATATCAAAAGTGAAAAGACGAAGAAGCAAGATTTTCCATTAAAAACCTATTGGGGCAGTCTATAAGACCTAATAAGGTTATTGTACCATCTCCTATAACTTAACCTTTATTACTCCTAATTCGCTACCTAGCTGCTGCTTCGTACATTCCATGTTCTGGTTTTACTTTTTCTCCCTTCTCCATTCCATCGAATCATTCAGCTCCTCATCAAATCCAATATAAACTGACCCGGGTGGGGTACGTGTACCTGTTTCTGTGTTGTGTGTGGGCTAGCCTACACTCAGCAAGTTTTGATTTTCTTTCTATGGAAAAAGCAGAGCAGACCAGAGAGGGATAAAAAAGTATGCTTTTTGCGGTGAGCGGGAATCGAACTCTACCTTAAGATCTTCTCCCATTTGAGGTATTCCCGCACTGTTTTTTTTTTTTTTTTTACAAATTAAGTTCAACACCATCCCCCGCTAAAATTAAGTAGTGAGAATCGGACTTATATTTTTGTGATATATGAGTTAGTTTTTTATCATCTATATTGACTCTTATTAGTATTTCCACAACTGTTATATGCTGCGTATAATTTATTATTTTTTTTTGTACAAAAAATTTTAGAAGAGGTTAGGCTCACCCACGATCCAAGGACAAAGTGAAGTCTCCCTTCCTCTTAGATAATACCAATGTTAGGTAGAATGAGCTGTTAATTATCTTCAGGTATAAATCTAGGTACCTAATTTTTTTTGTTGCCCACCCGGTTCACCGGAGCTTTGCCCCGACTACATCCGAATCCGACCTGCGTCGCGCATCTGGCTAGGTGGGTGAGTCTCCCAACGGAGATTTTCTGCGTACGCCAAGGCTCGAACTCGAGACCTCGCTTAAATAATACTGAGCCGCTTATCACTCTGACTAACTCCCTTTAGTAGGTACCTAAAAATTACGATATCTCGTGTAATTTATTATAATATCGTTGTAAACAAGTTCAGGATGGGCTGATGAAATTCTCAGATATGGGCTGGCCTTGTAAACCAGTTCAAGAGTTATGAGCAGGCCTTATGATCTGTTCTCCTTTTCAGCTGAAAGGCCCAGTTCTTTCAAATTAATGGATCAAGCCCACACATTGTTGTGACTTGCGACGATAAATTCTTTCTTTTTTCTTTTTCTTTTCTCATTTTGCGGAAATACATAATGCCACCAATTTATATTTCTGGATTGGACCATTGTTGATGTGCAACTATCATTTTTTTGTGTTGCCCACCCGATTTATCAGAACTTTACCCCGACTACATCTAGATCTGACCCGCCTCGCGCACCTGGCTATAGTGGGTGAGTCTCCCAACAGAGATTTTTTGCATACGTCAAAACTTGAACTCGAGACCTCGCTTAAACGATACCGAGCCGCTTACCACTCAGACCAACCCCGTTAGTTGTGCAACTTGATTTGGTTAAGGACAAAAAAACATGTTGGTTATATGTTGTGACTTGCTCGTGTAGTCCAGTACTAGGTGCCAGGCTTGCCTCCTAAAGATTTTTAAACGTCTTGCTTTAGATATTTCTGGAATTAATGTCCTAAACAAGCTTTAGACCATTGCATAATCAGTATTAGCCATCATAACCTATATTTGATTATTTTTCTTCTTCCTCTTTGTAATTATTGGAAGTGGACTCAGTTCCTGATATAAAATCCCACCCATCTAAATTTCTGAACATTGGAAATTACAAGCTACAAACTTACAATACGTACATATCTAACATTTTAAAAAGAAAATAGAGCTTGAAATTGTGTCGTTGAAAAGGTCTTCCGTGGTCAAGGAACAAAGCTTTGCTCCAAGGTTTCTCTGTTTAACCTCCCTGTCAGTTGAACAGGACCCGAAGGTGCATGCATGCTCAATACAGTAATTATTTGCCAATGCATGAATTGGCTGGGAACCTGATGTGTCCTGCGCTGAAAAAAAAAAACAGAACAGAAAGCTTGCAATTTCTGAAGGAATACGGAGGTTTATATTAATACTTTTCAGCAGAATCAAGGTTACAGGAGAGATACAATGATTCTGAATAAACTCCTCTTGCCAAAATACATATACATATACTAGCTGAATTCTCACTCGCTGGTCCTCATCTGGAGATTTGAGAGCCCAGCCTCTCCTATCCTGGTCTTACAAATCCATACATACCCCTCCTCACAGGTTCCTGCATCCTATATATTATCCCAAGTCTTCGGCACAACTTTCCAGAATAAAGTCAAAAGGTAAGGCAGCAACATAAAAAAGATAACAGCTACACAAAAGCCTATAGCCACCTAGTCTTATGTTTCTTTCTCCAATTCATCATTAACATTTGGGTCAACCCCCTGAATCCCATAAGGTACCTTGCCTTTCTCATGTTTTCCATGTCTCTTCCTCTTGTATGTATTGGCAGCAAAAGCAAATGTATCAGAACCTCGAACTTCCCTCCATAGTCCATAGGATTTATGTTCAGAAACATGACCATCTGCAGAAAAGATCATAAAAATGTTCACTCCTTTTTGTGGCTTTCTTAAATATAACATGCTATTTCAATTTGAATCCATTTTCCTATAATTAGAAACACAACATTTTTGGTTGACATCAGAACTAAAATTTAGTTGGCACAAAGAAGATAGGGCAGGATTGATGCACCTTGTGCTTGAGCCAGTAATTTCGTAGCTGGGCCATATGGAGTAGTATCTCATCGCGATCCTGATTAGTGACACTGCTAGTCATTATCCACGGGGGCACTGTCTGGAAGAAACCGCGAATCAACTCTTGAAAATCGTTTACATTTTCTTCTGGTCTTTTGCCTCCATTCTTCTTCTTCTTTCGCTTGTCACATTTGGCGAAGACTAATGTCATTGGAATCTGAAACAGAAGATGTCACAACCAGTATTAACCTAGTTAGATGGCTCTACACAATATAAGATTGTAACCATTAGCCAGGTTCTTATATTTTCCATCTCCCCCTACATATAGAGTAGTAGAAGAGCAGAGCAGAGCAAGACCTCTAACAGATGTCATCCAAAATACAGCAAGTGTGAGAGGTATTTTAGCATATATATCAAAGTCTGAACGTGGTACTCTCAGCATGACATGCAATGGAAGTAGCTCATATGTAGTAGCCAAATATCTACCCAGAAACATGTATTGTCTGTGGTCTTCATTCATTTGATCAATGAAGGAAGATAGATACATACCTGATTCTGACCCAACCAACTGGCATACTCAAGATCAGTTTATTTTGCAGGGATGCTAGCATCAATTAGAAGGAACAATGACACTAGAGTTGATCGGTTAAGGAAATAATCCTTAGTGAACTTTGCCCAATCTGTTCTAAGCTCTTGAGGAGCAGCAGCATACCTACACAATAGAACAAAATGGAACATAGTTATCTCCAGCTACGTGAATATCATACATAAGGGTATCTGAATGAGATCAATGTTTTCATTAGTTCAAGTCTAGTAGAAATAGTACAAACAATAATGTTTGGGGTAAAAAAGATGGGTAGAAAGAAAAGAGACTGGCTAATGTGAGAACTAGGAGGCTGACATGCAGCAATATGAATCAAGGGTGACCAAATTGATACATTTGCTAGGCCAGAGAGACTAGAGAGATAAAAAATATATTGTTCCATCAAGTATAAACAGGTGAGATGTAAGAACTCAAAGAGATAAAAAATATATTATTCCATCGACTAGCACACTCAATGCTGTTCAGGAAACATATTAATTGGTCCCCATCATACATATATCAGTCACCATCTCAATTGCATTTAGTAAAGGACTGCAATCTTTAACACACAAAGCATGGAGGAAGTGAGAAAATATAGAAGTAAGCCATACCCATATCCAGGCAAATCAACCAGATACCAGCTATCATTGATCCGAAAATGGTTAATGCACTGTGTCTTACCTACAAAAATTGATTATAGAGTTAACATTGTCAGGGGGCGCATGTTCCAAACAAAAGTCAATTACCAACAAGTTCAAAATTGTTGCAACTCATTTTCATCCACCTCGACAAAATTAATGATTCAAGTTCATGTTAAACCTTCATTGAAGATAATTTGCAAATTAAATGGCTAGTTTTAATACTCCCAATATGAATAATGCCATTATATCACGCATATAATGGTTTGCACATCTTACTATGACATGGGTTATCTAATTTCTTCTTCATGCCTCAAGTTGCATAAATCACAGAATGAATCACGTCCAATCTTTCAACATGACGAAGAGAATATCGTTGAGAATGTGACTGCCGATGGGTAGATAGTATTATAAAAAATTCACTTGAATATCAGACCAATATTCACTTAATCAACAGGAAAAAATCACACTAAGAACCCAAATGTTTTTATCAATAAAACCTAATGAAAGCCTACACATCAATCATGGGAGTACTCAAAGTTTTACTTTCAGCATAGCTACCTAATGATAATCATAGAAAATATTCATCAGTTCGTGCATTACGTATGCCACAGAATGGATGCCTTAGTTGGATTCTTAAAAACCCACTCCCCAAGAACATGAAATTTATTCCCACAAAAGTGAAAATTCCTTGAATTGATTCGGGTTTCTTACAATTCAAAACAAATATGCTGGCCAGTAAACTGATTGAGTAGTTAACACCTATTCTTTCATCATCAACCCAGCTATTCAGTTCTCTTCCTAGCCGACTTTAAATAATTTTAAGTTGATTGTTTTAATATAAAAACACAAAAATTCATCTTCTGTTTCCTCAATAAGTAAGAAATGAATCATTTCCTAGGACAAAAACTTGAAACGGAGCAGGGCATTAACCACTCACCGGGTTTCTTTGATGTTAGAGCCAACTTCTTGCGCCGCACAAGCGAATTGAGCAATGAAGATTTTCCCACGTTGGATCGTCCAACAAGAGCAAATTCAGGAAGACCATCAGAAGGGCAATCCCCATTTCTTACACTGCTTTTGACAAATTCAGCTTGCAATACCTGTGCATCCCTCGCGTACTTGCTAATCACAATGTTAGAGCCCTTCAAAATTCTAGTGCTCAAGTTAGCACTATCGCACGAGACATCGGTCTCTGGGGGCACAAAAAGCTTGTCTAGTGAAAATTCTACGGGGTTCTCAACCGGAGTTTCTGGGAAATGACTAATGGGTACGGGTTCGGAGGTGGTGAGGGTGGATTTGGGTGCAGAAAAAACGGTGCGAGTGCGAGTGTTGATAAAGAAGGTATTTTTGCAGGGAAACTTGTGGCTTGTGAAGGGATTGGAGTGGGAAGAGAGAGAATGCGACGAGGTTAAAATGAAAAAGCGAAGTCTTGGGAGGTGAAGCAGAGCCATCTCCTCCTTTCTCTGTCGATTTTAAGCGCTTGTTATCAGTGTCTAATGTGCGAGCGAAGCATGTCTCGGCGACGCACGGACGCAGGAAGGCGGGGATTAAAATGGGAAAATATCTAACATATACACACTGAACCGACTCCCGGACGACGCCCTGAGTTTTTACCCTGACGTCGTTTACGCCTGTACTCCCGAGTGGCGGCTGAACGTCACGTCGTTTGCTTTGCGTTCATACAACACTTGTGTATTTTTTTAATCCAAATACCTGTGTCTAGTAATATGTATTCCTTCACGTTTAAGTTATGTGTTTATTTATTTGGTAAAAAAAAGGCTTGCCTTTATTTCTTAAAAAAACTTATTATTTCTTAACACCCTATCATATTGAATTGAGCATCATACTTAGCAGAATTTGATCTAATTTATATTTCTAATTCATAAGTATAGTTAAATTTGATACTCGATTTCACATCAAAATTTGGATTTTAATCACATAGACCATTATTGTTACTATTTAAAACTTCAACTATCTGATTAATTTGTAATAAAGGAGAATATTTTAAAAGTCTAATCCTTGTTATATAATTATTTTGTCAATAATAAATGATAAAATACCTGAATTTGGACCAAGAAATGCTTGCAATTTACTTGGTTCATAACTTCATACGAGTCTTTGCCCCCCCCCCCCCCCCCAAAAAAAAACTTCATATTAGCCGCTGAAGGAAAATACCGGAGTGTACCTCGAGAGCAAAACGTCGAAGTCGAAAACGAAGGTCGTCGTTTCTTGGGGTGATGTTCGAAGGCCGGAACGAGCAGAGCCAATAAGATCCAGCTACATAGACTTTGTTAACTTCTAAAGTCTCTCTACAGAGGTGGTGCGGTTTGTTCCAATTTTTCCTGGGGTTATTTCTAAAATCTTAAAGTTTCCGATTTTCGTAGATATACAAGTTCAATCAGTAACTACAATTGCTCTCCATTCATTTTTTGGCATAGATCTTCCTCTATCCAAGCAACAACGAAGATCTACTGTTCGTTGTAGTGCCGCAACTGCGAGTGGCTATGGCTCCCCCACAACACTCCCAGCGATCTCCCTCGCCCTCGCAACCATCTGGGTCAGTTTTCCGATTTACTCATTGAAATGTCAACTCTTAATCTGAATTCGGTTTCTTTGATAATCAGGGCGAACGATACCTCAGATCACAGAAGAGAGTGAATTCTTTTCTTCTCTTTTTCATCTCTGGATCAAACAACTAGTAATTTAGACTCATCAGTGGAAGCAATTGCATGACAATTGGTGCCATCATTTTCTTGTGTATTTTTGTAAATTGAAGTTCTATTGGTTTTGATTTTAGGCTTCATGTTATTCATCATGTTCACTTAATTGAATAGTGAACGCTCACCTTCCGTTGGGTTGTCGGGAAAATTAAAGTCAAATGGCACTTAATTCTTGTCCTAAGTAGTTTCCCCTTACATAAACTGCTTGATTAATCTTGGTGTACTTGCGTCCTTTAAGTTTGATATACGGAGCAACCAAGTATAGGGCCAACATTCGAGTCTCACCATGGTTTCTCCATTTTGGAATAGTAAAAGCAGCTGCATTGGTTTCATTGAACTAGGTCTTTTGTTATTTCTGCTCAACTTTCTTTTTTGGAATTCATGTATGCTTCTCTTGGTTCATAACTGTTATAGTTCTCTTCTGGCACATTAATCATTCTTCCTGATGGCATGCCTTGTGTAAAACTGATCCAATATTAATTTGGCCAGGAAAGGTGAGGTCTCGGACTTAAAATCACAGCTCCGGCAGCTTGCAGGTAGCCGAGCTCCAGGTGTTGATGATTCCAAGAGGGAACTCTTTAAGAAGGTGATTTCGTACATGACAATAGGTATTGATGTTTCACCTCTCTTTGGTGAGATGGTCATGTGCTCAGCAGCATCAGATATTGTTCTTAAGAAAATGTGCTACCTGTATGTTGGGAACTATGCAAGGGTCAATCCTGATCTTGCACTCTTGACAATCAACTTTCTACAAAGAGATTGCAAAGATGAGGATCCGATGATACGAGGACTAGCATTGAGGAGCTTGTGTTCACTTAGAGTGGCAAATTTGGTGGAGTATCTGGTTGGGCCATTAGGATCTGGTTTGAAGGACAGTAACAGCTATGTCAGGATGGTGGCAGTTATTGGGGTTTTGAAGCTGTATCATATATCAGCTTCCACATGTGTTGATGCGGATTTTCCATCAACTCTGAAGCATTTGACGCTTAATGACCCAGATGCTCAGGTAGGTTCCAGTTTCGCATACTGTTATTTTTTAGTAGCGATTTCTTATTTTTCTCTTTGAATTGTGAAGAGTCTTGCCTAGACCTAACACTCTCTTATTCAAGGATCACTTCGTACAAAAGCTTGTTCAGTGAAGGTCCATGGTTGGTTCGTAATATTATTTCTGCGATGCTCCTTCAAGCAAAAACTTTTTAGGCTTGAGTTATGGATAGAGCACTGGCTTACTATACCACGTGCTGAAATAAGTTTCATTAGGAGGATGGAGGCAACTGACCTATTGCTACTTACCCCTGTAATTTAGAAATAACAGTCATCACGCCTAATTATACTTTGCATATTATAGTGGTCATGTTAACTTTCCTGCTATCTCTAATTTTCATATGTAAATTGTTTCATCAGGTGGTTGCAAATTGTTTGTCTGCTTTACAAGAGATTTGGACCTTAGAGGCAAGTACGTCAGAGGAAGCAGCCAGGGAGAGAGAAACTCTGCTTAGCAAGCCAGTTGTATATTACCTTCTGAACCGGTAAGTTGTTACTTGTAGATCTTACTCTGACATTTTAATTAACTGTACTAGACAAAGTTTGGCCAAAACTCCTTTTGTTTTCCAGAAATATCCTTTCATTAAGAAATTGGAACATAAAAAAAAAAAAAAGAAAAGAAAAAATAAGCATTCATATGCACGCTCTGCTTTACAAATCTTATCTGATACGTACTATATAACCTATCAGTGCTGAGATTTCAAGTTCTTTGTGCTTGTAAAAACATGGTTTGAAAACTATCTAGACATGTGTGAAAGAGAACCCTAGTTTTCATGTTTATGCTGGCTCTGGTCATTTTAAACTGTAAAATGCATTTAAACTCTTCCAATTGTCTCATACACACAGATAGCATTTGTAACCGATATCATGCTATCAGGCTAAACACATACTTTAAAATAATTGTTCTTTCATTACATTTTTCTAAATGCAGCATTAAAGAATTCAATGAATGGGCACAATGCCTTGTACTGGAGTTGGCAGCCAAGTATGTGCCCTCAGATAGCAATGAAATATTTGATATCATGAATCTCCTTGAAGATAGATTGCATCATGCAAATGGTGCTGTTGTCTTGGCAACTACTAAAGTATTTCTGCAGTTGACTTTGTCTATGGCCGATGTTCATCAGCAGGTATATGTCTAGCTCATTTCTTGTTATTATCTCATGTTAACTATATTTCTCGTTACAAAAGGTATTCTATTTTGGCGAGTTTGCCATACATTAAGTCCTCCATGTGGGCTATGCTTGGTTTGCA
This sequence comes from Leucaena leucocephala, assembly GCA_037074615.1. Taxonomy (NCBI): domain Eukaryota; kingdom Viridiplantae; phylum Streptophyta; class Magnoliopsida; order Fabales; family Fabaceae; genus Leucaena; species Leucaena leucocephala. Next base: position 21,477,058 of record CM073541.1, read on the forward strand.
TTTGGCAAAGACTTCACCTTTAACTAGTCAGCCCATTATATTATGTCCTTTATTTTAGATATTTTTGTGTGTGTCCCTATGTTGTGTTGTTCCCCTTATCCAGTATTCATGCTTCAATTAATTCCAATTTTTTGTTATAAAAAACATGATATTTTGGCAAAGATGAATTTAATCTGAAACTATGTCTCATATCGTGTAATTTTAGGGATTTTTGGAGTCTTCCTAAAGTTTTCTTTAGCTTATATCATTTTAATTTTTGTTACTTGAATGAAGTGCATTGATTTCTGATGAAGTTGTTTTTTTTGGGGATAGGTATATGAGCGCATTAAAGCCCCTCTCTTAACTCTAGTGAGTTCAGGAAGTCCAGAACTATCTTATGCAGTTTTAAGCCACCTGCACCTCTTGGTGATGCGTGCACCTTATATATTTTCTGGGGACTACAAACACTTCTATTGTCAGTATAATGAGCCATCTTATGTCAAAAAATTGAAGCTTGAAATGTTGACTGCAGTTGCAAATGAAAGCAACACTTATGAGATAGGTGAGTAATTCCTCACAATATCTTTCAACTGAGAACTGGCCTGAAGGAAGGAAAAACCAAAATCAGTTTACCAAATATCTTTGTTTTATATTCTGATCCATGGTTTGAATTCCTTCGCTCTTGTTTTTCTAAATTGAATTTTGTCTTCAGCATGACTAATGCGTGACCTTCCTGGGTCTCTTTCAGTGACGGAACTATGTGAATATGCTGCAAATGTTGACATTCCAATTGCTCGGGAGTCGATTCGCGCTGTTGGGAAGATAGCATTGCAGCAGTATGATGTCAATGCAATTGTTGATCGGCTTCTACAGTTTCTTGAAATGGAAAAGGACTATGTTACTGCCGAAGCTCTGGTAAACACAACAGTCTGTCAACTAGAAGCTGGAAATTGTGCCTAACTATATTGCAGTGATTTCTCTATTTACGACAAACATATATCTGGAAAGAATGCCATTTTAGTTTGACTATATTATGGAGAATTGATGAATGCTATCTGGAGTTGTTCTGCGCAGGTGCTTGTGAAAGATCTGCTAAGAAAGTATCCACAATGGAGTCAGGATTGTATTGCCGTTGTTGGGAATATCAGTAGCAAAAATGTCCAAGAACCCAAGGCTAAAGCAGCTCTTATATGGATGTTAGGGGAATATTCTCAGGACATGCAGGATGCTCCCTATGCCTTGGAGAGTTTAGTTGAAAATTGGGACGAGGAGCATTCCCCTGAGGTTGTACCCCTGCTTTATGATGGTTTGTAGTTGTGTGATTATAGCTTGGGAGATTCATAGTTTCCTTTTGGATGTAATTCTAACATGATTTAATCACCAAAACATTGTCGGTTCCAAAAAAAAAAATATTATGGAAAAGAGAAAAGAAAGAATACAAACAAACTTCTAAGTGATTTATTGGTCTTTCTTCTCATGTATATACTAATTCAGTTCTTAAAGAATACAAACAAACTTCTAAGTGATTTATTGGTCTTTCTTCTCATGTATATACTAATTCAGTTCTAATTCAGTTCTTGTCTTTATGTTTACTAATCTCTCTATTGAACAACAATTGTCTCATTTTGCAGGTTCGCTTGCATCTTCTTACTGCAGTGATGAAGTGTTTCTTTAAGAGACCACCTGAGACTCAGAAAGCATTGGGAGCTGCATTGGCTGCTGGTCTTGCTGATTTTCACCAAGTGTGAATAGTTGCTACTGTGAATTTTAAAAAAAAAAAATTCATATTTTTTGCTTGTTCCGTTACCTTAAATGAACTAGAGCTGCTTCTGATTGCAGGATGTTCATGATAGAGCCCTATTTTATTATAGGCTTCTGCAATACAATGTATCAGTGGCCGAGCAAGTAGTGAACCCTCCAAAGCAAGCAGTTTCGGTCTTTGCTGACACTCAGAGCAGTGAAGTTAAAGACCGCATATTTGATGAGTTCAATAGTCTGTCTGTTGTATACCAAAAGGTAGTTAGATACCCTCCCCAAGTGGTTTTTGACTTTTTGTCTTGTTAATTGTACATCAAAATCCTTTGAACTAACAATATCAAATTCATGCAGCCTTCTTACATGTTTACTGATAAGGAACATAGAGGGCCATTTGAGTTTTCGGATGAGCTTGGAAATCTGTCTATAAGTGCAGAATCTGCAGATACTGTTGTTCCAGCCCAGAGTGTGGAGGCAAATGACAAGGATTTGCTTCTGAGTACTGCAGAAAAAGAGGATGGTAGAGATCTTGGTAGCAATGGGTCTGCCTATAGTGCTCCTTCCTACAGTGGTTCATCTGGCCCTGCTGCTACTTCACAATCACATGGAGAGCTTGCATTTACCAATGCAAGTGTATCGGCTCAGGCTCCGGCATCTAGCTTGGCAATTGATGATCTTCTTGGTTTAAATTTTCCAGTTGGTGGAACAGCTGCCACACCTCCACCCCCTTCTTTGAGGCTCAACCCAAAAGCTGTATTGGATCCTGGCACATTTCAGCAGAAATGGCGCCAACTGCCTATATCTTTATCTCAGGTTTTTATGGAAATCATTATCTCAGTTTCATTATTTTTCTTTTTGATTTCGAATATACCACTTCTATTTTAACTTTTTCTATGCTTCATTGCCTCTCCCCAAAAAGAATTATCAACATTAAGGATTATTTGTGGTAAGATAACTTTTGCAATGTGATGCAGGAATATTCAATGAGTGCTCAAGGAGTTGCCTTGTTGATAACTCCTAATGCACTACTCAAGCACATGAAAGACAATTCGATACACTGCATTGCATCGGGTGGTCAGGCCCCTAACTTCAAGTACTTTTTCTTTGCTCAAAAAGAAGAAGAAACATCAACATTTCTTGTAGAGTGTATAATTAACACATCTTCAGCCAAGTCGCAAATTAAAATTAAAGCCGATGATCAGAGTTCATCCGAGGCATTCTCAACATTGTTCCAATCAGCTCTGTCCAAATTCGGTTTGCCATGATCATTATGGTCGTCGGATTTCCATTGCCGTGCACAAGAAAAGCTTGAGAGAGTGGTGTCAAGTCCGGAGAGGTTTGCCCTTGGTTATCTGACGTTGATGCAGGCTTTCCTTGTATACCATGATGTGTCAATTTTATTCCTAAAATGTGAAATTGTACTCTGTTACGATGAAATCCTTCTGTTTATAGAAAAATTCTGGGTGCTACTCCTCTTATGATGTTTTTGGAAGTAATAAGAGCTTCACAATTACTGTTTTTTGCTTTTTTCTTGCGGTGAAGCTTGACGATATTAATGACATATAGTAGTGCGATGTAGTCTTCGAACTATGTGAAAGGTAAGTGTTTTATTTATTGATATAGGGTAGTAACTGTAGAAACCTCTGAAAAACGTAACAGTTCATCCGATTTAGTCATGGAAAGGGGTTATGATCAAATTTGTATGATGAGGATTGAGTAGAGGGAGATTTCTTTTTTCCCTATAAACTGATCTAATTCTTGACTTCTTTTATTATAAACTAGCCTGAAAATTTATAGAACTATTAATACAGTTTTTTGTTTTTTAGCAAAATGAGTCATAATTTTACACTGGGATTGTTGGAAGTAAATGATATTAGTGATTAATCTGAAATAAATTTGGGTTATTTGAGATCAAAGTGCCCAGTAATGATGTATTTTGATCACACATTTATACAATTTAAAATATAGTTTCGTTGCCAAGGGGTTTGAGTCTTGCCAATAGTATTTTACAATACAGTGAATAAATATTTGAATATTTACTAATAGAAGTGCTTATATTTAATAACTGATATAATTATCTTTAATAGGAGGAATGATACATATGATTAATAAAAAAAATATAGTTTCCCTATGTATTGGTGTTAAAAATAAATTTTGATCACACATATAAAAATTAGAATATCATATAAAAAACATTAGAAGTTTCCAATGTCATAATTATTTTTTTTGCCCAATCTGTCATCAAATAAAACAACAGTGATTACTAGTTAATCTTTAATCAGTCAGTGTAACCCCTTCATGGAGGGGGATTATATTTATTTATTATTATATTTATATTTATTATTGATTTAGCGATGATTATTATTATATTGATATTGATTTAATAGAAAAATTCACAGGCCATCGTTTGGGTTGAATAACTTGAATCGTGTTTGGAACTAGAAAACTACGATTTTAAAAAAATTTCTGGCCTTAAGTTTAAAAAAATTTAAAAATAAATAATTATTTTTATTTAAAATTTCGGTTTAGACTAAATAATGATTTCATATAAGCTGGTCAGAATAGCTTTTGAAATAGTAAAAGAATTTATAAACTATTTAATTACTATTTTATCCTTATTTTTTCTTACACTATCTCTTCTTTCTTTTCTATCTTTTTAATTATCTCTCATCTTTCATTTCTATTCTCTATCCTCTATTTTCTATACCATCTTTCATCTCTTTTCTTTACTCTCTCTCCTCTTTCATCATTTTAATAAAATTATGCATTTTTAATAATTTACCAATACAAAAAATTATTTTAAAAATTATTATCTAAATACTTATTTTTTTAAAATTACTTTTTTTAAATTTATTTTTTTTAAAATTTATTCTCAAGACCTAATCCAAACAATTATTTTACATAGATTGAACAATCCAATCCAAGCAAGCAAGCAAGCAACCCTAGTATTCCTTCTTAAATAATGTCTGAGGACAGGGCCTTTCATTTCTCATACTTGTCTTCTCTTTACACTCTATATCGAGAAAAATGTCTTCAGAATCTAAGGAGCCTCCTGTACCACCGCAATCCGAACAGCCACAACACGATGATGAAGAATCCAAGTCTCTAAGCAAAAAAGCAGCTAAAAAGGAAGCGGCTAAGCAAGAGAAACTACGCCGGCGCCAAGAAGCTGCCTTGGCCGCCGCCACGTCATCTCTCTCCGTCGGTTCTGAGGAAGACCCTCTCGCCGTCAACTATGGCGACGTCCCACTTTTGGAGCTCCAGTCTAAGACCGTGGCTAACATCTCCGATTGGACTAAAGTCGAAGCTCTTAACAATTCATTGGAGAACAAGTGGGTTCTGATTCGGGGCAGAGCGCAGACGATTCGTGCAGTGGGGAAGAAAATGGCGTTCTTGGTTATTAGAGAGAACGGGTTCACTGTGCAATGTGTGGTGCAGGTGCAGGCCGATCAAGTAAGCCCTCAGATGGTGAAGTATGCTACGGCATTGAGCCGGGAATCTATTCTCGATATCGAAGGGGTCGTCTCTGTGCCCGGGGCTCCAATCAAAGGCGCTTCTCAGCAGGTAAAAGTTATTCTTTGTTGGACGATAAATTTATGTTGACAAGATTACTTATTTATCGACTGGAGATGATATATTCAGTAATAATGCCTTTATGTATTTATCTTAGGCGTCTATCGATTTACTTGGGAAAAAAATATTTTTCATATAATTGAGCATCTTGCTAAGGTTACAGTCTGCAACGATGGGACGCTTCTTTTGCTCTTTCAGGTGGAAATTCAAGTGAGGAAATTATATTGTGTGAACAGGGCTGTCCCAACTTTACCTATTAATATTGAGGATGCTGCTCGGAGTGAAATGGAAATCGAGAAAGCTCTCCAGGTACACTGTTTTGAATCTGCTTATGCTCGTGTTTGTTCAATGTGAACCTGTTTATTGTCCTGCCAATATTTGTCAGATGATGTTCGCTATGATTTCAACTTCTCTTCGCCCCAGATCAACTGTGTTTTAATGTTTCCCCCCGTTTTGGTATATTGATTAGATTTTGATGATTGCAGGCCGGTGAACAACTTGTTCGTGTCAATCAGGATACACGTCTAAACTATAGAGTTCTCGACATTCGGACGCCTGCCAATCAAGCAATTTTCCGCATTCAATCTCAAGTTGGAAATGTAAAGCATATCATCATCGAGTGTTGTTATGAATGGTTCCTCTGTATATTTATTGTTTTCTCTATATAATCTCAGTTGTCAATTTTTTAGAATGCTTTTCTTTATTGTTTATTGCAAGAGAAACAGACTAAGATACTTGTTTATAACATTTTTCACAGTTCTTATAGTACGCTAACTGATTTAATTTTCTTGTAAACGCGTGCATGTTCAGGTATTCAGACAATTCTTATTATCTGAAGGCTTTGTTGAAATTCACACACCAAAACTGATTGCCGGGTCTAGCGAAGGGGGTGCTGCTGTCTTTAGACTGGATTATAAGGGGCAACCCGCGTGCCTTGCCCAGTCACCTCAGCTACACAAGCAAATGTCAATTTGTGGTGATTTTGGCCGTGTTTTTGAGATTGGTCCTGTTTTTAGAGCCGAAGATTCCTTCACTCATAGACATTTGTGTGAGTTCACAGGTCTTGATGTTGAAATGGAGATTAAGAAACATTATTTTGAGGTAGGTTTGGCGTGAAGTAATACGTAAACATTTACATATGAAATTGTTAAGAGGTGTGGTCTAATATACCATTTCTTGGGCAGGTTATGGATATAGTTGATAGGCTATTTGTGGCAATGTTTGATAGTTTAAACAAGAACTGTCAGAAGGATGTGGAAGCTGTGGGAAGGCAATACCCATTTGAACCTTTAAAGGTATTTATGCATCATGTGTCATCATGAATAACAAACTTACAGTAACATATGGTTTAGTGATTTATGGTCTACATAAGATATTACTGTGTAATACTAATAATTAGATCAGCTAGAGGTTGCCATTATCTTTGATCTGATGATAGTCTCGTGAATGTGCAGTATCTGCGACAGACTCTGCGGCTTACATTTGAAGAAGGGGTTCAAATGCTCAAGGTAAGCTTTAAATATTCTTTTAGACACTAATGACTATATAGGAACTGTAATATAATGAGATAGACGAGGTTTGCTCAACCGTTGACAAATTTGGCAGAACCCTACTTTTGCATGGATTTAAAAAAGAAAAAAAAAATCCAGATAGCATATCTTCTTATTTGTTGGAACTTGGAACTGGGAACTGGAGGATGATGTTTAAGTGGATTTCATGTACTTGAGTCAATAGCTTTGCTCGCTAACCTGTTTAAGGTGCTGATGCTTACATATGATGCACCACTTTTAAATATTCGTATTCTTAGTTTATTTGTTCTTGCCTTACTTGACCTTCTAAATGTAACAAGTCTAGATCAATCACATGCGCTCTTGCGCCACTTCTGTACATAATCAAGGCTGATATTTAAAGATCATATTTGGTCAGAGAGCATCATAAGCTTGATAGCAATTGTGAAATTCTCCTCGCCTTGCTAACTCAGATGTATTAGTCCTCGGTTAATTGGCAGTTTGATATTTGTATCTTGTACAATGGAGCAATATTTAATTACCTAGCTCTGGCTCAGTTGCTTGGATGTTATGCCAGTTCATGTAGTGACAAATAAAAGAGGAAATGGATATACAGTATGCATGTATTGTATCAGTAACCCAATACACTCTGTCATTTGAACTTGCAGGATGCTGGCGTAGAAGTTGATCCTCTTGGTGATTTGAATACTGAATCTGAAAGGAAACTTGGCCAATTAGTCTTAGAGAAGTAATTTTGTTTTCATTTTTTCCATCTATTTTGATCTTTTTATTTTAAAAAGTATTTAGCGGGTTGTAATTCTCTTCATAGGTATGGTACTGAGTTCTACATCCTTCACCGTTACCCACTGACTGTGAGGCCATTTTATACAATGCCTTGCCATGACAATCCGGCATACAGTAATTCATTTGATGTCTTCATTCGAGGTAAGCTGAGTCGTTTGTTATGGCCTTGGTATGACACTTGTTTTTTAGTTTGTAATATCTTGTAAGAAGCTGGGTTTTGGGTGATTGCTAGCTAACTTGAGCTTCTGGTGTTATAACTTGTTTTAGGTGAGGAGATCATCTCAGGAGCTCAGCGTGTCCATGTGCCAGAATTCTTGGAAAAACGTGCAGCGGCTTGCGGAATTGATGTCAAGACAATTTCTACGTACATTGATTCTTTCAGGTATTAATTATCACCTCTTACTACTCTTGTACTCAGTGTGTCTTGCTTATTGTATAATGAAAGACTAAATATGTGTATGGTTGATCAATTTCAGATATGGTGCACCCCCACACGGTGGATTTGGAGTGGGCTTGGAGCGTGTGGTGATGCTCTTCTGTGGCCTCAATAATATACGGAAGACATCTCTCTACCCGCGCGACCCTCTTAGGATAGCCCCTTGATTTGTTTCTTTAACTTGAATGAATCCTGGAGACTGTAGTTTTGGGTTTGGCAGCGTTGATGCTCATGACACTGCAAAATACTTAATTTGGAAAGCATTTACTATTTAATTTCTTTAAATAGTACTGGTGCATTATCACCCTAAACGTGAAGTCGTGAACTAAGCAAATATTTTTATCTAACGATGTAGGGTAGTACTGCAGAAACCTCTAAAAAAGTTTCCCTTTTGGATTAGGTGGAGAGGGGGCTTTTTTTAATATGATTTTTACAAAAGTCAGATTAAGTAAAAGTGTTCAAGAAATATCAAAAGTTGTTGAGAAATATGAAAAATATGTTTTATATTTAGGAAAGTTAGATTTTCTAATAATCATCCTTAAATGCAAAGCAATGGGCGAAATCCATCCAAATGCGCCTACGAAATTTAGTTCCTCTGCAAGACTGGAAAATGTTAAGAGGGAAGGGATCCCACGTAGCCTAAACCTCTCTCCAAAATTGGGAAAATTGAAAATTTCATGATTAATATATCCCTAATTAAAAATCTAAAAGTCAAATACGCTCCTCGTCTCTTTGTTTCGTTCTCCTCTCGGCCTCAAACATTTTTTGCAGCAACAATGCAACACCATCTTTTTCTATGACTTTGTATAAGATCCCCTAGTTAGCAACATTCTTATATTCTTCACAATTGTTATAGAAAAAAGAGAAGCATCACCGCTTACTTAAAGACAGCGAGAAAAATACAAAAATAGGGAAACATAAATTTTTTTGTAGAGACGCTTAATAGAAAAGACTTTTTTTTTTTTTCTTTCCCTATAAATTGTTCAACAAGATATTATAAAGAAAAGAGATGGACTGTATATTTAAGTTAGTAAAATATATAATAATAAATATTATATTTTTTTATATATTAAATTATATTTATAATTATATTTTATTAAAATATTTTATAAAATTTATAATAAGCGACTTAAATGATATAAGGATAAATTTATTTATATAAAAATATTTTTTTTTTAAATAAATAAAATAATATTAAAATTCTTTCCCTTCTCTTTTTTAATATTAATTTAAATATAATAGTATTAAAATCCCTGGTCTTCCTTCTTTCCACTAAAATTCCTCCCTTACTTCCCTCCATTGAGCCAAACCCCCCGTTAAGCTCTCGCCATATGAATTTGCACAATGGATCAAGTTCAAATCCCTTGCCTATCAAATTACTTCGGGTATCCAATTCGCGCCTTAAACCTACGCTGGATCAGGAATTTTGTTCCCTTAAAAGCTCCGAATTTTCTTGGGAATCTCTGGTTACGTGTCTTACGCCATCTTCTCCTGAGAAAGCTCAGCTGGTAATGTTCCTGGCTTCGTTGATAATTCTGTCGATTTTGGCTTTTCTGTTCTCTCCTTCGGTGATAAAATAGGCATACGCAATCTATAGAATCGAAACTAAGAATCAGAAGTGGCAAATATTTCTTATACAAATTTTTCTCCAGTTGAATTTGCTGAAATGAAATCGGGGTCTACTCTATTTCAGATGCTTAATTCAAACTTCCTGTGATTTCTCCCCCTTGGTTGGCTGCTTTAATTCTGAGAATGCGGTAAGAAAAATAACTTGTCAAATCAAACCAGTGGGGTTCTCCTTTGCCTCCAAGTTCCGGAGTTTTTGCCGCTCTATTCTTGTTCTTCGCTCACCGGATTTTGTATTTTTATACCGAATATGGTTATAACATCTGAGATAAGTCTTTTTATGGAATGTGGTTTCATTTTCTTAAATATCCCGCCAATTTTGGTTCCTGGATTTCATATCAATATTCTCACGTATCCATGTATTGAATGGTCAGGTTTTGGAATGGATTTTGGAGAAATTGCTGAAAGAAAATGAGAAAAATCACAGTGCCTTCTCCGAATACATATTTCTTTGCAGCAAGATTCAGAATGTGCGACGCAATGTAAGCGTTTGCTTCTATGGAGGCTAATGGAGTTAAACCCACCTCCCTGGTTTTTAATTCCCTTATAAATACTTACCTGTGTTCCCATGACATTAATACAGCATTTAGCTTATTTGAGATCATGGAAAGTTCGGAGAGCTATAAACCTGATTTTCATACTTATAATATGTTTATTACAGCATTCTCAATGTCAGGGAACGTTGATGCCATGTTAGCTTGGTACTCAGCTAAAAAGGCCGCCGGATTCGGTCCTGATCTTGAAACATCTGAATCCCTAATATCAGGTTGTATCAAATCAAGAAATTTTGAACTTGCTGATGGAATTTATGAAGAAATGATGTCATCAGGAATTATGCCTAGCATATCCATTCTGGAAAACTTGCTTGAAGGGCTTTGCAGACAAAAGAGTTTGGGTAGAGCCGAGGAGTTCGTCAAGTCTGCGATAGGTGTCGGATGGGAGATCAATGAAAACAGGACTGATAAATTAATGGCACTGTATCAAGAAGTTGGGCAAGGGAAAAGGATGGAGGAGCTGCTTGAAACTACGATGAAGTTCCTTCCTATTACCGATGTTGTCCTCTCCCAAATTCACTGTGGGATTATACAAATGTATGCCAAACTGGATAGATTGGACGATGTAGAGTCAAGGGCTATCATTCACAAATACAGATGATGTTGAAAAGTTTGTCTGCTCATACTTCAGAAGAGAAGCTTATGACAGGCTAGATATAGTCTTGGAATGTATAGCGAGTAGCTATACGCCCAGCAGATCCGCTTACGATTTGTTGATATCTGGGTATAGAAGAGCTGGATTACAAGAGAAAGTAGATTCAATGATTGAAGTCATGAAATCAACAGGGGGTTACGTAGCACCTGATGTGGTTGTCCAAACAAAAATGCTTCGTTCTGGATTTGTTAGTAGACAATTGACTATACAGAGTTTAAGTCATTTTCTTCCTCTTTAGCACGCTTACAATGTATCGGAGAAACAATGATTCTCATGGAATTACGACTCTCTGTAGTTGATATGATCTAGATATTTTGCTTTACTCTTCTCAAGTCTCGACAGTTATATGTCAGCAGAAATAATGATTCTGCCGAAGTTTATATAAGTTGAGTCATTTATTTCAATGTTGGATGCACCACGACTGAATGCAAATTTTGCATGTGTTTTGAACTCTTTGATTTTATTCCCATTTACAGCCGATCTTGTGGATGCTTCATGGAGGGGAGGGATTTTAATAGAGGGAAAGGGATATGAGAGATTTTATTATTACCTTATTTAGATTAATATAAAGGCAGAGAAGGGGAGGAATTTTAATGTTACCCTGTTTGGTTCAATTAGGGAGGGGAGAGAAAATCTTTTTTTATGGACAAATTTACCTTTTATTATCTAAGCGATGATTTAGCCAATAGGGCGGTGCGCAGGATAAAACATCACCATAACAGCAAATACAAGATGCTAGCAGATAAGAAATGAAAATAGTTCACTCTCTCTTTAGTCTTTTTACTCATTCAATAAAAGTAGTTGAACTGTCTTAGCAGCAATAAAGCCCCACCCAGGCTCACATCCATTAAGGCAAACGCTCAAGTTACAGTTCTTGTTTGGCTGTAAATTGTTAGCTTGGCTCTTTGATTTTATGTTAAAACCACTGGCATATAACTTAATTTCTGCTGTTGTGCATATGCGCTGAGTAATATCTCTTGTAAAATCGCCAAATTCAGCACCAAATGCTCAGAAAGTGATAATGCTAAAGTTGAAACAATACTGATTTAAAAAATAGAACAATATTTAGGCAAGGTTAATGCCATACCAAAAGCATAATTCTTGGTGAATTTTATCTATATATGAATAACATATTGGAAAAAAAATATACGATGCATCAATTAGTGATAAATATAATAGCGACTGAGGTATATCCCTCCATCATATGAGAATTGAATTGAATTTTATCAAATTATATACGATGCATCAAATTATATACACTTAATCTCCTATTTCTTTGCAATTCTTCTCATGATAAAGCTACCTCTTCTATCTTTAAAATATAAGGCAAACATATGAACCCCATAACTGCCACAGAATGGAACAGTAGACGTCTTATTGCCATTGTTCTGGAGGTAAAGGCTATGTAGCAACAAAGAAAAAAGCCGCCTCTTCTAGTTTATCAATACCCCATAAAGCTACCTCTTCTACTTTTGAAAATTAACCCATGCAATATAAATCACTATGACAAACAAGCCAATATAGTAAAAGCTTCAGATTGAACAGTTTAGACTTCTTATTGCCACTATTCTTGAGGTAAAAGTTCGACAACAATGAAGAAGGAAGCCGAAACTGTAGAGATTGTATATCGTATAGAAGTGAGATCAATGTTCAAAATATGCCAAAGTAGAGCACACACAATAAAAAGTAACAGAAGTAAGGGAAATTTCACAAACAAGCACCCACGAAAATAATCTTAACCCAACAATGAAAAACAGGACAAAGAAGGGAAAAGAGGATCGATGCAAATAGTCCTAACCTTCGATACAGTGGAGATCAGTAGCAAAGGGAGACTACAGAACAGTTAAGCACCTGGCGAGATGATGCAACCCAGAGGAGACGACGCACGAGCAGAGGCTTTCGCTTCCAGACGCACCAGCAGGGGCTTTCACTTCTAGATGCACGAGGAGAGGCTTGCGGCTAAATGGGACTCTAGGGTTCTAAGTGATAACATGAAAGGGTAATCTTGGGATATTGAAAAAATCTCATGGGCATATTAGTCTCATCATATATAAATATTATTCCTCCCCTCCAAATGCTTCCAATTTTTGGAGGGGAGAAAAGGGAAAAAAAATTTCCCTTCCCTCCTAATATTTTTCTTAAGCTAAACAAGGGGAGGGGAGCAAAATCCCTCCCCTCCTCTCCCTTCCCTTCAAAATTCCTCCTACCAAACAATATGTTAGTCATGAAAAGATGGACTTTTGCCACATCCTAATACTCTTGACGTACCCAAAAACAAAGACGTCACCAATTGGAACACAATTCTTTTTCTTTTGAAAAAAATTATTCGTTATTTTTTAACCTTTTTTGGAATAAAACGTGGATGGAAAGACTATTAATTGAACTGCTCTCCTCCAAAGCGAACGGCGAGATTGGGATATTGAGAAAAGACTACTAGCCTGGTAAACTCAATGGCTGAAATCAACTCCCATGTATGCAGCGAAAAAATATTTCAACAATTTATTCGGCATGAAGATCGCATCATGAGAAAACGATTTCATCACTTACATAATTCCAACTGGAGGGGACTCAGGATGTAAACATATTGACATTTACCCAATCCAAAGTCCCAGTTCAACCAACCACCGAGCTAAACACAAACACATCATCTGTACATGCAATTACAATGAATGGCGAAGTGGGGAAAATAGTCATGGAAGATTTGAAAGGCACTTATTCACTTTGGTGCTTCTGTTCCTTCAGAGGCAGAAAAGATTTCATCCATTGTTTCCAAGGAGCATCTTGTTGTTGCTCAATCCAAGACAAGAAACTACTATCCAATGTGTTGAACAAGTTAGCATAAAGGAGCTGATACTTGACAGGTATAAAACGAAAATTTGCAACTTGAACAAATGGCCATACGCCTCCCTCTAAAATCAAGGCCGGAAGAAAGTCTCTCTTCACATCTTCTTTGACTTGAGGAACAGTCTTCCCTGTGGAAAAACCCATATAAGTAAAAAATACAAGTAAATCCAACGGCCCGTAGACATATGTATCAACAGCAACTTTAGAGGCAACAAAGCGAAAGGAATTTGGTTTGAGCATCAGCCTCAATCTTATGTATCGGTCCAAGCCTTCATACCTACAAAAATTAGCATACAGTGAAGATTAAGAAATACATGCACTCATATACATAAGCAAGCACATGCACAATATACACACATGTACCCATATACATATACATACAAACATCTGAGTGAAACAATGCACAGGAGCGCACATACATATATAGAAGCGCAAAGATTCTTCACTAGCACTATGCATTTTTTAGCTTTTTTGTCTAAACTTGAGTAGAATATCAAAGATGCTGCTTTAAAGTACAGGAAGCATATTTTGAAAATAAAAATTATCTAGCATAACTTATTATAGCATTTATTATCAAATTATAGATTCTAAATATATTACTTAAGTAATGGGTGGATTGGATGGATATGTTATCCATCCAGATATATGGTCAATAGATAACAGCTCATAGGTGAATTTTTTTTTTTTTTAATAAACTAAGAAGCCTTTTCCTGGATTAAAGCCGGCCAATGGGTCGATTTTCACCATTCCATTGCAATCTGATCCGAAATAGAACCCATAAAAAGTAATGCTTCTTACCAGTAGTGGCCAACAGGACCAACAAATCCAAGCCCGTAGAAGGTGATCGTAGTCACCCGTTTCCAGTTGACCTTGAATTCTTTATCGTCCTCCTGAAGTATAATATAAGACAGATTGCCATTAACCAAGAGAAATGAGTTGAATCAGGTGTTGTGATTACAAACAATAAGCTTTCAACTTCAGCTCCCATTTCACAATTCACACCATAAATCACACAAACCATGGTATTGAAAAGATTCAGAGTTCTTGTGGCCGTATTATATTACCAATGTCACAAAAATGAAACAACCCATCAGTCGGAAAAAATGGAGAAATTTTATGAAGAATTATCAGAATTATCTTTCATAGCATTTGACAACATCAATTCTGACAAACACACAGGGCGGGCTCCAACTTACGAAATGGAGACTACCCTCTGCCTATACGGTGAATAACGCCATTAAATCTGTAGTTCGAGTGAATGAAGAAGGAACAATACCTCGTTTGGTTTATGGTTCTTGACTGCGGAGTGGATGATAGCCTGAGCAGCTATATCGCCAATCCCCCATATAAAACCAGAGCTCATCATCTGTGTCTTAAGTGGGTGCACAGCTAAGCAATTCTGGTACCATTTCCACAATTTCAACATATCCCGATTCAATCAGAGTCAAAGAAAGAAAAGAGAATATTACAAGGAACGGTGTTAAAGATTATCGCTATTCATGTCATTTGAGGATTAGCCTAGCGGGCATTCGTAGATGAATGAAAGATTAATCATCAACACAATCCCTAATCACAGTAGTTTTCTGAGGGCAATGAAAGATGAATGGCCTTCCGTCTTGGATAAGCTTTTTTCCCACGTCATTTTCCGGGGATTGAAATACCGCAGAAGATTCATTTCCTGGGAATGCGGATAGAGGAAAGTGAAGGGGGAAAAAGCTCAATGTTGCTCAGAAAATACTAAATAGATGAGAAGTTGAAAACGGTGAACCTCCACTGGTTGACATTTGAGGGCTGAAAAACGCAGCAAAAGAGGAAGAAGCAAATTCGTCCTTCGATTATTACTTATTAGACATTCAGGGACAGACTTGGATCACAAAAGGGCTTGAAGTCCAACACCATTCCAATGATCCGTCAGAGATCCTTGAAGCTCATATCATAGGCCTGTGATTAAGGGCTGAACATATAAGGCCCTTTTTGTGCCTCTCTCTTTCTCTCTGTTTTTTTTCTCCTTAGCTTTTTTTTTATTTTTATCGAAAGTACATAATAACAATAAAATGCCTTAGGTAGTAGATACCACAAAAATGTGAAAAAAATATAGAAAAAATATATAATACCTAACTCTGCTTTTAACACAAGTCAAACACAAGAAAATTGACAAGTTATTATGTTTCAGGAAAATTATTATTTTAGTCTCTCTATGATATGTAAGCCAATAGCTTTACTCTTTAAAGGTGGTCATAGGAATTATCCCTTTAAAGATGTTTTGGATGAAGTTGGATTGATTTTACAAAGGGATTGGTAAGTAGTAGTTACTCATGTGTATAAGGAGAACATTACTATAACAGATCAACTAGCGAAATATATTTATAGGATAGATGGTCACTTTTGTATCCTTAATCAAGTTCCTCCTTTTATTCGAGAGACGCGGATCTTAATGAAGATTAGTTCCCGTTTTACTTTTGTTTTGTTTTTGTACTTGCTCTCTCCAAAGATAACGAATTCCCGTTTCCATTAAAAAAACATAGGAATTAACAGTAGCCCAGAGTAGGGAACCGAAAGAAAACACGGGACATCCTATCAGAGAGTTCAATCCTACCTTCTGCTTCCTTATCCCATTCTCCCTTCCTGACCTATCATTTTGTTATGGTCACACGTCTTCTTTTGTGGATAATATAATTTCCGAGCATTTTTTTTTCCAAATATTTTCGGACATCTTTCTCAACACTCTTTCAAGTTTTCAACTACGGTCTGCTCAACGCAAAATCCTACCCGTCTAATTGCCTCGCGTCCCTTCTTTCCTCCTTCATCTCCTGTTACTACCTGCACATTCAGCATTAGCAGGTAAGAAACAAATACATAACGTTTCTGGGTTCTGAGCATTTTCATCTTCTCTATCGCGGTTTCTATTCTGATATTGTTTTTCTTTTTCACAGAATCCACGTTAATCTACATTTGCCCTCCGTTATATTGTTTCTTTTTTTTATCAAGATTCTGGTAGCGTATCAAGAGAAAGAAGCAATTCTTCGTCTTCCAAAGATCCACGTTAATCTCGTCAGCACTCAGCAGTGCGTAATAGTTCTCTAACTCATGGAAATTTATTAGGATTTATTTTTACTTGAACTTTCAGTCTACGAATTTGAAATGACACCATCGTAGTGGCATTGCTATGCTACCTATCATTCTTCGTCAGATTTTAAATTTTAGTGTTTTGTGCTTTCAAGGGAGATGAAGGTTATTAGATTCTATGCAGATTAGGAGTCATGTAATCAAAGGAGTCAAAGACCAAACGCCCTTTTAAGTTGCATCATTGAGTTGGTTAGGGACGAGTCTGTATGTGTCCCCATTCTTCAGTTAGCTCCAGTATACTTTCTTTTCCACTGTTTATTAATTTTGTCTCAAACTTGATGGTATAAAAGCATTTTACGTCTGCAAAATCCTGTGGGAGTATGAAGATGAACAGAAATTAAGTTGTGACCTTCTTGATTGTCAAAGCAGTTGATGCTGACTTACACAGACTGAGGGAAAAGTATTATAAAACCCGGAAATAATAGTTCTCTCTTTACGAAACCTGTTACAGAAAATAAGCAACAATCGCCACCATGAAGAAAGGATGGGTCCAACCAGTGTCAATCAAGGTATAAATATAACAGCTAATATTGCTATTGCTATTCTACCGCCTCAAAGTTTTGTTATAACACCTGTTTTTGTTGTTGCTACTGTGTAGCTCAATTGGATCCAAATATAAGACCTCTAAATTGATTATATATTGCTATTTAATTTTAATAGGGAAATCATCCTGACGACCACAAGATTTCAGTGAACCGTGTTACTAACACTAAGGCTGCTGATTCAGAAACTCAACCCAGCTGCGTTTTCTGCGTGGGTAAAACTAGTTGCCGTATTGCGCGCTCAAGAACAAAATTAATGAATATACTGATAGATAGAGGAAAACCACAAGAAGCCAGTGCCATTTTTCAAAATCTGATTAAAGGAGGGCACCAACCATCTTTAGTAACATACACAACCTTATTGAATTCCTTGACCATCCAAAAGAGCTTCAAGTCCATACATTCCATTGTCTCACAGGTGGAAGAAAAAGGAATGAAGCCTGACTCGGTATTTTTCAACGCTCTCATAAATGCATTTGCAGAATCTGGGAACATGGAAGAAGCCACGGAAGCATTTCAGAAGATGAAAGACAGTGGAATAATACCCGCCATTAGCACTTATAACACATTGATCAAAGGGTATGGAATAGCCGGTAAGCCTGAAGAATCAATGAAGCTACTGGACATGATTACAAGAGAGGGAAATGTGAAACCGAATCTCAAGACATATAATGTGCTTGTTAGAGCATGGTGTAAAAAGAACTTGTCTGAGGCATGGAATGTGGTGTATAAAATGGTAGCATCTGGAATGCAGCCGGATGCTGTTACTTTCAACACAATGGCAACAGCTTATACTCAGAATGGAGGGACAGCTACGGCCGAAGCAATGATCTTAGAGATGCAGAACAATGGTGTGAGGCCTAATGAGAGAACTTTCAGCATCATTATCGGTGGATACTGCATGGAAGGTAAAATTAAGGAAGCTCTGAGGTTTGTGTACAGGATGAAGGGTCTGGGGCTGCCAGCTAACCTCGTTTTGTTCAATTCCCTAATAAATAGTTTTGTGGACATGATGGATAGAGATGGTGTTGATGAGGTAAGTATGGACCTACGATTTTTTTTTTCTTTTTTATCTCACAACTAAGAATTGAGTATTTAAATATTGTAAAACTCATCTCTCTGTTAAAGACCCATCTTTAATTCGCCACTGGCAATAATCTTATTCATTTTCCGAATGTCGTATTATGTCTCCATCTCCTTAGTTGTATTCACACTGATTCTTGCGAGGCAGTTCTGAAATTTTTCGTCGTTATGATAATTTAAATTTCTAGACGACAATCGTTAGAACTTATTGCTTCATGCTGCGCAGAAAATGATTTATAGATCGGATTCTTCTATGCAATACCTAACTCGTCTTCTGCTGCTATATATATATATATATAAGGGCCTGTTTGATGGATCGCGGTCTCAGCCGTTTGACTTATATGAGTCCATTTTGCTTTAATTGGTTTTTATTACTCATGGCGAATAATCTATCTATTTACAGGTTCTGCAATTGATGGAAGAATTTCAGATCAAACCAGATGTGGTCACATATAGCACCATAATGAACGCTTGGAGCCAAGCTGGATTCTTGGAGAAATGTAAGGAAGTTTTCAATGATATGTTGAAATCTGGTGTAGAACCAGATGTACATGCTTACAGTATTCTTGCTAAAGCCTACGTGCGTGCACAAGAACCAGAGAAGGCAGAAGAATTGCTAACTGCCATGATCAAATCAGGTGTGTTCCCTAATGTTGTGATATTTACAACTGTCACAAGTGGATGGTGCAGTGCCGGCAGGATGGACTCTGCTATCAGGATTTTTAACAAGATGTGTGAATATGGGATTTCTCCAAATCTGAAGACTTTTGAGACCCTGATTTCGGGATATGCTGAAGCAAAACAGCCTTGTAAAGCAGAAGGAATACTCCAAATAATGAAAGGGTTTAATGTTCCTCCTAAGAAATCTACAATCACACTTGTTGCAGAAGCTCGGTGTTATGCTGGATTAACAAAAGAGGCAAATAGGTTACTACGTACTGGAAAAAACAAGCCAATGACCCATACACTAGAGCAAGACGAAGAAATGCCAGCTGAAAGCTCTGAGATAGTTTACCAAAAGCCCAGTGCCCTTAGCTCCGGTTTCTTACAGATTCCATCTGTAGGTACCGGTGATCAGAGACGCTCGGCTTTAACAGCCAGGAGAAGCCGAATTCTCTTGAGAGACGTTGATCTGGAAAGTTCATTGCTCACATCAAAATTCAAGCGTCTTTCTCAGACTTGTAGAGCCAGTGAAGGATTTTCCATTATGTGCCAGAGGCAGTTTCAGGGGCAGCACGGCACGTACCAACTTGCAAATTCATGTACAGCAGTTTTCTTCAACTGAAAAAAAGAATATCTGACGCAATCACATAGTAAATTCAACGGAACAAAAATCAGTCATTCAAGGTAAATAGTGAGAACAACTTCACATTGCTCACATTTTCTTGTAACCAAAACATGCTTCTTATCTTGCGCTGCTCCTATTCCCTGAGTGTAGGAGTGTGTTGGAGGTGAAAGAAGACATCACTTTTTCTGTAAAAGAACAATATTTTTGTTGTGTACATTCGCTTATATCCGCAAATCATATAATCATCGTCGATGGGGATTACTTGAGCTCGGCTGCATAAATCTTATTTTCATATATGTATTGAGAGAAGAGATGGTATGAAACGATGAATTGGAATCTAGTCAGGAATAAAGATGGCTTTAGTTTGGTATCTGCATTTCAAGTACAACTCTAAATGATGATTACAACAGTGTTGTAAGAAACATTATTCTCCGCAAATGGCTAAAAAAAAGCAAAGCGACATTATTTTCCTCTCCATATAACACGCATAGGCACATCGGTAGCTGCAACGCATAAATTCCTTCGTAAATCTTCTTTCAAGCCAAATTTTGCTCATTATATCTTATTCCTCAATTGCAAACGTTTATCACAAGACAATGCCAGCGGATGATAAATTTCTATTGTATATAATGTCTAAGAATGACAAATGAAGTGAGAGAACGTGAATCTTCAGATTAAATTAAAATCGTTGCCTACGGAGTTCTTCACGTTTTCTTTTGCAAAGTGGATACTTGATCTGAAGGATCAGAGGGCACTTTGCTAAGAAGCCAGACCAAAAGCACGCCAACAAGAGCCCCAGAAAGATGTGCAATGTGATTAACACTTTGCATTAAGTAGCCTCCACCTGATAATGCCGTTGAAGCTTGGGCCGCTTCCATAACCTGAGGCTCACTCACAACAGATTTGTCAGAAATGACATGGTCTGCTGGTTCAAGTATAGCTCAGTTTCATAAACAAATAAATTAGGAAAGTTGATATTTTTATGAAAAATTATTCTACATGGAAAGCACGAACATTTGTTTCTCCTGCTCACCTTCTCTATCACAAACTGCCCCAATATAAGCACTTCAAGAATCTTTCTCCAGTCCCATGAAATCTATGTCAAGTAAATCTGTTATGACTTGGAAGCAAGACAGAAAACTAAAGGACAACCAACTTCACCATACAATTTTGGTACCTTTACAAGGACACTGATTGTAAATAATCCAAAAACTGCACCAGAAGCTCCAACGGATACTGCACTTCGCGGTAGAACCAACCACGAAACAAGGTTTGCTCCAACACCTGTGAGAATGTAAGAAAGCCACAAAGCAAAGTTCCCTTCCTCTTCTTCAACTAATTTACCTGCTTATGTCAAACGCTTGAGCAGTAATTCCATTTATGTCCCATTCATTGAGCACAAAAAAGAGGGGTACCCTTACCAAAAATGTACAAGAAGAAAAGGTTGCTGGAAAGATGATTCCTGAACAAGTTCACGTGTTAAGGTAGTTAGCTGGTAAGATGAGATTAGAGTTTTGCATTTGCATTGGTTTGTGAACAAAACGATTTTTCTAGAGGACCATGTGAAATAAATTTAACATAAAAAAACTGATATGAACGGTTACACAGATGCAGAAAGCAAATAGGACTCACCAATTAGCATGACAAAATGTCGCTGTGAGAAATTGATACCAAGCTGGCCAGTTATGGTACAAGTATAAAGTTTTAATGCTACGAACCTAGCAAAATTTATATAAAGCATCAATTGCCTACCTGTAATGAGGCCAAACCATACTATATAGATTCAAGCTTCTTCTTAGTTTATTTAAATTCAACTAAGGCTGGTAAAAGTTGAATTCTCATCCTGTTTTCAGAAAGGCATGAAATAGTGCTTTTTGCGCAATCCTCCTACAAACATCTCAAGAATAAGGCAAATTGCATACCTGAAAGAAATGATCTGCCACATATATTCCAATATTAAGGAGTATGATCCAGAATATGCCGCTCACTCGTTTCTCCGGTTTCCTTTTGTCCCCATATTTTCCAAGTTCCAGCTGTGAAATCATATCTAACTAAATCTGTGTAAGGTTGCTAAAACGTTTTCTATATTCGGGTTCAACATTGGTTACAATCACAAACTTAGCTGCAACTAGCGAGACAGCCACAGAAGAGAATCATCGAAAATCTAAAGCAAAATACAGTTGAAATTTTATTTCAAAGAGAGACCCGGGATTCCAAAATTCTTAATTCTCGTCAGGCATGAGCAGTGGTAGTTAATAGTGCATACTTTAAGCTCTGGAAACGCTTTATGAAGTTCGCATAGTTTTCAAACCAAGGACAAAATCACTTACAGGATAAACAATATACAATTAGCCGCTTTTAACGTTGCACCCTAGCTATGTGTGAAAATGCCCAAACCAACGATCCCCTCCCCCAACCAGTAAAAATGTATTATTTGATAGCAAACAGGAGAAAGCCATGATTGATGCATAGTATATAGGAGACGAGAAGTTATACCTGATCCGTTCATCTTGCATACAGTGCGAGATTGAACCGCGAATCGGGGATACAGAAGTTCAGTTCTACGAGGCAACAGGAGGGATCTTTCGGAACTGGGTTTGAAGGTGGGAGGCGGAGAGAAGGATGTCATGTATGTGAGTTTGCAAGAGTGTAATTTGCAGGGGTGAAGGACCTGGACTTGAAGCTGCGCCATTGTTTCCTTTCCCTGGCAATATTATAGAAAGCCTGGGAAAGGCAACGAGCTGGTGTGGTTTCTAGCAGGGGAGCGTATATAACTTTTAATTCTTAAGCTTTTCTTCAACTATCTATCCAATCCCCAAATGTTAACTTCTTTTGCAACTCCTTCTTTATAGCTTATTTAATTATAAACTCTCCATCTACATAATTCATTAACTCGATCTTAATACACTACAAAACTGAGTTGTAATAACAAAACATTCAAGTACGTTGTTAACAACTGAGCAAAATGTATCAACTAAAAGTCTAAGGGTAATTAGCCTAATGATGTACCCAACTATTTTATTTAGGGAACAATTGGTGTTGCAAATTAATTATAGTAAATAACGTTATTTAAACAGTAAATGAATTAAAGCATTATCCCTTGTATATCTTTTTGCATTATATTCATAAAGAGATTTGGTTGGAAAAACATAAATAAATAAATAAATACAGAGGTTTGGGGGTCAATGACTACCAATGTTTTTTGGAATCAAATCCTACCTTCTTTGTGCATGCCTAATTTTACTTGTATTAAAAGGTATGTAGAAAAAAATTCAAAAAGATACTACTTAAATTTAAAAATATTAAAATAAAAATTATTATAAAAATATGTTATTATTTATTTTATAAAAGTAGCCAATAACTTATAAAGTGTAGTAAATAATCTAATTTAGAATTTTAAAATTTTAATAATATTTTTTTTAATTTTTCTAAAAAAATATGACGCATCATTTACTTATTTAAAAAAATACCTATAGTTAAAAAATATTATTGAAAAAAATTATTGTACCAATATTTCAAAATTTCAACTTACCCATATATATTTTACATATATCTCCCCAAAATGTATTTTAAATACAAAATAAAAACAAATCATGAAGATTTATTTATTATTCTCATTGGTCTTATTTATAAGTTACTTCTAACATATTTTATATAGATAAAAAAAATTTAAACTTTATTAATTATACTATAAAATTTAATAAATTTTTAATTTTATTTTTATTTAATATATATTGTATCTAATAGGAATAAAATTGATATAAATAAATGAAGAATAAAATAGTATATTTATATAAATATTTTTTTATTTTATAAATATAATTAAAATAAAATATTATCTTTACCATATAAATACGACTATTTATTATATGGTTAAAAATTACAGCGTTTTGGGATTACGATTTTGTAATTACATAACCTGCCGGGAAAGAAACCGTACGGTTCCCTCCTCTAGGCAAGGGAAGAGGAAGATATTTCTCAAATCCGACCCGGACGGACATTCCTGAGTATCTGATTGGCCCTCACACCTCAAACCACCTGAGTCGGGCAATAGCGGGTAAAAACGCTTGTGGCTGGTAGATTTGGAGATAATTCCACAAAATCCATCTATTCATGACACCACAATTTGGTTCGTCACTGTAACGGGCAAACAAAAACACGACACGTATCTAGTGCCACGCCTTTCTCTGATGCTGCTGGGAAATGGAAACTCTTATGTTTGGTTCAACGAAGGGAGGGTAGGTTAAGTTAATTTAAGTGAGGATAAAAAAAGGTAGGGAAGGTTATAAATATAAAAGTATGGGAAGAGAGATAGTATTTTTTGTTTGGTTCAGGAGGGGAGGGGAGGGTAGGTAATTAAAAATTTACAAATATACCCTTTTATTTTTATTTAAATTTATTTACTTTTTATTTAAAATAATTATATCAAAATTATTTTTTCTTAATTTATAAATTTAAAAAACTTTTTACTTTATTTATATATATAGGATAAATTAAAAAATATAATAAAATTTTATAATTATTATATATTAATATAATATATAAATAAAGTTTGAATTGGAATTTTCTAAAATTGTCAATGGTAATTTTGTTCAAAAGTGGAGTAAAGTTTCTCACCCCTCCAAAAAACCCCAATTTTGGAGGGGTGAGAGAAGGGGGTAGGGGAGCAAATAAGGACAAAAATTTTTGCCTCCCCTCCCCTTCAATTTTTTAACCAAACACCCATATATCCTCCCCTACCCTCCCCTTCCCTCCAAAAACCTCCAACCAAACAATACCTCAATCTCATTGCCAGTCACCAAAGTGAGACTCAACAGACATTTTTTTTTATCACCGCGGCTCTAAACATCAAAATTAATCATTTCATTAATCCGCATTTCAGCCTAGTCCTACGTTTAACCGGGGTCTATTTGGGTCGGGTGAAATTGAAGTTTAAACCCTAACCCTTCAAATTTCTCAGAATCGTAATCTCACTATTGGCCTTCCGATTTGCAATTGCAACGTGATTTTTCTTGAGGAATCGTGTGTTGTGGTCAATTGCTCCTGCAATTTTCTTCTGCGAGAGGAGTTTAGTCCATGAGAGATCAAAATTCACTATATTATTAGTGCAAATTTTTTATTGAATTTATCTACCATCTTTATTGACTTTGTAGTTCGTGCTGTTTCGGGTCTTAGGGGAGGCCACATTCTGAAGATTTGGGTTCAGTAGATCAGGGTTTACTCTAGACTTTGACGTTTTTAGAGGGTTAATGATGAAAAGCACGGAGCGAATTGCGAATTTAGCTTTGTCAGGTTAGTTACCCTGGCTTTTTTTGGGTCACATTTTTTCCACTTATCCTACCTTAGTAGTTTAGTTATTTAGTAGAATTATATAATTTCATCGGCAGCTTTTCGTTTTAAATTGTACATTTTACACTGTCCCTCGGGGCCAACGAAGTTGAAGTTGGAATTTTTGTTGATCCTTTCACTAGCTTTTTTCTTTGATCGCTTAAAATAATTAGAAGTGAACGATTTGCACCCTGATCTAGTGGTGCCAATATAATGCCATTTACTTGTAATTCGACATGACTGCATGCGGTATCGCGTGATTTTTGCAAGTGTTTATTGGCGAAATTCGTTCTCTTGTGTCTTCAAATTGACGGAGGGCAGAAAACTTGATTCCATAACGTATATCTACGGTGCCATTATGTTTCTTGTGTGTCGTAGTTTCCACATTTTAAGGATGGAACCTTATATTTGGCTAGTTGTGGTATGTCCTCGTGGGTCTTCTCGGGGAACGCGAATGTGCTATGGACATGCTGTTGAAGGGCCGTATGTGATGATTGCAATGTATGAGTAATGCAATAAGTAGGCCTATTGCTGTTCCTTGACCATTAATTGTTGACTGCACGTTATCTGTATTGGCAGGTCTAACATTAGCACCACTTGCTGTGAAAGTAGATCCAAATTTAAACGTTATTTTGACAGCATGCCTCACTGTGTTTGTGGGCTGTTACCGATCTGTCAAACCCACTCCGCCTTCAGTAAGTAAACGACTTTATCCTCGTTATATCTTCTCATCTTTGTTTTGATATTGACATGGCTCTAGACCTGATTTTGTAAATGATGTTGCTTGTACTTATGCAGGAGACTATGTCGAATGAACATGCCATGAGATTTCCCTTTGTTGGGAGTGCAATGTTGTTATCACTGTTCTTGCTATTCAAGTTTCTGTCGAAGGACTTGGTGAACGCTGTATTGACATGCTACTTCTTTGTACTGGGGATTGTTGCTCTTTCGTATGTATTTTTATTTGGCCTCAACACGTCCTTTTTTAATCACCTGATGCATTTGTTATATGTTACTGGATCTCACGCTTTTCTTCCTCTTTATGCAGGGCAACATTACTACCATCTATAAAACGCTTTTTGCCAAAGCATTGGAATGAGGATGCTATTATCTGGCATTTTCCATATTTTCGCTGTATGTGAAAAGCTTGTCAGTTGTCACCTTGATATATTGCTGAGAATCTTTTTCTTTTAATGAACTGTGGAATGAGCATTACATATTTATGTTTTGCGTGAAACTTTTAGATAATCAATGATGATGTCTTGACCTGTTACAAGTATTGACTACTTTAGTAGTTTGACTTTAACTGGCTTTTATCATGCAGAATGATATTTATCCTTACACCTTTCTATTACAGCTTTGGAGATTGAGTTTACAAGGTCACAGGTGGTTGCTGCTGTCCCCGGGACCTTTTTCTGTGCATGGTATGCTTTGTGGAAGCACTGGCTGGCAAATAATATCTTAGGTCTGGCCTTCTGTATTCAGGTTTGGCACTCAAACTTTTATATATGACAGAATTTTGTACTGCCTCTATTTTCCGGGGTGCCATTTCATTGATGCCAGGCATCATTTACCAAATGTGCTTATTTGTTGGGGTATGCTGCAAAAAAATCTGTTCCTGGAAAAGAAAAACCAACCGTTACTATTTTATTAGTTATGCTGTATGCTGTGAAATGTTTTTGTTTATATTTTGATTATGCAGATTGTAGTAAACTGTTAAATGAATCAATAAATCCATTTTTAATATTTGCAGGGAATTGAAATGCTCTCTCTTGGGTCTTTCAAAACTGGTGCCATTCTCTTAGTAAGTTCTTCTGCTGTTCTGACTTTGGTGATGGTGCTTGAAGGTATATATATGGTAAATGCTGGATGAAACAAAGGCTTGCCTGACCATGTTTATTCATTTAATAAACTTTTTGCTGGGTGGCTGGGCCATATTCATTTATCTAAAGGAAGGCTTTATTCAATTTTATAAAAAAAGAAAGAAAGAAAAGACAGACATTTAACAATCAGTCTGTCTTTATCTCCTTCATGATTTCTGATTTCTGTTGACCTTTGCATTCAATGTAAGGATCATAAATTTCTTTGAATTCAAATGATATTTTTCATGCCACCCCATTTAGTTTGGTTTTTGTTGCCAACTACCTAATTATGCAATTCTACTGTCAGTCATTACTCTTTGTTGATATGGTCTTCTTTCACTAATCTTTTGCAGGCCGGACTGTTCGTATATGACATTTTTTGGGTTTTCTTCACTCCAGTCATGGTTAGCGTTGCGAAATCATTTGATGCTCCAATAAAGGTTAGAATCTTAGCTAAATGAAAACGTGAGACTTATGTATTTCCATCGTTGGATGTGAATATTCGCAATGTACATGCTTTGATCATTGGAAATAAATAATCTAGTGGCCATCTAATTTTTTCAATATATTAATTACTCAAATTGATTTGCAGCTTTTGTTTCCGACATCAGATTCTGCAAGACCATTTTCAATGCTTGGACTTGGTGATATTGTTATCCCTGGTAGGCTGAATCCTTTATTTCAATATATTTTTATATCTTCTCGTGAAGGAGTTTTGGCGCCTTTCCTTCCTCATAAACAGAAGGCCTCAAGCCAATGTCAGTCTAGAAGAGGCCATTTTTGAGATAGTCCTGTGCATCTTACCTTTTTCCTTTTATATAACCTTGAAAAGTTAATCTTCATGACTGACAGATTAAACTCACTTTGGTTTTCGTCGTACCTGTCTCTTCAGGGATTTTTGTAGCACTGGCCTTGAGGTTTGACGTGTCTAGAGGAAAACAGCCGCAGTATTTCAAGAGTGCATTTTTTGGATACACTGGTGGCTTGGTGCTTACAATTATTGTAATGAACTGGTTTCAGGCCGCCCAGGTAACCGATCTACGGTGGTGGTTGTTTTTTCCCCGAAAGGGTATTTATTCTTTTTCTGTTAATGTATTTGGGGAGACAGACGCGTGGTTGAACTAGCTACTATTTATATGGCTGGCCGAGTGCACAACATATCATGCAAATCCTGTTAAGGTAAATATTCGCTGTTGACATTTTTTCTCTTGCACTTTCGTTTCAGCCTGCTCTTTTGTATATTGTTCCCTCCGTAATTGGATGTTTGGCTGCTCATTGCATATGGAATGGCGACGTGAAACAGGTTTCTTTCACACTCTAATATTGCCTCTCGTCTCTTCTACATACTGAATGAGCTTCCTTGTTTCCTGAGATGCTTTTCAACAAATGCAGTTACTGGAGTTTAATGAGTCGAAGGCTACTGCCCATTCATCTCAAGAGGAAAGTGATGTTAAAGCTAGCAAGAAGGTTGAATGAAGTCAAGGCGCATTCAATACTTATACTTCTCAAGTAAAAGGGAAAAGGCAAAAAAAGAAGAAAAAACTGTTATCTCAATTGTCTTAAAAGCTAACTTACTCGTCATGACGTGTGTAATAGATTTTGTGATTGAGAAACAAATTAATTTGTTGTGATATTAACGATTATTTTGTCTTTTTTTTTTTAAGAAAATGATTTTGATCGAATATTTGAAAGTTATATCCATTTTGTTTTTCAGAATTTCTAGATTATTTGATTCTTGAATTCCTAAAATATATTTATCTATTTTTTAATATAAAATTTAATTAGAAAATTAAATTTAGTTTTAAATATTTTTTATATTTTTTAATATTATTTTAAATTATTATTATTGTTTAATAATAATCAAGTAAAATATGTAGAGAGAGAATAAGGGAGGATGATTATAGTATTTTTTTAAAAAAATATTATATTAATTAATTTAATTAATTTTTTAATTGAATTAAATAAATTTTATATTAAAATCATCTGAACAGTATAATTTATTTTTTCATATATTTATAGCATATAAAATTTGAAAGGCAAATTATTTTTTAAAATTAAAAACCATCTAAAGGAGTAATATGTACTTATTTTTATTTTTATATAAATATAGTGATTATTTAATTTAATTCCCATATCTTCAAAGCATATAATTTAAGGTAAAAAATTTCAACTTCCAATTCATCTGAATTAAAAAGATATTATATATATTGCTCATCAAAATGTACTTTAAAGACAGGGTAATAACAAATTTAGTTTTGAAATTGTATTATATATTTTAAAAAATTAATAATCGTGAAAATTCATTCCTTCATTATATTATTTTCACCATTTGGGAGTGAGAATTTGGATTTGGAATTGGAATTATACGCTGGGTTAAGAAATAGTACGAGGAAGATATTTTTAAAATCCGACCTGGACATTCCTGAGTGTCTGATTGGCCTACACACCTCATCCCACGCCAGTCGGTCGATTGCGGTGAAATCCATAATCATCCTTCTAGGGCATCGATTTGGAGATTAATCATTTCATTAATCAGTAATTCAGCGTACCCTATCGTTAAACCGTGGTCTCTTTGGGTTGGGTGAAATTTAAGTTTAAACCCTAACCCTTCAAATTTTTCATAGTCGTAATCTCACTATCGACCTTCCGATTTGCAATTGCAACGGACGTGATCTTTTTGAGGAATCGTGCGCTGCGGTCAATTGCTCCTGCAATTTTCTTCTGCGAGAGGAGGTTTAGTCTATGAGAGATCAAAATTCACTACATTGTTTATCTACAATCTATATTGACTTTTGTAGTTCGTACTGTTTCGTGTCGCAGGGGAAGCCACATTCAGAAAATTTGGGTTCAGTAGATCCAAGATTTACTCTTGACGTTTTTAGAGGTTTAATGATGAAAAGCACGGAGCGAATTGCGAATTTAGCTTTGGCAGGTTATCTACCTCGACTCTTTTTCGGTTAAATACTTTCCAGTTATCCTACTTCAAGTAGTTTAGTAGATTTATGTAAATTTCATCGGTAGCTTTTCGGTTGAAGCTGTCCACTTTGAACGGTCCGTCCGGGCCAACGATGGTGAAGTTGGAATTTTTATTGATCCTTTCACTTTCTTTTATCGCTTAAAATAATTACAAGTGAAGGATTTGCACCCTGATCTGGTGCTGCCAATATTAATGCCATTTAATTGTAATTCGACATGACTGCATGCCGTATCGCAGGATATGTTTGTGCAACTGTTTGTCGGCGGATTTCGTTCTCTTGTGTCTTCAAATTGACGGAGGGCAGAAAACTTGATTCCATAACTTATATCTACGGTGCCATTATGTTTCTTGTGTGTCGTAGTTTCCACATTTTAAGGATGGAACCTTATATTTGGCTAGTTGTGGTATGTCCTCGTGGGTCTTCTCGGGGAACGCGAATGTGCTATGGACATGCTGTCGAAGGGCCGTATGTGATGATTGCAATGTATGAGTAATGCAATAAGTAGGCCTATTGCTGTTCCTTGACCATTAATTGTTGACTGCACGTTATCTGTATTGGCAGGTCTAACATTAGCACCACTTGCTGTGAAAGTAGATCCAAATTTAAACGTTATTTTGACGGCATGCCTCACTGTGTTTGTGGGCTGTTACCGATCTGTCAAACCCACTCCACCTTCAGTAAGTAAAAGACTTTATCCTCATTATATCTTCTCATCTTTGTTTTGATATTGCCGTGGCTCTAGACCAGATTTTGTAAATGTTGTTGCTTGTATTTATGCAGGAGACAATGTCGAATGAACATGCCATGCGGTTTCCCTTCGTTGGGAGTGCAATGTTGTTATCACTGTTCTTGCTATTCAAGTTTCTATCAAAGGACTTGGTGAACGCTGTATTGACATGCTACTTCTTTGTACTGGGGATTGTTGCTTTTTCGTATGTATTTTTATTTGGTCTCAACACCTTTTTAAATCACCTGAAGCGTTTGTTATCTGTTATTGGATCTCACGCTTTTCTTCCTTTTTATGCAGGGCGACGTTACTACCATCTATAAAACGTTTTTTGCCAAGCCATTGGAATGAGGATGCTGTTACCTGGCATTTTCCATATTTTCGCTGTATGTGAAAAGCTTGTCACCTTGGTTATATTGCTTAGAATCTTTTTCTTTTTATGAACACTGTAATGAGAATTATATTTATATTTTTTGCATGAAACTTTTAGATAGTCAATGATGATGTCTTGAGCTGTTAAAAGTATTGACTATTGCAACTTTACTTGATTTGAGCTGCTTGCTACGAAATATGGATGTTCCTAAACCTAAACTTTGAGTTTTCATTGTACCCGTGTGTTGACATAATAGTGGATGAATTAGTATCACGTTTTTGTTTGAATAACTGATTTTATTTGTAAAGTAGTCGGAGGCAAGCACTTGTTCATTGAAAGACTATCAAGAAAATATTTTATTTATGAATTTGTCATTGTACATATAAGTGTTGTTTAAATTTTAAGGAAGACATCCAGACCTGTGTCTGAAGGTTTACTAATTCGTTTGCTAACAAGTTTGTTAATGCTTTCTTTCATTGTTAAAAGAATCTCCCATTTTTAGGGCATTTTTGGTGTTTTCCTGCTTTTGGCAGTTGGACTTTGAGCTAGTTGGCTTTAACTGGCTTGTATTGTGCAGAATGATATTTATCCTGACAACTTTCTATCACAGCTTTGGAGATTGAGTTTACAAGGTCACAGATTGTTGCTGCAGTCCCCGGGACCTTTTTCTGTGCCTGGTATGCTTTGAGGAAGCACTGGCTGGCAAATAATAT
Organism: Leucaena leucocephala; assembly: GCA_037074615.1. NCBI lineage: Eukaryota > Viridiplantae > Streptophyta > Magnoliopsida > Fabales > Fabaceae > Leucaena > Leucaena leucocephala. The sequence goes on from CM073541.1 coordinate 21,508,812, forward strand.
ATTAGGTCTGGCCTTCTGTATTCAGGTTTGGCCCTTAGACTCTCATATGACATAATTTTTTACTGCCTCTGTTTTTCTGGGTGCCATTTCATTGATGCAAGGCATCATTTACCAAATGTGCTTATCTTATTCTTCCTGTATATGGTATGCTGTGCAAAATCTGTTCTTGAAATAGAAAAACCAACTGTTTTACTATTTTATCGGTTATGTTGTGAAATGTTTGTTTTTATGTTTTGATTATGCAGATTGTAGCTATGAATCAATAAATACATTTTTAATATTTGCAGGGAATTGAAATGCTTTCTCTTGGTTCTTTCAAAACTGGTGCCATCCTCTTAGTAAGTTCTGTTCTGACTTTGTTTGGTGATGTTGCTTGAAGGTTTGTGTGTGTGTGTTTTTTTTTTGGCAGGATCGAACAAAGGCTTACCCTACCATTTGATTCATTTAAGAAACTATTGTTGCTGGGTGGTGGGGCCATATTCATTTATCTAAAAGAATGTTTAGTCAATTTTATAGAAAAGAAAAGAAAAGACAGACATTTAACAATCAGTCTGTCTTTCTCTCCTTCATGTTTTCCGATTTCTGTTGACCTTTGCATTCAATGTAAGGATCATAAATTTCTTTGAATTCAAATGATATTTTTAATGCCACCCCTTTTAGTTTGGTTTTTGTTGCCAACTACCTAATTATGCAATTCAACTCTGTCAGTCATTACTCTTTGTTGATATGGTCTTCTTTCACTAATCTTTTGCAGGCCGGACTGTTCGTATATGACATTTTTTGGGTTTTCTTCACTCCAGTTATGGTTAGCGTTGCGAAATCATTTGATGCTCCAATAAAGGTTAGAATCTTAGCTAAATGAAAACATGAGACTTATGTATTTCCATCCTTGGATGTGAATATTCGCAATGCACATGCTTTGATCTTTGGAAATAAATAATCTAGTGGCTATCTAATTTTTTCAATATATTAATTACTCAAATTGATTTGCAGCTTTTGTTTCCGACATCAGATTCTGCGAGACCATTTTCAATGCTTGGACTTGGTGATATTGTTATCCCTGGTAGGCTGAATCCTTTATTTCAATATATTTTTATATCTTCTCGTGAAGGAGTTTTGGCGCCTTACCTTCCTCCTAAACAGAAGGCCTCAACCCAATGTCAGTCTAGAAGAGGCCATTTCTGAGATAGTCCTGTCGCATGTGCATCTTACCTTTTTCCATTTATATAACCTTGAAAAGTTAATCATCATGACTGACAGATTAAACTCGCTTTGGTTTTCATCGATCGTACTTTTCTCTGAAGGGATTTTTGTAGCACTGGCGTTGAGGTTTGACGTGTCTAGAGGAAAACAGCCGCAGTATTTCAAGAGTGCATTTTTTGGATACACTCTTGGCTTGGTGCTCACAATTATTGTAATGAACTGGTTTCAAGCTGCCCAGGTAACCTATCTATGGTGGGTTTTTTTTTTTTGGGAAAGGGAGGTTTATTCTTTTTCTGTTAATGTATTTGGGGGGACAGACACGTGTTGTTAAATTAGCTCCTTTTTATACTGCCGGCCGAGTGCACAAAATATCATGCAAGTCTTCTCTCTTGCACTTTCCTTTCAGCCTGCTCTTTTGTATATTGTTCCCGCCGTAATTGGATGTTTGGCTGCTCATTGCATATGGAATGGCGATGTCAAACAGGTTTCTTTCACGCTCTAATATTGCCTCTTGTTGCTTCTACATACTGAATGAGCTTCCTTGTTTCCTAAGATGCTTTTCTACAAATGCAGTTACTGGAGTTTGATGAGTCGAAGGTTACTGCCCAATCATCTCAAGAGGAAAGTGATGTTAAAGCTAGCAAGAAGGTTGAATGAAGTCAAGGCGCATTCTATACTTATACTTCTCAAGTAAAAGGGTAAAAGGAAAAAAACAAGAAGAAACTGTTATCTCAATTTTCTTAAAAGCTAACTTATTCATCATGACGTGTAATAGATTTTGTGATTGAGAAAGAAATTAATATTGCTTCAGTTTAGCATATTGCTTGCCTGATCTAACGCCCGTTTTGGATGTTGATAGCAAATCGGAAGGAATTTCACCCACTAATTATTCGTTGGTATATTATTACTGGATGAAAGTGGCGCGTATTTCATGAGGGGAAAGGCTTTATGCCTGGTTTCCATAGCGTAACTTGTACTGCTCCTGCCATTATTAAACTAGGGGTACATCTCTGGTGATTAGAGAGTGACAGTGACAGCGAGCTGTGATTCCTAAGGAAGTTGGGGTCGTTTCTTATATAATGAACTCATACTCAGCAACCTTTTTCTGGGGAAGGAGCATCTCCTTTGTAACCCTCTTTCATTGCCTCTCCATTTAGTCATGATGATGCCGTTTGAATGTTAAATATAAATCTGATGTTACATATTAAGAAGGCCCGCAATGATGAGAATAATTTATATTATTTTATTGTTTAATATGCAATATCAGATTTGTGTTTAACTCCTGAACGATGTCATTTAGACTAAATGCAGAGGCAATAGTGAAGGCCTGTAATGGAGAGGCTCCTTTTCCCCCCTTAATGTGCGAAATTGTAACAAATTCAAGAACAGCCTAGTGAACAGGAAATCCTGATGAGTGTTTGTTAATTCACCTTGCGCTCTAAATTTCAAAAATAATTACTTTCAAGTTGAAAATGACTTGTGAATGCCTTCGACTAAAGAAAAATGTGATGTAGGTAGAGGCCTCTCATGGGCAACTCTCCGTTCCCTGATGACCTAGTTGGAGACTTGCATGGTCAAGGCCCAAGCCCAATAGATGCGCTGACTACTTGGCCACTTAGGCAGGTAGGATGGCTGAGTACGGCTTCGGCCATCTTTTATTCTTGAGCTCTGTTTGTACTTTGTAGGCCTTATTCTTTTTCGCTATTTTCATTTTTTTTATTACAATAAAGAATACCTACCGCATGCAATATGATTTACACTAAATCCACTTATTTTTGTAGGATTTTTTTTTTTTAGAAAATAGTTGAGTTCACCCACTATTTAAGAGGAAGGCGAAGTCTCTCTTTTTCCTAGGCAATACCAATATCCGGCAGAGCAAGTCGTCTATTATCCTCTGGCGTAAATTTAGGCACTCAAGAATTATGATATCTTCCTAAATGTTACGACTGGAACCAGACAAAGTAGTATTCTTTAAGGATCGAATATATTTTAAATGGTCGCATGTTTCATCTCTTCGCTAATTGAACTTAATGGGTTATTTCTGTAGGACTTGAATACAGGAGTATTGAGAGAGAAGTATTGAGAGACATCATTGTTATTAAATTTATTATTAATATATCCCTAAATTTTATTAAACCCACGGACGATGTTGCTTTATTTATTCGTTTTGCTTTTGGGCTGCCTTCACTCTTTTTTTTTTTTTTTTTGCCCACTCCTCAGTCATCCATCCGTTTTTATTTTTAAAATTATCTTTAATTTGTTGGATTTTGCCATCGACTTTTTTCTGCTTTCCCTGTCTAATATTTTTATTTTGCAATGTATTTATATTCAACATTTAAATTTGTAGCATATTAGGAAAGTCTGAATCTTAGATTTTTACCCTATCCTACTTTAATTAACTCAAGCAGTTGTATAATTTTCATTCAAATTATTTATATAAATAAAATCTTTTAAATATATGACGGATAGGCGTATAGGTTATCAATTATTGTTGATATGAAATACGACTACACATAACATAGATGCTTCCTCGGTGGCTAAGGCTTAGAAGACGGCTTGGGCGGGATTTTTTTTTAAAAAAAAAATAGATTAACGAAAAGGGGAAAGAATCAAGTGAAAAATAAAAAGAATGTATTTATAAAACAATTTAGTTTAGTTTCTTAATTTTATAAAATATTTTTTAAATTCCTAAGGCTAACACTGTTGATTTTAAATAATAAACTTTTATGCTAACTATTATTATTTGTCATATATCAATATTTAAAATTTTAATGAAATTAACCAAAATTACAAGGAAACATTATAAAATTAAACGACCAACGTGAAACTTGTGAGTTGTGAGGTTAGAAGACAAAGGCGTAGGTGGCGAAGAAAGATTCAAATCACATTTTTCCAAAGTAGCTGAGCGCTGCTGAGTGCTGACTGCTGAGTCAAGGGAGGGATGGAAGCAAGCAAGATTCAAGCAAGCATAGAAGCGGGACCCACAAAGCACAGCCGAAAAGTAAGTGCGGTTGTAAGTGGCCCCCACCAAGGGGCACTCCTGTTCCCTCCTTCTTCCACGTGACAGTCGTGCCTCTCAATTTATCCTCCTCCCACGTGAGGACATGTTTAAAAAACAATAAAATTATTTTCTGAAAAATTTTTAACCTAAATTTTAATTTAAAAATTTTTTAAAATAAATAATTATATTTATCTAAATTTTAATTTAAATTAAATTATAATTTTAGATAAATTAATCAGAATAATTTTTAAAACAGTAAAAAAATTGATGAACTATTTAATTATTATTTTATTTTTATTTTTTTATACTCTCTCTCCTCTTTTTTCTATTTTTTTATTATCTCTCATATCTCCTCTATATTTTCCACTATTTCTCATCTTTCTTCTATCTTCTTCACTGTCTCTCCTTTATTTTTTTACCCTCTCTCCTCTCTCATCTTTTATACAAACTTTTTAGTAATTTTTTAATTATAAAATCTCTTTTAGTAATAACTGTCTAAACACTCATCTATTCAGAATTATTTTTTTTCATAAATTATTCTCTAAAAATCTTTTTTATAAGTTGTCCAAAAATTTATTTTTTTATAAACTATTTTTTAAAATTTTATATAAATACACACGCTAAATTCTTACCTATCTCTCCACAATTCTAATCATCCTCGTACTTAATGGTATATTTCATTTGCCATATCATTTATTTAAATTATTTCTACTAAAACTAACATGATCTAATAAAATTTAATCCGAATAATAACTCGACTTATAGCTGTACTTTATCCACTGGTTAAAAAATGGAGGTGTGTTGTATTGGTACTCTGCAGAAGCAATAATCCCTTCTATTTTTAGATCTCTAAAGATCAGATGGGACCCACCACGTTATTGAAATTCAATCTACACCTACGTCCATAAATACATATATCCTCCCACCGTCCTATTATAAAATATCTTTTGGAAGGAATTAATATATGGCTCTCTGAATGATGAGATGGGGTATTAGCTACGATTTTTTAATATATTATCTCTGTTCAAATTTCTATTAATTACAAATTCTAAGGATTCGATTTAATAATGGACAAGCTAGATCCCGAGATAGCATGATTGAGATTCAATTTCTATTTTATTAAAAAATTATGGGGAGAAGTATTTTGATCACAAATCCTCTATTTAGATTAATTAGTTATTTACATATCTAATAATATGATATATAAAAATATTAGATACCAAGCTCCTTAAAGAGTTATAAAAAAAATTACAACTTTTATAACTTGTTGAATATAATTCATGATATTAAATATAAAAAAAAATATTTTATTTTTAACTACATCATGAAGTGGTCAAAAAATGCCTCAAAACAAAGGTTGATGGAGTACATATTTTATCCATACATTTTAGAGTAAATTGTGATTATATAAAATAAACTTTAATATGATTTACATAATCTAACCTGATATGATTAATTTGAATTACAGCTGTATTTTCTTTTATTTTTTGTGGTTTTAAATTAGAGATATCGGATGTGAAGATTCAAGGCTATTGCTATAAATGAATGGATAGATATTTTGCAGAGCCTTGGCAGAAGCAATGGACGATGCACTCCCCAAGTTTCCCATGCAGGACCCATGGTTAGTCGTCCCTCTTGGCTAAACCTGTTAGCTAGTGATTTATTTTCCTTAAATTAAAGAGAGGGTTAAATTGATCTCATGGGATAATTACTACCACTAGCATACAAAGAGATTACGTGCGGTTTTTTTTTTTTTTTTCTTTTGCTTAAACTATAATTTTAGGACAACTGTATTTAAACACCTACTTTTTTCTATAAGTTATTTTCTCATAAGCTGGTTCAAACTTATGTTTTCTATAAGTTGATGAGAACTCACTTCTGAGTGAGGAAATGAGTTTATAAATTGATCAATTACTATTTTACTTATATTTTTTTTATTACTCCCTCCTCCCTCTGTCGACACCTCTCTCCTCCTCTCTCTTATCTCGTCGTCCGTCCATCCTCCATTGATTATCACTAGTCTCTGTTTATCCTTTGTCGACAATCATCAGTTGTCTTCTTCTTCTACGTCTTATGCATCTCGCCTTCTAGTCTTCTTCTTCTATGTATTATGCGTCTCATCTTATGGGTTTCTATCGTCTCGCTTTTGGTCTTCTTATTCTCCGTCTACCCTCGCATCTGGTCTTCTTCTTCTACGGTGACGATCCATATCTCGCGTCTAGTCTTCGTCTTCTTCCAAATCTTGCAGTATGATAGTCGAAGTGGGATCTAAAAAAGAGACGACAATGATGGAGCATGGACGAGGGAACAATGCACTAGAGGAAGGACGACAGTGGAAGAGGGCGGAGGGAACAATAATCGCACCTTTAAGTTATTTTTTTTATTTAATATCTTTTATAGTAATTTACTAATTATAAAAGTTATTATGATAATAAATATCTAAATACTTATTCACTCAGAATCATTTTTTTTCATAAATTTTTATCTATCTAAAATTATTTTTAAATAATTTTTTTATAAATTCTTCATTAAAAATTAATCTAAACAGATCATACTTTGTTATCAGGGCAGTGTACTAAGTGCCACGTGATTTAAATCTAATGTCGATAAACGTGTGGGTCATCTCACTTAATTTTATAATTGACTCTTGATGGTTAACTCTTCCCCTTTCTGAACATGGAGGCCATGAATGATGAGAGAGAGCTTATTATTTGCCTTTTATATTTATTTATTTTCAAATCATCCCCATTCATTACTTTCCATAGTTCAATCGTCCCACCTCAACAACATCAAGAGGGTTTAATAAAAATAAAAGTAACAAATAAACTATGAAACGACTCTTTTTTTGACTAGGGGACTCTCCATTAAGATTTTTTTATTAATTAAAATGATGTAATTTTAATTATAAATAAAATAATACAAAAACCCTTAATAAAAAGGCATAATTTAATGAATATTTATTATTTATATATTTAGAATAAAATTATGTTGTATGATAATGTGATGGACAAAGATTCCTCTTGCCGGACTCTTATCAATGCCATCTCCAATCATTTTTTCCACGGACGATGCAGTCAATGATGAGAGATGATTTGCTCATCTGTGTATTTATTTGTTATGTTTTATTTATTGCCGGGTGAGCTTGTAAAATCTTCTGAAACAAATAAAAAAAATTATTACGAGCTTCCAAAAATAAAATTTAATTATAAAAACATTTAAATAATATAAATTTATTGTTAATTTATGTATTTAAGTTTATTATTGTTAACTCTCAGTTATAATGAGAACTTCTAGATACTAAATCCCTCAATTAGATGCAATATTACGTTGTACAATTAAAAAAATATATTATTTCAATTATAAACACGAGTACATGATATATATATATATGTATATGTATATATTTACTTTTTTTCTGAGTTTAATTTTTTTTATTGTTAGAATTAAAATTCACACAGCCACTATTAACTTTATTATATCCGTGGAATATCATATTTATTCCAAAAATAAAAAATTTAAATTTTATACATTATGCCATAATTATATATTCTTTGAGCAATTACAAACCATAGGCTTATTATAAGTTTTAAATACGCCACATCTTAAAAATTTGCACGTATTGTGGAATCAGGTCACATGTATAAAAAAATATTTTATTATAAAATATAAAATCTATTTTAATGATCGTTTTTTAAAAAATAGTTTTTAAATTATTAATTAAGAGAATATTATAAGATTTCTAAAAACGATAATAAAAAGTAAAAGTAAATAAGTGAGACATGTCTCATCGAATGTCAGAGGGATGTTGTAAATGTTGTTGATTTTGACACTGAAAGTTCGCCCACACGTCACGTGTTGGAATTGACTTTGAGAGAGGAGGGGGAGACGTTGGTTTCTAAAGAGCGTGATTAAGGACAAGAGACACGCGCTATCACACACACTTGTGTTATTGGGCCTGTTTGGTTTAAAAAAAAAAATTAATTTTATAAGCCCCACGACAAAATCTCAATTTAAATAAATTTTAAAATAAATAATAATATTTGTTTATAAGTATTTTTAAATAAAATTATAATTTTGAATAAGTTACTTAAAGTAATTTTTAGAATAGTAAAAGAGTTTATAGACTATCCAATTATTATATTACCTATATTTTTTCTTACATCCTCTTTCTATTCTCTCATATCTCTTCTCTTTTCTTTTTTCTTTTTTCTCTATCATCTTTTCTCTCTCATACTTTTAATCAAATTATACAATTTTTAATAATTTATCAATATAAAAAATCATTCTAAAAATAATTATCTAAATATTTATTTATTCAAAGTAACTTTTTTTTTATAAGCTCTTGTCTAAAAGTCTTCTTTCATAAAATATACAAAAGCCTACTTTTTTCATAAACATATTTTTAAAATCTTATCTAAACATACACATTATCTTAATAAACGTAAGAATTAGTTAATACATTTGCTTTAATAATAAATATAATATCTTGATATATTATTTTATTTTTTAAAATTTACAATTTTTTATCAAATCATTCATATTGATTATCCTTATTAAAATAGTAACTCTAATGTAGATAAAATTAAAAGAGATATATATTTCAGGCAAACCAACTTATAACTTTTTATACTCAACCAGTTCAATTAAGTTTTTCAATCTCTATAAATAAATTATATAAATTGCATAGATAGTAAATAAGGGCCTGTTTAGAAAACAACAAAACTATAATCTTAAAAGAGTTTATAGCTCAAATATTAGTTTAGAGAAATTTTAAAACAAACAGTTATATTTATCCAAATTTCAGTTTAGACCAAACTATAGTTTCAGATAAACTAGTCAGAATAGCTTTTGGAAGTAAAAGAGTTTATGAAATACTCAATTACTATTTTACCCTTACATTTTCTTACACGCTATCTCTTCTATCTTTTCCACTATATCTCCTCTCTCCTCTATCTTTTTTATCATCTCTAATCTCTTATACACGCCTCTTTTAATAATTTTTTAATTATAATTTTTTTTCTAATAATAACTATGCAAACACTCATTTATCTAAAATTATTTTTTTTATAATTTTTTTTTAATTTTTTTTTTTATAAACTGTCTAGAAACCTATTTTTTCATATATTTTTTTAAAAATTTTATTCAAACACACGCTAAATCCCATCACACACAGTACTGAGGGAAAAGTAGAAATTATCGTGAGGGAAGCTATCCCTACGGTCCTGCACATTTCAATGTTTGTTTGTCGTTGACTACATTATAGGCCTTTTTATTTTACCCACAAACCATGATTTCATAAATCCTTTTTTTTTACTTTTTTTTTTAAATATATACAAATGTTATATTTTTTTATGCTCAAACTGTATGTTCTCCAAAATTTCCACACTCACACATATATGCCCACACATGTAAATCAAAGCCACTCTCTTTAATTTCACACGAATCGTCACTCCCCTATCACTTGCCCGTAGCTATCATGACGTGTTATGTCCCAATCATATTATTAACTCCCGTAGTGACGATCTCAATTATTCCATAGACATGCATCCATGCATTTTCATCTCGCCCAGAAGCCAGCTGGGTGAGAATCGGATACGGTAGCCACACAAGCTTATTCATTTAATTTAATTTAATTTCTACACTGTTCCATGGGACTCTCACCTTTATTTTTATTATATGATACTTTTATTTAATTTAGATAAATTAATAAAAATAAATATTTTTTTATTCGGCTATAGATATATGACTTAGGTTAATTTTTATTTTAAATATAATACTCAATTTCAATTTATTTATCATATTTATTATTATTTTTAAATTAGTTTATCTAATTTATAGTATATTATATAAATATCGCACATAATTATTTTAGAAAAATAAAATCATATTTGTTATGATTAAATAATTTATTTAATTTTTTAATATATTTAAATTAGATAAATAGCTCTTATATGTATAATTATATAGATAACATATGTGATATGATATTTTTAAAATATTATCGTATAATATTATATCATATAATATTATTTTATGAGTGAGGCGAATTAGTTTAAAAAAATAATAAATATGAGATATATATGACTAAATTATTGTCTTATATTTATGACAAAAAATCACCCCAACTAAATCATACACTTAATTAGGATACGAGAAGTGGTTGCTAGGACAAAAAATCTCCCCAACTAAGTCACGCACTTAATTACGATAAGAGGAGTAGTTGTTACTACGCTGTGATGAAGACTCTAACTCGTTTTCCCCATATTTTTATATTATAATATTCTAAATATCAAACATATCATAATTTGGGAATCCAGCTAATGATGCTTGATCGGTACACCTAACCAAGGAAACAATGGCAACCCACGATGCTCCTTGTATATCTTCTCGTTTATAGCTACGTGATGGATAAATTTCCATGCTCATTTATTATTTTCAACGTATTAGTATTATTATTTCACTTCTCCCATTGTTAAAAACAATCTATTTTATCCCCATGTTTAATTAGCTGGATACCCATGCAATGCATGAGGACCTTCTTGTATTAATTAGTACCGAAATCTAATTCAATTTTACTTTTGAGCAATCTTGTCCACCTATTTCGTCATCATTTTATTTTTGTCATTTATAATTTCCATTGCCTCTTGACTCATACCAAACCTAAATAATGAAAACACAATAATTCAATGATAGCTGAGGGGAGGGAAAAAAAACATTGTTTGTCAGATTGCGTCCTTGAAATTCACCTAATCCGTGCTCAGAAGTCAGAATGCGCTGTAAATCATAATTTAAACGCGTGGGCAAATTGTTGTGGTTTTGGTGTGTGTAGATTTGTGCACATGTTAGTGTCATCATCCCACGCAAGTTCAACGTCCGAACGAATCTCTGTCTTTCATCTTTATCTTATTCAAGTGAATGTTTGATTACTTTCAGATTTAGCTTGCCTGTGCTGAATTAATTAACTCTTTTTCTTTTGGGGCAAACAATATAATATTCTTATTAATTAACTTTAGGGCCAATTGATGATGCAACCACCGGTAGCCACGTGCTTGGAATCAATTACGCACCTGTTTCTTGCATTTTTTTTTAAAAAATATTAACTTTTTTTAAAAGTAGTTTTTAAACTTCCATTTGTCCGCATTTAGAAAACAGGTATCTCTCGATTTGCATTTCCATTCACGTACGGATAGACACTAAAATTTGTATTTCGGGATGAAACATGCATGCCACCAAATAAAGATATCCCATTAAATAAAACATTCCCGTGATCTTACATATACTAATCCCCCGTTTAGTAAGTAAATATAATATTTTATCTTGGACAAATAAAGAATATTTTACATATATGTATGTGGATATGCTCGGTTGAAGAAGAGGGAATTTTACATAGTGAAGACGGGAAAAGGGGATGAGGATGAATGGTGTAATTGAATTAAGAAAAAAAATTAAATCTTATATTATATAAAATCTTACTTATATTGATCAGAGAGAATGCAACTTAATTCATGATTGAGCTAAAATTAAGGAGAGGTTAATATGATTTATTGTATATTACTCCTTAAGTGTTAAACTAAATTTACTAACTTCTATGTTACATCATGTTTCCATATTTAATCTGTTTGGTGAGAAGAGGATGAGGGTAGTAAAGAGATTTTCCTCGTCTCCCCTTAATGAGTTAAAAAGAATGGTCGAGATTTACTGTTCTCTTGTGATTGAATGTTTAAAATAGTTTGTTGTAATACTTTTTGAAGACAACCCATCATCCTTGGAGTCCACGAGTCTACAATTGTCCGTCTAATTTTGCTTACTACCATATTTTTGAAGGGAGACCGACAATTTTGACAGAGACAATATATAGACGAGTAATTTTTTTTGTTTGGCCAGTATAGACGAGGAATATTGACCCATCGGCCATAGCCTCTTCTTGAGGTGAAAGTAACAATTCCTAAAATTTATTTGGCACTCTTGCACTACTCTCTCTAAATTTGTCTCAATTAATCTCTCCATGCACCTCGCGCCCTATAATTTATCCTATTTAATTTAATAATACTATTCCAGAAATTCTCATTCACAATCACAAACCAGAACAATTAAAACTCAGAGAGATCTACAACAGGGATCGTGATTTTGGTGTGTTCACTTCCAGATTTTGTTGCCCCACCCTCACCAACTTGCATGTTTTGCAATCATCTCTCGTCCTTCTGCACAATTGCAAAATTTCCCCCCTTTATTTTTCTCTGTGGGGTCACTTGATTATTATTCGTTCGCCTTTTCACGCAACTAAGCTCCCCCATTCGGACCAATCTATACTTGATACCCCTCCTGTTTGGCGTTTAATTTTCATTTACCCCTCTGCTGCACAGCTCATCTTTTGCTTTTCTTCCCAGTATTCGTGATCCCTAAAAGATTTGATCATTTCAACGTGAAGATTCATGTTCTTGGAGGGATAGAGATTTGGTATCGTACATTTCTCTGCAATACTGTTTGGCTCCTGAAAACTCAGGGACGCTCGTAAAGTACTCGTGGGTGTATTTAAACGAAAAGAAACTTGATGGCTGAAAGTGTGAGACCAACATGGGTGATGGTGGTCGTGTTAACGCTTCTATCGGCCTTCGTGTTTGTTTCGGCGGAAAGAGGCTTGAATTTGGAACAGTCACGGTTTAATGCAACCGAAGGGCTTCGCGGCGGTTTCCTTCACCGAGCTGTCAATTTCTTATGGCGATCAGATGAATCCGGTTATCAGCACGTGTGGCCGGTAAGCGCTTCATTTGGTGACGACAGAGGTGTCGTGTTATTCATGCTTACATTAAATAATAACTGCAGAATCTTGAGATTGCCTTTTCTTGTTGATTGCTTTTCTGATTTATTTTCCCCCATTGGTTGAGAAAATGTTTTTCATACTGAAGCTGCAGGAGGAAGAAAGTACTTTGTTGGCTTGCTCCTTTTGGAAATCGTTGCTTGTTTGCATTGTTCCAGTGTTAATTATTGAATGAAATTATGACTGAGAGTAGCAATAATATACCCTGTCTGTTAACTGTACAGGATATGAAATTTGGATGGCAAATTGTTTTGGGTTCGGTAATCGGTTTCTGTGGAGCTGCATTTGGAAGTGTTGGTGGTGTTGGTGGTGGCGGCATTTTCGTCCCCATGCTTAGTCTAATCATTGGGTTTGATCCAAAATCGTCCACTGCCATCTCAAAATGTAAGAGAAGACACAATTATGTGAATGGGGACGAAGATACTGGAATGCTTTTGAAACCTAATTTATTTTTTAATCCACAAAGTGACTTTTCACATTACTGCCTTTTTTTAAAGAGGTGATAATCTACATGATTCCACTCCTAATCTACTTTTAAGTAACTAAAATTTTTTAATGACGGAAAAGGAAGAACACTATAGTTTCATTGGCTAGAGATAAATAAACTTCGAAATTGAAGCATCGTGGTTTTTCTTGGATCAGGTATGATCATGGGTGCTGCTGCTTCAACTGTTTACTATAACCTTAAATTAAGACATCCCACGTTGAATATGCCCATCATTGACTATGATTTGGCACTGCTCATTCAACCGATGCTTATGCTCGGAATCAGCATAGGGGTGGCCTTCAACGTTGTATTTGCTGATTGGATGGTTACCGTGTTGCTTATTATTCTCTTTATAGGTAACATTTTGCTCATTTATGACTCCTACTGTTACATGTTCTGCTTTTGTCACATCCTTGGCCTTATCCTCTTGATTTTCAGGAACTTCAACAAAAGCATTCTTTAAGGGTGTTGAAACATGGAAGAAGGAAACCTTAATGAAAAAGGTAATCGTTTTTACCTTCCCCTGCACTTTTTGTATTAGTCTTACTGCATACTTTTCCCTGTTATTTTAAATAAAAACGCCACTCTTTTACATGAAGAGAATATTTTACTTTTATTAGCTCTATATCTCTAATTTAGGTTGCGTTCAACTTAAAAATGAATCCGAATGCCTTATAATTTTTTTTAACTCTTCATCTCCTTCATACACACTTCTACTGACCACACCGTCACTGCTGTACTTCACAAATGCCATTGCTGCTTAAGTAACCGTCTGAATCTTTCGTTTCATTCAGGAAGCTGCCAGGCGACAAGAGTCAAATGGTGAGTATAGCGCCAAAACATATACAATAATGCAATTTTCGCTCTCTTTTTTTCTCTTTGTGAAATTAGGTTCATTGAGGGCTATGCATATTTCCTTTTGGTGGGTCCAGGGGCTGAAGTAGAATACAAACCTCTTCCTACCGGACCGAATGCTGCTGTCGAAAAGTACACCAAGGAAGCTGAGGTCAGATTATACTCAAGGAATATCTTAGTGTGCAGCGATATATATATGTAATTAATACGTATGCATATATGTTGCAGGTGAATGTTCTTCGGAACGTATACTGGAAGGAGTTTGGACTCCTTGTTTTTGTTTGGGTTGCATTCCTTGCACTACAGATAGCCAAGGTTTTCTCTTTCTAATCGTGTGTATATATAATACAACAATTCATGCCATGCAATTTATCTAACTGAAGACCCAATAATCTCCTCTTGGCTGCAGAATCATACATCAAATTGTTCAGTATCATATTGGGTCCTTAACTTGCTACAGGTAATGCTAATGCATTTCTTCACCCCCTTTAACAAGTCTGTTTGCTTTTTCTTGAATGGCACTTAATGGACTCTTACTACTTAAACTGCTATGGTCGCGCAATCAGATATCTGTTATATCACATTTAGAAGTTAAAGCATGCTTTGCATGTATGTTATACGCAGGTTCCAGTTTCAGTTGGGGTATCTACGTATGAGGCAGTTGGTTTATACAGAGGGAAGAGGAAAATTGCTTCCCAGGGAGATGCAGAGACTCAATGGAAAGTTCACCAACTGATTATCTATTGTTTCTTCGGTGTACTGGCCGGAGTAGTTGGTGGTTTGCTCGGTCTAGGAGGAGGATTCATTATGGGTCCCCTGTTCTTGGAGCTGGGTATACCGCCTCAGGTATTCAAGTTTTTGGAAACATCTATCAGCAACCTGCATTTTCCTCTTTTCCACTGTAAAGGCCCCTAAAATATACCTCCTTCGACTTCTGTGCAGGTCTCAAGTGCCACAGCCACCTTTGCCATGACCTTTTCCTCTTCCATGTCGGTAGTAGAATACTACCTTCTTCGCCGTTTTCCAGTTCC
The DNA here is from genome assembly GCA_037074615.1 of Leucaena leucocephala. NCBI lineage: Eukaryota > Viridiplantae > Streptophyta > Magnoliopsida > Fabales > Fabaceae > Leucaena > Leucaena leucocephala. The sequence goes on from CM073541.1 coordinate 21,524,207, forward strand.
TTATGGTTAGTACCGTAACTGTCTTCAGCTAAGAAAGTGATTGAGACGTCTACATGCACTACATCTCATTTTCATTCACCATATCTCTTTGAATATAAAGAATTTGGATTACTAGACACCATTAAACTCGAAAGACTTGCACTGTACGTAACTTACGATGGATTAGTGTGTAATAACTCGCACCTCTTGTGCAACTTTTTTGTATTGCAGCTCTTTATTTTACAGCAGTGGCCACCTTCGCTGCCTTTGTTGGGCAGCATATTGTGAGAAAGCTAATCATGTTATGTGGGAGAGCTTCGCTTATCATCTTCATTCTAGCCTCTACAATTTTTATCAGTGCCATTTCACTAGGTGCGTGTTACACTACTCCTTTGCTATGGTTACACACACATACACACACAAAAAGATTCTGAAAGGTTTTTCTCTCATTTGTTAGGTGGAGTCGGCATAGCAAATATGATCCATAAGATTGAGAACGATGAATATATGGGATTTGAGAACCTCTGCAAGTACTAAGAGAGGCCAAAAACAAAATCCTCTGCAAGTGTGGTTCATAGCAACTTCTTGGAAGAGATTTTGACATGGTTCTACCATCCCTGAATTTTCCCCGTGGGATTACAGGGATGGCTGTTGTTGTATCATTGACAATTTTATAGTTCTTGTTGGATTTTTAGGCACTTAAAATGAATTTTGTATCTTCAAACATTATGCTTATTGCTTGAGCAAAACATGATTCTCACTCGTGTAACTTATTGAAAACGATAAAAAGTAAGTGAAAGCATTGATATTCCATATAATATGCAAAATCTATGCATTGATTAAATGTTTATTATTTCTTTTTCCTTGTGATACGAGGAGTATCATATCTCCATAACAGAGATTAACATTTATAAGCTATGAAACTTATTTTCATAAATTTTATTTTTGGAATGAAAAGAGAAAATATATTAAAAACAGCGAAATACAACCAAAGCGTACTATTACCTTTCGTTATCAAGCAAGGTGGTGGCTGGTGGAAGGTGGATAACCCAATCCTAATATCAACCCCAACCCCCAATTCCACATACCAAACAGAGTCTAAAGTTACAAAATCACCTGATTCAAGCACACGCCTGGTCTCGACATTGTATACTGTTTCACGCAAAACTCTGGATAAAAATAAAAAGCTCCGAACAAATCTTTGCTGACCTCCGCCCGATCAGTGTCTGCCTTTATAACAGATGATTACCAAAAAAGAAAAAAGGAATACAGTTGGGAAAATGAGTCATGGACCAGGGGACTCAGTTTAAAAAAATTAATTTAAGTCGACTGCAGATGAGGGAGCAATTAAGAGGATATAGATCTGGCCCGGAAAAGAAAAAGACAGAGATGAGCGGATTAGACCTTGGTATAGGCCTAGGCTTGGCCTCCATATTTATCCGCAGTGTGAATATGCATTAATAGAGTTTATGAATGTACCAAAAACAAATAGAGTTGATGAGTTAGCTAATAAGATTTAATAAGTCGTTCATATTCAGCTCAATAATTCGAACCAATAAAAAGGTAATTATTTTTAAATATTAAATAAAATAATAAATTTTATAAAATTCCATTAAACTTTAATCTATATATAAAATAAATCCATTTTTTTTTAAAAAAATATGATAAGTAGTCACCTCTAAACTTTTAGTTTTGTACAAATAATTTCTGTTATTAACTAGTATATTATTTTATTAGAATATAATATATCTGTCTTCGGCCATAAATAATGTCATGTCTAACTTGGTAATTTCTCTTTGTTTTTAAGAATCCTGTTTGCGGCACGATCCCACGATGATGAATTGAGGCGGGACGAGGATTGGAGTTGACGGTGAACTCGTAAACCTATTTTTGCCCGCAACTCCTGTTTTAAAAGAGTTGCAAAGTACGGCTAAACCCTCAGAAACCCTAATCATATAGAAGCAATCACCTCTTCCGCGCGCCTTTGATTTCTCTTTATACCCTCATCCGTACAGCAATGGCGACACCATCGTTGGACGAAGAAACCGCTAAGAAAGTGATACGACAAGTATGCAATATACTTTACTTATTCAATTCAATTAAATTCATTCTCGGCGAACTATCATCCCGGCACTCTTTTTCTTCCTAATTTGCGCCTACACCGTTGTGTTTAGGTTGAGTTCTACTTCAGTGACAGCAACCTTCCTAGGGACAATTTTCTCAAGAAGTCTATAGGAGAAAGTGAAGATGGCAGTATCCTTGTTTTTCTTCGATTATCCTGCTTATTGCCTGTTATTGTTGCGTTTTACTTCGTTTGTTTAGTTCTGAGTGATGACTAATGACCCTAAGTTAGTTGCCTATTGGTTATTTTGCCGGCAACGTTATTGAATATATTCTTGTTTTTTTAGCCCAAACATAATTGAAGATTGACATGTGATGCTGGAATTTACCTGTGGGTGTCTGTATGGATTTCCGTTTTGCATTGTTGGTCTTGACTCTGTATACAAAGTGGTTAGTTTGGCTTTGATTTGTTCTTTTACTCGAATGAGAAAACATCTCAATCTGGACGATGTAAAGCCGGATGAAGTCCCCGAAGATACTGTGAAGGCTGTTGCTGAAACTTTGAGAAAATCAGAATCACTTAAGATCTCCGAGGATGGTGAGTTCTGGTGAACTTCTGTGTTCATCTCTATTTGTTTTGTTATTGCCTTTTCTCTTTTGTAAGTGAAGAATCTTGATTTATGTGATATCTGTTGACATGAGCTTGATGGAGTTGCCTGGCTTACTTGATTGAGGTCACTATTCTCGCTACTTTAATGCATTAGATTGGAGCTCCCTTTATTTGTTATAAAAGCTGCAAAATAACGTCGGTTTTCTTTCCCCTTTATTTCTTAGTCATGGGATGAGCAAATGAAGAATCGCATGTTCACACCCACATTTCTATCTCTATCTGTTTCTTCTGCGTAATTCTAGATGATGTCTCATTTTTCAGTTTTTTTTGTTTTTTGGGGCGTCATGGTAGCGTTGCTAAATATATTTTGAATGAACTGTCACCTGTTGATTTACTTATTCTACTTTCATGTTTCAGGGAAAAAAGTTGGCAGGACAACTGAACTTCTGAAACCAGAAGAGGTGATTGAGCAGGTGGACATCAGAACAATAGCTGCATCACCGTTTGAACATGATGTGAAGCGAGAAGATATTGAAGCATTCTTCGGTCAATCTGCCAAGGTTATAACAGCATCTAAATTACTTAGATTCTTGCACTTAAGTTATAAATCATATTCCTTCTGTTAATCATGATTTCTGATGCATTGAGTGGGCTATCTGGTGTGCAAAATGAGCATAACGAAGTTTATTGAATCACTTGTCAAGGATTGAAGAGAATACTCTCAATGCTGGTTATGTAATCCAGTTTGTATTCATTTTAATGTTAATCTTTAAATATGTATTGCTATTGTTTTTTCCGCTGCTGCTGCTATTATTTTGTGAGAAACTCTTTGGCAGACTGTACAACAAAGTAAATTATGTAGTATGTAGCATCATTTCCATAAGCAAAGGCAGTAAGAACATGTCGCTTTTCTTATTTCAGGTTAATAGTGTCAGGCTTCCTCGTCATGTTGGAGACAAAAGATTCTTCTGTGGCACTGCTCTCATCGAGTTTGCAGAAGAACAAGATGTTGACAAAGTTTTGGGGCAAAAATTGGTCTATGCTGGAGCTGAGTTAGAATTGAAGTTGAAGTAAGAAAGCCAATAGCTGTTCTATACCATTACTTTGAAAGAATGAATACAAAGCTTCCTCTGTTTCCCTTATTTCATTTTTAAATTTCCCTTACATTGGACCTATTTTTGAAATAAGAATAGGATCTAGGCAACCAAGTTTTCTGTCAACTCCTCTTCTTAACATTAACAGTCTGAAATGAAATTAGGTTCTGAGATAGGAGTGGGAATTCCATGCCTGTGAGGGGGGGGGGGCTTGTTTTGAAAGTTGATTGAGTCAATGTTGCTTTTGCCATCACATTCTGAAGGATGCCTATCATCTGTGATGTAGCTCACAGCATGAGACAGGGATGCGTTAATGTTAAGCATCTGTTGATACTTATCTTAGTTGTCTGATGTTGATCATATCCAATTCAGGAAAGACTTTGATGCAGAGAGAGCAAAGGAGTTAGAAGAGTATGAAAAATCTGGTGCACATATGGGTTCAAATCACCAGAATAACTCAAATGCTGACGCAGGGTAAGAAGTTGCCAGTTTCATCTACCCCACCTGGTCCCTAGTAAATCAAATAATTCCTAAGCTGATTGTTGTCATTCATGTTGATTACAGCTACCCCAAGGGCTTAATTATTTCCTTCAAGCTAAAACGCATTTCAGATGATGTTCCTCTGGGACAAAATGGTCCTCATGAAGAAGCCAATGGCAACAGTAGTGTCTCTGACAAAGAGGAACAAAAACCCTCAGAAGGTGTTGTTGAGGAGGGTAATGAACAAAAGGTATCGGATAATACTGACAATGATAAAGAACACCAAGAGGTCAGTGAAGGAAATGAAGCTAAAGGTGAAGAAAAGATTCAAGAAAGTGAAGTAAAACTTTCAGCCGAAGCTTGCAGGGACAACATGGACGTTGTGTTACGTGAGGATTTGAAGGGTGTCTTTGAGAAGTTTGGTTCTGTGAAGGTACTTACCGTTTTCTTTTCAAATTGTTTGAGAAGATTTATGGCATCATTAGTTTGAATAACAGTTCGCAGCTGTCTACGCAAGTTCTGCTACTAGATAAGTGATGGAAAAAACTTAGTCTTAAATACTTAATGAACTTGTTTCCATTCAAATCAAGACGTGTGTATTTTTTATATATCATTTATTCTATTACAAATCCTTGTTATAAGTGATCCATCTTCGAGATTTGAATTGAGACTGGTCTTGTAATCTTGTATTCTTCTCTGCCTATTCAGTACGTTGATTTCAAGATTGGAGAAGAATCAGGATACATCCGGTTTGAAGAACCTGAAGCTGCTCAAAAAGCTCGTGCTGCCGCAGTTCTTGCTGAAAAGGGGGGTTTGGCTGTGAAGAATTTTATTGCTACTCTAGATCCAGTGTCTGGTAGTCACACGTCTAATTCTTTTCCAAACCCGTGATTTAACTTGTTTTGTTTACAACCTCTCCACCCAAGCTGAAATCTATTTGTTTGATGCTCCCACAGGCGATGCTGAAAGGGAATACTGGAGCCTTCTCCGTGGTAATCAAGAAAAGCGCCGAGACAATTACAACACCCGAGGAAGGTAAGTGGGTGACCTAGTTAATGTCTTAGATTTCATATGAATAAGCTGTTTCCCCTTCTTTTTTCTTTGAATTTTTTTTTCTAAAAAAATGTGAAAAATATTCAAGTGTATCATTTCTTCTCAGGGGAGGAGGAAGGCACGGCAGAGGGGGGAAACATGGCCGCTCTAGAAGAGATAATGGATCTGCAATGGGTCGCCCAAATAAAGCTCAGAGAGTTAGGGCGGCTTAAACTTCGTAGTATTTAAGATGTCGGTTTAATTTTGCCTGGTTGCTTGATATATTCCCTGTATTTAACTGTTAGTTTTACTACGTTAATTTATCGCCCCCTTGCAATTTTACTATATGTGGACCATACCTTTTCTTAGATTTTCTTTGAAATTCAATTAGATACGCAAATAACTTGATTACACTCACCGACACCGTGATAACATTTTAACTTTTTGAAATTGTATGAATTAGTTAAGTGTCAGTTATAATTAGGAACCAATGAATTAGTTAATTTTAACTAATGTTTTAACAAATAGGCAACAGGAAAATTACTATATTACGCCTTGTTTGGTTGGTGGAATATTTTAGAGGAATAGAAATGAGAAATCATGATGAATCATTCTTCGTTTTTTGGAATATAATTTGAAGCTATTATATTCTTAGTATTAATTTAAAGTTTCACATTCAAATTCTCAACACTTTACTCTTTCAAATATAATATTTTAAATTTAAATTAGATTGTGTGTATATAAAAAAAATTTATTAGGAGAAACAATTTATTTTAATAATCTCTACATCTTAGAAAATTAATTTTTAAACTATTAGTTAGAGGATAATGTATGATTCTTTTTTTAAAAAATAAAATTCCTCAACACCCTTCTAACAAGATGCAAGGCATTTCCAGAAATTCGTACCTAAAAAAAAAAAATCAATCTCATCCTGTCATCCATAGATTCTTCAACACGCTAAATTGTTTCGTAAAGCAACTTATTTAATTAGTTTGTACTTGTTAGAAATAATTGGTTTAAATTAATACCAATACGCTTATTAGAATTTTTATGTTAGATTCTAATTTTTCCTATTTCATATTCGTAAGAAGAATAAGTAAATTCTCGAACTAATGTGAAATTTAGGTAATTTAAGACTAAAACTTAAAATTTTTTGAATAAGTCTAATTTCATATCAAGCCAAGCAAATGGAGCCTAAAGAAGGGTATTTTTTTTTGTTGCCTTTTCTTTTAACTATTCGGCCTGCTCCTTTCTTTTCAATTTCTATATCCCGAAAGTAAAAAAAAAGGTTTAGAACAGGAATGTTCAAAACATCATGGAACTTCCTTCCCCCACCCCCCAAAAAAAAAAAGATCATAGAAGTTGGCCGTTGAACATTTGAAAAATATGGCATAAACGTTTAGAACAGGTATGGCCCCGAGCCGACGTGTAAACATCTTCACCGTCCATATTCCAACACGAACAGTTTCACCTTTAATCTTGGGTTTTGAAATTAAGAGTCCGCCTCCTCATGTTTGAATAGAGAGAGCTTCGGGCCATCTAATTCCCCCACTCATCCTCACTTTTTCTCTCTCCCAACGCTGCTCATCTGCAGATCCTCCTTGCAATCGTTTGGATCTTCAAATGCGTATGTATAACTTCGATCGTTTCATCGTTTCTCAGTTACTCGGGCTACTCGCCCGCTCGCATTCTGAAGCTCAACTCGGTGAGTGTTCTTCATTCTTCCGTGAGTTTAATTTGCTTCTTGCTCGGTGAATAACTGGACTAATTCATCAAGGAATTATTGGAATGCCAATTAGGCTATTAGTTTTGTAATTTTACAAAATTGAATAGTCTCATTAGACGAGTCAGCGCTGGAAATCCTTGGTTCCATCTTCAAATTCTTAGAAATGGACAACTCCAACTTTTTGGTTTTTGGATACCGAATACTCATATTTCAGTATTTTGTGTTTTCTTTTATTCGTTCTGTGATGGGGCAAGGGGAGGAGCGCACAACTTTGGCGCACACCATTTTCAGGTCTTGCGTTTGTTTGAAACCGCTAAATCTTAAGATTAACATGTTGGTATATGGCACAGACTGTAATAGTTTTAACGAGTTTTGCACTCCTTGATTTGAATGCTCATACAACACGCGCACGCATTTTAGTAGGAATTGGGATGGGTTTGTTCCGTATTCTCTGCCAAATGAATGAAACACTTAAGAGTTCGATGACAACTACTGCGATTCTAGTACCTCCCTAGATGATTGTGTGAACAAGGAATGTGATAGTAGATGTTGGTTTGAGCTTTTGTGGTATGGCCAGAGTATTGGGATCAATCTTTTGCCCATTTAAACGTTCTTTTGTTTGAGGAAAATGTTCTCATTCTACCCTCTCTTTACCAATGCCTTGTTTCAGAACTTCGTGAGCAGAGCTTCTTTAAATAATTATAATGATCTGGAGAGCCCATTGTGGACAGAATTGCATTCAAGTCGGAATTGGGTTATACTATTTTACTTGTCTAACAACAAACTATGGAAGGTGACAGGACAACGCCTGCTTCATCAGATGGGATCAGTGGTGGTGACCAGAAAATAAGAGCACTGCATGGGTAATTCCTACAAAATTAGCCTATCTATTTCTTGCTTGCTCTATCTGGGTATTCTCTTTATGTTGAATCAGTAACATTCACATGTGTTTCCCTTTATCTGGGTAATTCCTACAAAACTGCCTGACTAAAAGATTTCTATCTGTAGGCGGACAACTGGCCCTACAAGGCGTTCTACCAAAGGACAGTGGACGCCTGAAGAGGTGAAATTTATGAATGCTCTTACATAGTTCATATCTTATGTCTTCTTTTGGGTGGGCACACACATACGTATTTGTTTTTAACATAGGCATTTAGAATTTTACCATGTAGTTTTTTGTATCCTGTTTTTCTTTCTTTGAGCAAGCTAGTGGATTGTTGAGAATATACCAAACAAATGTATGACGAAATTATTTTGTTTCTGTAGGATGAGATTTTGCGGATGGCTGTTCAGCGTTTTAAAGGAAAGAATTGGAAAAAAATAGGTATCATTTCAGAATGAATGTGCATATTAATTGTCAAGTTACCCGTGGCCTTTTTTCACTAGCATCCAGTACGTGCTTTAGTGTGTATTTTGTCTGGTAATCGTCTATTTTTCCCTTTTGAATTTCTAGCTGCAGTAGTCCTTTTGTCAAGTTCACTAAACCAATTTAGTAGTTTCCTTTTCTATTCAATTACTTCAGCTTGCTTGGGCTGCCTTCTAGGATGTTAATTTGTGGACCATCTGACCATGTCAAGTTTTTTTAGCTGTAATTAAACAACTTCATTTTGCATTATTTTGGTTGTTACTACTTCTAATTGTCAAATTTTATCTGTTTATAGCGGAGTGCTTTAAGGATAGAACAGATGTACAATGCCTACATAGATGGCAAAAAGTCTTAAATCCTGAACTGGTTAAAGGTCCATGGTCTAAAGAGGTACTGTATATATATATATATTAAAGTTTATGTTATCTCTGCATGGTAGGTTTATTTCTGATGTTCGGCATTTTATGGACTTTCTTTCTGGATAAGATGCATACTTACCTTTCTAATCTTGAATGCAAGTAGGAAGATGAAATAATAATTGATTTAGTGAATAAATATGGGCCAAAAAAGTGGTCAACCATAGCACAGCACCTGCCTGGACGCATCGGGAAACAATGCCGAGAAAGGTACAGTTTGAATTTCACTTCCAGCTTGTGTACCAAAGGTTTTTTTATTTGTGTTTCCTTTATATTTATGTTCCAATACATAGATCATAGTAAGCACAGGCTTTGTCTTGATTGCCCTGAAGTATTGTTGGAGTGATGTACTTCATTTTGACTAATTTAATTTAATATAACTTATTAGGTGGCATAATCATCTTAATCCTACTATAAACAAGCAAGCGTGGACCTATGAAGAGGAGCTGGCTCTAGTACGTGCTCATCAGATTTTCGGGAACAGATGGGCAGAATTGACAAAGTTCTTGCCTGGAAGGTACATAGTTTTGTTTTTTAGGCGAGTGAAAAGGAGGCAAGTGGCCATGCTCTTCAATTTGCCATCATCTATTCTATTTTACATTTAAGTTTCTTTTTTTTTAAATTATGTTTTATGTCATAAAAATATATTTCTAGTTTTGCAATTCCCTTTTGTTTTTTTTGTTTCTGCTGATCGCTCATAAGCATCTGAAGTTGTGGCTTACTTGTTTAATGAGGGAACAGGACGGACAATGCTATAAAAAATCACTGGAACAGTTCAGTAAAAAAGAAATTGGATTCTTACTTGGCATCTGGTTTGCTTACTCAATTCCAAGATGTACCCCTTGTTGGACATCCAAATCAACCGGTGGTTTCTACGTCTTTGAGGCGGCAGTGTAGTGGAGATGATAATGGTTATAAGGGCACTGAAGGAGCGGAAGTTTCTGAGTGTAGCCAAGAGTCAGCTAATGTTAGTTGCTTCCCATCTGCTAGAGATATGACCAATGCTGTATTAAATACTACAGAGGAACTAAAGCCAAGTGAAGATATCAGTCTGGGAAAGGAGCACAGTCCTAGTCAAGCATCTTGTCTAGATCCATATTGCATATCTCTGGATGACGTTACAATATCCATTCCGGACGTTGCTCATGAAGATGCTTCTTGTTCTGATTTCCTTGAACAAGCATACCCACATGGTCGTGGAAATTCTGCGAGCAGTGATACTCAGTTTACCTTACATGCCCTCCCTAACGTTTGTTCATCAGACTTGGATCAAGAATGTTCACTTCTGCAAAGGGACAGTGCAGATTGCGTTGAAAGCCATGACATTGTAAGTGTTCCATTGCATACTTCAGCAGGATTAGGTATTTCAACATCCATGGGACCCCCGTCTATAGATCCCGCGAAACAAGACCACATGTTAATATCTAGTGAAGAATGTTATAGAGTCCTATATTCAGAGGCAGTAAATGATGGATGCTTTTCTTCAGGAGATTATAACAAAAATGTTAATACAGTTTCATCCGGATGCATTGCATTATTTGGCCAATCATCTGACCTCCATATACCTGAGACTGGTGGAACCTCAAATTCATTCCAAACTTGTCCCGTAAAATCTAATGATTTAATAGGATCTTCATTCTCTCAATCTCCAATGCTGTCTGCTAATGATGGTAGATTAGTGTATACAGCTGAACCCAATCATCTAGTTGGTGCTGATGATCTACGATTTGTCTCCAGAGCTCAGGATAGCTTCATTTATGCTAACAACTCATCCGTTGCTCCTTGTATGGATGCTATAAATAATGGGGAAATGCAAGAGGGACAAGATACTGTGAAGGATGCTTCAAGATTGGTACATGTAAATACATTTGGCAGTGCATCAGATGCCAAGCGTACATGTCCAATAGAAGAAAGGATAGGTGTGCATATAGAACAGTTAGAGACCGGAGCTCTATGTTATGAACCGCCTCGATTCCCAAGTTTGGATATCCCCTTCTTAAGCTGTGATCTTATACAATCAGGGGGGGATATGCAACAAGAATTTAGTCCACTGGGTATCCGCCGGCTTATGATGTCATCTATGAACTGTCCAACTCCCCTGAGGCTGTGGGATTCACCTTCCCGTGGTGATAGCCCAGATGCTTTGTTGAAAAGTGCTGCTAAAAGTTTCACTGGTACACCATCCATATTGAAGAAACGACACCGAGACTTGTTGTCGCCTCTATCAGATAAGAGACTCGACAAGAAACTTGAGACTGACTTGACGTCCACGTTGGCTACACATTTTTCACGTTTGGAAGTCATGTTTGTTGATAATGTGACTCGGGAAGTAGATATGCCTTCTCAACCTTTAATGGAGAAAGAGAAATCTGGAGCAACTGCCGAGGATACCAAAAATTGTGGACAAACTTTGAAAGGAGAACATGCAGATCGAAGAAATGAATCTACACTTGGCCACAAAAACAAAGAAAAAGAGACAGCTGACAGCGATCCTCAGGATTTCCAACGACCTTCTTACTATGATTCGAAGATGAAGGTTGATTGTGACCTCGATAAAGCCGTTGAGATTGTAAGTAGTGTTCACGACCTCTATCTTGATGTAAACAAGTGATGCTCGCATTTTGTCGATATACTTACTTTTCTCTCTTTTCTTTACCTTTGTCAGGTGGAACAACCTTCTGGAGTCTTGATTGAACATGATATGAATGACTTGCTATTATATTCTCCTAATCAAATGTGTTTCAAATCAGACAGAACTCACTGTTCAAGTGCTAAAACTCCAAAAAACATGAACAGAAGTTTGAAAGCATCTTTAAATAAGAGCATTTCTTCACATCCATGCCCAAGTGATAGCTCCCCTTCTGTTCGTGTAAAAAATCTAGACGTTTCTTCATTTCCTGTTACTTGCGTATCATCTCTCTGTTCATCAGCACTTGCCGAGAACCTTGGTGATCATCCCGGAAATGATGCTGGTTTTGACACATTTAACAAGTAATATTCATTTAATCACTTTATCATTTTTGTAGTATTATTGCTGACTATTTCCATTTTTCTTTATATATTCTTCATTTGGCTGATTGTTAATAGCGCTGACTGCTGAGTAATTTCAGTAAGAAACCTAACTGTATAGTGTTTGCTACCAGTTTTGGCGGAACACCTTTTAGAAGAAGCATCGAATCACCTTCAGCATGGAAGTCTCCCTGGTTGATGAACACTTTCTTGCCAAGCCCAAGACTTGATACTGAAATAACAATCGAGGTACGTCAAGTACTGTTGGATGTCTTTTGTCTTAGAGTTTATGGTAATTTTCCCACACTAACATTTCAAACATGTTTACAGGATTTTGGGTTTTTCATGAGCCCCCGCGATAGGAGCTACGATGCGATTGGGTTGATGAAACAGGTGAAGGAACAAACTGCGGCTGCGTATGCTAATGCTCAGGAGATTTTGGAAAGTGTAACTCCCAAAGCTAAAGATTCATCTGGAATCAGGGACAGAGACCAGGAAAGCAAGGATAATCTTGATCAGCCCGTGAATCATTCTCATGTGCCCCGAAATGCTTTGGTAAGCTTTATCACCTTTCTGGTTGCCTCCAACCCTTGTCCCCTGTTTAATGGAGAAGAGATATAAATTGGGAAAAGAATATACTGAGTGGTCAAAGTGGCAAAAGCTAACCAAAAAACAAACAAACTTCCAATTTGATGATTGATGAATTCTCGCATCGTCTAAGCTTGGGATAATGGAATTTGTTTGCAGGTAGAGCGACGCATACTTGATTTCAGTGAGTGTAAAACACCAGGGAAGGAGGGCAGCGGCAAAGGCTCTGCTCAGACCTTCTCAAGCCCTTCGTCATATTTGTTGAAGGGATGTAGATAGCTGCTTGTTTATAGTCATAGCGACAGCCTCCGGTTGCGAGGACTTCCCAATTCTTGTAATGATATATATATATATATATATAGTATGTAGTATGTAACATTTTGGCCTTCACTTATACAGATAATCAAACATCATTCGTGATTTAAGAGAGAATAATCTTGTTTGTCAGTTTATGATATTCCTAATCTGTAACTTCCTCAATGAGAACACTCAACATGATTCAGATTTGTTAATGATTTGAACCCGGTCAAGTGTCAACTACTTCGGGACTTATGTAAGGGGGCTTAAGCTATGCCTATCATCATTATTATTTATTACTTGTTGATAGAGTTAGATCTTAATATGTTAGATCTTAATATGTGATGTAATATCTATTTATTATATTTATTATTTTTTAAAATTATTATTAATATTTTAATAATGTATCCATATATCTTATAATAGAGAGAATCGTGTTTTATAGTAGAGAAATTTATTAAAATCACAGTAGAGAAATTCTATCATTTTTAGTTTTTAATAAAATAATTTTAATCACTTTTAAATTTATAAAGTAGCAGCTCATGATGGGAAAAAAAATATTTTAAATCCATAAAAGAATCATTACCAAAAAATTCTATAAACTAACATCAAACACATAAAAAATTATTACGCAGAGTTGTAGACTCTATGAATTAGCAAATCTTAAAAACAAGGGCTATCAAACCCTGGATTTTATTTTAAATAATAGTATTTTAAAAAAAATGTATTATCATAGTTAATTTAATTAAATTTTTAATTTAATTAAAAAAATTAAATAATTTTTATATTAACACTGGAGATCAAGCACCATACTAAATTATTATTTTTATTCTTAACGTAAAAATTAGTTACTTGTTTTTAATATATTAAAATTAATTAATTAATTAATTAATTAATTAATTATAAATATGTAATATAAAATTATATTAATAAATTTAATTTAATTATAATTAATTTAATTTTTTTAATCTGTGAACTAACTTTTTATATTAAATAATATTGAGGGTACTAATTACGCCAAAAGGCTTTATTTTTTATATTAAGTAATATTGTGCTTGTTTGAAGCTTAATCTAAGATTTAAAAAAGATTTATAGTTTAAATTTTAGTTTAAATTTTTATAAAATAAACAGTTATGTTTATCTAAAAGTATTTTTAGACTAAATTATAGTTTAAAATTAAGATTTTAAATAAGTTATTGAGACTAATTTTTAAAACAGTAAAAAAATTTATAAATTATCCAATTATTATTTTACGCTTATTTTTTTTATACTCTCTCTTCTCTCCTTCTCTTTTCCATATTTTCTATCCACTCTCATCTCTCCCTCTCTCTTCTACCCTTGCTCATCTCTCATATTTTTAATAAAATCATATAATTTTTAATAATTTTTTAATTATAAAAATTCTTCTAATAATAACTATCTTAAACACTCATTTATTTATAATTATTTTTTTTATAATATTTTTTTCAAATTTTCTTTTAAAAACTGTTTAAATTTTTTTTATAAACTTTTTTTTAAACTCCTGTCCAAACACGCTCGCCCATTTTTCTTCTTCTAAACATTACACACAGTCACACACTCAACGTAAGTTTCCCGTTGAACTCTGAAAATGACGGCAGAATCTTTTAGAACCAGTACAGTTCAATTCTTAGGTGTCAATATCCTCACCGTCCATACGTCTAAGTGTTCGACCTTTAAGTCTTTAACCATAGGGTTTGAAACTTCTGAGTCCGCCCCTTTATGTTTGAACTTCGAATAGAGAGCTCCGGATCGTCTTACTCACTCTCCCTCATGTTTATTTATCGCTCTTCATTTGTAGATCTTCCTTACAACTGATCGGATCTCAAAATGCACGCCATTTCGGTGGTTTCATCGTCTATATGTTATCCTGGCATCTTATCTGACGCTCATTTCGGTGAGTGTCTTTCACTTTGTGAAGTTAATTTGCATTTTGCTTTTTTGACTTGGATGACGTCTACTGACAATTCCCTACTTCACCAAGGACTCATCGCATATCGTAAATTTGAATATGAATGATCTAATTAGCCGAATCAATTGTGAATCCTTTCTTCGATCTTATATGAGGTTGCAATTCAAACCGAAAGTCGTAGAAATGGAGAGTCCAGCTTATGGTTCTTTGTGCGAAATGCTTTTCTTTGAATGCGTATTTTTTTATTACAGTCTTTTTGTCGGTGTGGTAGTGGAAAGTGATGCGCTAAATTACGGTTTCTTTGGCATAGTCGTGGTTCGGCAGAGAATTGAGATTCATGTTAGTATATCGTACTGAATGTAATTCCACGTGGTTGGTGTTGATTTATGCTGGCCTTGATTACAATGAGCATAATACCAACAGAGTACTGCCTATAATGTACAGTGGATTCTTTAATTTGAATCTCACTAAATCCGATCTTATGGTGTAAATATCGATATGAATTTCACTAAATCCTTTTTTAAGGGATTTGTTCCCAACTCTGCCAAATGGACAAAACACTTATAGTGTTCGATGGGATCGAGTGTGATCCTAGAATGTAACTATGCGATTGAGCTGCAGTGTCAGTTCATATGAAGTGAACACTAAGGTGAGCGGGGAATGTGGCTCTGGATACTGACTTGTGGTATGAACATGGTCCAAGTATTAGGATCATTATTTTGTGCTTCATTGATGAACTAGATTTTGCGCCATTTATTTATTGTCCTTTCCCCCATTATTACTTATGACTTATCACTTAAAAGTTTTATGACTTTTTGTTGTTTGGTTGAAGAAAACCTTCTAATTCCTCTCTGTTCACCTATGCCTTGTTTCAGAATTCTGTGCCTGATACTTTTTAGAGTAAGTATAATGATTTGGAGTGCCAATTCTGGACAGAGTTACATTCAAGTAGGATTTGGGGTATTCTATTTTGCTTGTCTTCCAACAAAATATGGAAGGTGACAAGACAACCCCAGCTCCATCAGATGGGCTCAGTGACGGTGTTCAGAAAATTAGAGCCCTGCATGGGTAATTGCCCAAACCCTTATATATATTATCTTTCTCTGATATTACTTCTTCACAACACACTAAGTTTTTGCTTCTATTGAGAACTGGCAATGACATTAAGCGCTTTTTATCTAACTAAAAGTTTTCTATCTGTAGGCGGACTAGTGGTCCTACCAGGCGTTCTACAAAAGGACAGTGGACTCCTGAAGAGGTAAAACGTTAGCTATGCATACAGATTTTATCTTTCTATAGCTTGGTCATGTTGTTTCGATTGTGCAACAATATTTGTTATTAGCTTATGCTATATGGCATTTTTATGTCAAATGTAGCATTTAGAATACTGGATCTTGTATTTTTGGTAAGTCACAGTTATGCTTGAAAAATGTTACATGCCAGAAAGTGTTTGAAACGGACATGGTTTTTGCAGGATGAGATCTTGCGGAAGGCAGTTCAACGTTTTAAAGGAAAGAATTGGAAGAAAATAGGTATATTTTTAATATCAATGATTGATTGATGAATTCATTCATGGCTTAATTCCATGAGTGTCTGTGTGACAGTGTCCATTTTTTATATCAATTATTGATTGATTAAGTCATTCTTAACAGTATGCTTTACTTTACTTTAAAAAGGGTATTCTCACCTCCGTCGTTCAAAGTAAAACAAACCAATATTCCGCCGGTTTAAACTCATTTTTTCTTTTTGAATTTCTAGTATGTTCATTCCTGTGCGATCTAACTATTTTAAGCATTTTTATAAATCAATGCATCTTCATTCTGCATTATTGTGTTTATTAACTGTTTCTAATTGCAATTATGTCTATTTATAGCGGAATTTTTCAAGGATAGAACAGATGTACAATGTCTACATAGGTGGCAGAAAGTCTTAAATCCTGAACTGGTCAAAGGTCCATGGTCTAAAGAGGTGATCTATACCACTGATTTTATATCTGTATGGTGGTATTTGGATCGTATGTACTACTTTTCAGATAAGATATCTCATTATTAAATAACCTATCAAATTTGAATGGAAACAGGAGGATGAAATAATAATTGATTTGGTGAACAAATATGGGCCAAAAAAATGGTCTACTATTGCACAGCACTTACCTGGACGAATTGGTAAGCAATGCCGAGAAAGGTACGCTTATTGTCTCATCTATTTTGTGTATGTCATTAAAGTATCTTTGTCTACATTTCCTTTATCCATGTTTCTTAGTACATAGGAAATCATAGTGCAGACTTTGTCTTGACATATAGTTGGGGTGGTGTGCTTTGTGGAGGCTAATATAATTTATAACTTCTTAGGTGGCATAATCATCTCAATCCTGCTATAAACAAAGAAGCATGGACCCAAGAAGAGGAGTTGGCTCTAATTCGTGCACATCAAATTTATGGGAACAGATGGGCTGAATTGACGAAGTTCTTGCCTGGAAGGTATATAAAATCCTTTTTCTTATTGAATGGAGTGATAAGGAGGCAGCATCACTTCTTTAACTTGAATTTGGGATCATATCTTCTGTTTACTCTTAAGTTCTTTTTTATATTTTTTGTTTCGAGACGGATCCTTCCACTTTTGGTTCATTCTATTATGTTGATTGTCCATAAACACATGAAATTGTGGTGTATTTGTCTTCTGAGGCTACAGGACGGACAATGCTATAAAAAATCACTGGAACAGTTCTGTCAAAAAGAAATTGGATTCTTACTTGGCGTCAGGTTTGCTTATACCTCATGTTGGACAACCAAATCAACTCATGGTTTCTGCATCTTCGAGATTACTTTGTAGTGGAGATGATAGTAGTCAGAAGGGAATCGGAGAGGAAGTTTCAGAGTGTAGCCAAGAGTCTGCTAGTGCTAGTTGCCTACCGGTTTCCCGAGAAATGACAAGGGTTGTTTTACATGCTAGAGAAGAAACCAAGCCAAATGAATATTCTAGTCTAGGAAAGGAGCAAAGTCCTAGTCAAGCATCATGTTCAGAGCCATATTATGTATCATTGGATGATGTTACCATATCCAACTCGGACATTGCTCGTGAAGAGGCTTCCTCTTCTCAATTCACTGAGCAAAAATACTCACACGAGCCTGGAAATTCTGCAGGCATGGATAATGGATTCCAATTACATGGTTTGCTCAGTATTTCATCATTAGACTTGGGTGAGGAATTATCACTTTTGCAAGGAGATTGTATAGTTTCTGACGAAAACAATGACATTGTGAATGCTCAATTTCATACTTCAGTGGGGTTAGGTATTGCAACATCTATGGCGCCCACATCTATGGATTCTTCTAAACCAGAGGACATGTTGATAGCTAATGAAGAATACTGTAGAATTATATTCTCAGATGCAATGAATGATGGGACCTTTTCATCTGGAGATCATAGCAAAGGTGTTGATATGGTTTTGTCTGCATGCACTTCAAATCTTTTGCAATCATCTGAGATCCAGATATCTGATGCTGGGCGAACCTCAGCTGCCCTCAAGACTTGTCCAACAAGATCTAATAATTTAATAGAATCTTCATGCTGCCAATCATTCCCAATTGTTCCTTCATCGCTTTCAGATAATGATGGTAGAGTATCGTACACTGCTGAAGCCGGACGAATATATGGAGGTGATGATCAGCAATTTGCCTCCAACGCACATGACAGCTTCATTTACCCCAACGACTCATCCATCTCACCTTGCATTGATATTATAGATAGTGCTGAAATGCACGATGGACCCAATATTGTGAATGATGCATTAAGATTGGTCCCTGTAAATAATTTTACTTGTGCATCGGATGCCAATCAAATTTGTAATCCTACGGATGAAAAGGAAGATGTGCAAACAGAACAGGAGGACACAGGATCTCTATGTTATGAACCTCCTCGATTTCCAAGCTTGGATATTCCTTTCTTCAGCTGTGATCTTATACAACATGGAGGAGATATGCAGCAAGATTTCAGTCCGCTGGGTATCCGTCGGCTTATGATGTATTCAGGGAACAGTCCAACTCCCTTGATGTTATGGGACTCGCCTTCTCGTGATGATAGTCCAGATGCTTTGTTGAGAAGTGCTGCAAAAACTTTCACAAGTACACCATCCATTTTAAAGAAGCGACGCCGGGACTTATCACCATTATCAGATAAGAGAATCGAAAAGAAACTTGAGACTGACATGACATCCACGTTGACGACACATTTTTCACGTTTGGATGTCATGTTTGATGACAATGAAGCTCAGGCTGCGAATATGCTTCCTCCATCTTCAATTCAGAAAAATAAAAATGGAGCCTCTGATGATGATAAAGAAAATTGTGGGCCAGCTTTGAAAGGAGAACATGTGGAGGGAAAAAATGAATCTACCATTTTGAGGAGCAAAGAATCAGAAAAAGATACCGGTAATAATAACTCTCAGGACGTTAATTCGAGGATGGAGACTGATGTTGAGGCTTCTGCTGCTGCTGAGATTGTAAGTACTGTTCTCGCATGACCTTTAGTTTGGTATAAACATGTGATAAACAATTAATTTGTCAAGATTCTTACTTCTCTCTCCCTCTCTATACCTTTATCAGGGGCAACAACCTTCTGGAGTCTTAATTGAACGTGATATGAATGACTTGCTATTGTATTCTCCAAATCAAATTCGTTTTAGCTTGGATAGAATCCACATTTCAAGTGCTAAAACTCCCAAAAACCTGAACAACAGAAGCTTGGAAGCAGCTCCAAATCAGAATATTGCTCCAAAATCATTTCATGGAGCCCCTGGGGAGAATTCTGGTGATCATACTGGGAATGATGCTGGTTTCGAAACATTCAACATGTAATATTCATTTCATCACTGTGTTAATTTTTATTTTTGAAGGGTCATTACTCACTATTT
The DNA here is from genome assembly GCA_037074615.1 of Leucaena leucocephala. Classification (NCBI taxonomy): domain Eukaryota; kingdom Viridiplantae; phylum Streptophyta; class Magnoliopsida; order Fabales; family Fabaceae; genus Leucaena; species Leucaena leucocephala. The sequence goes on from CM073541.1 coordinate 21,543,707, forward strand.
CCACCTTTCATCATTCACTCTTTATTTTCTGATCTCTGATTGCTTGTTTTGCGGGGTTTTGTTGCCAGATTTGGTGGAACACCTTTTAGAAGAAGCATTGAATCACCTTCAGCATGGAAGTCCCCTTGGTTCATTAACACTTTTCTGACTAGCCCTAGAATTGATACTGAAATGTCGATTGAGGTACTTCAAGTTCTGTTGGATGTCTTTTGTCTTAATGCAGATCACGATTTCCCTCCACTAACACTCTTAACATATCGACAGGATTTTGGGTATTTAATGAGCCCTGGGGATAGAAGCTATGATGCAATTGGGTGGATGAAGCAGGTCAAGGAACAAACTGCGGCTGCATATGCCAATGCTGAGGAGATTTTGGAGATTGACACTCCCAAAGCAGAAGATGCTTCTGGAGGTGCTGGGGATGGCGACCAGGAAGGAAGAGGTCCTCATGATCAGCCTGGCAATCACTGTCAGTTAGCTTCTTCAAATGCTTTGGTAAAGCCATATTGTTTACTCAACTTCCGTCTTTTCTGTGGCGAATTTTTTCAATTGTCCTTTATTCAAGTGAAGTATGTTTGCAGATGGAGCGACGGGTACTTGACTTTAGTGAATGTGGAACACCAGGAAAGGAGAACAACAAATCTTCAGCTATGACCCTCTCAAGCCCCTCTTCATATTTGTTGAAAGGCCGTAGATAGCTCTTTGCCCATTAATTGTTATAATTAAAGCCTCCGCTTGATTAGGGTTTGCAAATTCTTGTGACATTTATATTTATATATATATATAGAATGTATTTTAAAAATTGATTTTGTTCCTTTATTTTCATGATAATCAGACTTAATTTGTGATTGAGAAGGAAATAATTTTGCCAATTAGTTTTTGAAATTCATTTTTCTCTGCAAAAAATAAACGTAAAAGAAGGTTATCAACTTCGAGTTCGAATTTTGGGGAAATGATGGGCCGTGATCGCCTACGACCGGTGTACACGAGCCTAAATAGTATGTTTGGAAAAGATTTTCAAAAAAAGATTAAGAAAAAAATGGACTTTTAAACAGCTTATGAAAAAAAAAATTTAGAGAAGAGTTTATAGAAAAAAAATAATTCTGGATAAATAAGTGTTTGGATAGTTATTATCAAAAGGAATTTTGTAATTAGAAAATTACTAAAAAGAGTATGGATGAGAGATAAGAGAGGGTAAAAAAGATAGAGGAGAGAGATGAAAAAAATAGAAGAGAGAGGAGAGAGGGTGAAAAAGATAGAAGAGAAAGAAGAAAGGGTGGAAAAGATAGAGGAGAGAGGGTGGAAAAAATAGAAGAGAGAGGAGAGAGTGTGTAAAAAAAGTAAGGGTAAAATAGTAATTGAATAGTTCATATTTTACTGTTTCAAAAGCTACTCTAACCAGCTTATCTGAAACTCTAATTTTAAATCATGGTTTGGCCTAAATCGAGGTTTGAACAAATATGACTGTTTGTTTTAAAATTTCTCTAAACTGAGGTTTGAGTCAAAAACTTTTTTAAAACTTAAGTTTGGGGTTTCCCAAACAGGCGCCTAAAGTTTGTGGTACAAAGCATGGTCTACCGTGGGTCCAATACATATCCCCACCCCATCACGATATCTCTCCCTTATTGATAAGGAAAAACTGAAGAGAACAGCACATATATGATTGATGACACAGTATTAAAAAATAACGATAAACAAAAGTGCCTTAATGATGGTTTAAGATCTCAATCTTTTTACCCGAACTCCTCCCCGAAAGGTAGATTCTTGCTCAAAATTGGAACACATTTTCTTGTTTTGGTGGCAATTAGTGTCATAGTTTAGACGACTTGCGTTACAGCTGCATGTATTGCATCTGCTAGATGTGGCACTGTTTTGGAGCTCAAACCGGCCATGCTAATCCTCCTGCACAATAAACGGTGGTAGTTGAGTGATACAGAAATTTCATCTTATTACCAAAAAAAGATTACATTGTTCTCATATGTCTTCGTACATCCTTTCTTGGATACAATATATTTTTACAATTAATTAAATATATTACTCATGATATCATTATCAATATTTTTTATAGCTCATGATTGATACAGCAGTTTTTAATCAAGTTTACTTGTGATCACGTATTAGTTAGACAAAGAGATGAGACATGAGATTCTGGTCGTCAGAATTGACCCGGAAAATAAAGGGAATAATAAAAAATGCATTCAGTCAATGTAGTCATAAATGGAGCTTCTTACCCATCAGATGTCATGTATATATGATACTCTTTAGTCATGAAGGAAACTTGCTCTCTGTTCAATCCTGTGAAAGTAAACATTCCAATCTGCTTGATAATGTGACTCCAATCACCAGGCGTACCTGACCCAATCAAAGGAGAAATAAGTAAAGCTAGGGCAAAAGTTTCATGTATCAAATAAGAGGTGGACATGCCCCAAATCTAAGTACGACTGACTAAATGACACAATCTCAAATAGTGGCGCAGCGATCAAGATAGGGCACCCAAGAAGAAACAAGGAAATTTTAAGGAGAAAGAACATCGAAAAGGCACACCTCTGGCCTGCAAAGCATCAAAAAGTTGCTGGCGCATGCTGATAATTCGGTCAGCCATTGCCTTCAACTCAACAGTCCACTCATTGTACAATTCCCTGAAATGCAAGAAACATAGGTCTGCATAACAGGAAAAAATTGACGAGAAGAAAAATCAACCAGTATTGAACATATGGAACCAACATATACAACGAAGCAATCTAAGCCACAGTTCATCTACTCTAATGCACAGCTTGGTTATTATGAACTCCTTTCTGAGGCTATCACTATTATATTGGACACATGACCTCAGTATATGCTAGTCAATAACCATTAAATTCATCACTTAGACTTTTCCCCATCAACAGTATCATCAGTTATAACAAAAGAAAACATCGTCAACAAAAAAATCCTTTGCCTATCAGTTTTAAAGGCAACCAGAAAATTCTTGGCTGATTACCGGTCTTTGAGAATGGCAGCAACAATGGATGCACCATGGATGGGAGGACTTGAATACATGGGCCTGATCACTAGTTTCAGCTGGCTTTCAACCCTGCTAGCAACATCAGCTGACTTGCAGACCTAGATTAATCAGTAGAAGAAAACATCAATTTTTTGCACAAGAAAACTTTCTATTAGAAGTTCATATTAATGTGCTAAAATGAAGAAGAAGAAGAAGATCCCAAACTATGACCAAAGCAATCTTACAATGCTTAAGGCACCAACACGTTCTGCGTAAAGCCCCATGTTCTTCGCATAACTCTGAGCTATCAGCAATTCACCCCCATCAGCAACAAATATACGAACAGACTGTGCATCTGCATCTAGACTTCCGCTGGCAAAACCCTATCATACAAAATAGAAGATTATATTTTGTAACATTTAATTAAAACATAGGCATCTAAATCATAATAAAACAAAGTCCTTGTTATGGACCATGCCAGCCTCTAGAACTCCTCCACACCTGATAAGCACTATCAAAGAAAGGCAACAAAGCTTTTGATCTTATCAGCTGCCTTATTTGCTCCCATTGCTCCGGGGTTGGATCAACACCAGTTGGGTTATGTGCACATGCATGTAACAAGACAATAGATCCGGATGGAGCAGAACCAAGGTCTTCTAAAAGTCCTATTATTAACCGAAATGTGAATCAAGATATAAAAACTCGTGGAAGTAAAAACTTGGTAATTACTAATTATGAAGCATACAAACATGGATACAATCATACCAAGTTTAAGGCAAAGATATCAATTATAACCTGGAAAATCAAGGCCTCGTGTCTCTGGAGCATAGTAGCGATAATTTTTGACAGATAACCCTGCCAGGGTGAAAACTTTAGGGTGGTTACCCCAAGTAGGCTGAGGCAAGTATATAGTCCGCTGCAAAGCCAAGGGCAGCCAAAAATTGGTTAACTGCCACCATATAATAATCAATTTAAAGGACAAAATACAGATTAGTAAAGTCAATGGTTATGCATCTTACTTGATGATAATGTCTGGCCAAAAATTCACCTCCAACTCTTAATGATCCAGTACCGGACAAGCCTTGAACGGTAGTTACCCTGTTCTCTTGAATAGCATGGCTATGACAAAAAAGCAAGCAAGAACCCATTTAGGCATTGACTAAGCAAAAAATCGATCGAAACTGACAATCACTTCATACAAAAGGTCTTAGATTTCTAACCTGTCAGCACCAAAAATAAGCTTAGCACTCAATTTATTGAAGTCGGCAATTCCAACAATTGGAAGGTATTCCTTGTTGTAAGACCTAAAAATAATGGTAAATGCGAATTTATCATAAGTTTCATTTCAAACTAATGACAAAGAACGTATAGCCACCTACTAACCCGTCATTCAAGATTTGCTGTTCTACTCTTCTGACGACATTCAAAACAAGAGGTTTTCCTTCCTGTAACCGTACCAAAAATAAGAACATGTGCCAAGTATAAGATTCTAGATTACTTGTCAGACATTTGGTCATTCCATTGTAAATAATCGACAACCGCAACCGTGACTGAGTAACACTCACGGACTCACCTCTGTCCGGTAAGCACCAACACCCAAATTCAGCTTAACTGGGCTTGGATCTTTGTTGTAAGCAACAGTTACCTACGTTAAAAAGCATGAAAATCAAAGTAGTGAGTCGATAAAATGTCAGAAAAAAAGTTTCAAAACAGTTGGAATAAAGCTGCATGAACTAGATGCATAAGAAGACTCGCTTGATTCAGTAATAAATTGCCAATGTAACTAGTACTTTGCATTCAACTTCACCAACTACGGATACGCTCAATTTCAAAGTATCTGGATTCATTGAACGCGTAAAGAGGTGGGTGTATGTATTATTCTATTATCGAAACATGTACCAGGCCATCAGATGCCCGCCTGATTTGGCATTCCGATGACTAAAACTTCAATAACTAATCGAAAACAGCCTACAAGTTAAAGCAATAAGTTATGATCAAGTAAAGTGATAGATATTCAGGTTTCTATCGTCCGATAAAACAGAAGAATTAACTGGAAAAAGAAAAAGAGGACGAAGAAGATGAGTAGATGACTATGAACGCTTTGTACGGCACAACAAATAAAAGGATCAATCCATGCGATCCGATTATCCGGCGAGGTTGAGATTGCTCGGAAGACAAAAGCCACGAGAAGTACATTGTACGAGGGACTGCTATAGATCGAACCTATGGCTTCGGTAACGTAATAAGTATTCTCCATTGTATTGCAATTTGAAACTCTTGTTGAGAATCAATAAATGACTAAGCACAGGTTCATATAAAACAGGCGAAGTGCGAAAAGGGAGAATCAAAAACAAAATGATGAGAAAATGAAACGGAGAAAGAGAAAGAGTACCCCAAGGATAGGGTCTTCAGGAGCAGCGACAACGTGAGCGAAGACAGAATCGGCGGCGTAAGAAGCCATTGAAAGTGGAAGTAGGTGCTTGGCAAGAATGGCTGGTCTACGATCTCGGGCGTGGTGGAGAGCGACTGACTGATGAATAATGAAACTTCGCCTCTATGCTGCCCAACTGCGACTTTCAGTTAACTGTTTTTCCGTATTTCTTTTTTTTTTTAAAAAGGCAGGAAAAGTAGATGCCCCGTTTTTTTTTCTCAACAACGTATTTGAGTCTTGTTAATTTCTGTCGATTACTGGATTTACCTTATGATAAGTATATAATAAGTATATAATTTAGAATGTAAATTACATTAATGTCCTACGGTCGGGGATTCTCGATTTGTGCCTTTACCTAATTTTGAGGGTCACCAATAGTAAGCGAGTTATGATCATTGATGGGCGATGAATCCATTTTCTCGATAAAATTTTCTAAAATTTGACTATATCTTTGTACAATGTGGATTCAGATCTAACTTTTGATGTAAGGACTTTGTCAAGAGTAATTTGTTAATAATTTTATAAATGCATTTTAAGTCTTAATAGTTCTTTTTTTGAAATTTAACTCTCAAATTTTTAGATCAAAGAATGTCTTTCCTGGTATTGTTGAGATGAAGTTGCGCGAGGAATTCGATTCTTGTGTTATATCTTCACAATTCAATAATTTGTGAATTATTTATTATAGTGTAATTTTTATAGTTTTATATTATAATAATTATACATAAGCCTCATGAATATGAATTATAAATAGTGTGGATAGATATATAATTTATATGATATGTTGATGAGAAAATATAATATAGAAACTCAAATCATTCAATATTATATATTAAAAAAATTGTAATAAATTACACTGTTCAATATTATTAATAATGTAGCTTGTTTTTTTACTACTTCATGCAAGAGAATATCTTATATCTAGCGAAGATTTTAAGTTAGTGGCCGAAGGTCTTAGATTAAAATATTGACAATATAAAAAAATGTAACCAAATATATGAGTAAAATATAAAACTAGTAGTGCTTATGTATAATAAATTCCATTTCTTCACATTTTTTAATAGGGTATAAATATCGGAAAGTTAAGTCTAATGTTTGAGAAACTTTAGGTCATTATCTCCCTTTATGGAGTGTTCAGATTTTCAACGCTGGGAAATCAAGGCGGTAGTAGCTGAATCAAAAATCTGTTGCCATGCTGAGCAACACGTGATCCTCCTACCCAATGGAAGCATTCTCTCGCCAACTGACCAACATCAACGAAAAACACCTTTCTCAACATACTCTTGTCCCAATAAGTATAATTTACGACTCATTTAGTTTATGCTTAATGTCGAGATGATATGCAAATTTTGAATCAGCTAATCTTTTATAACATAATAAATTAATATTTAAATTTTATTAAGAGAAATCGTTATATTTAATATCTAATAGTATTTTAAATAGAATTATCTCTAATAAAAATATAATTATATTGAGCAAAAAAAACAGCTCAGGACACGGTCACAAGTTATTCTAGTTTCCTTTACTTCCCTTTTCTCTTTCTGGTTCTTTTCTGCTCAAAAATTGGACATCAATATGAGAGCTCAAGTTAGTGAGGTGAGTTCTCATGTACACGTGATGAGCTGGGCAATACTAGAAAGGATTGAAGGAAATCAGGTATTACAGAAGGCTTGCCACGGCCAGAGCTAGTAGCTTGAGGACCCAGAGCCAGCAGACTAACAGCCAATGCAATTGCAGTTATCTGCATAATCATGGGCAACAATCAGATTTAGTTTCTAACAGAAGCTTCAACAATCTCTCTAAAGTTTTTGGTTTTTAGTGCTAAATGTCTGTATCAGCATTTGAATGAACTAGCTTAGCATGCTAGAAAACAACATCAACTGCTAGAGTTCAAGAAATTATTACCTGAGGTATTAATGATACCAGAAGAATAATGCGACACATGAACAAGTGGAAGAGGATAAAAGTCCTGAACTCTGCATGTTTCTCGTCAATGTATTCATTTACTTTCTGCCACAAAACAGGTATATATGAGAACGCACATATCCATTAATTAGTTGAATGAGACTGGTTATGTTTATGCCCATCAATCCACAATGGTGAGAGCGTCATACTAACATATTAACCATTCTTAGAATACCGTCCCAACTTATCCCCTTATCTTCTTTGCTCAGCTATTACTTATTATTATTAATAATAAAAGTTCTATAGAAGAAAATGAAATTCAATCGAGTCTCTATGATAGAAATGATTAACAAGTAGTGACCCAAGAAAAAAATCAACTAGTTGTATTTTGAAGCCTGAATCTTGTATGTATGCTGGGTTTTGCTTGGAAGTCTCTATCCCATGAATCTGCTATATATGGAAAGTTAATATGACAAATTTGAGAAAGCTTACCGCTACCATGTCCATCGAGATGAATATAATGACAACCACGGCAATTTCCAATACAAGAAGACAGCAGATGACTACAAAGTACTGAAATTTGTGAAGGATTAAACTAAATGTATAACTGAACAATGTCTGGGAAAATTAATAGACAAAATATTCAAAGAAGAGGATACAATCGAAAGCATGCAATCGTTGAAACAGTTGGCGACTACATAACCGCACGTCGTGCCTAAGCAGAGAGCAATTCCTATGGCCAGACAGATGTGTATAAACCTGTTCAGCAGAAGCAGAAGCGCCAATTTGTCACAGCTAAAAAATCACCCAAAATAGCATGGAAATTAATGATCTATTTAGAGAAAACTCTTCATTCTATGATTTGACAGAACCACACCTTCAGTTCAGCTGTTCACTGGTAAAGCTGAAAACGGCATCTAACTTGCAAATAAATCAAGTATCATAATTCATAAGAGGGATAAAGCCTAGTAAAATCAGTACACGGAGTAGACATTTGGTTATGTCTAAAACACAGAACCGCTAGTGAAACCAGGAACATCCTGATTGGGAGTTGGAAGAGTGTTCGATGAACGATTGAAATACAATAAGTATGAGGTTGTAAAGAGGGAGAATCGAAAACGAAACTTACAATGGCGGGGATGAGAAAGACAATCCAACTGTCTTTTCATGCCATGTTTTGAGAAACCAAAGACAATAGAGAATAATCCCAACCCCGTAGAGCGTAACAATTGAATTTACTACCCTGCTCAATTTCACCCAGAAAAATCTGTCGCGATTCAACATCTCTTGCTGCGAAACGATCGGTCACGGGACAACGACGATCACTTGATCAGAAACAAAAGCTTCTCGGGAGTCGCGAGGAGATTCCCATTCCCAAATGCATTGAAAATGTGCCAAACGCTTCTGGTTTTCGCAATAATGCATGATTTGGGTACCTACTCGTGTTTGAGGTGAAGACAAATATAGCTGGTAATCTCGAGAATTTGAATTCGCTGTATGGCTTCCACATGGGGGTCACTCAACGTTGGTGAGCATGAGAAATGCTTATTTTGTGGGTGGGGTGGCTAGCTTCCGAGTTGAATGTTAAGTTTGATGAGCAAGCCTCATCTAACTAACTTTCAAACATGTTCAGTAGACTAATCCGGTAAGAGAATCCATTAGACCTATTGATTGAGCGAAAAGCAAGTCATAGCTTCGGCCTCGTTAAAATATTCCTAAAGAGAGAATCCCAAAACATGACAGCGGGCTCTGCAATTAATGCAGGCAAGTTTAATTCTCTCCAAGTGTGTTTATTTTTTTTTTTGGAAAAAAATCTCACCAGTATATTTTGAGTCTGTTAAAAATAACCCGCCTATTTGATGAGGGAGTGTAATCCCTTATAACTTCTTTGATCATCTTTTGTAGTGATATCCAGCTTATTATTCAAAAAATAACCCACCTATTAATTTCTTTTTTAAAAAAATTTGAGTATAGTTTCTCAAGAGTCGAGATTTTTTCCCATCTTCACGTACGGGGATTTGATTATCAGGTATAAAGAGTAACCCACACGGACATTAGCCTAAAAATAAATCACATTAAATTATTCACAATTAATTAATAATTTAGTTTATCATATATTTTAGACTTTATATTTACATTGCTATTGATACTTGATAGAGCAAAGTAATTTAAGCAAGTCTCGCAACATCAAGTGAACCAACCCCAAAAGAATCTTATTTGCCCAAGCAATTCGGCTTTAGCTTGAAATGCGCACTGGAAGAATTATGTACTTAATCCCTTATAGAAACAATATGAATTTTACGTTATTTCCTAAATAAAATCAGGCGGGAAAAAATAGTGTTACATGGGAAAAGCTAACTACGTCCTCTACCTCAAAAAACTCGACAACCCTAGACAAACTATCTAGAAAGCAAGTAGATAGAAAGGAGAGTGAATCAATCAGGCAAACAAGTCCATTCCAATCGAACAATTGGCAACTTAGTCGAGTTTTATACCGTCCATCTCATTGATCGCCCCTTCGAGCTGCGAACAACAACAAAGAAAAAAATGATGAGGAGAGATTCGAATAAACAGAGTATTCGGATTGCTGTGCAGGGATAAGCAGCATACCTTGACAATCTGCCGTAAGAAATAATCACCATATCGTTTGGGGAACTTGGGCTCTACAACATGAATCAAGTCCTGCAGCAAATGACCGTCACTCCAAGTTTGCAAAACCATTTAAGAAGAAAATGCCAAATTGCTCACTTCGAAAATCTAATTTTCACATGGTAGCAAGGCTAATATAGACTTCTGCCAACATCCTTATTTAATTGCATTATTATGCGTAAGTTGATAAAAAGCAACAAGCTAATTAAACATAATGTCAAAATTGGCACTCAATTATGAGCAGTCTAGGTTTAAGGGGGCTTGATCATTAATTTAACGAGAATTTAAAAGCAACTAGACAAAGTAAATATGACAGAAGAAAAATTCAATAAGCTTACATCATCAATGAAGAAATCTACATCAGCATTGGATACAATTTTTCTGTCACTATAAACAGCATGCGTCTTGTGCTTATATGTCAGCAAAATTGACCTGTCAAACGTCACAATAGACTTAGATCAAGTATCTTCTTCACAAAATTATCGACGAACAACAAAACATGGCAAGAGAGTGTTCATAAAATGGGAGGTGTTCCAACCTTAAAGTGGCTTCATCCACTTCCATGTAACTTGCTAATTTCGCTAGAGAGATTGTTGAATACACTTTCAAGAAAGCCCGGACACCTGATAACAATTGTTGCTGCTTCACTTCATAAAGGAACAATTTCAACTCAAGTCTATAAGCATCCTGCCAAAATGAATACCATTAAAAAATTTACCATAAAAAAGCATAGATAAAAAGAGGAAGCACAGAAAACATCCAAACCATTATGTTTGAAGTTAAGCAATTATGCCAGAAGAGTTTCAACTAGCAACCTTTAGCCAAAATAGAAGGTTAAAAAACCATCAACCAAATCGGTCCAATATACATATTACACAAGATGATGGAGACCAATAGGACAGATGTTTCAATAAAAGAATGAATATCTTGAAAAAGAAAACCAAATATTCCCCAGCAACATAAATGCAAAAGAAATAGGTACAGAACTTAGTCAAACTTCCCTTCAACCAGGTCAAACAGCTGCAACACCAATAGCTCTTCAATAATTCCCTTCTATTTATTATTTTCTCATTTTTTTCCTTTTTTGGGAAGGTGGAAAATAGACATTTATAACTATCCTAGGTTTATTTTCCCTTCAAGATAGAGACAGGGAAGTGCATGGTTCACCCATTCTAATATTCTACGGTGGAGGGCAAAGGAGCACAATGACTTCAAATTCTATACTTGATATATATTGCTACTAGACACTTAAATGCTATACTTTTCTAGTAGCAAGATGGAACAAAAGTGGTACCTGGTTGTAATTTACTAGAGGCTCCTCAAATCTAGGTGCTGAAGGGGTAATGAACTAGGGGCAAGCATATGAGAAGAGCTCATCATAGATAGCAAATGCCTCATCATCATATCTTTGCATTCTAATCATTTTTTCGCCATACTTTTCCCGTAACTGAGAGTTCACTGTTTCATCGACCAACTGGTTTTGGGGGCAGAGTGAAAGGCAGATTGCCAGCAATGCGTACATTTGCTCATTCTTCTTTAGTATTTGCTCATACTCTGGAGATTTCTGATGATATTGCTTTGTCTTGTAGATGTACAAAAGAATTTTGTTAAATTCATGAATTGCTTCCACATATCTGTAGAAAAGATTACAGATTAGGCTATATAAAAAGCAGTTGAAAGAAGTATAATACAAGAACAAAGCCATAACATGATCTTCTTTATGTTGTCAAACATACAAGAAAGTTAAAAAGAAAAAAATGGCTATAGTTAATGGAGCGTGCTTTATCAAGACATCCTTAATTTGGGGAGGAGGGGCTTGTTGACATTCAAACCTCAAGGGTGCGGGTTCCACATGTACAGCTCGTCAGCTTCAATTTGATTATTCAGTTCTCAAAATAATTATTCTTTTTAAAAAATAAAAATAAAAAAAAGAGCCAAGAAGAAGAGAAATATATTCCGAATTAAGTGGCATCAATCTCTACTATAAAAAATACTAAAAATATCAAGATACACCAAAGTTTGAAAAGGTTCTTGAGCACCGCAACATAAGATTGGCAAAACCATAATGATAGATGGTTGCAATGTAGCTTCCAATAACACTGGTGTAAACTCCTTGTTGACTAATATCAACAGGAAGGAGGCACTTTAGACCAGTCTGATAATCTCCCAAAAGACAATGAACTCGCAGTAACGCAATCAAGCTGAAATACCCCAAAACCTTCAAGACATTACTTCCACCATTGTAGCTATACCCATCAGTAGCCGTAAACTGTTCTAGGCCTTCCTTCTCACGCTCAAGAATTTGAATGATCGAAGACTTCTCAACAAGGGCTTGCAAGAAGTTGAGAACGTCATACACGTTCCAAGCCTTTGAAATGGAATTATGACACTCTCAGCTTATAACATGAAAAGAAACAAATCCTACAGCTAGACACTCAAAGAAACATCTTAAATAACCAAAATTGATTATTCTTTGAGTTTAAACCAAATGGATAGTTACTTTCATCTAAACCAGGAAAAAAAAGAGAGCTTTCATCAGCTGCCTATCTGATATTTTCCTCTTCCCCGCAAATAACAAACAGAAATCACAAAAGAAAAACTACACTCAACCACTTGAAAAACTACCTGGTCATACTGCTTCAAAATCGCAATTTCTTGTTCAGTTTTATTCTTCATCTTTGCTCTATACTAACAAAAGCTTTGAAACTGGTAAACAAACTCATCCACCATGTCCCACAACCATTAGTTGGGTAGCTGCATATGGACAATACCATGCAACACAACCTGAAAGAGGCTACAATAATTGTCCCAGGAATCTATCCTCTACTTGAGAGTTGGAGTGAGCCAGGCGTAGAGGTGACGAAACCACATCTCACGGTATAGGAGGCAGAAGACGTGGTCATTGTCAACGTAGACAGAGACGGCGTCGACAGAGGGCCAGGGAGTGTCCTTGAAGAGACGCTCCAAGAGGGTCTGGAAGGAGTTCTCGTACATCTGGTGAATCTCGTACACATTCTTCTCTCGGATGTGACGGTAGAGGTGAACGACGAATGACTTCACAGAGTTGGGTACGAAGTTTGGACCATATCCCATGTCCTGAAATTGTGGAGGTGGTAGCTGGCTATGGTCGTCGTAGCCGACACGTGAATCTTCGTACTCATTGGCAGTCATGGTTGCTAAACTGTAAGGCTTCCGAGATGCTCGGCCAGGACCCCAGAGCGCCACTGAGTAATGGCGACGAGGAAGGAGACGGCTCTGCTATGATTTTTTTTTTTTGGTACAAACTGCTATGCTACGATGATTTGTAGGGTTCACCGTAATCCGATTGACGTTGGCTCGAGTCGGGGTCGATTTCGGGCTTAACCATCGATAAGGCCTATTTAGACATATGACCCATCCATAGGGAGTGCGGGGTTATCATGTGATAATCTGTCCACTTGAAGAATCTTTTTGGTTACCAACCGGAGTTAGTCCGAGTGGTAAGCGGCTCGGTATCGCTTAAGCGAGGTCTCGAGTTCGAGCCTTGGCGAATGCAGAAAATCCCCGTTGGGAGACTCACCCACCATAGCCAGGTGCGCGACGCGGGTCGGATCCGGATGTAGTCGGGGCAAAGCTCCGGTGAACCGGGTGGGCAACTAAAAAAAAAAAAAAGAATCTTTTGGTTACTGCTATGTATAATTTTCATTAACTGAGAGTTTATTAACCACGTCAAGCTTTTTATGATATTTAAGTTGATTTGCACTATTTATAGTTCAAAAACAAGGCAAATTCTGGAAAAATTTATATTATCTACATTAAAATATATGAATATATAGAATAGACTTAGTCCCATACAATAGATGAAATTACTAATAATATGAGGGAATACAATTTATTTTTAAAAAATAAAAGAAATAATCAAAAGTTTTAAGATTACAAATATAATTATTTTTTATGAAAATTAAAAAAATTGTTAAAATGGAATGAAAAATACGATCATTCAGTAACAGCCCTTGTGCGTAAAATTTAGAAAAAGTAATAGCTGTCCATTGTCCCAAGTCCGTACCCTATTCGTCTTGAGAGTTTTAACGTTAATCTAGTGTCTGCAGTATTATCCCTACTAAACTACAAGAATTAACCGCATCACATTCAAACTGTTTGAAGGTATAAAAAGCCAAAACAAGATTGTCTGGCATGCGCAAAAGTAAGTGAAGATGGAAAAAATCAGGAAAAAGGTTGGTTAAAATGCTTTCCCTTGACCACATGACCCAAACCAAGAGTCAGATCATTCACCAGTTAACCACTCGGAAATTACTCTGATTTCCTAACAAAATATTAGTCTACAGCTCTAAAAAAAAAGCATCCTTACCCTTCATTAGCATTTGTTTGTGTCAGTTCGAGTTACATTAGGTACCCCTCACGAAGCATACCACTGAATTTGCCAGAGTTCAGAGCCTATTCGGATTGGTATGAGCATGAGATACCTCGTTGTAACCGTCAGGTTCGTCTTCGTCATCAGAGGATAGAAGGGATGACCCCATCCACGCTTTAAAACCTTCATGAACACGCCTTTCAACCTCTGGTGTGACATCCATGGGATTTGCTTCCAGCATTTCTAGCCCAAGATTTCTACCGCTGAATTCTCCCTCATCAAGAATCACTGCTGCCTTTCTCCTAAGGAAGAAGGCAGTACCACCATATAGAATAACCAATCCCCATGACGAAACTTCATAACACCAAAACAGGGGTACAGAGCAGTTGCTCACAAATGTCAGGAGGCTTGATCCAAGAAACAATGCAAGAAGACCAAAAACGATAGCAAATATGAGATTCAAGATAGATAGGCAGCGAACGCCTCCTGTAGGTTGTCCAAACAAAGCATAGGTCAGTGCATATCTTGATAGGATCAACACTCCATCAATAACCATTATCCCACAATAATCAATACTCTATAATATGTTAAGCAGAAGATAACTAGCGATTCTACAGTATTGCAAAGAGTAGCACACTTATGGCATGATCTTTAACTGTGGTCGTTCTTATCATAAACTGATAAAGAAAAGAGCATACCTCTTCTTGAAGCACAATAGTTATTTTCAACCACCTTCAAGCATCCATGCCTAGCTGGAGCAGAATAAGCGACAGCAATGCCTGCAAGATAATTATTATTTGAAAAATTAAATCATCTGGCATAGCTAAAAAGATGTTTTACCATAAGGTACCAAAAGTTTTTTAAAAAAACGGATGTCCACCACTATTATGAAAAGACCCCAGTACGAAAAGTAGTAGATCAAAAGTTATTTCAACCTCCAAAAAGAACTAAAAAAACTCCTGCTCAATAAGATAGAATGAAACCAAACTACACCTTCAACAGCCAAACCTGGTATAAACGCAACACAAGTTTCCAAACAAAACACCACTGACTATTACTACACTACCAAAGAACAGGTGTTTTATTGAAAAACTTCTAATGTACATCTACAGATCCGCATTATTTGGCTGAACTTTTAAAATAGCTCCTAATGCATTCCAGAATATTCTTAATTTCCAACAGGAAGTTCAGAGTCTTCTCTTGAAACTATAGGTAATCATTACTCATACTAATTCTTAAGTTGATGCCACTTGTATAGCTCTTGGAGTCACAAATATGAACAGCTGTATAGGTGGCTTGGCTCTGTTGAGAGTTTAAAAGGAGATAACTCTGGTAAGTCATCTCAACTTAGACGAACCTCCTGTACAGTTGCTGTAGACTAAGAATTCAACAGTTATGCTTGAGGGATTAATCTACACGCGAAGAATAGAAACTGTTCCATCCTAATTCGCATTTTAGAAATCCATCACTCAGGGCAAAATAGTAAGATGAAGAAAGCTTTTTGTAAATTCACCAGTCCATCAAACTCTGATAATCCTCCAGAGTAGCTTAAAAAGCCTTGCAAAATTTCAAAATTATTTTCTATCACTGATATCAAACTATTTCCAATATGCTTTAGATGCTGATTTATCTCTAAATTTAGACAATTATAAACTAGATGATACAATGAAGTTAAAAACAACTTAATTTCCATTTATGTTGCCCTGGGGAGAATTATTGTAAATATAAAAGAGATAGCATCCAAGACCCAGGGCAGTAATACTTTTACATATCAATTCAACAAGCACCACTTCACCAAGAAAAACTTCATTGTTTATTATTTTCTTTGATCATGTATTCACATCGTGGATACAGCCTACAGGTTTAGCTTAAAATAAGCTCACGGTTATTACTCATTCTTGGCAGGGATTTGATGTATCTTTTTCTCATACCAATAATAGATTAAAAGGCATCACATCATACCAATAAACCAAAGCAAATTTAAAATAATTCCTTACCAGCGATGAGATACACAACCGATAACAAGAAAATGATCATGGAAGGAATGAACACAACCATCCAGTAATAATCCGCAATCTCTTGATCCGTCAAAAAAAAGGCAGCGCCCGGAAATAGATCGGAATCCGATCCACCTTTCATACCTATTGGTATCGGCTGAAGCCTCCGATCAGAGCAGAATGGCCTCTTCCCTTCATTGCTTGGAAACATAATATTCAAACTGACAATCGTGCATACTATGATTGCAAGCCAAATGACAACAACAAAAGCCGTTATTAAAGGTCTCTGAAGCTTGCCCCATGCTTTTTCTTCTTCCCTGAGGCTCTCGTACTCGCGCTTAGGCATAAAAGCCTGGCGAAGAGCGTCGCCGATGATCGCCATCGGATTGGTATGCAGCGAGCCCCTGCTCGGTGAAATTCGAACTCAAAATTCAACTCGATGATAATCGGTAGCCAGCGAATCGCGCTGGGTTGACATGTTACAGGAAATATAACCACAGAGTTTTCAGTTGAACTCTAGGTTTTTCAAAATTCATCCAGGAGCCTTTTTGAAGCCCTAAAATGTTAAAAGTGCCAAATTGAACTCCAGTAATCCCCGGGTAAGAGGATCAATTCAGAAGATCGATTCGGATTTCGGAGCAAAGTCTGAAACTCGATTGTTTAAACGTTTACAGGAACTCGGATTGAGAATTACAATTGCGGGCTTAGGGTTTTAATCCTGTAGTGAATCATATCGAGGAAAAGCAAAATCCAGAGCGCAGTTCTATTCTAGTGAAAGGTTAAAACTTAAAAATTAGTAACCACCGGCAACCAAGAAAGTGATGAGAAAAAGGTATAATCTGACGTTGGCACGTTGCTTTCGAAATTTGGAATGCCAGGAAAAAAGCAACACTGCCATAGAGAAATAAAAATACAAAGAATAAAACAAGCAAATATCACCATGTTTTTTTTGCTAGAGTTAGACAATAGATTACATAATGTATCAATCGAATAACATAATTAATTTATTATTATAAATTTTACATTTATATTATATGGTCATAATTATAAAATTTATTTAATTTTTTTAGATAAATCTAAAAAAATTAAATAAATCAATTAATTATGATAAATATAATATTTTAAAATAAATTTATATTACATATTTTTTTATCTATTTAAATTAGTTAATTAGTTTTTATTAATCATATTTATTTAAAAAAATTAATTAATTCTTATAATTATAATTAGGCGTAGTATTAATTAAGATTTTGATTAGAAAAAGTTAAATGATAATTATATCTAATGATTTTAGTTTCACTCTGTTTCATTCTGTACGGAACAATTTTTTGGTTTCCAGGTTTGCGCAAATATTTCTCCATGGCATAAAAGGCATGAGCGAAATTGTAATGCAAGTTATTAATAACGAATCTTTGTATTAGAGTTTCTTTCATGTTATACAGATGTTACTGGAATGGGGGGATTTAAGCTCCTGAGACCAGGGAAGAGGCAAGAAGAATGCGGAGAAAGAAAATGGAACCAGCAAGAGGTGACGAATAATGAGGAGTCTGAGGGAAGGAGGGGGGACGGTGTCATCATTCAATACAATATCTGACTTCCGAGAAAGTTGTTCAATGTGCCCAATCTTTGCCATATCAAAGGGGCTGTAATGGGCTAGATCGTTTGGGTTCCTTTTCCTTCTTTTTATTACTCACATATGTCTTTTTAATATAAACAGGGTACGATTGTATATTAAATATAAATATTTATTTTTATAAAAATTTAAATATTAATTTATTATATTCTAAAGTACTAGTCATTTTTACCAAATTCAATCTTGGTTATGATTCAGTTTATTCTAGAACCCAAGTGTGTTCTATGATTTTGCCCATGTTTTTATCCCATTTAACCATAGTAAACTAGTTTCCATTCGTGCTGTTTGGATATTTTCATTGACGTACAAGCCATATACTTTGCCATCCCCGTTTTGTCACGTTTTCTTATGCTTCTTTTCGACTTCATCAAAGCTAGTTGTTCATAAATAACGACAAAATAAGAATGCATGCCTGCCAGAAGTTATATCACTCTCAAGTGTCCTAATTAGTAATGTGAGGATTCATTGATAATGCCAAGGTGAAACTTTTGCCATTTGAACTATCTTCCTAAGAGTGGATTAGTTAATTGGTATTAGCTCCTCAAAGAGTAGATGAAAAAGTCATTATAAAGATATAAGGACAATTTTAAAAATCAATTATAAATATCTCGTCAATTGTTGTAAATAATACTACTGTGTCAAGGACAAATTTTAAACATAATTTAGCCAACAAGGCCTTAGAACTTCTTCAAATGGCCTAATCTAGACTAGTTGACTTTAGTTACATGTGTGTGTATCATATATATTCCATCATTTAACTCGTTATATAGAATTGCACGTAATGCATAATTTTCACCTTCTAGTTATTTATTTATGATCAAAACAAATAACTCACAATACAAAATATTTGTCTAAATAATCAACAAGTTATTTTAATACCCACTAATCATTGGTAATGAGATGGGCTTCATTTTAAAATAATACTTTCTTTAAATAAAGTTTTACATTTTACAAACTACGTCATTATGAATAGTATAATTTATTTTAAGTTATAATATACACACAAGCCCCGTTATAATTATTAAAGTAAAATACTATAAAAGCGAGTGAATAATTGATAACATTGACGACTATGTTTGCACTGAGACAGTGTTAGACAAGTAAATATAATATTATTGGCAGCAAAAAAAAAAGCAAGTTCCTATAAATTTAGTATATGATAAACTAGCATAGATTATTAATATAAGAGATATTTAATTAACTTAAATATATTATATATCAATTTATAAATTAAATAAATTAATATAAGTGATGATAAATATAATATATAAAATAAATTAATATATTATATTTATAATTAAATTTAGTTATCTGGAAGTAAATTTATAAGTCACAAAATGCTGAACTCCATACCCCGCATGGACAACAGACATAAGACAAGCATCCAGTTTAATTCATGGGCCAACCTATGGGCATGCCGCATGCGTATACAAGCAAGATGACGATGATATCGAGACATGGGGAATCCTCCCAAGCAAAACATCATTGGAGAATAAGACTTTATCTGACATGTTCTATAGTCTATGTCTATGTCATGCACAACATGCATGCATACATACATATATATGTGTGTGCGCGTGGTTATAATGCCTAAGCCGCTTTCCTCTTTGAGTTCCCAGTCGCCGTCATCATCCAATTGCGCTGGCTTTGCAATTTCAGTTGAACAATACCTTCTTACCCGGCGGCAAATAATAATAAATAAACGAGTAGTCCACGTTCTCATCTCACTCTCATTGACGTTCTCCTATTATTCCAGCCATAATCGAGATTTCGATGATAAACACGCGCATATCAAACAACATCTGACTCATCATGGAAACGTTCGCGCCCACCACAATTCCTCGATAACTACTACGGCTTCATGACTCGTGCTGTTCTGCAATTGTTTTTGCAGCTTTTTATAATTTCTTTATCGACATCGAAATTTTAACTAATCAATATTATGATACCTGCTATCGTAATTTTCTATTAGTTCATTATGTTACGATAACGAGTTGTAGCAAATTAAATATATATTCATATTGTCAAACCATTTGTAATGTTGAAATTTTCAATATCCTCGACCAGGTATGTTCTAAAAAATTGGTATGTTTTCAGACTCGAAATCTTTTTTTTTTTTTTAAATTACTTAACAACAATTGCCTTTCATCATTAATCCTGACATTAATGCTTCATAAAATCTAAGAAATATAAATTCCTTAACAAAAAGTTGTCTTTCATCATTGCTTTTTATCTAAGCACACACATGATGTTCCCATATTTAACATATCCTTTTTATTATAAAAATTCCTTTTTTATTTTATCTCATTGGAAGTAGCAAATAATAAATACCAAAAGAAACCAAATAACCGCAATACTTTTTAAGAGAACTCATGCTATGAAATAGTGAAATATTATTATTGAAAATAAAAATATCAAATATAATTCGTGTAAACTCTCAAAGAAGTCAGAATAAATTTGTTCATATACTATGTGAATATATTTGTTCAGGTAACCGCTTATAATAGAGGCTTGCAAACGTGGCTTCAATAACACCGAGGATTCAACTCGGTCAGCACCGTCAGATCAAAGTGGTCGGCAAAAGAAACGGCATTAGGGTGAAGCACACCGAGAAGCCCGACACGTGGCAGTTTCGGGAGGAAGTGTAATTTCTTCACTTCCAATTCTGCCTTTGTTCCCCTGAGAAATTTCCTCAACTGAAACTAAGAAACTAACGAGCAAATATCCCGGGGGATAGAGACGCATATTGTTTTAGAGAGAGAAAGTGTGAGGCCGGTTTATTCCGCGATACGGCCGGAATAGTCTTCGATCGTTTTTTATGGTCATCGGTAGAGTATCCTTCTCTTGATCGGTAGCATCTTTGGTGAGAGGAGAGATGGTGAATTCCAAGGTTGAACGAGCCACGAGCGACATGCTCATCGGCCCTGATTGGGCTATGAACCTCGAGATCTGTGACATGCTGAATCGTGACCCTGCGTAAGCGCAACACCGAATCCTCACTCCCTTCGTTTTCTTATTCAATCCAAATACACGAGCATATGCGTAGCCGTTGTTTTCTTCTCATTCGCTGTAATACGAATTTGGTATTTCTACTGAACACTCGCTGTCTCTGTGGTTTTTGGGAAATTACCTGATAGAAAACTGTGATCAAAATCTCTTTTTTGTACTGTTATTTCGGATTGACGCGTGAGTTAAGCTCCAGAGCGGAATTTAGTGTCAATGTGTGGTGCTGTCTTCTCTGCTAATTCTCCTTTTTTTTTCTTTTCTTTTTTTTATTGTTGCTAATTCACTTATACACTGCCACAATTGTGATTGTTCAACAAAATTTATAAAATCTGAGATTTGAACCAAAAGTGTTCTGCGTTGCCAACAGGCTTCCCTTCCCTTTCTTTGGTATTGAATGCATCTGTTGTTAGATTCTTCTTATATCATGGATTTAACAATAAGTTTCCATTACTTCATAAACTTCACGAACTTGATCAGTTAAGCTATGCGCTGATAGTTGACTCCTTTATGGTTTTGCTGCGTTCCGAAGTTTGTCCATGATAACATTATCATGCATATGCGTTCTGTCTATCATGCTTTGTTATGATACAAAGCGGAGTGGGGAACCCACCCTCAAAAGGCGCCTCGTAAGGGGGAAGAACCACACCACTTATATACCCTAGCGAGCAGCCTAAGCTACCCGATGTGGGACTTGGGTCATTACTTCGTCCCATAACAGTGGCCCTCCCCGGAAGAGCCGGTGTCCACGCCGGGCAGAAGTCGCCGCTGGGACGAGCCAACGGAGCCACCCGGGCAGAGGCCGGTGCCAGCTCTGATACCATCTGTTATGATACAAAGCGGAGTGGGGAACCCACCCTCAAAAGGCGCCTCGTAAGGGGGAAGAACCACACCACTTATATACCCTAGCGAGCAGCCTAAGCTACCCGATGTGGGACTTGGGTCATTACTTCGTCCCATAACATGCTTCTTCCCATTACTCTCTATAAGTTGGTGGTTTCCTTGTATGGAATGAAGGGCTATGCATACTTGTACAAAAAAATAATCTACTACTTTCCTTTTAAATGCAATTTTTGCCCGTGTTTCAGGTGTGCAGTTTAAATTTAGAACTGTTTAAATTAATTGAAGAGTAACTTTGTGACTTTGTACGTGCAAAGATCATAAGCCTTCTCCAAATTAAACTTTCATATCATTTCCTATCATGGCTTTAAAAATTTGGACCTTTGATAGGTGACGTATGTAAATGCATATATGGTCATGATGTCTGATGCCTTGAAACTGACTGTGGGCAATTTCTACAAGTAATATTGTTTTATAATGAAGTAACACTCATTAGCCCCTCGAACTGATTGTTACACAGTCCAGAAGCCTGGCCAGTTGCTTTGTTTTAGGGATATAGACGTCTAAGTGGAATGTTATATTTGATTTTGAGTTTTCTCTTGGTTTATATTTCCAGAATTTGAGAACTCAGTTTGTCTATGATTTATCAGGCAAGCAAAGGATGTTGTTAAAGGTATAAAGAAGAAGATTGGAAGTAAGAATTCAAAAGTTCAACTTCTTGCACTAACAGTAAGCATTAGCTCACTTCCTGTTCCTGTATCATTCAGATTTTAATATTTCTCAAGGTGTTTTTAAATTATGTATCTCTTCATCAATTTCTTTATTAGATTTCATCTTTTGACTAAATAGAATTTTTCATATGACTTAAAGTAGGGCAATCCCTGAGCATTGCTCTGTTGAAGGATGTAAATGTCAGTAGATCTTGTTATCTTCATATTGATTTTTAAATAAGTTGAAAATTCTCGTGACATGGGGCTAAGGACTTGATAAAATGAAATTTTACTTAGGCCTTCCATATCAAGGTTGCTTTGAGGGTAGTCTAGCAGTCTAAATGATGTTTGTTCATATAGGAAGGATTCTCTCTTTTCTGGATGTACAATTATAACAATCAGAAAAGCTCATTTCGTTTTGTATTGGTCTTTTATATTCTAGCTACTGGAGACCATTATAAAAAATTGTGGAGACATAGTTCACATGCATGTTTCGGAGAGAGATGTTCTTCATGAGATGGTGAGAATAGCCAAAAAAAGGGTATGTGTTTTAAGACATTACTGTTCTGCTCTGAGTTATAGCAGGTTTCTTGCTAGTACAGTAAGTTAATGCTGTTTATGATGTCAATTGAAGCCTGATATTCATGTCAGAGACAAGATACTCGTTCTTATAGATACTTGGCAAGAGGCATTTGGTGGACCAAGGGCAAGATATCCTCAGTACTATGCTGCATACCAAGAACTATTGGTATGTTGACTATGAAGCTACTTAGAAGGGAAGAAAAAAGTTCATTATAGTATTTAGCTTTTTTTTTTGGGTACAGAATATGCTCATCTGAATGCTTATAAATTCATTCAAGATGTTTCTGATTACATTTGATATTCACATTGACCTTGGAAAACTAATTATATTTGTCATTTCAGCGTGCGGGGGCAGTATTCCCTCAGAGGTCCGAGCAATCTGTGCCTGTATTCACACCTCCTCAAACACAGCCATTGGCATCATACCCTCAAAATCTTCGCAATTCTGATTTTCAGCAGGACACAGCTGAGACTTCTGCAGAACCTGAATTTCCAACCTTAAGGTACCATGTCTGGCTCCTTTTTTTATGATCCATTGATTTATATTCATATTATCTCCTTTTCATGCAATGTTTAGATTTTTATCTAATGACCTATGATCTAAGAGGGTTGGAATAGTTGTTCCTGTGCATACATTCATTGTTGTTAAGTAGCATTCTCATACTTATCCTCCATAGCAGCTTTTATTGTGGAGCACAGATGATCAATTTGAAGTTACATGTATATAATTAGCCTAGAGATTTTATACACTACTTGATTGTACAATGTCCATGGTAGGGGTATTTTTATCAGCAATGACTATTATCTTGAAGATCAAAATTCTCTGTACTTGTTACCTCTTATGATTATTGTTCATTTTTAATCGAAGTTTGTATTGCCAGTTTGACGGAAATTCAGAATGCACGTGGTATTATGGATGTACTTGCAGAAATGCTGAATGCGTTAGACCCGGGTAACAAAGAAGTAAGCTGCTTGATATGAGCCTGGAAATTGATAAAATACATATATGATAATAATTATTTAAGCAGGGATTAAGGTTTTTGTCACTACTGCTGGTTGTATTCTATGTGCATTTAAATACTAGCGGAGAGATTGCTTGATTACACTTTGTTTTGAATTTGTGCGGTTTCCTTTTGCCCGATACCCCTCTCTCCTAACGTCCTTGCACTACCTGACAAGGTAGGAAGGGTAGTTATTCCAGGCTTTGCCCCTTCTGCCCTTCCCTAGCTTGATTAGCATGCTTCTCGGCCTGGGCCTGGGCCTTCTTTCTTCTGGTGTAGGTCTGTTAAGTAGCAGCTCCTTTGTGGCTTGGTGATGTAGGACAAAGGGAAAGAAGGGGAGGGAGACGAATGTGCGAAAAACAGAGAAATAAAGAGAGAAAGGGTAGAAGAATGGGGGAGAAGTAGAGAGAAAAGGAAAATTTAAGTGGAGACTCCTCTTCAGTGATCCAAGTAGCTTTCTATTATAGAAAATATTTCCAAGTTCCAACAAACAAGGTAATGGTAGAGGGGGTCATAAGGAGAGTGTATGCTCTTCCATAACAGCAACAATTTCTGCACCAGGTGGTGTAATAGATGGACGAGGTGGAAGAGGAACATAATGAAGACAAGTACCACTATCAACAACCCCAAAAGGCACAATCTAAGAAAGCCTAATAAGAAACAAAATAAATTCATAAAAATAAATCACTAAAACAGCAAACAAATATTTCCTAATTTTTCCTTCGTTTGGTTTGCTCCTTCTAGTATATATCCTCTTCCATGGCCTGAAGTTCCCATTAAAGCAAAACTTAAAAGCAGTTGTATAAATGAAAATTGTATTTTCATCAGTAAAAATTGGCTGTGATATGATTAGGAGCCTATTTGGTGTTGTGGATGTAATTAGCATCAAAATAATTCCCTTTGCAGAATCATATTTTATGCACTCATGGTCCAGTCTAGATTTTTATCTGGTCTAACCATCTTGGTGTTTTCTTATAATTTCCTGAACTGTGTTTTTTCTCAAAACCACCATAGGTCTAGCTTGTAAACTGAATGAGATGTTTTATAGATAAGATTCAAGAGACTTTTCTATTCATGATTATTGTTTCTATTTCAGGGGCTTAGGCAGGAGGTTATTGTTGATTTGGTGGAACAGTGTCGAGCATATAAGCAGAGAGTGGTTCAACTGGTCAACTCAACTTCGTAAGGCCAGATACATATTTTTGTGATACTGTGATATATTGACGGTCATAATCATTTTCTTGTAATACTGTACATGTTTGATTGGTTATGTGTTTATCTCTATTCAAAGATCAATAGAGCTATTATGATGATTCATTCTATCATTTTAGCGATGAATCACTGCTGTGCCAAGGATTAGCTCTGAATGATGATTTGCAGCGTTTACTGGCCAAGCATGAAGCCATTGCTTCAGGAATTCCTGCTGAAAATCAACCAGAGAAATCGAATCAAAATCAACCAGAGAAATTGAAGGCTGCTCCTGCTGGAGCACTTGTTGATTTAGACAGGCCTTTGGTTGACACGGGAAATCCTAGCAAACAAACCGATGTGAAGTAATCCATTAACCATGATTATTCTACACCAATTTCCATTTCATATCAACTGCATTCCTCTGCATGCGTAGCATCTTTCTTTGACCATAGAAGAATACGTGTAATCCATGATTGTTGCTATTTTATTAGTTACCTTCTGGTTATTTGACAGTTTGTGTGTTTTCATATTGCAGATCTGCTTCTAGTGCTGAAGCAGGGTCACAAACATTGAATCAGTTATTGCTTCCTGCACCCCCCACATCAAATGGGTCAGTTCCCCCTGCAAGGGCTGGTCCCAGTATTGACTTGCTCAGTGGTGATGATTATAACTCACCTAAAGCAGACACTTCTCTTGCGCTTGTTCCTGTTGGAGATCAGCAGCCACCCAGTCCTTTGTCACAGCAGAACGCCCTTGTGCTTTTTGATATGTTTTCTAATGGCGATAATGCACCAACTTCTGTTAATACCCACCAAGTACAGTCAACCAATGCTAGCGGTCCAGTTAGTCCATTAGCTCCCCATGTTCAGCAGCAACAAACTTTATATCCTCAAGGCGGATTTTACTCTAATGGAAGTGTGGCAAATGTGGGGTCCCCTCGCTATGAGCAGTCACCATATTCCCAAAGCACCAGTCCTGCATGGAATGGTCAGGTTGCACAGCAGCAACAGCCACCTTCACCAGTTTATGGTCAACCTTATGCTTCATTTTTGTGGATTAAAATATTTTCTCGTTTGGCACAAATCCTTTGCAATTACATTCTTGTTTTTAGCCTATGCAATGATGAATCTTGATCATTGCTTTATGGCTTTCCCTATTCTGCGATGTATTTTCCAAGTTGATGTGTTGATTGCATATACTGTGGAGAACACCAATGTATAGGATCTCGCTCTCCAATTTTAGACATTACTACTTGCATCACTGACATTTTTCCTTTTTGGTCAATAGGCTCACAAAGCGGTGGATCATTGCCACCACCCCCATGGGAAGCTCAACTAATAGATAATGGTAGTCCTTTAGCTGGCTCCCAATATCCACAGCCACTGCAAGTCACTCAAGTGATCATGACCCATGTACAGAGTTCTTCACATCCTCAGAGTCCTCAAGCAATGGGGAATGACCAGGTTGTTGGCATGTATATGCCCCCGAATGCCAATGGCCATATGCCAGCAATTAACCCCCATGTTGGTCAAAGCAATCAGTTTGGCTTTTATCCGCAGCAAATCCATGGAGGTGTAGTGCCCTTTATGGGTATGGTTCCAAATCTGCAAGCTAATCCCTTGGCTTCCATGTATCCTCCACAGGGGACTTCCATGTACCCTCCACAGATGTATGGTAACCAATACACAGGATATGGCTATGGCCAGCAACAGGTTCCATACCTTGAGCAGCAAATGCATGGCCTATCTGTTAGAGACGATAGTGGTTTGAGAGATTCATCCTACCAGGTTTCGACTCCATCTTATCCACCACCTGCAAAGCCTTCCAAGCCTGAGGATAAGTTATTTGGGGACCTTGTTGACATGGCAAAGGTGAAGCCAAAGCCCACGCCAGGTCGAGCTGGTAGCATGTAAAAATTTTGATCGCTTTTGCAGTTTCCTCACCTGATACTTGTTTGTGTCTGCCCATTCCCCCCAACCCTCTTTTTTTTAATTTCTTTCTTAATTCTTTTCTTTTATGTTATATATTTTTTTTGGTTATTGTCTCCTATTATATTGCTTGCCTTGCATTGTGATCATGTACAGTCATTCTAGAGAAAACACAGAAAAAATAAAGAAAAATTAACTACAGCACCCTGTGGTTCTGATTAGTTTTTGAGACATTTATTCCTCTCCCTTAATGGGAGCTTGCATAGGTGAGGGGCGTTGCCCACAATCAGCAACTGAGATGTCGAGAAATTAATCAGTATGATTATCTGTTGGAAGATGACAGAGGCATTGATAGAGCAATTAGATTGAGGTATTTTTCTTTGGTCATCTAGAATTTGATATAATGATGATTGTACTTCTGAAGCTATAACTTCTGTTATTCTAATTATGTGTAGTTTTTACTCAGTTGACATATGCATCGTCATTTATCAAATAGATTCTTATCCTGGAAATGGTTCTTTTCTTTTTCTTTTTATATCTATACTCGCAAGTAATTTTGATAGTGTGTTCCCAGAAATGAATTCGATCCAATACGAAATGGACTTCTTTAATTCAGTTTGGATGCTAATGCTAAGTTAGTAACGAGAGTAGTCGATCCATATATCCAGTTTAATACAATCAATTCTAACTATGAGCACCATATTTAACTACGTGTGGAATTGACAATTTTTAGCGGGGGTTTATTAACCAGATGCGAGGTTTCAAACTTCGGTTGATAACTGGGTTTCACTCCATGCCCTATTGGACGCACGGTGAAGCCTAATTGTTGCTCTACTTCAAATATTTTTTTTTAAATATTATAATGTTATATATGTAATGATAATGATAATAATTCGTAAGATTGTTTTTTTCTTCTAATACGGTGTGCGAAGAAAATGCCTTGACTTTGGTATTGAAATAGTAGTATCAAGGATCAGTGTGCGAAGAAAATGCCTTGACTTTTTTAATAGTAGTTTGGGGTGTGGGGATTGATATATTATTATATTTGAGATTTTTTTTGCCAACTATTATTGAGATTGAAAAATATTGCATGGAGGGAAACATAATTTTCTACTAAAACACTGGTCCGGTTTGGTTGTTGAAAATGATAGGAATGGAATGAATTGAGGTGATAAATAATAAAATAGACTAAAATAATAATGACTAATTGACTCTATATAAAAAAATTTAAGAGAGTAATAATGAAGTAATAGAGAAGTGGTAATAAGGATCTACATGTATAAAGCAATATAGTTGCTTGCTATTTAGGAAATTAGCTTCTTCTACAACTTTAATGTTGACAAAACTGTATTCAGTTTTATCAATAAATTAAAATTTTATAACTCTACCAATAAGCTATTGGTTGAGGTGGTGAGCAATTTCATCTCCGTAAATAAGAGAATATAAATTCAAATCTCAAGAAGTGACGTGAAAACTTATTATATTATAAACCTCAAAAGGGTATGGATACGCTTTACTAAATAATTTTTTATAACCCTATAGAAACAATTAAATGAACAATATATAATCGTCCTTTCTACATTTAAAATAATATACGCTTCCGCAATTTTTAAGATAAAAAAAATACGCAATTTAATGTTCACTATAAGTTTAGAATTAAGATTTTTGTTCAGCAGGGCGTAGATTCATGCAAACCAGAGTTGATGGAATAATAATATATGTCAATGTGTTGTTAATATATGACAAATATTTTTTATATGAAAAAAAATCTGGATAGAAAATATTTTGATTAGAGAATTTTAAATTTATTATTAGTTAAAAATAAAGTGCCACTTCATATTAATAGTTATTTCTTTATGTCATAATTTTTTAAAGCTATGTTTAGGTTTCTTATTAATGTTGGGGATGGATGGGGAAGAAAGTTTCTTGAAATGAGAGGGGAAGGGATTTATTTTTTGAAAATTATATAAAATTCAATTCTTTATTTTTTTTTAAATTCAATTCTTTAATTAAAAAAATATTTTTACATTTAACAAATTTATAAGATTATTAGCAATGTTTATTACCGCCAGATGATTTTTATATATGGGTATTTTTTTTGTATAAATTTTTAAAAAGAGATTGAGCTCACCTACAATCTAAAGATATAGTAAAAATTTTTTTTTCTTAGACGATATTTATATCAAGTAGGGTGAGGTGTTTATTTTTGATATATATAGGTATTTTAAATACGCCACGTTACTCATAGTACCTTATCTCAGATAAATGAGCAAACCAAACGCTTAGATTCATCGATTTGGGGGCACGTGCTCAACTAAGAGAGATATGGGCAATTAGGCGCGCATTAATTGGCCGGAATTTCAACCGAGAATATGCACAGGGCCACTCGTGTGTGTGTGTTGTAGTGGATCCAAAGCGCACTTATATGTGTAATAATTAGCTTCCATAATCCCCGAAATAATCAAACGAGTCTGGTTGCCTTGTTTCATGCTTAATCATCGTAAAGCTGGCGAAAGAACATGGTGATGGTGAATATGCCAGTTCAGAGTGACGGTGTTGCCGTTATTGCTATATGTAATCCCCCCGTTAATTCCTTAACTCTTCAAGGTATGCCTACGATCTTCCAATATATAAATTTTCTCCTGTTTTTCTTCTACGTACTGATCCTAATTCTTCAAAGACATTGTAATAAGGATGTTCCAAAATACACAACTGTTATAGTTCACCTCCTTAAATAACTCATCAATTTTGTAAAATAAATTAGCACAATAGTATTGCATATATATATATATATATATGCGTGTGTTTAAAATCATTCAATTGATTTTTTTAGATAAATTAAAAAAATAAAATAAATAATATAATTACGATTAAATCAAGTACTCAAGATAAATTCATATTATATACTTATTAATCTATTAAAATTAGTTAATTAATTTTTCTATTAATTATAATTAATTAATTTATTTAATTTTTTAATTTATTTAAAAAATTTAATCGGGTCTTATATTTAGAAATTGAGATTGTATCTAATAATCTTCCTCTGTATAAATTGAACGAATTATTGAAGCACGCCTACCTACTGTATACATCGAGGTACTGCGTATTAATGGATATAATGTTAAATGGTACCATCTTGTGGAGGGCATGCTTAAAAATTAATGGGTAATTAATTTCTGACAACTGCAGGCCTTGAAGAACTAAAGAACAAATACATGGAAGCAATGGAAAGAGATGATGTGAAGGCCATTATATTATCTTGACGGGTAAAGCTATGTTGTTCATTTTTCTATTAATTACTAATTACTTTTATTGCTTGCTTCTCCTGATTTCTCAAGTTGCTAGCTAGTTTATCCTATAGAAGTTAATTAAGTCTGATAAATCATACATGCTCGACTTTCATGGTAAAATTTATATGCATTTGGCGTTATCCTTCATCCAATATGGAGGCAGAAAATAGAACCCTGTGAAATATGCATTCCTTTGTTTATCGTTTAATCTGCAAGTAAATTTTTTTGAGTGAATTACAGTTCAATCTTACCATATTTTAACTGATGGCCTTTCAATTCATATTTCTTCTTAAAAGGTGACGGTGCAAAATTCTTTGGAGATTTGGACATAAATGTGATGAGGACCATGCAGAAAACTGGTAATATTCTAAGAGAATTTGTTTCAACTTTCAAGTCCCATAATATATGTCCGACAAAAAAAAAATTCAACGTTAATTAGGCATCAATTTTAGCGAAGTCAACTTAACTGATAATACGCCCTCACTTGTAATTTTCAACTGGCCTTGCAGGTGACGTCTCAATCTCGTGATCTCGTGGTTAATGTTATTGAAGGTCTACAAGTTATTTGTTAATTAATTTGTTTAAAATTGCACAGTTCGTGACCTACGTTAAAAGTCACCTTAATATATATATATATATAAATATATATATTCTTTTGAAATGGTGACTTTAGATGGCAAGAAGCCTTCAGTCTCTGCCGTACAAGTATATGACCTTGGAGGTGGTCTTGAGTTGGCCGTGGTAATCTGTTTTTGTTTTCCCTCTCAAACGAACCATTTTCGATATCCCTTTTTCTTTGTTATAAATTTTATTCTATATATTAAATATATTATGTTATCTTTATATAATCATGTAGCAATAATAGCTAATTAAATAAGGATGTGATCATGAGCAGGCATGCAGTGGACGTGAAATGCTACACCCGAAGCAAAACTTGGTTTGCCTAATTAAGCTGACTTTTGGAGTCATTCCTGGTTGTGGAGGTATCCGTTATAAAACTAGATAAAACCCTTCGTAATACTAATATTCGTAATTAATAATTAATTAGCTCATTTTATTTTATCTTTTCTAAGGTACACAGCGTCTTCCAAGGCTAGTTGGAGCTTCCAAAGCTGTCAACATGTTGATGGTTAATCCATATGCATGCCCTTTATTTGGAGGCTACTCACTTATGGGTCCACCTCTGCTCAATGCTAAACAATATGACCAAGTAACTCTTTTAGAGGGTAAATCCATATGCATGCCCTTTATTTGGAGGCTACTCACTTATGGGGCCACCTCTGCTCAATGCTAAACAACATGACTAACTCTTTTAGAGTCCCAACACCTCAGAATAATAGGCCTAGCTAGCTTAAACTAGTTCCGTAAACTTAGACTACCAAATTCCACCAAACCGACTTGAAGAAACGTTTATTATTTGAGCAAGGAAAGAGACGTGTTTATATATATATATATATATATATATATATATATATATAGCTACCACAAATAGGCCCTGTCGTGTCTAATCTTTCTAGTAACACTGCGATCTTGTGAACCAAAGAACCCTCCACACTTAAAAATTTTAAATTTGACATATATATTGTGATTTGCATGCAGTCGTCGGAGAGCATAATGTCGGAAGAGGGGAAGGAAATAGACCCGATTGATGAAGTTGTATCAGGTCAAGAGTTATTACGAGTTTGGCGTATCTGGGCTTTGGACATAGTTGAGGGACGTAAATGCAGAACCAATTCACTCTCCAAAACTGATAAACTTGCTTCACTCTCTGATCCATATGCCCTCTTAATTCAACACACAAACTGCCATGCCCCATCACAAGGCTTGCCTTGATGCCATGAGATATGGGATTGTTTCTGGAGGTTATCATGGTCTCTTCAAGGAATATAACATATATATATATATATATATATATCACGTAGTTTCCGTTACAATACGTATAACTCGCTAGTGTTTATATATGTACTTTGCAGGAGGCAAAGTTATTCGAAGACTTGGTGCTCTCAATACTGCGAAAGCATTTTTGTGCACTTATATTTTGCTCAACGGGCGACCGCAGAGGTTGAGCTTATTTTCGGAATTTTCAAATATATAATTAATATGATATATGATATGATCTCAGTTCATATGTATATAGAACAGTAGTTCTTAGTTTTGACTTTTGAGTAAACACGATACAGGCAGCAGGCATCATTGACGTGGGACTTACGCCACGCAAAATGAAGAAGGTTGGGATGATTGGTGGCGGATTGATGGGTTCTTCTGATCTATTGCCACTGCTCTTATCTTGGCGGACATTAATGTTATACTCAAAGAAATCAATACCGAGTATCTACAAAATACTATAACAAAAATCCAAGGTTAGTGTTAATTTCATTCATTAATCTATCAGTTGAGTTCATGTACGTCGTACGACAGATATATTATCTTCTATATATGTAGCTATAATTATGTTAAAATTCTGTATTAGTAATTGTATAAGAAAGCGCGGCTCAGTGCAGAAGCCTCCAACAACGAGGTGACAAATTACATTTTTCACTTTATTAGTAATGGGGATATTGCTTTGTGCCAGCAAATCTCGAAGGACTATTGAGGAAAGGGAAGCTTGGACACGATAAGGTAGTGAAGTCTCTTTCAATGCTTAAAAGTGTGTTGGATTACTCAGGCTTCAAAGACTTGGATATGATTATTAAGGTATCTCATCTGACCTCCTGGTTCCTCATATAAATCAAACTGTATGTTGCATTGAAATTCGTTAGCTCACAGATCGAAAAGCTAATGTATCTGTCAAGATGTAGTGGAAATTAATGCGGTGGTCATGAAGGGTAATTTAGCTTCATGACTATAAAAAATTGACTATTTGTAGGCTGTTTATGAAGAATTGTCCCTAAAGCAATCAGTATTTGAAGAAGTCGAGAAGAACTGTCGTCATCACTGTATCTTGGCGTCAACCACATCTTCCATTGATTTGAATATAATCAGAAATAAGACCAGATCTCAGGATCGAATAGTGGGAGCACACTTCTTCAGGTCAGAAAACATATCCTCAATCTTTCAGAGCTATATGAAGCATACATATATATAAAGTAAAAGCGCCCCATATATCTGACATTTCTCTCGTACGTTTACAACCTAGTCCTGCTCATATCATGCGTCTCTTGGAAATCATACCGACAAAGAAAACTAGAGCACAAGTGGTTGTCGATGTTATAACAGTTGGGAAGGAGCTGAAGGAAGTACCTGTGGTTGTCAAGAAGTGCCTTGCTTTTGCTGTTAATCGCACTTTCTTCCCATACACGCAGGCTGCCTATTTCTTGGCAGATTTGGGGATTGATATCTTCAGGATTGACAAAGTAATCACCACATTTGGCATGCCAATGGGGCCTTTCCAGTTATGTATTTCTTACACTGAATCAACTAACAAAGATACACTTGATGGAATTTGTGCTTGAATCCACGTTATATATTTTTTGCAGGTTTCATGACATAACTGGATATGGAGTTGCCCAAGCTGCTTACAAAGAGATTGACAAAGGCTTCCCAGATTGTACATACATATCTCCTCCACTTGATCTTATGGTCGGCAGTGGCCGAAAAGGTGCTCATAGATTTCTTCTAGTATCCAAATTCAAGTATTAATATTGACAAAGACATGCATAAATAACAAGAATAAGCAGATAATAATAGATATATAAGACACTGTTTCATCACCATCAGGTATTTCTGATAAGCCTTGGAGTTAAATGAAACGAGATTCTTGTATTCATCATATACTTTGATAGGCAAAAGCAATGGAAAATTTGTATGGTGGCTTTTTCAAACCCTCAAATTATTTGGCAGAAAGAGCTGCAAGAGGCAAACTCTTGATAATTAAGTAGAGATACATGATTATATTCTCAAATTAATTAGATTACATATATATATAACTTTGACACTGAAATTGAAAGATATAACTCATTTTATACATTGATCAATATTGCAGAGTGATCCTGCCCCATCTCCATAACCTTCACTTCCTTGTTTGACAAAAGCTCGCATGTAGTTATATTAATTTGACTGCCTCGAGCTTTGGCATCTATGTCTATCTACCTAGCTATAATAACTCTGCTTCACACACAAGCTGCGAAACAGTACAATAATCTCGGTTCAGTGCGTTGTTTGCTTTACCACCCAACAATTGCAAGTTCCACCGCCATCATTCCAAACTTGGCCAATTTAATGACTTAATTCAAATAGAACTAAGATATATAAAGGGGGTTTCAAAATGATTGACTCGTGAAATTTGAAACTTGAATATGTGGGATACGATTCTGATCTTAAGTACCCTAAGCCAGCAAAGATGAGTGATAGGACCTCGGGTTCAGAGAGCGGTATTGGAGGGTGATGAAGAGCGGGATTTGCGTTAAGGGGCAACTGTTGCATCACATGCGTTAAGTTGACTCAGTCGAAATACATCTTCGCCCGCTATTTAAAAAAAATATATATATATTAACTAATTTAATTAATTTTTTTAATATAATTAAATTAATTTTTTTTGGGTTCAAATATATAGATTCAAATGATGAATTAAATGAATGGTTTGAATTACGAATTAATTACCATCGAAACTAGTCGTTCCACACACTTCTTTTTTTTTTTAAACAAAAAATTTTAGAAAAAGATTAACCTCACCCATGATATAAAGTAAGGCGAAATCTCCCTTCTTCCTAGATGATATTAATATCAGACAGAGTGAATCATTAATTATTCTCAGGTGTAAATCTAGATATTCAAGAGTTAGAATACTTCTTCAAACATCACGACTATAATCAAAATCAAATTATACTTCTTAAAAATCAAATACTCTCTAGATATAATAGCATGTCTAAACACCTTTATCAACTCAACCCACCACACACTTCTGGTTCAGTCACTTTGGCCTTCCCCGTGCTTCGCTTTTACTGTGGATGGAGTTGAGGTTCCACTACACGTGGAGCTGATGGACTTGGGTTTGAACTTTTTTTCCAAAAACAAATAGTTCAATTGAGTTGAAATTCTTGTGGACTAAACCCAATACGTAACATCTTTACAAAAATATAATATAATAATACCATCTAAGAAGATAAATAAATTTTACATAATTATATTTATATATGATGATTT
Source organism: Leucaena leucocephala (assembly GCA_037074615.1). Lineage (NCBI taxonomy): Eukaryota > Viridiplantae > Streptophyta > Magnoliopsida > Fabales > Fabaceae > Leucaena > Leucaena leucocephala. The sequence continues at coordinate 21,579,340 of CM073541.1, forward strand.
AAATTGAAACAGAAATTTTCGTGGGGAAAAATTGACACCAGCCTAATTAACCATCTTGACTTATCTGTTGCCAGGAGGTGTATTCGCCAATAATGATAATAACTGCTGTATTAATTAAGTCCACTTTCTACTAAGTATCGTCCATGGAAAGAGACGAGGAGAACACAAGTTACGAATTAAAATTAGCCCAAACAAAACACAAGTTACAAAATATTCAAGATAGGTATTTTAGTCTTATTAATAATTATTTGCCTTTTAATTATGATTTCAACAGCTTATTCTTCTTATATGCTTAAGCAGTTCATATTATAGTAGTATGTTTTATCACTATGATTAATCTAGAACACTCGCCCATGTATACACAAAACAGACGTCAGAAACTTATAGAAGTGAATCTTCTTTCTATGCCTTTCTGCTTCATGACGATTCACTCACAGAAGTATATTGGAGGAGATCTTAATTCATTGAGAGCGAGATCCATGATTTCTCAAAAAACGAACTGCATATGTAAGGAGCACAGTTAATTGTGTTATATATATATATATATATATATATTGGTGCGTATCTAATCAACCCTCTCATCATCATAAATAATATCCTTAATCTTCTAGATCGCACATAGGAAACATCGTTCAAATTTGACCAGAGACATGATCGACGTTCTTTACATCGATGCTGGCAAATACCTTAACATGACCGAGGATCCATAATTGATAATACCTATTCCTTCTTCGCGCTATTCGATCCATGGAACGCGACCAATTACAGACATTCCTAAAACATTACCAGCAGCAGGTTGCCTTGTCTACTTTTGGACAACCATATAATATTTACTTAATTAAATCATAAATATAAAAGTCAGTTAACTAAATCACAAGTCTAAAATATCTCTCCTTTAATTCATTCACGTTTGAATATTATCAATATAGATAGTTTAACAAAAATAATAAAAATGGGATAAAAATAAGAGTTTGATATCTTACTTTTAGGGCAAAAATAAATCCTCCAATTAGCTCCTATACCACTCATCACTTTAATTTGTTCTTGTTATTATTCATGTTAGTTACAATATATATATATATATATATATGAGTACTTAAACCATCAGATTCTAACTCTCACGAATATTTATTCGTATAAATTTTACTTGTTGAATCATCACATTTTATCTGTACAATTGATAACAACAATCAATATATAAATCTGGACACTTGAAAGTGTTGTCTTCCGCAACTTTACCAGCCATTATTCCATAGTGGAGTGGTTGGCAACCTCGTAATTATGCAACGGCGAATATCATATCGTCGTTAAAATTAATTTAGTCAGAGATCGACTTAATATTAAAAAAAATACTCCTTAACTCCTTGAAATATTACCTAATTAGAAGGTTTATTTAGTTATAAATATAAGATATATTTTTTATATTTATTAACTTTTTTTAAATTATCCCTATTGATACTCCCTTAATAATAATAAAAAAAAGAGAGAGTGAATAAGTTAAAGAATATGATTAAAGTATTTTAAAAAAAAATATATCATATTGACTATATTTTTTAATATAATTAAATTAATTAAATAGGTCCGAAAGAATAACTAAACTAAGTAATTTTAAAGAAAGTTTGTGATAACCAAAAGAAGAAAAAAGAAGACATTGAGTGGAAGGTTTAAAGAAATGTGGGTGGGGGACAAAGCCTGTCTCTCTGTCCGGTAAACCAACAATATTATTTATCCCTCTTCCTGAACTCTTCAGCGTCTCCAAAAACAAGAAACAACCCCTTCTTAAATTAGTTTACTGTTCTGAACAAATTAAGAAGCCCTAATTTTATAAATTAAAGGACCATATTTTCATGGGGAATCTCGCCTTATGTCCCATTCACAGTATTCACTCATAATTCTGGAAAACTGTTGAGCGAATCAACAGAGATTAAAGTGAAGTATTTGGTAGTACTAAAGTGAAAGATTTGTTCCTCAATAGCTTAACTTAGTAAACATACGTGCGTACACACAGGCACAGAGGCACTGCACGAAAAAGTGAATGATGCCTTCTTTCTAATATATCTTAATTCTCTAATCAATTAAAACGGAACCCAAAAGGTGGATTTGAGTTATACATACGCAACTGTTCAGATATACATATTCCAATGATCGAAATGCTCATTCTATCTGTCAAAAGTTCCAAGACCAACAATTAAAATATTCAGATGAAATTTAATTATTGGCCTCCTTTTCACCTGGGTTTCTTCGGACAAGTATATATAAATTGTTTGAATCTTTTCGTTTAGTGAAATGTCGATAAAAGTGATAGATCGATCAGACCGATCGACCTTATAATTATTTATATATCGAAGGGGTTTTGAATCAGAATCATTTGACACGTATGTATGCAAATAATCATTAAAGTTTCGTCGAAGCGAAGCTTTTAGATTAATTCCACCATATATAATCATTAAAAAAATGAAATGTCTGGGGTTAATTATGGTCATTTTTTTCGAGGGCAGGTTTTTCGGACAAGTACTGTAATTTTATTGCAGCCTTTTTTGTACACATAGATTCATACGCCTAATGATGAAATATATATAGGGCCCTCTCTTGCCACTGCTTAAGATTTATATGCGCCATTTTCTTCTCAAATTCAACCCCAATCTCAAACTCTATACTGTCATTACAACACTAGCTATAATCTTTTGAGGAAATGGACAAATATTTGTCCATAGAGCAAATCTTCTAAAATATCGTGCAAGATTTTAGGGTGAAAGTTCATACAAATTTCTGAAGCGTTTCTTGTTCTGGGATGTTTTAAATTAGTTTAATGCAGATGAAACTGAATGTTATTATCGTTGTGATCTCTCTCTCTCTCTCTCTCTATATATATATATATGCATAAGTTTTTAATATGTGAAATAAATGAATTAGACCGTATAAGTGTCAATGTCACCACAAAGAAACTTGCTCCACAATGATTTATTCCTTTGTCTGCTTTCGAAGCAAAATGTTGCTCATGCCCATATATAGTAAAGAAACTTTCAGAGGAAGTTAATTGTTGCGCATATATATACAAGTACTATTTTATCTTGAGCATTGAAAAGGAAGTATTTAATTTATTATGATGGTGATTTGATGAATCGGTTCTTTTCCTGCATTAGCGAATATTCTTCCCTCTATATAATTCCCAACACAAGCACCAAGAGAGAATTGATTAGACGTATGGGTGGAATTTTCTGGTATATATATTGGAAATGTTCGGTCCTTGTAATTGAAGTTACATGCATATTTGATCTTAATTATATTTAACTCATATGATATGTCAAATCCGGAAAGGAAAACTAAAACAAAAACATTGAATTTTGACTCATTTGATGTTTGTTAATAAAACAATGTACTTGTAAATTTTACAGTTTGTCAAAAACAGGCCAAACCATTCAATGCATATCAACGCTAATTAATTAAAAAAAAGCTAGTAATTCCTCCAATTCTTTGCATCATTAAAGTTGTCTTTGACTAATTTTGCTTAGGTCCACAAAGACAAAAATTTTCAATATCCAAATATATAGAATATAGGTGTGAAAATTGGGATAAATATTCAAGTTTATTTTGGATCACATTAAAACTTGGGTACAATGACAGAATGATAAGAAGGAAGATACCTATGCTACCTAACCCAAGAAAATTCACTGAATTTAATTGCTTGCAACGATCAGGTTCGTTTTATTTGTTACACATGCCTCTGCTAATCAAGACGTACGTACGTTATACATATACAATATAATTATTACCAATTAAAAATGTCTAATTCCGAAAACTATATATACATGCACACACAATGTATGCATAAAAAGGTACATTAATTTGGTATGAATTCGAAATAATTACACAACTTAATCACATACCAAAAATACTAACATGCAGAGTTTTCCAAAACTCTTATATTAGAGGGTGCCAACCTTATCTTCTTCCAATGGATGTGTATTGCAGATGTTCGGGTTACGTACCTCCTTCCACCTCCGTTTTACCTTCCATAAAGGGTCCTAGGGTTTCAAATTACTCAGGAGTCACACCCACTCTTGGGGTCATTTCGTGTACGACACGCACCAATGAGGACAGTTTAATGTGCAAAGAGCATGAGCACCTTTAGGCTTTTGGGTTGACAGGACGGGAACAAATTATTAAATGAAGAACCAAAAAGGGTAGAGAGCGTGAAATCAACGAGCGAGAGACTGTATCTGCTTTTTTAACCCCCGACCTTCCCAATCTAGGGTTTCTTTCGCGTCCACCAGCGCATTTATAAATGGCTGGTGATAAGAACCGCACATTCCTGACACTTGGCGCCTCATGATTGGGTCCTACTTTTGCTGTTTCTGACATTCTCTCTCTAGATTAACAATTTGTGTATGACACGATACGGCGTTTTTTAATACATCAAACAAATACATAACCTTCATCTCAGGATTAAAGATCTCACTCCCTCACTCTCTCTCTCTCGTTCTCTCCCCACCGAAACTATCAAAAACCCCTCTCCTTCTCTCTCTAGGGTTTTCGTGTCTTTCGCACCCAAAATCGTACTGGGCCAGCTGATAAATTCAACTGCTGATCCTGGCTTAATGTTGTGTCCGTCAAATTTTCCGTCTTTCGGCTTCGTTTCTCGCAAGAGGCGTTGAGAATCGGGGCAACCTGGGATTGGATCGTGGGGCTGGGTCTTCAAGTGAGTCATCCTTCTTCGAATTGTTCTTTCTTGCTCTCTGACTCTGTAGTTGGTGATTGGTTTCGCGTTGATCGGTACTAGTCCTGGATGTTGGTTTGGGGATCAGTGTACTGTTTGTGGTTGGTCCAGTTCGGCTTTTACTTTGTTTTTGTTATTTCTTTTATCTGAGTTTTGCTTTAATGCTGCTCTTTCAACTTTTTTTTTGGCTATTTGACTGCTGTCTGGATTGTTGTCCTTGTGGTGTCAGCTGATTTCGAAGTTGGTAAGAGGTGAATTATGCAGGCCGCTGAACCCTAAGGTTTTGATTGGGGGTCGGTGTGCATCGTTTTGTGATCTAAAATTCAACTTCTAAGGCGGGTTTTTGGTTATTGATTCTAATGATATGATATTTGCGTTGAAAGCAGATTAGTTTTGCGGTGAATTTACAAAACCCTAGCATATGGTTGGACTTATTAGTCACCCGCATCTATCCTTGGGTGAACCTAATTGGGTGGGTTGGCTACCTGGTTTATAGTATTATAATTTGAACGATAGATTGCTAACTTTGAGCTTCAAAATGACTGGTTTTATTGATGAGAAAGCTAGGGTTTATGTTCTCTCTTAACGCTGATGTTTATCATTTTATGTGCCCAATCACTTTGTATTCAGGTTTAGTTGGATTTATTTTACTTTAGAAGGTCTAATTAGTCTGTCTTTGGTTTTTTATTTCTTATCAGCCTTTTATAAACTCTAGTTTACTGAGAAGCCTGCTTAACCATACTCTTGGGTTTTGGTCGTTGATTATATAGATCACTGCTATTCATTGATAGCTTGACTTAATTCCTGGACTCTTTATTTTCCATTTTAAAATTTAAAATTCTAATATCTAAATTGTTTGTGAAGAGGGGGAACACTTGTGCTCCTAGCTGGAGACGGGCAAAGCATAGTGAAGAATCATTTTTAACAGCGACTCTATACTGTGACCGAGTTCATGAGATCATACATCAAGATTGATTCACTCTTTATAGACCTTACTGATTATTCCGACAAGAGTAGTGATCCAGGAAAATGTGAACATTTCTCAATGCGGTAATCCCTTATTTATTTTAATTTGGTCGGATCACGATCTTTTAATAATTTCTTAGATTGCATATATAGCTTTGTCTGATATGTTTGAATTAGGAGAATGACAATATAAGGTAGTCTTTGTCTGCCTTCATTTAGTTTATATATTATAGCTAATGCCTGGAGTTGGATTGCACCATCCTTGTTAAATGGACCATCTTGATGTATTTCTTTTAGCATTATATATGTAGTACATAGTGATTTACAACGTCCATGTTCATAAAGAATCAAATGGAACGATGCCTAAATGTACGAGTTCTAGATACTACATAGTTGTGCACAAATTTCCTTCTAGTGAATTAGGGATGTATGTTGAATTTGAACTGTTGGTACTGTTTATTTATTTTTAGATAACTTTTGGTTCTCTTTCAGAAAATATTTCGTCTCCATATCACTTTTATGTGTTGGTAACGCAGTGGATATGTATCTGATGCTCGCCAAAAAGACTGGAAATTGTGTTGGCCATTTCCAACAGACAACCACAACGAGTCTGAACAATCACCATTGCTTCCACCATTTGATGTCCCAAAATTAAGTTGTCCAAGCTGTCGGCGAGAACTTGCTTCTGAAGGCAGTCGTAAAGATGATGGAAAAGACCTCAACCGTTGTACTGCAGCTCCCAATTCTGATACTCAGCAAGCTCCAATTGCTGTCACTTTTGAGGGAAAGGAAATTGATCTTAATCATTCAACTAACCCGTGTAATGGAAACGATCATGTAGCCATTAGCAATGAGAAAGAAAATAAAGCTGAAGTTGAAGACTGCAGAATAAGTATACTCAACCTCATTTCTATAAAGTATATTGATGACTTTTTACAGTATTCTTTGCTTAATATTTCATGTTTTTGCTTCTCCAGACAAGGAGATTGGCGTGGAGGGTCTTAACCATCAGATATATAGTGTTTCATCACCAATACTTTGTGGAGGAATGAGACAGGAACAACAAACAAATAACAAAGGTAGGTTCAGTTGAAGAGCATGAAATCAGTCAAGCTGTAGCATTTTTACGATCCTTTTAATCTGAAGTGACAACTTTATATACTTATATATATAGATATATTAAAGAATTTACGATTTCAAAGACATCAACTTTTTTGGGACAGGAGGGGAAGGCAAGGAGGTTTTTGAAGTTGAGCTTGATCCGGGCAATCTCAAGTGCAAGGATAAGAGTTCTTCTGAGACTTGCAATGGAGGAAAGCCTATTGTTGCTGATAATCAATGCCCGAAAGAGACAGAAAAGGCTTGTACAGAGTTGGAGAAAGGCACCTTACTTACTGAGGCAGACAAAATAGTTGATTACACAGCAGGACTGCCTCCACCAGATTCAGTTGCTTGTCATGAAATTAAACAAGGAAGCACTGATAATTTGGTCAAAAATGAATTTCAGGATCAACATCTTGGAAAGTCAACTGGTTTGCCTCGTAAGAAACGTCGAAAGGTGCGCCTGCTAACTGACTTATTAAGTGGAAATGGTGAGATAAAAACTGAGCAAAATGCAGTACAAGAATCCCCATTTGAAGGTACTTCAATTCACCAGGGTAAGGCAAATGATCAAGGAGATTTGACCAAAATGGCTCAGAGTAGGAAACGAAAGTTTATTGTGGATGAGGAGCAGATGGTTGAGACTGAACTTGAAAACTTAAAGGAACACACAGAAACCATTGACCCTGTTTTGAATAATGGATCTGCAGATGTATTTGCAGGAGTAGGTAACCCAGATGTTGTGAAGAACAACGTGTGTAAGCCAGAAATTGAAAGAAACCATATTGTAGGTATCAAGAAGGACAAAAGGATCCAATTTGTCAACAATCACGTGATATCTGAGCCTCAGAAAGGGAAGCAAAAACAAAATCAGGACAAAATGGATTTGGCAAATGATGGGTATGCTTCTAAAACTACTTCCAAATTAGCTCCTGCTCCTGCATTCACAGAGAAAGGGATGAGTAATTTTCCTTTGCATGCTCCAAGAACAGAAAATGAGTCCAAATTTTCCAAAGGAAAAGGGAAGATGCTGCAAGTTGATCAAGATCTGCCTTCTGTTCGTTGCCGGAATAATGGCATACTAGTAGAAAATTCGTTTGCACATAAAACAGCAAAAGCAATGCCAAATATGGCTGCAACTGTTCCAAATCATTCTGCTGAAGGTTTAAGGAACGAAAAAGGTCTGGAAGAGGGACATTATCTTTCTCTGAAGAGTTATTTGGCAACACTGGATTTCAACAAAATACATATTCATCAAAATGAAAATCGGCTACCTTTCTCATCGCCTACTCAAGAAGGCACCTCTAGAGCACATCAGTTTGTAAGGAAAGAATGGGACACCAGTGTTGGAAAGCCAATCATTCCATTTGAGCGCATAACAAATGAAATTTCTGGAAAAAGAGTTCATTTAGAAGTAAGTAGCTAAGAAAAGCCCAAGTATGCTTTCTCAGTTTGAACAAGGATTAATTTCCATGACTACTAATTGCTATTATCGTTTTATGATTTTTCCTCTGTCATTTTTGTGTCGTTAAGAGTATCATGGAATTATAGTTAAAATTGATTTTGATGGTTTCCATGTCATTCCATTAGTCCTGCACCCCGCCTTAAATTTTTATGGCAATTGGTTTTTGTTGTGTGAGCTGAGCATGAGCCAGAGCTTAGTATTTTATTCTAGTATGTGCTTGTACAATTTCTTGAAACTTTGCCATTGTGAGCTTGATCCATTTTGATTTGAATAAGATGGCCACATATGAAGCTAAATTGTATATTAGTCTAATTCATTGGCAAGCAAGCTATATTTAGAATTAAGCCACATTATAGTTGCTTAACATTCTATTTAGCTGTTAATTAATAACTTATTGCTGATGTCTTGGTAGTGGCAATATTTCCTAGCGTAATGTTCTTCTATTTACGTGTTAGGAATGAACCACAGCCCATGATAATAATTTTCTTTTTGCAGGAAATTACTGATGAAAGAAACATGGAAGAAACTGCTGAAGCTCTAGAACAAGTGGGTATGTTTAACAGATACAATGATCAAACACCAGACACGGGTTCTGAGCAGGATTCAGAAGATGATGACAATGATGACGACTACGACTTTGATGACAATGACGATGACGTACCCATGGACATTGTGGATTTCATGGCTAGGTTTCAGTACTTGAGAGGTCTTCCTGATACAGAAATAGAAAAACGCTTGAAAAGGTCCAATACCAAGAGAAGAGCAAAAGTTGGCAACGGTATCAATGGGAGAGGGGAACAGAGATTATTGAAAGATAACCAGAAGGCAATGGCAAGGGGAAGACGTGGGGAAAATAGTGTGGCCATGAGAGGAAAGAATGTGAGGTGCCGTGAAGGAAACTCTTTTCATTGCTTTTCTTCATCCAAAGGCAACCCATTGAATTTGAATAGTCTCTCTCAAGCTTCTCTCTATGGGATTGAAGCTTCCCAGCCCCAAATGAAGCCATCAAGTGTATTCCATTTTTCACCCATGAGTTCCAGCCAACTTGGTAGTTCTCGAAATCATAGGTTAAACGGGATTACTGCAGAGTGTGGGTCCTCTAATCCTACTTTGCAATCACGGGGAGGATGTAGCCTACATCATACTATTTTGCCACAGGATGATAAAGTTTCTCGTGTTTGGGGATCCTTGACTCCGAATCCTGTGTCCCTAGGATATGATATTTTCAAAAACAGTGTTATTTCCCGGTGTACAAGCACCAAGGATATGCCGAAGCAGAACATGAAGAGGGATATTGACATCAACTGTATAAATTTGAATGCTGTTGACTATGAAAAGCTTAATAGGGAAAGGGTTCCTGGACCCTTGAGCAGGATGAATGCAGAGTACCTATTTTCTTGCAAACATAATGGGATCGAACCCCTTCAAAATATAAGGGAATCTCAGCACATGTATTCCAACGAGACGATACCAGCCATGCATTTACTTAATCTTATGGATGCAAGCAAGCAGTCTCGTACACCCTTCAATACAAGTGCCAATTCTCAGATGCTCAAGAGGCCCCTATATCCCGGCGATTCCCATGCTAAGTTGGAGATAGGTACTACATCTAAGGCTCCCCTTGTTGGTTCCTTGAATCGGCCATCATCTGATCGTTTTAATAAAAATTACCTATCAGAGAAACAACAACATGGCTGTTTTGGCTTTCCAACGCTTGGTGCATCCTCATCAGTTGGACAGGGTGAGAAATTCGTTGGAACTCCTAGTTTCAATGGTCGAATTCCCTCCAAGTCTGGAATGAGAGATAAGATGAATAGCTCCAGCTCAGCCATGCATAATAGAGGAAATACTCAGCAACTTAACTGGCCATATCTTGAAAAGGAAACTTCACTGCAACGTCAATTCAAAGTCCATGATGCTTGTGGAACCTCAACGCCCGCGAAAAACAGTTCTGGGTCGAACATATGCAGCATCAACAGAAACCCAGCTGATTTTAATGTGCCTTACCCGGGGAATGTATATATGATCAAAGGCGAAGACTTAAAATTTGAAGAGGCAAGTACGTCCAGAAACAGGCTCGACTTGCTTGCTCTGCATAGTTGCAGACAGCTGAAAAACTTGAAGGCGGGTAAATAGAAAGAATACAAAGAGACATTGAAATGTCGTAGAACCTGATAGGTGGTGTCTATCCAGCATGTCTTTTTTACTTTTATGTTGCTTATAGAAGTATGAAGTCTCCCTTGTAAACTCTTGTAACAGCTTTAATAATATTAAGTTATTTGGTGCCCCTATTTGTATGCTTTAACAGAATTATATTAGCCTAGCACCATGTTCTTATAGTATCTATCGCATTGTTTCCTCACACATGAGACGGACCTAAACTTCAAGTCGTTTACTGACAGACTAATGTTTGCGAGATCTTCAATCCGACTGAGTACTCACATTTACTTGTTCTTCTCCTTTGATGGAAATTACCTTTCCCTTCAATTTCCTTGAGTGGCGCAAAAATGTATAGTTCTGGTTCATATACGCCAGAATAGGTTCTCCTGAGTTTTTTTCTGGTGGGGTGATGGCCTGATGGGGCACTTATCATTAAACTAATTAAAAGTTGTAACCGTTAATTATGGTGTAATTTATTTTATTTGGTCATACCATGTTCCATGATACCAGTCAAAACTTTAAAAGATTAAGAGATCATTGAATGTGTTGATTATTGATTATCTCATTTTTTAAACTCATCAACAGTCTAATGTAGTTTCAAAGCATTATAAAGTAATCTTCAAATTGAATGCGCACACACACAAAAAGTGGGATTACGGGACACAGATTCTTCTCGAGATTTTTTTTTCAAAAAAAATAAATAGATATTTTCTTGGTCCCAATAGAGGGAAAATTATAGTGGATTGGGTGGGGACAGACACAAAGAGGAGACCTTATGGTTGTGGGCATTGGGTAGAATAATGCATAGGCAAGCGCTTCAAAGTAGGTTCTACAGTTATGAATTTTCTTTTTTCCATTTTCTCTTCCGGAATCCAAAGCCACTACCAACTTGTTTCCTTTTTTTCTTCGCATGAAATTTCTATCCCACGGTTTTATTAGACAACCCCATACCATATATTACCCTTTTAAGATTAAATTATATATACACAACTTTTATATTCGCGCGTGTGTGGTAGTGTGTACCTTTATCTTGATAAGAATAATGCTTCTTAATTATTTGTATCGCTGTCGTGTTTACGTATGACCTCACATCTTCTATTAACAACGAAAGCTACAAGGAGACTACTAAATTCGATCAGAATATATAATTAAGCCATAAGTATATTATATAATTCTTAAGAATATATAAACTGTTATGCGCAAACTGTCGGCAACAACATATTCCTTCACTTTGGCGATGAAAAAGGGGGATCGTATGTGAGAATATTGATTAGGACACAAGATATTTTGAGTTTAAAGACCTAGCTAACGTTGACGGTCGTTGAACTATACATTTTCATGTGTGTTTGTCTCCGTTAATCCGCCTGGATGCGCCAAATATATATTGCATCTAATAATTGATCGGTGTGGGTATAATAATTCACTGACAGTACTTTTGTTACGCAGAAGAATTGCTTACGTCAAATTTGGGATGATTTTTGTTGCTAAATTTAACTAGTTATAATAGATAGAGGTTGGCTATTGGCTGTGCGTTCGGAATTTAATCTCTTTTTTTTATATATATAATCATCAGTCAAGTGTCAATAGCTATGAGACTGTTAGGGTTTAGAAGCCGAATAAATAAATGGTGGAACACTGGGTTGATATAGGATTTAAAATTTATTTTCTTCTGTGGATATTTTTGAAGGAGGCAGATCCTGGCATTTTTCCATAAATTAGGAATAATATGACAGGACTATGCATGCTCAGACTCAATATATATAACAACGTTAGAAAACCGATAGTGTGCGTGTGTGTGTGTGTACACTTGTAATGTCGAACGTCTCTGACTTCTTTCTCGACATTTACTAATAGACTCTCGTAGAAGCAGATATTCCATTGTATATAGACACGAACCTGAGGCTCGTTTCTTGAAGCTATATATATAGCGAGAGTCATTAGCGATAAGCGATTCGTTTTTTTATTCTCACGCATGAACTAGTCATCATCGTGCATTTTGGCTTCCTCGTACTAATGTTTTTACCTCATCTGATCTGTGTAGATGGATATTCTAAATTATGATCTGTGTAAAGCGGAAGGAGTAAAAGGATCGTGTATATGCATGCATGTCCACAAAAATAAGAAAATAATATCTTGTACTTAAAGACAAGGATCTTGATCATTTGATGTCAATAAATAAATAAATATATATATGCATTAGTTAATTGAGATTTTCTGTTCTTTTTTTTTTGGTTGAAAGGAATATTTACTGTCTTTTATCATGCATGTGATTGTATGAATAGCCTAATCGATCTTACATGTATAATAATAAATAATAACGAGCATGTGTGGAGAGCTTACTTTGAAACATGTAATTGATGTACTAACAAAAACTCTAGTTAGTTAATTACTCCCTGATGTGTTCTTAATTATAAAAACTAAATGAGAGGTTAAATTTATTCATAAAATTATAATTACTCCGAATATATCTCTATATATAATTTTAAATATATATGTTTAGAAAAAATATTTTAAATAAACTAGCATATAATTATTATGTAATAAAATGAAGTCATATACCCTTGAGATTCTAAAGCCCGCAGCGATGCGACATGATCACGAGCGACCACCTCCCACGTGTCTCACTCTCACTTACCCTCCCCGTCAGGCCACTTTCTTCATCTGACCAAATCCCAGAAATAATTAGCTCCATCAAAACTTCCATCATACAGAATCATGTGTGTGTGTGTGGAGTGTGTGTTAGTTATATTACATGTATGTAATAATTGGTGGAACTTGTGGTATACAACGATACTTAGTTTGAACCATACCCGAAGAGGCATGGCCAGTATACAGCTACCATAATGAATGCCCTCTGTTTCGTTATTTATGCCTTCAGACACATGGCCGCCATATTGTTCCTTTCCCTCTTTCTTAATTCATAAAAGCCTTGTTTATATACTCGCAAGTAGTACGTAATTACGACCAATCAAAACTGTTTCGATAGCCAGAAATACATATGAGTACTACTATAATATCTATGTTATAAAGGAGATCGATCCATCGGAAATAGAATAGAAAACCCAGAGTCGATGTCAAACACATGATTATTATAACTTGTATATTTATTTCATCGCCTTTTCTGAAAAAGCTATATTAGTTATATTTTGCTTGATTTGTATTGTTTAATATATCAACGAGACCGGTAACATAAATGAAGCCATAATCCTTGTCACAAACGACCATGATGGAAGCGGTACATTTTGAAACTTGATATACGCGCAGCAAAGAAGAAAGAGGCAAGGTGGCGTCGTTTGTTTGTAATAGGGTTTTCCTAGCTTTTGTGAGCGAGTGTGAAGGTAATAATGTGTAAAATCTAGGATCAGGATTCTCTTTCAGATGCTGCAAACTTTTGAGAACTATCGCTGCCCTCTTTGATTGTGCATGTGGTCCCCAAACACAGATAGGCTCTTCCCCACCACCCTGAAACCCCTGTGCATACCTTTTCTTTTGAATTCAAATATATCTTTATTCACCCTCCTTCATTAACTATACTCATCATTAATCAAAGATATATACAAAATTACTTCATTAGTCACTAATTAGATCCAAAGCTAGCTAAAGTGTGTGTGTATATATATATATGGAACGAGTTCAAGATTAATTAATACTGGTTAGCTTCATTTTCAAACGAAAGAGACTCGTTTTACCCGTAGGTATTCTCATATCATCAACAGCTGTTGTCTGGAAAGTTGCAGCACAGAGCAAGTAATGGATCCCTGTACTGTGCATGTTGCAAGACCATCCTCAGAAAAATACTGACATCATGCAAATACACAAATTTCAGAATTATCTGAAACTCGACCTCATCTCCACACGTGAAACTGACACCCTCTATTTCTGAATGAATATAAAGTTACTTACACTAACACTACCTTTGCCTTCTTGTTTTCCTCCAGTTTCTTTATCATTCGAGGCTATATAATTCAGTTCCCACAGAACCACCTTATCACTGCATCTGCTAAATCTCTGCCATGTGCTACTGATACTTGCTAGTGTATAACATATCTCTACTCGACAGGCAAAAATTACATCGTCCCCAGCCTATAAATGGTTTTTCCCCCTTCAGATAATAATATTTTATGATACCTAGCGATGTGTATAATCCAAGTCATCAAACTTAGTTTTCCGTCTCTTTCAAAAACAAATAAATAGAGATGGTATTGGTATTACAGGGACAGACTTAAGCTTCCAATTTCAGATTCTAAACTTCAAGGTGACAGCCTTAAATCTCATTGTGCTGTAATCGACTTTGCCAAGTGAAGAATTCTCGCGGTCAATAATGTTCTTTTACAGTGGTACATGTATCCGTCTCTGCATTTTTAATCAGTTTGGCCTGGATTGCAGAAGAAATAAGTTGTACGATTTGATTATTGGTAAATTATGCGTGTTTTTTAAAGAGTTTATATTATACATTATATCGATCGTATTTATAGTGGAGAAAATTTGTATTCATAACCCAAATGCTGACGGTTGATATATATATATATATGGGTCGTCGATCATATACACAAATGGCTAGCAATCGCAGATTAACAAAAGATTCTTAATATTATAAACTAAGACACACTTTTGGTTGGCAACAAAAAAATATGTATATCAACAATAGTAGAAAGACTGAAGCACGAAAACAAACTTGGGGCTAATTAATTAAGCTGCGGTCAAAAATCACTTTTAACAAGAGTCTATCGTTGGCCGGAGGAGTCTCCGGCGACGATATTAAAGCCGCAGATAAAGAGTCTATCTTTCTTCTCCAGTAAGTTATGGCTGTCCGTAATCATGCAGTGTCCTCAACAGTTGGGCACCCTTCCTCCTCCCCCTCGCGCTGCATTCCCCTTGTAGTGCGAGCTCCACTGCACGCGCCACCTCTTCCGGCGGTGCCGTCTGCTGATCTCCCACCACGCCACTGTAAATAACAGCCAGAACGCCAATGGCGTACTCCTTCCAGCGTGCCCCCATCTTGCCCATCATCGTGACCATCACGGGCACCGAGAGTGCGTGGGATCTAGCCTCCTCTTGCCCCTCCGCCACCGTACACATCAACTCCAGCGCGGCCAGCGCCCTCTCCCCCGGTGGACCATCCAACTCCAGCGCTGTCTCAATCACCGCACCCACCGCCCCAGCCTCCACCGCGATGCGCCGGTTCCCTTCTGCCAAGCAGAGCGCGAACAGTATCTTCGTCGCCGGTTTTGCCCCGGTGGGATTTCTTAAATTGGAGATGATCCCACGCATCAACTCCGGGGGGCACGGAGGCTGATCTTGGGGTGGGTTAGGGACGAGGGAATGCTCAAGAAGGTGGAGGGTGGAGAGACGATCTGAGTCGGAACCGGAGCTGAGTTGGAGCTCGGAGAGATGGAAGAGTTCTTGGAGGTTGGGGCAGAGGATGGGGTGGAGCGGAGGAGACGGTGGTGGGTGATGGGTGTGAGGAGGAGTGTGCGGTTGGGGTGGAGTAGGGGCGGATGTGGGAAGAGAGAACCTCCATTGGGTGAAACTCTGAGAGGTGGCGGAAGAAGAGGAGGAGGTGGTGGAGGATTCGCATTCTGGTTTTGAAAGAAGGTGCGGAGGAGGAGGAGGAGGCGGTGGGGTAGAAGGAGTGTGGGGGAGGGGGAGGGAGGTGCCGGTGGGGCTGAGGACACTTTGAGCGCAGTGGCGAAAGAAGCCGCAGGAGAAGAGTTGAGTTTTGAGCTTGGGCTGAGGATGATGGTGGGTTTTCATAATTGTATTGCTTCAGAAAGTGGGTGTGGGAGGAAGAAGGAGGAGAATAGTGGTGGAGGGGAAGGGAGAGGCAAGAAGATGGACTTAATAGTCGTCTGTTGTAAATTGCAATGTTATGCAGCAGGTTGCCCAGCACTCCACAGTACGACCTTGTTTGTTCTTTCCTCCGATTTCCCTTCTTCTGCCGCTAACAAGCCAATGGATGAGTTAGCTGCCTCTTTCACTTTTACACTCCAATTTTTACCTATTATTTTTTCATCATCCTTATAACAAGCCAAGGTTTGACCAAAGGTATGAAAATAAGCAATACGATTATGACAAAAACATGGCCAAAAAATGGGGAGCATGGATAGCTTCTCTACATATAAAATTAATAATAAGTATAAGAAAATTGATTTATGCGATGTTGAAAAAATTTGCATGTATGATCATGTTTTTAAATAGGTTAACATTTGTCTTGATTGGCTTCCACAAGATCAAGACGTCATGATGTAAATATCGAGTCAAAGGTCAAATCGAAACCATTCCTAAAGTGCAAAGTTTTAATGGCCTTTACTGAATTCATCAGTCGTTGGGTTTGTTTTCGGCTTTAGTACCTCCTCATCGTATTAAAAAAAAATTAACTGTCACAACCCAATGTCGATTCATTGGGTTTGGCACGCTTAATGATATTCTTACTAGTTGATGTGGCATTTTAAAATTCTTTTGATCAAATATACAGCCTGCACCTTCCGCAATCTTGCATTTCCATAACACGTGACTCTATATGCGAGCCTTCGTTTCCCAGTTCTAGTTAGAATATGCGATCTTTAATTACTTTATGTTATGAGTTAGGTATATACTTTTTTTAATATAATATATATTTAATTAAATTAATTATATTAAAAAATTAATATAATATATTATTTTTAAAAATATTATATTATTTTTTTTTAATTCATTCTCTCCCTCGTTTAATTATTATTGAGATAATATCAATAATAATAATTTAAATCTTATATTAAAAATTGGGAGTGTATCGCTTTTAACTCGCATTGCATGATTACAGCTTTGGTTCGTATTTTGTTTCCATTTGAAATTCGATCATGTGTTGCTATAGAAATGCAGGCCAGGCTTTAAAATGTAGATTCGTCACAGTCAGAATCTAGAGCACCATAAGATAATTTACAGTGCATGCCATGTATATCATCACATTTTAGAGCCTCAATAAATCCTTATTCTTTCTCTGAGATATTCAATGAGTTGCCACGTAACTATAGAGAGCTATATAGATTGGTCCAGTTAATCGGAGTTTTGAATAATTAATGTTAGGGATTCTTAAAAAAGATTCAACTCATAATCTATTACTGTCTCAACTAATCATATTTATCGTTTGACAACTTGTGCAAATATTTTTCATCTAATTAAAGATTATCGATAAAGATACACAAAATTTATAAAAGGCTTAAATGTAAATCTGCACGTGGTAATCCCTTTTCCTTTCAAATTTAATCAAAGTCCCTAAAAAATAACTTATATTTTTACTTTATTCCTAAATGCGCATGCATTTGAAATAGTTATTACTTATTACAGAAAGATATAACTTTAGCTCCTAATTTTTTTTAATGATTAAATTAATCTGAACAACGTGGTTGTTAAAAAATAATATCTGATTTAAAATGAATAAAATTTGTATGAAAGTAGTCATTTAAAAAATTCCTCACCTACATTGAAATGGTGAGAATTACTTACAATACTATATATCTGCATTTTGGATATTCGTACACGGAGCTGTATAGTTAATAATAGTGACTGAAACGGGAGCTACTATTCCCAGACTTGGTTCTTCCCATGGACTCTAGAAAAAAAATGTTTACTTTCACTAGAAAAAGAAATTCACATTGTGGATCAATCTAGTTTTCCAAAATAAAGAAAAGAAAGTATAACATCGGTTTCTTGAAAAATAAATTTAACTATAAATCAAAGTTACTTGAATCGAGCGATTTACTGATTCGGGTCGGAGATAAATTTTGTTGTTTCTCTTGCAGGCTATACCCCCACTGTGCACTTCCCGCGCAATCGCAAAATCCATCGGGTCGTCGATCACGTGATTGAAAAAGGAAATTTTTTTTCTCCTGTCAGCCTCTTTTGTGATGGGGAAAAACTAAAAGATGTCCTGTCAGGTTCCCCCGTCTGCTTCCTTTTTATATTTTCTTTCTGGGGTTCAAGTTTTTTAAGTTTTCGCTTCAGATCTCAAATTCGTCAATCGCATTTTCTTTGCTTCGTCAAGCTTTACACGGGTCCCTCCAGCAAAGTCTAGTCGCCGTAGAACTTCACCGCTGCCTCTCAGAGCTTGGTGTTGAGTATTACTTGCCTGCTAAGTTCGAAGAATAGCACTAGAAGTTGGTTTCATTCTTCTCTGCTTGGCTGCGGTTTTGGTGAGTGCAGTAGGTTGTGTAGTGAATGTTATGGCGATGCAAAATCTATCTTGGACACTATTATCTTAATAGTGGGCTTCTGTTATGCTTGGAATGCTTTTTCCGAACATTTTCCCTGTTTAGTTCTTCATTTTAGATCAGGGAATCAGTATAATCGTTTAGGTACTCAATATCAAATTCGGGGTATGCCCAAGTAGCCGCATTATGAAAATGGTGCTGGGATTGTAGTTAGATAAATCGATTTAATCCAGAGGGTACAGTATATTGGAACGGATTTCTCTCTTAACAATGTTCTGAGAGGACTAACTTATGATATATTGAGGAAGCGTTACGAAAATTGCATTTTTAATCTGACATGCTCTCCACTGAGTTCGACTTTTATAAGGTTCATTGCAGCTTTACTTGTTACCGTGCTGGGTGAATCATGGTTTCCTAACATTCTCGGCAGACACATAGTAGCCATGACAGCAGCTGTTTTTTCATGGGAAGGGCTGGAAGTTTATGATCGAAATAGACCATTGTCTTCTTTAATTGTTATCTGCCCCCCTACTACAAGGATCCATTTACTCTTATGAACTAAGCGTTGACTTGGATTTATTTTGATGGCATCCATTAGAAGAACCCTGTCTCCAGTGCCTCGAGCTGGAGCTGTGGCACTTGGAGAAGTCTGTTCAGTAGGTTCGCCATTGTCACCGTCCACTGGATTGTCAACTCCAGCTGTCAGCCCATTGGATTCCCGTGCATTCGTTCTTGGTGTTTTTTCACCAAGGTCTTTGAGGGCTTTTGAGAGCTCAAAGTCAAAGGGCCAGCTTTGGAGGAAGGTGCTCTTCCATTTCTTTATTTGTTTCATGTTTGGGCTTTCTATTGGATTGACCCCACTTGCTTCAATGAACTTGTCCCGGAATCTCTTGCCAAAGCATCGAGCCTTCTCTTTTGAGGTGGTATCTTCTGTTGGAAATTTTCAGCCATATGATGATGTGAAGATAAATGCGACACAGTCAACCAATGGGGCCATGAAGTTTAATGCTACTTTGGACTCAACTTTAAAGGAACGGGAGTTAATAGGCAGGATAGCACATAATATATCTGCTAGCCAATTACTCAATGTGAAACCACCTTTGGAGTCTCAGAAGCTTCTTATTATTGTGACCACAACATACAATCAACCACTTCAAGCATATTACTTGAGTCGCTTGGCGTATACACTAAAATTGGTTCCACCTCCTTTTTTGTGGATTGTTGTTGAGCTGACTTCCCAATCTGAAGAAACAGCTGATATGTTGAGGAGTAGTGGAGTCATGTACAGACATCTTGTTTGCAAAGCAAATCTAACCAACACAAGTGATAGGAGCATTCTTCAAAGAAATGTTGCACTAGCTCATATTGAAACTCATCATCTAAATGGAATTGTTTACTTTGCAGATGATCATAACATCTACTCAACTGAACTGTTTCAGCAAATGAGAGAAATAAGGTGTTTTCAAATAGTTTTTTGAACTTCACATCTTTATATTGCCTCTTATTCTTTTTTCAAGTATAAGTAGCTGGTTCTAGTTTTTATCGTTTGTCCGATATGTTGTGTTAGTTTAATCGGGGCAACACGGAATAATAGCAAATATAGGTATATCTGAATAAATTGAATTGTTATTTGTACGACGACTTACGGAACATTAAAATACTTACTAGGTGTTTAAGGGTTAGTTTGAAATTCCAGGCCTTTATTGAGTGAGTATCATGTTTGAATCTTTTATGAAGTTTGGGAAAGACTACCTATTTACTTATGTTCAATCAGAACCCTAGAAAATGGGATTTTTTCCCTCTTAATTTGAATACCACCATTGGCAATCAAATTACCAGCCATGGTTGCAATCATTTTGATAGAGGTCCGTCACACATCAATCTGTCAGGCTTATGACTGGATTCCCCTGTTCATTGATTGAAAACCTCTTGTCCAGGCATTAGACCTGAGAGGAGGATGGTTTCTGCCCCAAATTACTTGCCAAAATGATTTGCCTTGACCCTTTTTGGGCGAAATCTCCAAGGAAAGATTTAATTTCAAAAGTACCCCGAACATGATTGCAATAATAGATGTGAGGTTTGATTTTATAATGTAGAATAACAACCAAGAGGGTATTCCTTATTAGTTTTTTCCCCTCTTCTCACCTTATAACAATTAGATTATCAAATCTCGCTTCCATCCATAAGAATATCTAGTTGATATTCCGACAACCTCAGGACATTTTAGAGTAACAGTCCCTATGCTGAGATGTGCGGGAATCTTGGATGTCTCGTGTTTTGTTGGGAAGAAGAGTTCCACAATTTGTTGCTTGCTAGCGACTTAGTGGAGGCTGTCAATAAATCAAAAGTGATAATGTCACGGGATGTCCAATGGAAAACTTGAGGGAACATATCACAGGTTTCCTTGCAGAGTAGTGGAACATTGTGTTCAATCTTTTTTGCAGTGAAGCAAATAAGTGTTCAGATTGGCTTGGTAGATCAATGCATGGCCTTGATACTCATTTCTTCACTTTTAACGATACCTCCCTTAGGTTGTAGGGTTTTGATTGATTGGATAAACGCAGCGTATAGTACTCACTACTTTTCTGTTATGCATGGTTTTCACACCCTTTTATTTTTTCTTAAAAGAAAGGCGTACAAGTCCCTTTCTACTCATTGAGTTGTCTCTAGGTGCATGTCCTGAAATTGAAATGAAGTGTTTCATGCACAAGTTGATGTTTCTGAGAAAATAACACTACAAGCTCTTCTTTTCATTAATGCTGTCAAAATTTCTTGATTCCTAAATGACAGACGAAATAGGAAATTCAAGCTCAGGAAACCCAGTAAGAAATGATATAGAGAAAAGGAAAATGCTATGTTCAAAGAGAAAGTGGAATAACCTTCCTCGTATTAAAGGTGCTCGATGTCCTTGGTGATGTTGTAGGAAAACATAATATCCATGCCTTTCAATGATGTTCTGATCACGGTATTTTTGAGGGGGCTTTCGTCTGAGATTTCCTAATAAATTGGGCTGCTTTGCCGCATGTTTGATCACTATTTTCTCCACACTGTTTTTCAAGGCTTTCCCCCCTCTTTTTTCTTCTGGAGGATATCTCGTTTCCCTACTTTGTGTTTCTCTTAATTCTTGAAGAAGTTCCTTTTTCTATCCAAAAGAGGGGGGGGGGGGGGAACTTCGCATATCAGCATTGTTTTAGGTGGTTATGGGTTTCTCTTTTAATTGATACAGCAGGCGGACTAATTATAATTTATTTTTTCTTAATAATTGACGTTATCCTCCCTATTATTAATATCGTCTGTCATACAAATGACTTTCCTTTCAACCACATCAGCTGTTGCACTGCCTATCCTCTGCTGCTCTTCAGTAAACTTTGTTTACGACATTCTCATGACTTGATCTCTGATAGAGCTTGTTACAACAGGTTCTCTGTGCTGCTTCAAAGAAATAATATTGGTTGTGTTTATTTTCTCTTTAGCCAAAGAATAATATCATATTTAATGATAAAAATAATCGTAATGGTGACAGTAATGAAAAGATTTATGATTCACTCTTCACAATCAAAAGAAAAGACTAAGTTGGCTGAAGAAAAGCTGTCTTAAAAAATAATCTATAATATAATTTCCTGAAGAGTAGCTCCTCCCCACAGCCCAAAAAAAAACAAAAAAGAAAAAGAAATACATCACTTATTTTTAGTTTTTGCAATACTTACTTTACTTCAGACATTATGGATAGTGATTTGTGCAGGCGATTTGGAACGTGGACTGTTGCCAAACTATCAGGAGGCAAATATAGCATGGTACTGCAAGGACCCGTCTGTAATGGAAATAAAGTACTCGGGTGGCACACAAGTGAATCAGAAGGAACATCTCAAAGATTTCATGCTGAAATGTCAGGTTTTGCATTTAATAGTACCATACTATGCTCATGCTGAAATGTCAGGTTTTGCATTTAATAGTACCATACTATGGGATCCAAAGAAATGGCACCGCCCCACTCTTGAACCTATCCGGCAGCTCGACACAGTGAAGGAAGATTATCGGGTTAGTATTTGTTATACTCTGGGTTATCTTCTAGTATTCCGATCCATCATTAACTATACCACTTTCTATATTCGTTTCAAGTCTTCAAATTGCATCCCGAAGATTTTTGGTGTCCGGTCATGGGTTATTTACTGTTCAAAATGCCCTCATATTATGGCTCTTCCTTTCTCATATTATTGCCATTTGGAATGTCATATGCAGGTCAGCACATTCATTGAGCAGGTTGTGGAAGATGAAATCCAAATGGAAGGCTTAATGAACAACTGCTCCAGAATTATGGTTTGGCATATTGATCTTGAATCTACTATTTCCTTCTATCCTCAGAAATGGATTATTAAGAATAACCTAGATGCCATTGTTCCTCTGACTTGACGTTGAGACATTCTATATATGCAAGTGGTGTATATATACTTATGAAACCTTCATAATTGTAATGATCCTTCTATTTCCATTTGATTATAACAGCTGCTCGTTATTTTGGTGACGTTTTATAACCGGAGGTATATGTTTGTTAGATTATTCGTAAGATGTACTGAACTTTTCTCCTCATTGAAGAAAGACACGACGTAGGAATACTTGCTCCTATCAAGCAACCTGTCTCAGAAGAATCTCCCTGTTTCAAATTGCTTGAAGAAGAAAAAAGTTAGATGCAGCACATCAATGGATGCTAATTCTGGACATGAATCCCTTTTCCACATAAGAGCTTTTTTGTCGTTTTGGAATTTTGGTCTTCTTTTTCTCTTGAAATATTACAGATGATTTCAGAATGACCACCAAACTGATTTCTTAAATGAGCTTTCTCGTTTGCAAGGCATTTGCTTTGCTTGCATGGAAGCAAAAGTCCGCTAGAAGCTATCCCTCTCCTAAACTTTCTCAAGAAGAGGATCTATTTTTTTAATGCCCAGAACACCTTTAAACAGGAACTATGTCGCCGAATAAAATGCTTCCTAGTTGGCTTGATTTTCCTCTGTACAAACTGCCAAGAGTCGGTAGGTGGTTGATACCTATTCGAAGCATAGAATGTAAGAGAGTAACTTCTTGTCTGTTTCCATTTCTCTGAACTACTTTGACTCCCTTTAATGTCCCAGATATGTTACCCAACATAGAACTCATCCTCCTCGCGCTTCTCCATGGCTCTCTCATAGCCTGTGTGCTTCTCGTAGCAATCTTCATCATCTTAGTGTGTCTTCTCGCAGCTTTCTCCTTCGGACTCTTGCTGGTTCTAGTATTGGATTTGCACGATTTTTCCTCAGTGGTTTGTGTGTACTCAGAAATGGTGAAAGATGATGTTAAATTGGGCATCGTTTTAGTTTCCTCTTACCTAATGTATCGAGCTGTTGGATTTGTTCTGGATTCAAGACCTTGGCTTAAGAGCAAGGCCAAAGAATTCAAAGGCAAAAGCATGACACGACATCGTGTAGTCTTATTCGTTTCTTGAAGATTGACTCATCTCAACATCTAGGGTTTCTTCAGAGCGCTTAAGCCGTGACATGCAGCGCTGTTTCTGAAGAGCAGGATGGGGATGGCCAGCGTTACCTCGCGTATTCTTTTCCGGCTTCGATTGTACATTACCACGTTACCTGTTTATATGTTTATTCAATAATTTCTTTTACATATGATGCCTTGATGCAATTAAAAATCAATAAAATTGTCATTTCACTCACATCCGATTTTTATTTTATGATAAAGTATTATTATTATTATTATTCTATAACATTTTGTTGGCCATCACGTAATTTTCTTCTTAGGCTTTTTCAAATCAAATCTTACCACGAGTCCATAACATATTTTGAGACAGGAACTTATGTTATTGATATTGTTTTTTACCAAAAAATATTTATAAATTTAACAATTTTTCAAAAAGAATTCTAAGATGGAAAATTGGAAATTATAATTATATATCTACTTGTCGGCCGTGTCAGATTTACCCGCCACCACGCTTAGCCATCTGTCATGTGGCTGAGGGAACTCGGTGTGGTACGCCGCTTCCTCCCCGCCAAGAACACTAATGCCACGTTTAGGGCCCCGCTATAATTGCGTTTTGAATTTGATCGCCTGTCTCAAGGGTCTCCTTTAGTGGTAGAGTTCGATGGAATCGAAGCTGTACTCTCGGTGCCACCCTCTATATTTCTCTCCAAATTTCGGTTTTTCTAAAGTCGATCTTACTGCAAATGTTAAACTCCCTCAAACTTCAAATAACGGACTTCGCCGGCGTTCTCTGAAGCTTGACTTTCGATCTATTTCGCGATTTGTTGCTTACAATTCGGTATTGGTTGAGGATTCGAGTGGGTCCTCGACTATTGAAAAGGGAGATGAGGACGAAGCTTTGGCTTCTGCGAGACCTACTTACGTGCCCACACCTCCCAATCGAGCGCTCCGGACTCCACACAGTGGGTATGTCACGTGTTAATCAGATTGAGTTTGGTGGTTAATTTGTTGTGTATTGATTCCTTTGTGTTTCTCGTTTTCTGGGTTAGTTACCATTTTGATGGGACTACACGGACATTCTTTGAAGGTTGGTACTTCAAGGTGTCGATTCCGGAACGGAGGCAGTCCTTTTGCTTTATGTATTCTGTGGAAAGTCCTGCATTTACTAAGAAATTGTCGCAACTAGAAGTAGCACAATACGGATCGAGATTTACGGGAGCTGGGGCTCAAATTCTCGGTGCTGATGACAAGTACATTTGCCAATACTCTGAAGAATCACAAAACTTCTGGGGAAGTAAGAATTTACGTTTTATATTGTCAAGTTGGACTTTTGTTTTCAGTTTTCCCCTCGAAGGCTCGTGATTTTAATTTTAAAATTATGAAATTCGTCTTCGTTGGACGGGTTATTTTCTACGGATTGTAACTTGATATACACATATGCTTATTGCTTAGGTAGGCACGAGCTCATTCTGGGGAACACTTTCGCGGCGAAACAAAACTTGAGACCTCCGAACTCAGAGGTTCCGCCTCAGGTTTAAACCGCACCTTTAATATAAACTTTTCCACGCCTGATGTTACGGGCCTCTCGGGTTACATATTACTTATAAGTGTCTTTTTTTTCCGGCCAAATATTTATAAATGTCTGGGAATTACAGCTACAGGCAGATTGTTGATGATGTCCTGAGTCATAACCATATTATTAGATCAAAAGTAGGTTTCTTTTTAAGTCATATTCTTTCTTTTACACTTGTATTGGCTCATATTGCTTAGGATTTTGAAAAAAGGGTGTCAGAAGGTTTTCAAGTTACTCCACTCTGGCATCAAGGTTTCATCCGTGATGATGGAAGGTAGGAATTAAATCTCCTCTTGGCAATTTCTCTCTAGTTATATGTGTTGCCTGACTTAAATTTATAAATCTAGGTCAGATTATGTAGAAACAGTGAAAACTGCTCGTTGGGAGTATAGCACACGCCCAGTTTACGGTTGGGGTGATGTGGGTTCTGCACAGAAGTCTACTGCTGGGTGGCTTGCAGCTTTTCCTATATTTGAACCACATTGGCAAATATGCATGGCTGGTGGACTTTCTACGGGTATGTTCTACTTGTCTATCTGTTGGCTTTTATTAGTTTTGTTCTCTCTCATGTGTTTAAAATTTTTATCTCAGGATGGATAGAGTGGGACGGTGAAATGTATGAGTTTGATAATGCCCCATCTTATTCAGAAAAGAACTGGGGTGGAGGATTCCCAAGAAAATGGTTTTGGGTAAAAGTCTATTCCTCTATTAAAATATCTAGGAGTAGTGTTCATTTGTGCATTCATTCCATGGTTTTGGGTATGAAACTTCAATTATAGCTGGTTATATGTAAATTTCTAACTTTTTTCTTTTGATCAAAATAGTGTGCTTAGAATGCATTGTCTCTTCACTTTTTTCTGGTTGATAAATAAATACGAGTGAATGATCTGAGGCAAGAATGGTAATTATAGAAGCTTTCACACTTCAAGAGATGGAATTCTTTTGATGCTTATGTAACATGGAATATGGAATTACATACTATACTTCAGGTTAATGGAATTAAGACCTCTTTATCATGGTTCTATATGTCTACTATAACTCTTTGCCAAAGTATTGCGGTTATTATATCGACTTTTTTTTTGTTATCAATTTATGAACGACTAGGTATATTTGTTTGTGAATGCAAGTTGTTGATGTCTTTTGCAGGTGCAGTGTAATGTTTTTGAGGGTGCTAGTGAAGAAATTGCCCTCACTGCTGCTGGTGGGTTGAGGCAAATTCCTGGACTTACTAAGAGTTTTGAAAATGCTGCATTGGTAACTTGCTAGAGCATTACTTTATAAATAAATATGGATCTTTTATTTTCTTTGTTTGTTTATTGAATTTTATGTACAGTAACAACTTACGCTTGACATAAATGATTATGTTAATGAGGTTGATTGGAGGACGTTAAAGGTGACAAGGGCATATATTTACTTTTTATCACTCTTGCTTAAAGAAGGAAACACCAACTCTTTTGATGTCTAGAATTGTACATAGATGCATTAATGACATTTGTGGAAACATTTGCGTTCCGCTTTTAGTTGGTTGAGTCGTGGCTTTGGTTTTTTATGGCCTTTTTGGGTTAGTATTTAATTTGAGAAAAAGAGACGTAAATGGTTGGTATCTCTTGTGAAATATTTTTACCTTCATTAGTCAAGGTCAAAATACTCATGAATATTGATTCTCTCATCAGACCATTCATTTGCCTATTTTTCGTCTTGTTTAGTTCACTAAGTTTAAATCATCTTCTGTGCATTTTTCTTAAATCTTGTAATATTTATTGTTCCAAACTGGTGCAGATTGGAGTTCACTATGGTGGGACTTTTTATGAATTTGTCCCATGGAATGGTGTTGTTAACTGGGAAATTGCTCCTTGGGGTTATTGGTTTATGTCGGCAGACAATGGGAGACATGTGGTAAATTTTCTCTATATTATCATTAATTGCTTTTTCTCTTTTGGAAAGGGGACAAAAATCTTTAAATTTTATTAATGACCCCTCACTTATAGTGGAGGAATGCTGTAGTTACAAAGTTGGCCAAAACAGCTGTTACATCAAGAAAATAGAGACCTAGACCTACTGACAAACTACAAAAACCAGGAACAAGAAAGGAACAACGGAACCAAAAAAAATTACAGATAAGATCTTGGCATCTAACACTTTTCTAAAAATTTGGGAGGCCAGTCCCATCGATACCAATAAACTCTTCAACGGGAGGATGAAGCATATTAAACTCGTTGAACATCTCATTTTATTCCTCATTCTTGCTCTCTAGGCAGATAGTCAGTTGGTTGATTTCCTTCCCTCGATTGGTATGTAATTGTGAAGTTAGTCTTGTGTGGCAACTTTTCTAGTTAATCCTAGTAGTCCCACAGCTCTTACGTTCTGCATTCACCTTTGTTCACCCATAGTGGTAGGAGCTCGAACTCACATTCTTTTTGTCACATTGTTAGTGGTCCAACGTCAAAGAGAGAATCCACTAACAAGGGCTCTAAGTTCAGCTAAGTTATTGATGCCCATACCATAGTATGAAGAGAAACTGGAAATGAAAAGGTCATTATTAAAACCATTTTCTAAAAGGGCATTATTATTTGTTGGTGTTGGTGTTAGGAATATGTTTTATATGTTTGATGATAACCAGAAAAGAGAACCGGTAATTGATGTAAGCTTACATGATAGCTCCTTCAAATTATAAACCCGCAGTAATGAATATTCTCTGGTTATTCTGTGACACTAGATCTCTCTCACATAATACTTCAGAATTTTTCCGCCTCTCTTTTCTGTCTATTAATTGAACTCTTCAGAGTTTCTGTGGAATGGTCAATTTTTGTTCTTTGACGGACTGGGAGAAACCAAGTATATGGGCCTCTTTTGATTGACAGATACAATGTCTTATGTTTTGGCAGGTTGAATTAGAGGCAACAACAGAGGATCCAGGCACCGTATTGCGTGCTCCAACAGTAGAAGCTGGTTTTACCCAAGCTTGTAAAGATACATGTTATGGTATGCTAAAATTACAAATGTGGGAAAGAAGATATGATGGCAGCAAGGGAAAGGTGTTTTCTTATTCATACTTGATGAGATATATTTTGGATTTTGTTTGAATTCTCGGTCTCTAATTTGAAGTAATTGCCTTACTATCAACTAAGACCGAAATTATTGTTAGACTGTTATAGGAACTCTGCTAGGTTCCTGATTTATTTATAGAAATCTTAATACTGAAACATGCACGATGGAGAGGCACTAATATGTACGTGCAGTCTGATAACTTTTTTAACTGATCTCTCTTGAAACTATTCCGTTAGATGGTTTCTGAAGAAATCGAAATTACAAATACAAATTTTTGCCTAGTTGACGGTCTCCCTTCTCAGAAACTTGGATCTACAATTTGACACCGGTCTACAGGTCTACCCATGTGAAAATCTGAACAAAGGAATCAGAGAATGGATGATATTTTGACTAAAATTCTCTGAATCAACCCCTCTTGTGGTGCATGTGCACTTGTATGTTCTCACATGTCAATGTGTGCATGCGTCTCTGTTGGCTAGAACTTTAACTAAGGCTACTTTGCTATTAGGCTCCGGTGTTTCTTACATCTCTACTATTTCTGACAGATTTCAAAGTTTATGGGATGTTAGGTGTAAGAGATCTAATAAAAGGATACAAGGATTGTTCTCATACAAGATAACATGAAGCAAGTAACTTAAGCTTCAAAGTTCAGTGTTTCGCATGAAGATATTGCATACGGTTTTCAAATACAAATGTATCGAGTTAATCTTCCGTGTCACATCTTGCTTTGGCACTGAAAAATGTTTGAATTGATTAAATTTTGCATGATGAGGATTTCGGATGTTCTCTATTAAGTAGCAGTATCATTTAATCTTTTTGGAGCATTCTCGTGATTTCTGAGAGTCGTTGGTGAATTGCAGAAAGTGTTGGATGTGACAAGTAATATGGCGGCTGTAGAAGTTGGAGGAGGCCCGTGGTTCAACACATGGAAGGGCCAGACTTCAACTCCAGAAATCGTTAGACGCGCCATTGGATTGCCGGTGGACGTTGATGGCATTTTTAATGTGGTTCCTTTTTTAAAACCACCAGGCCTGTAGCCAACTGGTCTGGTTTCTTCCCCCTTTTCTCTCCTTGTTACTAAAATTTTCTGGGATACGATTTAGAGGTCTTCTAAACTTTCCCCTGTTTCACGCTGGTATTTTGAGTGGCATCATGGGGTTCTCTACAGGGAAGTGAATAAAAGACTTTAGTTCGGGTTAAAAAATGTCAAATATTTGTTTTTAACATTTACTCCCTTCCTTACTTTTTATAAGGCCATGTTAACTACTTTCTTATAATTAAGGAAATTAGTGGAAGTTAATTAAATGTTAAATTTTTTTAATATTTTCTAAAATTACCTTTTGATTGTTATAAGTATAACCCTTTGGGGAGAGATGGTGAAAAATGAAAAATCCATTATAAAGAGATGAGCGTATTTAATTTAGAGATCTGTTATAAATGTCTCATTAAATTTTTTGTAAAGGGTCAAGTGGGGTCTTAAGAATAAGACTGAAGGGTGCATGATGATACTAAGAATCGGATCTGGCCAACGGGTTAGACGAGGAAATTAGTAAACTAATCACTGGCTCAATCCGATCCAATGAATGGAGTGAACCGTCCTAAAAGCAACGGTCAGAATTGGAAATTTTGGTAATTCGACCAATTAATTATTTTGGATTTTTTTTAATTTAAATTATTCGATGTAAGCGTGCTTATATCTAAGAAGTTTTTGCCTTTTTGGGAAAGAGAAGGGGTGCGGATGAACAAATAAGTAAAAAAAACATGATTATAAAGTTAGTTATTATAATATAATTTTTTTAAAATATTTTAATTATTTTAAGTATTCTAATTATTTTTTAACTTATTTTTTTATTTGATTATTATTGAGAGAATATTAATAATGATAATTTAAAAAAATTAATAAATTTTAAAAATAAATTTTATATTTAAAATAAAAATTAATTTAATAATTAAGGCTAAAAAGTGTTAAAAATTATAAATTATAAAATAAGTATGTATATTATAAATATTTTGTATGTCATAGTAGTATGTAATTAAAAATACATTAATTTAATTACGTTTAATTTGGTTCTATCATGAAGTGACTACTGAACCAATGAATCAAACATAAGAAGGGATAAAATGAATTGACTAGTGAACCAATGAATCCATTCGCGTGTCAGAGTTATGGCCACTCCACTCTCACCGCCTTGCAACCACACAGTTCATGGATTCTCTTGATCTTTTGCATTGAGGCTTCAAATCTCAAGATATAAACGACAAGAACAAATTTGACAGATTGTCCCAAGTTTCAAAACAAATCCTCCTGAAAGTCAACGAGCTCATAACGCTGGAGGGATTCCCAAGTGACAAGAAATTTCATGTCATTCACGATTCGTATACCAAACTAGACAAAGAGTGGTATTAGTAGAGTCTAGGACAAACATTAGTGGTATTGCCACACTAAGGTTCTGGGCCTTTCTTCTTCCTGTAATCAAGCTTTGTTCTTGCTTTCTTATTAGGAAAAAGAGGATAATAAAAATATAAAAAAAAATCATATAAAAAATTGTAAGTGAGTTTAATATCAGTTGTCCACTAAAATTAAAGTATAACCTTATGATTTAAAGAACGCTTACAAGTGACTTATAAGATCACTTATTAAATAAACTCTCATGACAGCAACGAAAATTAAACTCGCGTCTTTGTAGGATACAAATCTATTTTTTTTATTACTCACCCAATTTACTGGAACTTTTCCCCGACTACATCCAGATTAGACCTGCGTCGTGCACCTGGCTATGGTGGGTGAGTCTCCCAATGGAGATTTTCTACATACGCCAATGCTATAATTTGAGACCTTACTTAAACTATATCGAGCCGTTTACCACCCAAACTAAGGATACAAATCTGTACCATATAAAAATATAAAATTGATAGCTCTTTGGACTTGGCCCATGTCTACCCAAAGACAAATACTCCTGCCTTTAAAAGTTACACTTTGAATTTTTCTAAAAATTTAATTCACTTTTTATTTTTATTTTTATCTTCAATTAATTATATGTCTCTTCTTTCTTTTTTTGCCAAAGTTTTTCCCACTCAATATATGTTGTCTCTTATCTCACTTATTCTCTCTCTCCCACTCTTTTCATAAATAAGGTTTTTTTAGGAAATAAGTTATACTTTTTACAGATTTAATTTATTTTTCTATTTTTATTCCCAAATAATTATGTCCCTCTCTTCTCTTTTTATTTTTCCTATTTTTTCTCATTCTCTCTCTCTAAATAAAGGCCTTTCAAAAAATACTTGTAAGTTATATTTTTAGATATTTATTGCCTTTAATCAATGTTAGCTAATTTTTAATCTGCTTAATTAGATTATCTATATCTTATAAGAAAGAATAGGAAATACCAATAAATGTTGGTTCAGTCTTACTGCCGATATGATAATCTTATTAGTAAGTGATTTATATATATTTTTATAAATATTTTTTGAATCTGAGATATATCTTAGTTCTATAGTCGCAACTCACTTTTGTATGTATACATATAAAAGAAAGAAGAGAGAATAATAAAATAGATTTGTCATCCCTGAGCGGATCTCATGATGGGCCCTAGTATGTGTACAGCTGTGATATATACAAGCAATAAAGAATAATAAAGCCCATAATAAATTTGGGCCTTATACATATGTTAAATACTTAGTGGGCTTTGTCTCAACAGCACGTGAAGATAGTACATTCACTCCCAAACACAGTCTGTTTAAAAAAAAAATTCCTAACTCTTAAATATTTAAATTTATACGTGAAGATAATTAATAACTCATCATATCTAATATTGATATCGCCTTAAAAAAAAAGATTTTGTCTTACTTTTAAATTGTTAGTGAGCCCAACTTTTTTCTAAAAAGTTTTATTACCAAAAAAAAAAAAATCATCACCGCTACTGTTGATTATTGTAAAGCAAACAAAGCAGAAGGCTTTAAGCACGTTGCATTGTGGACTTGTGGTCCGTATTTGCCCCATCCTAGGTTGCCCTCTTTTATTTTATTTTTTATCTTTTAATTGCCTATCCAATTCACCAGAGCTTTACCTCGATTACATTTGGATCCGACCCGTGTCGCGCACCTGGCTATAGTGGGTAAGTCTCCCAACGAAAATTTTTTGTATACGCCAAGGCTCGAACTTGAGACCTCGCTTAAGCGATACCGAGCCGCTTACTACTCGAACCAACCCCTGTTGGTAGGCTGCCCTCTTTTAGTTTGATGGGATATCCCTTTGCCACATAAAAATATCGCACGTTCTTCATTTTTTTTTGTTATAATTTAAAAATAAAATAGACTCATCCACGATCTAAGGGCATGGCAAAATCTCTCTTTCTAGACGATATCAATGTCCGGCACATTCTTCATAATTTGACTATAAGAAAGAAAGATCAACCGACATGTTTGTATTCATGCGATCAAAATTCATGTTATTGTTGTTCGTTCACACGTAGGTTCACATAAATGGTCAAGAATTTGGAAGGAAATTCTTATCTTTATCTATACATATATGGTTTCAAATTTCTCTAAACTATCGTTAGTGCATATTTCTCTCATGGGGACAAAGCAGTTGAGGAGTTTGTGACCCTGCAGAATAGTATTTAATCAGGCTCTATTGTATCCTTGCATATTAATTAGGGGCATAATCGTAACTGAGAGGGTGTCTCCTTATCCCTACTACTATCCCATATGTAGTACCCCCTTCAACTCTATATATAAAAGCCAATTGATGAGCTACGATAAGGAAGCCTATTAATTAATACTAAGGATA
The DNA here is from genome assembly GCA_037074615.1 of Leucaena leucocephala. Taxonomy (NCBI): domain Eukaryota; kingdom Viridiplantae; phylum Streptophyta; class Magnoliopsida; order Fabales; family Fabaceae; genus Leucaena; species Leucaena leucocephala. Next base: position 21,612,814 of record CM073541.1, read on the forward strand.
TTATTGAAAACAAACAAACATTAATTATTGCTTCATATATTTTAAAAATCCGCTATGTTCCATCTCGTTTTTGCAGCTTAAGCATCACTTTCACAAAGTGAACCCACCTTTGGACAATTTCTAAAAATATTGCTGTGTATAAAATGTAAAGCAATATGTAATACTAGCATGTTCTCTTCCCATTTTACCCATATTTTTCTCGTTTTTATAAGGATTATTGGTGCTTTGGCGTGTGATCTAGCTTCTCAATTGGCACCACTAATCTCTTGACAATGAGGATCTATCTATAATTTAATAAATCAGAGGGAAGTGTTACAGAGAGTTTAATGTAATTTTTGATACTAACGTAGGTGATCATCAGGATACGATCAGAAACATTTATCTTTTTTTTCTTCAAGAGGATACAATCATTTTTTTTTATTTAATTAAAGGCATTCATGTCTTTTTAAAGCTTGGAGCGCAAAGACTTAAATGCAATCAATGTTTTAATATGCATGGTTTATTTATAATTATCCTATATTTAAAATGGAAGGAGTGCTTCGTTAGCAGTTAGAAGTGTTAGGCATCAACCAATAAACAATAGGCAACTTAAGGATCATTTTACGAGGAATAAGATGCATGGAATGAATGGTGAATAAACATCCCATGGTAACTTTAATATTTTATAAATTGAGTATATTACTTTTCATGTCGTAAATATATGATATAATTAGTGAACTGATCTTGGTCCAAAATATAAAATATATTTCTTAAATTTATCAATTTTTTTTTAAATTACCCTTATTGATACTCTTCCAATAATAAAGATAACATGTAAGGTATGAGAATAAAGAAATAAATTAAATAAGATGGTTATAGTATTTTAAAAAAATATGCTATAATAACTAATATCCTTAATCTAATCAAATTAGTTAAATATATTATATATTCAACATCAGAGGAGTATTACTTATTCTACTCTCTACTCTAATTATTATTAGCACATACTAAGATAATTTATTTGAAATTATTCAATACTCAATAAGTAAAAACTACTAGAATTATTTTATTCTTAAAAGAAAGAAATATTTTTCAGTTGAAACAAACAAACGGGCCCCAATGAAAACCTCTAGTGTGAGAAAAGAAATCGGTCCAATACAAGCAGAAGCATCGCGCAGGCCTTTAGCTTTTCTTTTTCCGCGCAAAGTAAACAGTAATGTCGGTCATCTTCATCATCTAAAACTTTGTTGGGGAATGAGAGTTGGCAAATATAACAAAGAATGACTTCATATCTCATAAAGACTTAAATTTAATTTTCGCTGTCATTGTGAGAGTTTATTTAATAGGCAATTTTATAAATTCTATATAAGCGCTCTCTAAATTTTAAAATTATACCAAGGTCTTGCGGGTAATTTGAAAATATTACTTGAAAGCCGACTAATATTTTCTCTACTGCTGGAAAATTTGTCAACCACATTCACAATGAGACCTGATACCAAGCTTCTTGCAGATGAGCTAAGTCCAAAAAGAGTAGAAGCTATGCTCGACATAGATCGTGGCAGCTCTGTCACATAAAACTCGTTTTGTCCTACTGCATTAGAAGCCTCTGCAACTCCATCAAGCATATGCTTTGGCAAAAGCCACTTTGCTGAGATGTTCACCACAGCTTCTGGTTGTTCTAAGTAGCCTTGTTCTATTGCAGTCTTGCGCCTGATACTCTCTACAGCTGCCACTGACGCTATTGTAAGCAAGAAGAAAAAAGTCCGAATCCCATTTTCTGCTTCGCTCCAACGCGAGCTGGTCTTCCCATTATCCTTGATGCCACAGGGACAAATGCGCGATCATGGAGGAGAATGCAGAGAACAATGGATATGATCATGAATGTACCCAAGGAACCCGCTGGAATTTGAAACTTTGAAGTAATGTGGCGGTCCATAGATGATGCCTCTAGCACTAGAAAAGAACTCTGACTAAAATTCACAGCCAACATGATTCCTGATATTCAAATTGTGACCACCTTAAAAATTATCTTGAGTTTTTCCACTCGATCTACTGTGCAAAGATTTCATGGATTTGAAGCTCTTCCGTCGGGTGTTAAATCTTGTAAAGGATTTTTAATAATGCATGCTTTGTTCAGAAACCTACTCAACTAAAGGAGCACATCAAGCCACAGCTCATTATTGCTCAAAAATGTGAAACTGATGATTGACTTAATATTTATAAGTGCAGATTTCAGTGTGGTGCTAACATTTTCATGGCCAACAACGGCTAGAAATTACTGAATACTTTTAGTCCATATTATAACCCTTCAAGACAATACTGTAAACTCTCTGAGTAGTTTCCATCTTGTAGCAATTCCAAGCATACAAATAAAAAACTAGAATAGTTATGCTTATTGGCAGTTGTTAGCTATATGCTTGGTATCAATCAAAAGCATGTAAAAAGGAGGAGGAGGAGAGAGGCGATACCTTAATTTGTCACTTGGCAAGAGGAGTTTGAAATCCTTTTCGTGATGGAAGATAGTAGTCATGTCCCCCTGTGGATGTTGGAGATGTCTATTTTTGAAGGAAGCTACAAGAACCTGAGCTAACCCACTGAATAGGTTCTTTTTAACTTTCAACTTGACATAGAATGGAGAAGCTAAGAAAAAAGACAGAGCAGATATGAACATTAGGACCAAGGGAATTCCAAATCCCACCTTCCACCCCATTTGATCTTGAATATAAATGATCACAGACATAGCTACTAGGGACGACGGAGCCTTAGAATCGTAGTACCAACTGAAGTAGCTATCTTTGATGCTCTCTTCTTTGTCTCTGTAAGTTAATTGATCAATACCAAAGGGCAATGATGCTGATCTTATACCACCTGCTCTAAAGGCCATGAGGACAAAAGAAGCATGTAGGAGGAGTAATTCAAATGCTGTGGGGGAGCCGTACGTGCCAGTGACATTGTAACAGGTGGAACTTGATTTTGGAATCATGGTTGTCACCCATAAAAGAACCATTCCCTGCAACCATTGCAACTATCAGGCTGAGCTGAAGATAGGAGATAAGCGTTGAAGGGAGGTGAGTTTTTGTTAAGTATATTATACTTGACAAGTTCAAAAGTTTACGTATTGATTGAAGCTAGTTGAGGATACTTAGCTTGTAATTTTAAGAAGAGAAATGAGAAGAAAATTATAAGTAGACTGGCAATAGAGCCGAAGGCAATCATGGGGTATTGACCGAAGAATCGGCGAGGAAAGCACCTAGAAGGGGGAGGAGATTGGTGGCGGCGGAGAAGAGAAGGACATTGGTGGCTTCGGTGATGTTCATGCCATAGTCTCGGGTCAAATAAAAAATCATGTTAGGCATCAACCCAACGCTAGCCAGCCTCTCAAGTGCTTCATTTGCTGCCACACGATATTATAAAAAGGTTAAATTGCAAACAAGCCAATCTCGTCTGATATGAAGTTATAGGAAAAGAAACTGTAGACACGCACCTATGATAAAAGGTAGAATTCTGAAGCTACCCTTGTTGGAATTGGAGTCGGGGATGCTAAATAGTGGCTCTCCCTCTAAAGTGTTTTTTTTATATACAATTTTTTTTTAAAAAAGGTTAGACCCACCCGCACTCTAAAAGCAAGTTAAAGTCCCTTCCTCCTAGGCGTATTAATTTTAGGTAGGGCGAATTATCAATTACTCTCAAATATAAATTTAAACACTCAAGAGTTATGATATCTTTCTAAGAGTCACGACTCAAACTATAATAAAATAGTATTTTTTAAAGATCGACTACACTTTAAATAGTCGTATATCTCATCTCTTTACTAGTTGAACCTATAATATAGTTCCTCTAAAGTGTTTTTTATCCTCATGGCTAGTGTAGCTACGGCAGAATAAACTCCGGTGGGCTAACACTGAGATAGAGCTCCCATTGAGGGCGATTGAGGTAATAAAATATTAAAATATATAGAGACCCTTTGATAGAAGCGAGCTCGAGAAGTGGGCTCCTAGTATTATTTTATGGGAAAATGGTCAGTGGCATTTGACGAATGAAGAGGGCTTGGATATTCCCCATTGCTCTCGCGTGGAGCCTCTCCAATCTCCATGTCCTGATTAGCTTTTGGAGTCTTGGGCCTATAAGAACGTTTAAAGTAAAACAGAGTCTACTGGATCAAGACAATTTTATGTTACTTTATGTCATTCAATTGCTAGGTAAATATTAACGGGTTAATCCGAGTAATAAATAGCTTATTATCGTTTAAGCGAGATCTCGAGTTTAAGTTTTAGCGTATACAGAAAATCTCTATTAGGAGACTCACCTACCATAACTAGGTGTACGACGCGAGTCGGATACAGATGTAAACGGAGCAAAGCTCCGATAAATCGGGTGGGCAACTAAAAAATATTGCCAAATGAATGACCAGCAGGAGTTGGTTTGAGTGGTAAACGGCTCGGTATCTTTTAAGCGAGATTTCAAGTTCGAGCCTTGACGTATGCAAACAATCCCCGTTAGAAGACTCACCCACCATAGCCAGGTGCGCAACGCGGTTCGGATCCGAATGAAGTCAGGATAAAGTTCCGGTGAACTGGATGGACAATAAAAATAAAAAATAAAAAAATTGCTAGGTGAATGTAAATGTGAATGTTGATGGCTCTAAAGGTAAATATTGATAGAGCTTATATCGCTGATATAAGTCAAAATAATGCAAGTCGTAGGGGAGTTATAAGATATCAATTGGTAAGATGGGTTGTTAGATTTATAAATAAATTGGACTTTTATTCTGTACTGGAAGCTAAGATGTGGGCGGTATATAAAAGCCTTAATTTGGCCTAGGTTCTAAGATTTAACAAAATTATTATCGAATCTGATTCTAAAAATGTGGTGGATATACTGTATCACGAGAGGGTTGATAAATATAATTTTTTAGTAGTATAAACATAGAGCCTATTTCAACGGTCATAGGAACTGGAATTTTAATACGTCCCAAAAATTTATAACAAGATAGCATATGCCCTGATTAAAAAAAGTTTGACTACTATAGTAATATTATATTTATATCCTCTATATTTAGAGTCTTTATTTTTTATTAATAATTTAGGATCTAATCCTTTTTTTATATAATTTTTTTTATATTCGATGTTTAACCTTCTCTTATAAAAAAAATTGCCAGTTGACCTCTAGCTTTATAATATGGTCATTGGTAATGGGTGTAATGGGCGCGTGAAGAATTGATCAACGGAAAAAACTTGCTCTTTCCAGGTTGGAAGCAAAAAACCGAGCCAGTCGTGTATATGACGATATCATCGTACCATTTAAGAAGTGTTCATACTTAAAATTAGACTTTTTGGCATTATCCAGTATTGGCAATGAGTTGTATTTTTATAGCTTTCATGAACAGTGTAATTTTCCAGGTTGGAAGCAAAAAAACGAGCCAGTCGTGTATATGACGATATCATCGTACCACTTAAGAATAGTTCATACTTAAAATTAGACTTTTTTGCATTATCCAGTATTGGCAATGAGTTGTATTTTTTATAGCTTTTATGAACGGTGTAATTCGCTGTGTATGCTATGGTAGATCGATATTGATATTGATATTGATTTTTCAAATAGAACAGTTGGGTTGGATTTGACCAAGAATAAAGCAAAGTGGTTGAATGGTTAATGCTTGGGAGTTTGGAGAATTTAAAACACATGCAAGTTTTTTTCTGCTAAGCGCATTAGCTAGCATGGGCAAGTTTCCAGGAATCCGGAAAAAATGGACCCTTATCCAATTCCTTTTCCCAAACAAAAGTTGTTCGGACTATTCTCTGTCTATACAGGCAAACAGAACAAAAAAGGAAAAAGGAAAAAGAAAAAAGAAAATCACAACAACTCAACTCCAATAGACAAATTAGAAATTGAATTAAACTAATGTTTACTCAACCTATCTAGAATTGATTAAATTCTACGAAGAGGCAAATTAGTTCGTGCTGACTCAGACGAGCCATATGTTTGTTATTTTAATAATAAAGGGTATGATATGCGGGAAGGAAGCAATTCAATTGGTGAAATAAAAACCTTTTATTTAATATTTATTCATAAGTAGGTCATTTGTTTATTTCATGAACCAATAACCGTGTTTCATATGGGGGTAGGATTAAACAGGTCAATAAAACGCAACGCAAAGTGGATAACGGGGAATGATGAGTAATGGGGAAATAGGTTAGGTTCTCTACTTTCCAGCTTGTCCAGGTCATCAACCAACTTCTTTTTCTTTTTTGTTTTTATAAAAAAGTAATCTTTTATACGTTTCCCAAAATGTCCCTATTTTTATAAGTATTAAATAAGTTCTGCCTTTCCCTCGCCTCTCCTCTCCTTGACCCCTACGTCCAAGTTTAGCCGATCTCTTCAAAGCTCTGTTCTCGTCGCCGCCTACCCTCTACTTTTATCTCTCATCCCCTCCACCAAACCCCATTTTTGGCTAATACCTTCCCTCATATTCTCAATATTAATCCGGACAGAGTCTTACCTTTTGCCTGCCTGCGCGTCTCTGACTGAGTTCCTGCAAAGATTTATCCTTTTCAGCACCCCATATTGCAAAGGCCTACTATTCGTTCTGGGAGTTCCCTGATCGGTTCGATTTTCGGGGAAGGAGAGAAGCGCTATTAATGGAGAGGATCATTGGAGGGAGGTTTAAGATGGGTCGGAAGATAGGTAGCGGCTCCTTCGGCGAAATTTATATTGGTACTTTTGTTTCTATCTTGTTGCTTTATTTCTCCCTGTTTTTTTTCCGGTTGAATTCTTCTCATCTTCATAGTAGAGTTTGGTTTTTGGTCTATGACTTGATCCGCTGATTATAGTTCTCGATGAAACTGTTGTTTTCCAGCTGCCGATATTCAGACATCTGAGATTGTAGCCGTGAAGATGGTGAGTCTAGATTCATCTGTCGGTTGTAGATTACTTTATAAAAGCTTCCTTTTTCTCCCCCTTTTGTTTATGCATGTTGCATGTCTTTCCATGACTTGTTCGGTAGTAGAGGACGGAGAGGGATGGAAACGGTCGGTGAGCAAGTGCATATCATGTCATGTTATTGTTTTTCTGTGAAACAAGAGAACTGAGCGCAGAAGTTTGACGATTGATTTTTAAAACGGGAAAAGCTTTCTCACTGATAAGTGATAAGTCATAGTCGTCCCAACAAGTTGATATCCTTTTCTAAACGTGAGATCGTGCTCAAAACTGATATCAAAGACATTGATGACAATAAGACATCCTGAAGTTTAGTGCTGTTATCTTAGTGGATGCCTTTTAAAAATGTTTTTTTAATATAAGGGTCATGATGCGTAACCTTTCTATGAAGAGTTTAGAGTAGGGCTGCACAAGAACCTCTTTTATATCAAAATTTTGGGATTCTTCTGGGTCTTTCGTGTCTCTAGCAGTTAGTCATTATTCCTAACCCACTAATGCTACTGTGTTAAGAGAACTGTGCTTGGAAGGTAAACACTTAATCTATAATGTGAATTTGAAACCGTTTTTGTCTTTAATACATCTACATCCTTAAGACTGATTTCATACGCGACTCACTTCTAATGCATTTCTAAGGATAAGGTTTGTTTCTTGCCTTCTAAGTTGTAGCATTTTAACTTGGATGTATATTAGTTGTATGCGGGACTAGAGCATAAGTGTTCGCACAAGCGTTGTCCATGAAAAGTAACAAAATAGTGATCTGGTCAATATATGATATAGAAGAACTATACTTAACGAAAGGTTGTAGCTTTTCTTTTGGGGTATCTCTCTTCATATGCTAGAAACTGCATATGTGTAGTGTGATTTATTAAATTCGTGTTTCTTGATTTTCAGGAGAGCAAGAAGACTAAACACCCACAACTACTGTATGAGGCCAAGTTATATAACGCCCTTCAAGGAGGAAGTAAGATATAGTAGAAGCATTTCTACTTGTTAAAATTACATGCTCTGACAACTTTGCCAAGAATTGTCGGTTTCCTATTCCTCATACTCTTCCCTTTTTTAGGTGGTGTTCCAAGTATGAAATGGTATGGTATTGATGGAGACAATCACGTCATAGTTATGGATCTTTTGGGACCAAGTCTCGAGGATCTTTTTGTATACTGCGGGGGGAAGTTTTCATTAAAAACAGTTTTGATGCTGGCTGATCAGATGGTAATTATTAATTTATCTCTGAATTGTCCCCTTCTTTTTGTTTGTTTTCTCCCCTTGAAACTTCCACCGGTGGGATCCTTCAACAAAGGTTCATGAATGTAAAATTTAGCCTGGTTTTTTACTTGACTGCAGCTTGCAAGGATAGAGTATTTACATTCAAAGGGATTTTTGCACAGAGACATCAAACCAGATAACTTCCTTATGGGTCTAGGGAGAAAAGCAAATCAGGTAGCATTAATTTATCTGAATAATTTCTTATCTAATCATTCCTTTTAAGCTTTCAATTGCTTATTACTTGTCTATGTTCTGTGCAATTTGCTAAAATTACCAGGTTTATATGATTGATTTTGGACTTTCAAAAAGATACAAGGATCCTACAACCAATAAGCATATTGCTTACAGGTATGCTTTTTTTATAATGCCCCTTATTGAATATTGTCAGGTTGCAGGATTCTTATTTATTCTCTCTCTGTTCCCTCCCTATATTTCAAGATCAACTTTATATGCTTGGTTTGCATATTGGAAGGACTTGTAGTCGTGATTTTTATTTTTTCAAGCTCATCATATTTTCCTTGAAAACATGATAAGATGTTAACATGGTGAGACAGTTTACATTAGCTTTACAGAAGTTCTAGATGGATGACTGAAAGACATTACTTTGATTTGGCCTTGTGGTGTTTTTAGCGTAGTAATTGTGCTTTATCCAATGGACTAACCGTTGATGATTGAATTCATGGCCACTACTTTCAGAAATGAAAATAAAGGTCTCTCTCTTTGTGGTGCCCTTTGCTCAATTAAATAAAACATTTTTATTAAGCTTATCATCAATACTTCGAAAAACAAGTTAATCTGCTGTATATACCCGTCCCTGCATTATGTCGGCTAAAATGGATAATATTTTCCCAAGTAAATGCTTATTGTTGTTTGGCAGTGAGGAACCTTCCTACTTTAAATTTGTAGATGAGTCCCCAACTTATGACTAATTTTTCTAAATTCTTCTTATAAATGTATCTTTACTTAGTTTAATAATCCAGATTACCATTGCTTACCTTGGTTTCTTTACCTTGATAAACTCATCCAGAGAGAACAAAAATTTAACAGGAACTGCCCGTTATGCGAGTTGCAATACTCATTTGGGAATTGGTGAGTATTAAAAGTTCTCCTTTTTTGGGTCCATCAACTTTGTCGTATAATTCTCACAATTCTGGTTTTATTTCTTTAGAGCAAAGTAGACGGGATGATTTGGAATCTCTTGGTTATGTTATTCTTTACTTCTTAAGAGGAAGGTATGTCTCTCTCTATTCATTATAATATTAGGCATCTTGAGTTGGAAAAACTGCGCATTTGAGTGTGAGTTATACTGGCCTGACTAATTGCTGCTTCCTTCTTAGCCTTCCTTGGCAGGGTCTAAGAGCTGCCACTAAAAAGCAAAAATATGACAAGATCTGTGAGAAGAAATTATCCACTTCAATCGAGGTACATCTGAATTAAATTTGGAAAATGTTTGTCAACCCCCCCCCCCCAAAAAAAGAAAAGAAAAAATAAAAGCAACAAATGCGGGGGAACCTAAACATAAAACCTATTTTTGAATACTAATCCTTGACTGAACAATCATATGAAAAGCTTGCAACTTAAGAAATGTTATTAACGGAGTAAACAAATTTTTATTCATGCTTTCAGGAAGATTTTCTTTATGAAGACTCTTGCTATGCTTGGCAGTTAACTGCTTTGCTGAGTGTCTGACTCATATTTGTTGTTATCAGATCCTCTGCAAGTCTTATCCTGTGGAGTTTGCTTCTTACTTCCATTATTGCCACTCTTTGACATTTGATCAACGCCCGGATTATGGATTCTTGAAGCGCCTGTTTCGTGATTTATTTACTCGTGAAGGTATTAGCTTTTTGAATCGTCAGATGCTTTATACTTGACTACTTTTTCTGCACAAATCATGCTTTAGTTTATATGAAAATTTTCGTATGAGCTGATAGCTTTATCTGTAATATGTGAGATGCCGATTAAATGTAGAGCATAAACATATGATGTTCTGATTGGTTAACTACGCATATATATATAGAGAGAGTAAATTTGTTTTTAATGGGGCTGCGACACTACTCAGCTACTAAAGTTGCTTCGTCATACCTATTTACATAACAAAATGATGTTTCTAGTGGTCTCATTTTTGTATTTCGGGATCTTCTCTCTTTGTGTAACACAACTGTTATTTCCCTTGATTAAATGCACAGGATACGAGTCTGACTACATATTTGACTGGACCATTCTTAAATGTCAGCAATCACAACAGACAAAGATGAAGGATCAATCAACTGTAAGTACATTCTGGATTGTTTTTGGTAGCTGCTGTTATTGCCTGCTAATATTGTACTACCCGGTCCTTAATATAAGATCTATTTAACTAATTTGAATAGATTAAGGAAGTTTGTTAAGTTATTTATTTGTAATGATTGTATTTTACTTTTCCTAAACTACCCCTTTAATCATATGCATTTGAACTATCTTTAATAGAAATCCCCTGAATATATATAATCATATAGGGATACTTTGGGGGGAAATTATAATTTTAAGAGACAAAGTAGATTGGGGCCTTATATTTAAGATCAAAATATATTCTTTATCTAGCTCTTATATTTAGGACTGAAGGGAGTATATTTTAAATGGGTTTTCTGATAGCTTTCATATATTATGATTTTATTCTCGCTCACTTTATTATCTGACAATTTGCAGCCTGCTGCTGCTGATGTGCCTAGCCGTGTTGAACCAAATGTTGTAGATAAGAATAAAGGTACTCACTCGACTATCAGCATTTTGCTTAGTTATTTGATTTGCATGCCCTGAAAAGTGAGGTAGGAATTCTAGATGGACTCTTTCTGAAAGAGAAAGGGAAAAGAAAAGAAATCCCATGACATTGTTGTCTGAAAAGTGAATAGTGAAAACACAATCTAACAAGATTTGAAGTATACTGAAGCAATAACTTTTTCTAACAAAAGAAGGAAGAAAGAAAATCCTGATCTGTTGGGGTACTTTTTCAGGTGTCAACGGTTCTGCTCAAATCGCGGTGGCAAGACCATTAACAAATGTTAACGCACGCGTTAATATGCAGATCAGATCATCACGTGATGATAAGAATCTGAATGCAGAGAATCAGATTGTGAAACTTGTATGTATAATATATTGAAATTTAAATTTGTATTTTTATTTGGTTAAAGTCAATGTTTTGATTGGGACAAAATTGTGGCAGCCCGTGAAAATGGGTCCATCTACATCCGCGAGGCCCAGAGTGCCAGAAAATGTGTCAAAAGCAGAGAAACCAATGGAAAGCTCAAACCCAGGTCGAGTATTTGGGCATAACAGCGGCACTTCAAGCAGCCGGATTCCTTCACTACGCAGAATTTCTTCGGCCAAAAAATAGGTGAAGACAGAGAATTAAAAAAGTAACTTGGAACTCTTGTCCAACTATCACTAACTTGGATTGTCAATTTAATCAGACACTAGAGGGTGCTTTGTTAGTGTCTCAAATGGCAACGGGAGAGAGGTGCCTAAGGATCTTCATCTTCTTCCCTGAGCATGGCATTATGATGCCAAATGCATCGGGGGATGGTAGCTTGGAGCATACATGATACTGCGTGGGGTATATGGCAGAAGGCATATGCCCTTGTTTCAGATCCCGACTAGGGAAGTGATGAGCATGGATCTATTTGCAGAACAAGGGTATGTGGGTGGATGTTGATCAGCCGCGGGAGGGGCAAAATCGGGAAAGGACAATTTTCTCAATGAGGGGTGAGGAGGGAAGTCAACATCTTTGATTTTGCGTTCGGCTTCAATTCTCTTTTAGCATCAACACTCACTAATTGTTTAACTTGATTTGTTCACATATAAAATAATAAGCTTATTCCCTTATTCCACAATATGTGAAAAATATTCCAATCGACAGTCAAAGTAATTGGATCTTCTCTATGCGGTTTCTTAATTGATATTACAATGTATGTGATTCGATGTTGGATTTTGGAGAAAGAAGAGAATTTTTTTTTGAAAAATGACAACTTTTAAATTAGATCCGTTATTAATAATATATCAAGTATTATTAATAATTAATTAAATATTATCAATGTAATATTTTACTTTAATACTTTTATTATTTTTCAGTTTCCCTACATATTTCTCTATGGATGTGGAAGGGTTAGTGTATCAATAAACATCTTTGAGGGACGTGGAAGGGATAATTTATGATTAATTACATATCACATAATATCTTTTTTATCGTTAAATCTAGGCTGTTAAATATTTTTTTAATTTTAAATATATGATATATTTAATTAATTTGATTAGATTAAGAAAATTACTTAAATTAGTTATTATAACATATTTTTTTTTTAAATTGCCCTAATAATTTTTTTTAATTTATTCTCTCTTTTTTTTATTTGATTATTGTTGAGAGAATATTAATATAGTAATTTGAGAGAGTTAGTAAATTTAAAAAATAAGTTTTATATTTAATATTAAGATTAATTTATTAATTATATTATATATTTAAGATTGAAGGAGTATTATAATTCCAATCAATTCATGTATTTAGCTAGAGGAACATATAAGATTCGCTGGGAACTGGAGGGTTCCCACTTCCCAATTAGGGAAAAAAAGTCGTGCAAATATTTTTTAAAATAATGAATTGTTATATTAGGATCCTAAAAAATACTACTTAAATTTTAAAATCTTAAATTAAGAATTACTACAAAAATATTAATATTTATTTTATAAGAGTAATCAATAATTTATAAAGTAAGTAAATAAATTGATTTAAATTTTTTAAATTCAAATGATATTTTTTAGGATTTTTTATTATATACTTTAATTCAATTTTATCTTTTGGTCTTTAACTGAAATGGCTAAAAAGGCAAAGCTTAAAATATAAATTTTTATTTTAAGATAATAAATTCCCACAGAACTGCGTGCAATTAATTTTATATTTTATGTTTTTTTAACCCATATAAACTATGAATAAAATGGAAAAGAAGTTATATTCCAGTATAACAAAGCAATCATGCGATAATTATATTAATTTGCTTGCCGAGTCACGGAAGCATAAGAAACAAAAAGTAAAAAACCTGGTACTTAATTACAGATTTCTCAGTAGCGAATGGTACACTTTAACACTTCGAGGAGTCCAAGAGGCGGACGTAACAGGCCAGCGAAGGAGTGATTTCCTGAATATCACTGAAAATAGGTATCTCGAAGTTTCTTCTCTACCCACGATGGCGATAAAACAGGACTCATATCGTACTCTGTAACCTTCTTCCCGACGTCCCGTTGATCAGTGCATTCCATGCACAAATGTTCGTCCGACAAAACCTTCACCCTCCACACTTTGAATGTTTGATCGAGACTGGCACTATACACCAAAAACCCTACCACCACTTTCTCCATCTCAAGGCAAGCTGCTAAACATCTCACTGGCCCTCTGTGTCCCTCTAACACTGATAAACACTCATGGTAGCAGCTCCTTTCCTCTCTCCTCCATACCCTTATCGTTGTATCCTCCGATCCACTGAATATCAAGTTCCCCACCGTCGCTAGGCATAGAACTGCAAAACGATGGCCCTGCAAAAATCCTCCATGGTTGAATCTATAACACAGCCTCTCTTTCTTCCAGAAATTAATCATCCCATCTGAGGACCCCGAGTAGAGAAAGCAGTGGTTAAAGGATGTGCTCAATGCCATTGTATTCACAGGGGAAGGCTGGAATTTAAGAGTCATTGTGAGGGTGTGCGAGTCTTCTGTGTACACCCTCCTCCATATTTTCACCGACCCATCCGAGGAGCAACTGAAAAGACACCCATCGTCTTGGTTCACCATCAGTGAATTCACATTATCTTCGTGGGCCACAAATGAATCCACGCATTTTCTGTCTGAAACCCTCCAAACCTTCACTGTTCTGTCATGAGAGCCAGTGTACAAGAACCCTTCTGAATGGTAATAAGCCATGCAAGAAACAGAGTCTTTATGTTTCTGGGCATTGCTTCCCTTGGAGAACAAAAGAAACGAGCTTTTTCTGGGAAGAGTGGCGACCTTTTTGGATTTGAAAGTGTCGGAAACCATGAAGTTCCAAATTCGAATCCTGTGATCTTTATGGGTCGAGAAGATCATGTCACTGTAAGCCAAAATGGATCGGACTTCGCCGGAGCTAGCTCTGAGGTATCCTCTGTCCATGCAGTCAGGCTGCTTCCACACGCGGATTCTGTTGCTGTCGGAGCCAGTAAAGACGAAGCCCTTTGAGGCTGCGATTGCGTAGATATTACCATCTTGGCGATGGAGTGAAGCGATGCAGTAGTAAAGGAGGGAAGGAGGAGGAGGAGAAATTGACTGTGGGGAACGCGTCCATGGTGATTCAGAGGTAGAAGGCCTTGGTGAGGTTAATTGAACATCGTGTTTGCTTATCTCTTTGTGGGTTCGGACGCTGAGGTGAATTTGAGGTTGATGTTCCATATTTTCCTCGTGCATCAATCAATGGAGAGATCCTTTTCCATAGAAATCCATGGCATGAGATCAACAGTTACAGAGGGACGGAGTAAGACAAAAGGGGTTCAGATTTGAGGAGGCAGGAGGCTACAATTATAACACCAGTGCGAGCGAACGATGGCATGGGTGGTCTATTAATGAAGGGGTAAATGTTTATCAACCGGCGTTGGCAGGAAAAAGTGTTTATCAACCACATCAATAATTACTACTAATGCGGATATAAGCATTTTACCAAAAAACCACTTGATGTTGACCAGAAGAACGTACAATTGTAATAACAAGAGGGGCAACTGAGGCTTTCCCCAATATTTATTAGGTTTCCGTTATAAATAAATACATTTATTATCGAGGCCAAGCCCTGCAAGTCAGGGTGATTGCCGACGCCTCCCCACTCCCCAGGCACATACATATTCATAGAGTTGCTTTCTTAACTCAATTCACTAATTCAAATATAATTAATTTAATAAAGGATATGTAAAACACAATCACAAGTTTTTAGTAAACAATGTTTGATAATTTATTTACGTAAATGCGAGATAATGACGATAACTGTTCTTTTTCGTGGTATGGGGACTTGGCGATAGAAAAATAATGCAGGAATTAAGGTATTTTAGGAAGGTTGTGGTGGGTCTAAGGCATAAAATGATTTTGGCGGAGTACAAAATACACATTACTTATTGTCTGACAGTGTGTGAATATAATTAGTTAAAGTAAATGGGTATTTTTTTTTCTAAGCATAAACATCTTCTTACTAAAACAATTCTATTTAAAACACTGTCAAATATTAAATATGGATATTTATCTTATTTTTAATTTTTTTTATTATAAAAAAAATTTAAGTGGGTTCGACACTAGTCTCTCACTAAAGTCAGAATACAGTCATAAGGCTCAGAGAGCGTTTATAGGAGACTTACGAGATCGCCTACTAAAAGAACTCTCATAACCGCAGCGAGAATCGAACTCGTATTCTTGTGAAATATGAACTAGTTATTTACTATTTATATCAACTCTCATTGGCTCTTCGTATTTTTAATTGAAGATATATATGGACATTCAGTGATCCATTCTTGCCATCTAATCTTTTTTGTTTGTTATACAAATTTTAAAAAGCGGTTGGGCTCACTCACGATTCAAGGGTAGGGCGAAATCTCCCTTCCTCCTAAGCGATACCAATGTCGAGTAGGGTGAACTGCCTATTATCTTCATGCGTAAATCTAGGCACTTAAGAGCTAGAATATCTCCCTAAGTGTCGCGATTTGAACCATAATAAAATAGTACTCTATAGAGATTAAATATACTCTAAATAATTATATATCTTATATTTTTCCTAGTTAAACTCAGAAGGATGAGGTTTTGCCATCTAATATGATGTAGCTGCTCATAGTATATCACATTTGGTTAAC
Organism: Leucaena leucocephala; assembly: GCA_037074615.1. NCBI lineage: Eukaryota > Viridiplantae > Streptophyta > Magnoliopsida > Fabales > Fabaceae > Leucaena > Leucaena leucocephala. Next base: position 21,628,875 of record CM073541.1, read on the forward strand.
TTCACCTCAAAGTCCAATTTTGTACATGGAGAATATACGACGAATAAATAATGGGGCCGAAGCTAAGATATTTTTAAAAAAATCAAAGGGGCTTTGACTCATCCAACGAGGCCATAGCCATATGGGCCCCACTCGGGTCCTAGACAATAACTACGTGGGCGCAAAACTGGGGCAGCCCGTGAAAATTGGTCCATGTAATAAGTCAAAAGCAGATAAACGTCTAAAACTAAGAATATGAATTTAACTCTAGTTATTATTGTAAAGATATTAAATAATTTTATAAGTTTTATATAAATATTTTTTGAGTTATAAGGATGTGGCTTGACTTTGATTTTGGTGGAGAATTAGTATAAAATTTATCTAAATTTTGTTTGTAAAAAAAAAAAAAAAAGTCCAAAGCCGGGTCGTGTATTTGGGCATAACACTGGCACTTCAGGCAGCCGGATTCCTTCATTATGCAGAATTTATTCCGCCGAAAAAATAGGTAAAGACTAGAGACAGAGAATTGCTTATAGCATAAAAATGTAACTCTGAACTCTTCGCCATCTATCACTAACTTGGATTGTTAATGCAATCACGAGTTCTGAAGGAGTCACTTGAGGGTGCTCTGTTCTGGGCACTCACATTGCCAAGGCAACGGGACTGTTACGACGAGCGAGATCAACATTGTTTATCTCTGATTACAAGTATTTATAACTTAAATCAATGAACAAGGAGCTCATAAAGAGATCAACATTGTTGCCACTGACCGGCTGAACACAAGGTTCAAATGGAAGGCCGAATGCCCTACAAGGGACCAACAAGATCCAAACAAGGTAGATTTCCACAGTCGAAAAACTCTAGATTCTGTATCAATGCTATGAGCGAAACATGCCATCATATTGGCTTATCAACACACGTGCTCATCCATAGCAAAATTTATACGTAAGGACTGTGTATGATAGGAAACCTTGTCGTGTGCTTGATGAGAGGAGGGGGAAAAGAAACTCATGCGGGGAAACAGTAAAAACAATGATGGCGCGGTAAATTTGTAGTAGTTTCCCACTAACGGGAATCCTGTTGGAAGACTTCAAATGGAGCCTCCTCAGAAACTGTTTAACTTACCAGTTTCTGTATGATGTTGATGCAGTGAACAAAGGAGAGTTGGGCGGAATTAAAGAAAGAAACGTAGCCTAATAATGGGACCCCCGGATTTTACTTTAGAAAGTGATAATGGCGACAAGCACGAATGCAGGTAATGATGAACTCCGCTGCCATAAAAACAGGTCTTTAGCTCCTTTATGTATAAAGCACACAAGAGTGGAAATTAAAAGCAACAACTTAAGGTGGAGACAAGAATAAATGAACTTTAAACTGGGTCCTTCCCTTCCCCCGCAAAAGATTCTATGTGGCATCGTTTCCATTTTTCCATTCAAAATATTAAACTTGGAAATAGCGTCACATTTCCTTGTTAAATACCTCACTGTTGCACTCCTTGTCATCATCTTGATCTTTCTTTCTTACTTCGCTACAGATTTTGTACTCTTCCTCCCCCAACTCCTGAGTCACCGAGGCCTGAGACCAATTACTACTCTAGACAAGTAAGTGGTTGCTTCATAGCTCCCCGCTAATCCAGACTTCTATTTTTCCATTGAAATCTTTCTTTCTCTGGCGCTAAAAAAGCTGCGACAGTATATACTTAGAAAAGTGTTGACCAAACTTAGTTTGATGTAACACGGCACTTGACTCGGTTTCTGTTATTGTTTTTGGTGTCAGTGAGCTCGAGCAACTCTAAATGCTCTGTTAAGGGGCTGGAGAAGATAGATGAGAATGGTCCTACTGAGTGGTCAGCAGTGTCTTGTCCACCTCCTGACACTCCAACTGAATCCATGAAGTTTCTGGCTAGATCATGGAGCCTCTCAGCCATGGAGCTCTCCAAGGCACTGAACAATACCAGTATCACGACTTCTACCGGTGTCCCGATGCCAGTTTCCTGCCCTGCTGCTACCAAGTGTTCCACCGCTTCAAAAGATTCTGTAAGAATCTGGACCATTTTGAAAATTTCAACAAGACTACTCAGAACTACTGTTTGAATTGCCAATGCAGGCAAACGGAAACCTCACAAAAGTTATCTTAGTTTTTCTCAAAATAGATCCTATGTCACACTCACACGCGCGAAGGGAAAAAAGAGAAAAAGCAGAGGCACTTGTGACAAGCTTAAGCATAAGAACCAAACGGGGTGATAAGGAAGGATGTTACTATATCCTTATATATGAAGAGGCATCTAATTCTTTTTGTCTGTCCTGTTATTGTGATTTTTATTTGCAGCTAACTAATGGGTGTAGCCCTTCAATTTCACCAAGAGGCAGTGAAGAAATGAAGGTACACTTTGTTACTTTCTCCTTATGTACTGATAATCTTGATATATGGGAACTGGATGCGTTTTAAACACACCAATGTTGTCTCTCGGCAGCCAATGTTATCTTGTACATTATGATTTGGGCCTTTAAGGTTACAGCATAGAGAAACTTCATTTTGACTATTTTGAATTAGAATGCTTTCTTGAAAAACTGCTTTTTGTCATCAGCTAAACCAACTACACTTTTGATTATCACCAACATTCCCATGGGAATTCAGAAAAGTCAACTTGCTTAATCCATAACTTAAGAATATTTCAACATCAGGTTTAAGTAATGCAAGTAAAGCTGTTTCACTTTACACTTGTTCATAACCCTGACGGCAGTTGCAGTTATATTTCTTGCATACGAACCAATAACCTTGCCATCCATTATATGCAGGAGTTATTTTTGCTTCATCAGGCACTCAATCCAGAGTTCCTTTCCGGCCAACACTTAATTCGAAATGTGGTATCTCTTATTCAACCTGGCGATCACCATTATGAGTTATACTCAAATACCAGCTCAATATTACTCAACATTTCTTCTTCTTTTTGTTGGTGCAAATTTTTGCTAAGCAGCTCTACAGGACCTTGTTAAAGGGGAAGACCATGGGCAGGTGGCTGAAAGATCAAAAGGAGAGGAAAAAGCAGGAAATAAGGACCCATAATGCTCAATTGCACGCAGCAGTATCGGTGGCAGGCGTCGCTGCTGCGGTTGCTGCAGTTGCAGCTTCAACAGCAACACCTGAAATGCCATTTACCATCCAAAAGGATCCTCCAAGGACTTCTGCTGCTATTGCATCTGCAGCAGCTTTAGTAGCTTCTCACTGTATTGAAATTGCAGAAGATATGGGAGCTGATCATGATCTAATCTTAACCGCAGTTAACTCTGCAATTAATGCTAAGTCCAATGGAGACATAATGACTTTAACAGCCGGAGCAGCTACAGGTATCTGAACTTCCATTAATTACTCAAATATGTGACCTTAAGGAACAGCTTCCGCTAATTTTGATGCAAGTAGAATGTGATAATCATAAATTTTTCATCTTCAGATAGATTTTAAATCTGCATTATTGACTGAATTAGAACATGTCAACTCATAGTCTTTGGATTTCTCTTGCCATAGATTTGAAAATTACTGACATATAGAAGAGAATTTGTGATAAAATTAAACAATGTTGACAGCCTTGCGAGGAGCAGCTACTCTAAAAGCAAGGCTGCAAAAGGGGATTGGAAGCTCAACATTTCCTTTAGTGGATGAAAGATGTGAAGAAGGTAAAGAAGCAAACATCTTAACAGCACTAGACTGTGTCTTCAGAGGAGGAGAACTTCTCAAACGTACAAGAAAAGGTATGTTTACTAACTTGTTTGCAATAACAACCTTGACAACATTGAAAATAAGAAAGTCCAGATATATAGAAAACACTCAAATTCTGATTTGAGCCTCTCTACTAATTAAATGTAACAGGTAATCTTCACTGGAAGCAAGTATCCTTCATCGTGAATTCAAATCTGCAGGTAATTGGTCAAAAATACTCTATATGTTCATTATCAAGTTATAGGCATAAATTCGAAAATGGTAACAGGTTTTGGCCAAATTGAAAAGCAAGCACATGGGAGGAACGTTCAAGAAAAAGAAGCAATGTAAGCAAACTCTGAACCTAGCGGCTTACTTGTTAACTTCTTACCAACAATGGTTAAGATATGGACCTAATGTGGCAGATATAGTGACTGGAGTGTGCAGTGATATCCCAGCTTGGCCTGAAAGGGAAAGGGAAGAGGGCATTGAGAAGAGAGCTTATTTCGGAATAAAAACGGCAGACAGGATAATAGAATTTGAATGTGCAAGTAAACATGACAAACAGATATGGATTGTGGGGATCAAGTATGTGTTGGATTGCCGTGCCAATCTATATAGTCAAATTGGGATTGCTGTAAATATGGGTTTTTGATCTTGTTCTATTTTTCTCCTTCTCAATTACTTCAACTCATCAAGTGAATGTCTCTTTAACTTCTTGAGTAACCAATTGGTTGGTAAAGCATAACCTATCATCATTACCACTTCAACAATTTAAGGCATGTTTGTTTTCACGGTAGCAACCTTAAAAACCACAGTTGTTGCTTCTGTGGAAACCATGTTTTTGCAATCCCGTAATGAAAACAAACATTTAGCAAGTCAAACTGTAAATTAAACAGAGACGTGGAATGCAAAATTTACAAGTGATTGGACTATTGCCGTCATGCAAGGCAATATCACTGTAGAGACCTCAATCCTCAACCAGCACAGAAAACAAATTGCAGCAATAGTAGACGTGTCAGAAAATTTGACAGCCATTTAACTTTTAAGATTTAATTAGAAACTAATAACGTGGAAATATTCGGATTTTGAAGAAAAATACGAGCATTTTGCGGACAAGTTGACAAAGTTCGACATTCCTTCGTTCAGTAATGCTGTGTTTCCCATTAGATTAGCATGATTACCACTGAATTAATAATATATGCGATATGTTGCCGCAAATAGTCCAGAATGAGTGACAAAGCCTAAGTTGAAAATTTCGCAGTCAACGTGGGTGTAAATATAAGTAATTAGGTAGAATCAGCTGGCGCCCACGTTACTAATACGTCTAAATGAGGTTCAATAATTCATCATATTTTTATGACAATTTGAGCTTTAGCACATGCACGTGGCTTAGTTGTCCTTCAAGTATGGACCATTTGAAGGTTAATTCTGTCATCCTTTAATTTGGACTCCCATCCTTCTGATTTTGTTTAAAGCATACATACGAACTGAAGTGGAAGTGGTAACTTGACGCGGTGAGATGAGAGAATGAAGATCGATACAGCTGCATGCTGTATCACTACCGTACTATTTGTCATCTCTTGTTTCATACTGGAAAATCCAAATGGCCAGCGACCCATATAAAGCTATTCAAGTACTACTCATAATTAATTGCATAAAACCAGCAATCATGTAGATAGATGCATTGGAAGTAATAAAAGAATAAGTGATATGCTAGGTGGCTCATGTTCAATAGTTTTCGGTTTTGCCAATACTTGTATATTTGATGGCCTGTTTGGTTTCAATTGAAACCATGGTTTTAAAAATTATTTTGGGTAAAATTTTAGTTTAAATTTTTTAAAAAAAAAAAAACAGTTATATTTGTCCAAAAGGGTTTCTGAACCAAATCATAGTTTAAAAGTATAGTTTCAGATAAACTGGTCAAAGTAGCTTTTGGAACAGTAAAAGAGCTTCTGAACTACGTAATTACTATTTGACCTTTACTTTTTCTTACACCCTCTCTCATCTCTTCTCTATCTTTTCCACTATATCTCCTCTCTGCTATATCTTTTCCACTATCTCTCATCTCTCTTTTATCTTCTTCACCCTCTCTCCTCTCTTTTTTTTATCATCTTCTCTCTTCTCTCTCATACTTTTAATAAAATTATACCCTTTTTAGTAATTTTTTAATTATAAAAATCTTTTTGATAATAATTATTCAAATACTCATTTATCTAGAACTATCTTTTCTTCATAAACTCTTTTTTAAAAACCCTTTTTCAAAAGCTACCTAAAGATCCTTTTTTTTCATAAATTTTTTTCTAAAAATCAATCTAAACCCACACTTAATATCATGGATTGAATGGTGAATATGGAGAGTAGTGAGATGTGGGGGGCACCATCGTCATCATGTGAAGGTAAGTGTCAATGCTATGAAGATCCTATGAGCCTACCTATACAAACACAGGGATATCCATGTTCACTTTAATTCTCAATCACCCTAACCTCTTTTCCTTAATCCACAACAGCACAATAATAATTCTAACAAAAGACAACAAGAACCTACCCTCCCCACACCCCAGTCCCATCCTCCTTTCATTTTCAAAAGGTCAACTTGTTTTAGGATCCTCAAGCTTATTTAAGTGACGACGTGACATGTCTTGTTGGTGCGCATCTAGTGTAAAGTAGGAAGCTACACACTCATGATGTCAGCGACAGAATAGAATAATGAGGGCTTGATGATGCCAATTAGTGGAGAGTATCCGACACACGATTCCTTCAATTGTTCATACTTTCTCTATTTCTATTTGAATTAATTACATATGCCCAAGTGCCAAAATGAGACCAACAACTGAAGATACTGAATGATAATTGGATTTGTTATAATATACGTACGAATTCAATAAGGTTTCGAAGACGTGTATATATCTTTGCACATTTAACATCCAAAATACAGGGAGGTGGCAGTGGAGGGTAAATATGGAGGGAAGTACAGAAAGTGGGGGCATGTGAATGTGATTGGAAATTTGGAATACAAAAAGTAGCACTCAATTATTAGTGTTCATTATATATACTTTCGATATTTGCATATATATAACCCCGAAGCCTGACATGTAAAATGTACCACACCACCTCTGCCTTTCAAGCCTTATCCGTTGAGAGCCATGGCCAAGATCGCTCTCGGAACCTCCCGGGAGGCTACCCAGCCCGACTGCCTCCGGGCCCTCGTCATTGAGTTCGTCACCACCTTCCTCTTCGTCTTCGCCGGTGTTGGTTCCGCCATGGCCGTCGGTACACTCTTACTCCCTTAGCTACTTCACGCACACTAACTTTACATATATAGTTTACTCATTCCTCCTTTTGATCGTCCAGAAAAGCTAGGAGCAGACGCACTGGTAGGGTTGTTTGCCGTGGCCGTGGCACATGCACTGGTGGTGGCCACCATGGTATCGGCCGGCCACATTTCCGGCGGCCACCTCAACCCAGCCGTGACGCTCGGCCTCCTCATGGGCGGCCACATCACCCTCGTCCGTTCCATCCTTTATTGGATCGATCAGTTACTGGCATCCTCCCTCGCTTGTTACCTTCTTTACTACCTCTCCGGTGGACTGGTAATGATTAGTTTGTCACGAATACACTAATTTAGTTTGATCTATTTAATCATTTAATTAGAATTCTGATTGGGAAATGAGCTCATAATTGTGCAGACAACTCCAGTGCACACGCTTGCGAGTGGCGTGGGGTACACTCAGGGACTGATATGGGAGATCATCCTAACGTTTTCATTGCTGTTCTCTGTGTATGCGACGATGGTGGATCCCAAGAAGGGGGCCATTGGTGGGCTTGGGCCGACCCTGGTTGGGTTTGTTGTGGGCGCTAACATCCTGGCCGGAGGAGCCTTCTCTGCGGCCTCCATGAACCCTGCGAGATCCTTTGGGCCTGCTTTGATCAGCGGGAATTGGACCGATCACTGGGTTTACTGGGTGGGCCCACTCATTGGGGGTGGCCTCGCAGGCTTCATCTATGAGACCTTCTTCATCAACAGATCCCATGCCCTACTTCCACAGGATGAAGAAAATCATTAGCTCTCCCCCATCTCTCGTACTGTATTACTAATAGTTATTGTTCATCTCATCTCTCTTGTTAGGTTCTACTCCATTTATCTTAGTAGTGTTCATGTAATTTTAAGTGTAATGTGGTCTTCTTGTGGTGGAGACCAGTGTAATCTAATCCCATGAATGCAGGTATTAAGTTGAGATGATGGCTTTCTGCTTTTTTGATGATTTACAGACCCTGTAGTGTCTTTTTTATGGGTTGATCTAGGCCGATAAGTATTATAGTTTCAATGAATTTATGCATTTAACTAGAGGAAAATACTTTTAAGATTCACTAGGAGTGCTTCCAATTACAAAAATAAAGTCATGCAAATATTTTTTTTAAAAAAACAAAGAATTATTATATACTTTAATTCAATTTTTTTTCAAAATATATTTAACGGAAATAAAATAAAAAACAAATAGAAATTATTTTTATTTCAAGATAATAAATTTCAACAAATCTATGCAATTAATTTTATATTTTATGTTTTCTTAACCCATAAATTGTAAATAAAGTGAAAAAGAAACTATATTCCCGTATAACAAAACAAGCATCCTATAATTATATATATAGCTAGCTGCGCGACGTGGGTCAGATTTGGATGTAGTCGGGGCAAAATTCCTGTAAACTGGGTAGGGAAAAAAAGCATACTATAATTATTATTAATCTGCTTGCCGAGTTACTGAAGCAGTTGGCTGATTAAGAATTAAGAAATAAAGTTAAAAAAAACAATGGGTCGAAGAGGTGGACCCAGCAGGTCAGCGGAGGAGTGATTTCTTGAATATCACTGAAAACAGGTATCTCGAAGCTTCTTCTCAACCCACGATGGCGACAAAACAGGACTCATATCGTAGTCTGCAATCTTTTTCCCGGCGTCGCGCTGATCAGTGAACTCGATGCACAAATTTTCAGGCAAAAGCTTCACCCTCCACACTTTGAATGTCTGGTCGAGACTGGCACTATACACCAAAAACCCCATCACCAGCTTCTCCATCTCAAGGCAAGCTGCTAAACATCTCACCGGCCCTCTGTGTCCCTCTAACACTGATAAACACTCATGGTAGCAGCTCCCTTCCTCTCTCCTCCATACCCTTATCGTCGTATCCTCCGATCCACTGAATATCACGTTCCCCACCGTCGCTAGGCATAGAACTTCAAAACGATGGCCCTGCAAAAATCCTCCATGGTTGAATCTATAACACAGCCTCTCTTTCTTCCAGAAATTAATCATCCCATCTGAGGACCCCGAGTAGAGAAAGCAGTGGTTAAAGGATGTGCTCAATGCCATTGTATTCACAGGGGAAGGCTGGAATTTAAGAGTCATTGTGAGGGTGTGCGAGTCTTCTGTGTACACCCTCCTCCATATTTTCACCGACCCATCAGAGGAGCAACTGAAAAGACACCCATCGTCTTGGTTCACCATCAGTGAATTCACATTATCTTCGTGGGCCACAAATGAATCCACGCATTTTCTGTCTGAAACCCTCCAAACCTTCACTGTTCTGTCATGAGAGCCAGTGTACAAGAGCCCTTCTGAATGGTAATAGGCCATACAAGAAACATAGTCTTTATGTTTCTGGGCATTGCTTCCCTTGGAGAACAAAAGAAACGAGCTTTTTCTGGGAAGAGTGGCGACCTTTTTGGATTTGAAAGTGTCGGAAACCATGAAGTTCCAAATTCGAATCCTGTGATCTTTATGGGTCGAGAAGATCATGTCACTGTAAGCCAAAATGGATCGGACTTCGCCGGAGCTAGCTCTGAGGTATCCTCTGTCCATGCAGTCAGGCTGCTTCCACACGCGGATTCTGTTGCTGTCGGAGCCAGTAAAGACGAAGCCCTTTGAGGCTGCGATTGCGTAGATATTACCATCTTGGCGATGGAGTGAAGCGATGCAGTAGTAAAGGAGGGAAGGAGGAGGAGGAGAAATTGACTGTGGGGAACGCGTCCATGGTGATTCAGAGGTAGAAGGCCTTGGTGAGGTTAATTGAACATCATGTTTGCTTATCTCTTTATGGGTTCGGACGCTGAGGTGAATTTGAGGCTGATGTTCCATATCTTCCTCGACCATCAAGCTATGGAGAGATCCTTTTCCATAGAAATCCGTAGCATGAGATCTACAGAGGGGGTTTAGAAATTTGAGGAGGTAGCGCTACAACTATAATGTGAGGGAACGATGAGTGGGCTATTTATGAAGGTGTAAACGTTTTATCAAACGCGCCAGAAAATTGCATGGAAACTTTGGACGAGTGAATTTGTTTCCACACTAATAGTAATGTCGGGGAGTATTTGTGCTGGATTTAGGACCTCTCTGCCTATAATAAATACGAAGGTTCAGGGACCGTGCATTGATTTAAATGGAATGCCTTTTGTGTAATTTTGGGAAGGAATTGGCCTGCCAGAATATGAATGTTGTGGTCTGATCATTACCACAAAGGCGGAGGCGGACCATCTACGAGGGAAACCTTTTCTATTAATGCTGTGGGTCTGATCTCTTGATGTATCTTTCTCTCCCTTTCAGTTTTACATACAGCACCAAGGATGAAGTAAAGTGCTATAAAAGGTTTTTGTGGGTTAGCTTAGCTACTGCTGAAGCATAATTAATAAAGGAAACATAAGAGGAGTTAATCAGAGAGGAGGCGTCTCTTGCTAAATTAAAGAAGGCATTATCCTTCATCATCAGAGTGGTTGAGTGACGGATGTTGATAATGAAAAAATTGAAGGCTATAATTGGGATGGTAGAGCGCCAATGAATGGACTATTTAATCTTCTGTGCATATATTTGTTTGCCCCGTGAAATGCCCCCAAGGCAACGGAATTCAACAATATAAATGATATTCAATCAAAACGCCGGAAATTGATGCAGCAGCTTGGTTGCCATTCCGGGAAAAACATGCTCTTGACAAATTTCCTTAACTGAACGCCAACGCCACTCAAATCTCCTTTAAGAAGCATCGTTTCTGATGCATCCCCATCGTTCTCCCTGTCTCTCGAAGGAAGGAAGAGAGATAATCTTATATTGTCGGTGTTCTTTACTAATAATACAAACAACTGAAACACCCACGAGGCTGCAAGGATGGGAATTAATTTCACCAGTAAACGCATTAACCTTGTACAGTGCTCTAGTCAACTGTCGTCATTACACGTTTGATGAACCTAATTGTTTCGATTCTAACTCCGTTGAACTTCTTTCTTGTCTGGAAAATCCTAGCACGGTTATCCTCGCGATTGCCCACAATATATTCCATGATCTCTCCTCACTCCCATTATTGTCGCCACATGCTGCTAGGTTCTTCATTCTGTTGATTTCGTTCAACCTCGGAACAATTGTAATCTCAGACATTGATCTCTTACCACTCCATTTCACTGGCTTGTGCGAGTTTTGTTCCTCGTTGGAAGTAGATGAAAGGTTTGAAATACATCGTGACGATTCCCCGTTGGCGGATTCTGAATCAAGGAACCTTCTGCTCGACATAACACTGAGGATTTCCGAGTTCAAGAATAGCAAATCCATCGCAGTAAGATCACTCCATATACTCCTCGTAACAAAACCTGACAAAACTATTCTGTGATTGAACTTGTGCATAATTTCCCGATTTCCATCATTATCAATGAGTAGTTCTTCTTCCTTCTCGCCCTCCTCCACCTTCCATAAGCCTCTGCCGGAGTTGATTCTCAATGACCCTTGACAGGATTACGCCCTCTGCACAAAGATTTCAAGATTTCGTTCCTCTGTTAAATTGGAAGGACTCTCAGGAACCTTGAGCTGATTGAAGAAGTGAAACTCTTGATATCCCCTGGGTCTACCCTGCCCCTACAGAGGGGACAATTAGAGTGACCTTCAAACCACATGTCTATGCAATTCATTTGGAAAGCATGCTTGCACTTTGGGAGCAACCTAAGAGTTTCTCTGTTTTCAAATCTTGACAGGCAAACAACGCATTCTAGGCCTTCTTTTGATCCTTTGAGTAAAGAAAACTCGAATACAGGGAGTGCTCTGATTACTTGCTCGTCAATCCCATAAAACTTGGACTGCTCTGATCGATCCAAGTTCTGGGGATGGATGCTTTGGTTCAGAAGCTCAAAAGAACTGGTTCGGCTGAATTTTATATAAACAATCAATACAAGTATTATCGTAAACATTATGGAGAGCACCACTAGTACCATGGCTGTGCTTACATGGATCCGTCCTGGGTCTCGTGCTTCAACACTCGGAAGGAAAGAAGAAAACACAGAGAATAGCAGCAAACAGTTAATACATGAATGGTCACACAAGTTTTCACACATCTTCTGGAGAAGATCCTGCAACATCGTCATTGATTGACTCTAGAATTTTGCCCTCTATATCTGTTGAGTTCGCGGTATCCAGCGATTGGAAACAATTTGAAAAGGTTAAAAAAGATTTTTTTTTTGCTCCTAAATTACTAGGTTAGTCCCACCGAGGAAGCTTTATCTGTTTGTTGGTTTTATGCAAGTCAAGTTGATCTTTCGTATGGACAAAGACAAATGGCATTAACAATGAATGTTTGACTGGTACGATTTGAGTGAATCGAACGAGGCCTACCGTTTTCCCTATTAAACAACAGCTACTTAGCAATACGGTTCCTTTCAACGAGGGGCAGTTCATGTCACCATATCAGCACTTGTTGAAATAGCATTGTTCGTTCCATTTCTTTGTTATACTCACATCCTTCTATTATCTTCTCTAACGGTTAAGTAGGTTGAGGTACGTGGCAACTTACAAAGTATCTCTGTTCATATTACATTGGAAGACTCCGTGTCCTCTTGTACTGCAGAAGGACAAGAAGGGGGAGAGACGAGAGATGAACGACCCAAAAAAGAACTCAACTAACAAAACAAATAAAATCTTTAAAAAAATTTACCTCCAATATAATAATACCTATAAGAGCTAAAAAACAAGAAGAGTAAAACGCTGATTTTAAATTCCATCACTTAAAAAACAAAATCTTTAAAAAAATTTATATACATTAGTTTAAAGCAAGATGCACTTTCTTATTTTTCTCATATAATAAAAGGGCCTAATCACAAGAGTGATGTATACACTGTTTATAATTTATAAATTTTAGTTTATATATATCTCTACAACTAAAGAGATAAATACTAATATAAGAATTAATTATTTTTTTTATAAAATTAATGAAACTAAATAAATCAGTTAGCTATGACTAAATCTAACCTATTAGGATGAATTTATATTATATATTCCTAAATCTATTCAAATTAGTCAACTAACTCTTATACCAGTTATAATTAATTAATTTATTTAGTTTATTTAATTTATCTAATAAATAAAGTTAACTAATTATTATAATTAGTAATTTAAATACTCCCTCTTCGCTCACTTTTAAGTTTTAAGAGACTGATATTCCAATCACGCCGAATTTGTTTCCCAATCAAATATGTACAATTTATGCATGACGACGCTATCCCAACAACAGACAGCTAGCCTACTTGGAACTTCTAAAATGAGATAGGCATGAAAGCTCCATGAAACCCATATGGAACTCTGCAAGGCATTGTGATTATGGCACTTGTCTTCCCGGAAAATTTTCGTGCATCAATTATACGAACCTGGGAAATTTTAATGGAGGTTAATTAATTATATATCATGCTTCTCTGCAATTTTAATAAACCTCACAGAAATTAAATAACCTACGTACTTGAGATATGCCTGTGTCTTCATTGTGAACAAAAGTAATGACCCAACCGTCATCTTCTTCAAGGCCACCATCTTTTGGGAAGAAGGCAGCTCCAGTGCAGTATACATTCTTCTCAAACATATGGTATTCCACTCTTATGTACTCTTCAAAATATATCTTTGCCATACCTCCACAATTAGGCTTGCCTAAATAAGCACGGGAAAGCAAAAACCATATTATAATATAAAGGCGGCATTTAGAGACATAGGGCTAATAATGAAATCAAGGGTGGCTCTAATTCTTAAAAGGAAAACTGAAACTTGCCCGCAATAGACGAAGCAATGAGATCAACCACTTGGGCGTATACGAATCTGTTCTTGAAAGCTGTGAACTTTGCATTGATCATCGGAAAATCCATTATAAGTTGTTCTTCACACAGACGTCTCTCCTTGACCTTCCCACTTTGCATGTTCAATCTCCATTCATAACAATGAGGAAGCTCAAATGTACTCCAACCCTCTTTAGGTTCTGGTATTACTGCATCTAGAGCTCTGCAACCCCACAACACGACCTGTCAATATATATTTAAAAGCTTGAAATAATACTTTTGGGAGAGAATTATATTACCTCATCACCATCCTCAAATGAATTGAATATGTGAAATGTGACATTATTCTCCACCCCAAACCATTTGATTGAGTCGTCATCACCATAGCGGGGCATTATCCCTATCCTTGCATATGTATGTCCATGAAAACTAACCCATGTTACGTACATATTTTCTTCTTCTTCTTTTTTTCTTTTTTTGGTTTAGCATAAGATGAGTTGGCTGGGGAAACGCAACTAATTGTGAGAAGGATATGCACTCACGGGCCTCCTCTAAGCAGTCTCTTGAGATCTAAGATTAGAGGAAAATCCATGATCACGTTGTACCTGCACAGACGAATTAATATCCTGAACTTCATGGACTTGTACGTGGTAGTTAACTTACATGTTGAGTGTATACCTCTGTGTGACCCCTATCTCATGGCAAAAGCTGCACCTCTCTAATTTGATATCCACTTTGTGGATCATTCTGGTTCCATCAGCTGAAAACAGGTTTTATAACAGAATCATAAACTGCACGCAAGTGCACTCGTACACTCATGCATACGTATTCACAATGGTAAACATTTTTATAGGAAGTGGTAAAACACCGTACGTACCGGAAATTATTCCAACCACATTATAAGGTTTAGTCGGGTCAAACCCACATGTGACCAGGGTGGCTGGTAAAAGGTCTTGAGGGTAAAGATGTCAATCTCTTGAGGTATGTCTTTTTCGGCGATTGCGTACAACTTCCCCGCATGCTCGAACACGTTCGTGTTACTCAACACTTTGTTAGCTTTGCCAAATCTCAGCTGCATGATCTACAAGATTTACCAAAATTAATCAACAGATCATGTTACATGACACAGCCCACAATTGTTTTGAATTTTGAATGTAGTGAGATTAATTATTAACATAGGACTGACCGAGTTTAGAAGAATGCCGTATAAAATAGCGAGCGAATCGCCATCTGCAGCGGGGAGAAAAGATCGTTTGTTTCTGTGTCTTTCGAGCAGGAAAGTATCAGTTTCAACGTGTTTGCTATTGTACAACACAGTCCTACTGCCATCACTCCCTTTTCTAAAATATAAAGCGTGGAGCATTCCTTCACCTTCCACCCATATGTCACTTGACCTCCCAAACACAGATTTGGTTGACTTCAATCCTCCAAAAAGTTGATTTGATCCAGAAATCATATAGTACATAATGCACATGCATGTTATATATTATCCTGAAACACACACACATACATAAATACGAATCATGGTTGAAAAGAGAGAAGAGAGAGACCGTTTCTAATGTAGACACCATCTGGAAAACCACCGGTAACTCGGCCTTCGATGCTAGTAATCTCAGCAGATTCAAGTGCCATACCATTGATTGAAAATATCATTTCACGCATTTCTCGTAAATGGTTTAATTTCATTTGAATCTTACTTTTAGTCTTTCTAGTTTTATCTCTATAATTTCAATACTTATTAGTCAAAATAATTACAAAAAAAAAAAAATTGGGCCTTTTTGTCTCTATAGCGATGTAGTTAAAAAAAATATAATATAGATTTTTCTTCAATTAGGTGAGCGTATCCTAGCTTTAAAAAATCAGCTGCATTATTCAACGTTCAACTTCATGGCTTATAAATATTGGGACTGGTCCAAATGTCATTTTATATCAATATCAATATTAATCTGTGAAGAAATGTTTCAAAAATATAGAGTGGGCCGTTTGGCTGCCGTGATTGGTATGCCATGGGCCACTATAGACCACCTGACCCCATCTGAAAATGAAAATATGAAACTGAAAATAGTTCCATGGTACCGATGGAGGTTGATCCGAGTGGTAAGCGGCTCGATATCGCTTAAGCGAGGTCTCGAGTTTGAGCCTTGGCGTACGCAGAAAATCCCCGTTGGGAGACTCACCCACCATAGTCAGGTGCGCGACGCGGGTCGGATCCGGTTGTAGTCGGGGCAAAGCTCCGGTGAACCGGGTGGGCAACAAAAAAAAAAAGTTCCATGGTTAGAAGGTTTTTGTTCTTGACCTTCTTCCATGGATAGAAGTTAGAACGGGGGTTAGTCCGAGTGGTAAGCGATTCGGTATCATTTAAGCGAAATATTGAGTTCGAGCTTTGGCGTACGCAGAAAATTTCCGTTAGGAGACTCACTCACCATAGCCAGGTGCGTGACGCGGGTCGGATCCGGATGTAATCGAGGCAAAGTTCCGATGAACTGGGTGGGAAAAAAAAAAAAGTTAGAACTGTGAACATTCACCATGGATTGGACCTCTCTTTTTATATTTATAAAAAGAAAAATCTACAGAGCTACAGTATTATGATGCCTTGCATTATTTTATTTTGGATTAAATAAAAATAATACAAAAATCGGCCAATTGATGGTAATGCAGTGCAGTGGTAATTATTAAAAGCGGTTTACTTATTTAAAATAATAAATAATAATTCAAGTGCTGGTTTTTCTTTGAGTCTTCAGTCTTGCAATGAGGATGAATTGAAAAGGTGAATGAAAGAAATTATGAGGAATAAAAGCGACGGTTAAGTGGCTATTGGAGGCAGCGCCACGTGGCATTGAACTCCGTTGGATTTCTGTCAGAAGTCAGAACCCACCCACAAGAGCATCTGCTTCGCCTTCAGCTTCAGCACTTCAAAGTGGTCACGTTATTTCACAATAATCAGCCAAATTAACGAACGAAAGAGCGTCTAGTAGAAAGCTCCGACGTAGGACTCTGTGCCCTCACCTACTTTATTTTTCCTTCAATTTCCCTTCTTCAACTGAAGAAGCAAGCATCCCTGTTTGATCATTCTCAGAGTCTCCTTTTAACGCCAGCTGATTCACCTCCCTCCGGGTAAAACTAAAATTCAAGCTCTCTGTTCTTGAATTCTTTATTATCCTGTTTTCGATTTTCTTTTTCTCTTTCCATCGTCTTGATGCTTCCCAAGAAAAACAGATGCCGATTGATGGTAGTGCACTAGTGCCTGTAATTTCCTATTAGCCAGTATTTTGGGTTCGACTTTGCGTGAAGCAAAAGTTATCACAAAAATTGAACCTTTTCTTGTGTTGCATGTAATTTGGTCGGTGACAAGTTTGCGTTTGGTGGATTTTGAGGACAACGACTCTGTTCTGGAATTTTGATCCCAGTCTGAGTAGGACAGCATGGTTCATTTGCATGTTACTCTTTTCTTTTCTTTTCCTGTTTCCTTTCCACATTTCTTAGGCCTTTTGTTCCTTTCATCACAATATTTGCAGTCAATCAGAGTTCCCTTTTCCTTTTTGTATAATGGATTGAGACAATGTTCCAGGAGCAAAGGGAAATTTCTAACTGGATCAGTGTTGTTCGTGTAATTTACAGAGGTAGTAAGATTAATTGAACTTACGGGAGAACAACTTCTGCAAATGGGTCAAGATCTTTTGTCCTTGATGAAGCTGGAAACAAAGAGATTTTTATGGTTCATTGGCTTTACATTCACTTTGATTCTGGCATTTCAATATCTTGAACTTCCATATGGTAACGTGCTAGCCAATCTATTCTATAGCAGTAAGATTCCAGTGTCAGGAGCTAGTTACAATCAGACTGCACATCCGCCGTCTAATTCTGAAACATCTCACAATATGACCAGTTTGAATAAGCCAAACACTACCGAAGGGCATGCCTTGGAGATGGCAAATAACACAAAGACCTCTGAGGAACAGAAGACTGCTACACATTTTGGTTTTGCCTTGAAACCCCAAGTAGAATCAAACAAATCTTCTGAATTTTATGAGTCTGAAAAAGTTCCTGTGGTGGACATTATTAAGAAATCGTATAATGCATCTGCGACGAAGCTTGCAGGAGGGTTTGACCACAGTATTTATAATGTTACTATGGGTTCAAATAATTTGAGAAACAGTTCTGAAGAGGGAAACACTTCATCTAGATCAGTACAAAATACTGAAAGTTCATACACTAATCCTCTGTCCCTTTCTCCCGCAATGCAACCTAAACATCCAATAGTAGTAGACCCAATTAATATGAGTTCAGGATTATTACCAATTGATTCCAAGTCAAAAATATCTTCAGTTTGGAAAGAAAACATAGCAAAAAAGGATAAAAACTTCAAGCCATTGCAACACGATGACAACGCACAAAGCAAGAATTCCCCTGTCAGCAGTAAAACTTCACACATGCCAATTCCCGAAGTGACATCAATATCTGAAATGAACAACTTGATGCTCCAGAGCCATGCCTCGTACCGTTCTACGGTATATTACTACTGAATGTTCGTTTTATTTCAGTTTTGTTAGTTGGAGGAATCCCGCCTTTTGATGTTGTCGTGTTGGCTTCTTATACATGTTCTTAATTTCTTTCTAGATGCCGCTGTGGTCTTCAGCTGTCGATCAAGAGCTATCACAGGTCAGATCAGAGATTGAAAATGCACCTATTGTGAAGGATGATCCAATTCTATATGCTCCCCTCTACCACAATTTTTCATTGTTCAAGAGGTATAATTTTATCAGAGAAAATTTTATTCAGTTGACGTATCTCTGTTTTTTTGTATAAGATGTATGCAAAGAAATATATAGCAGCAGGCCAGCAGCAACACATGAAACAGGATATATGATGGCGCTTTTAAGCCATTCATTAAATTTTCTAATTGTCAAGTGTCTAATTTCAGGAGCTATGAGTTAATGGAAGAGACTCTTAAAGTGTATGTATACAGAGAAGGAGCAAAACCTGTTTTGCATTCACCATTTCTGACAGGAATATATGCTTCTGAGGGATGGTTCATGAAACTGATGGAAGCTAATACAAGATTTGTTACCCATGACCCAAATAAAGCTCACCTATTTTACTTACCATTTAGTTCTCGAATGTTAGAGGAAGCTTTGTACGTAAAGAATTCACATAGTCACAAGAACTTGATTGAGTATCTGAATAATTATGTCGACATGATTGGAGGGAAGTATCCCTTCTGGAACAGAACAGGAGGAACTGATCATTTTCTAGTTGCTTGCCATGACTGGGTATATTTGCTGAGTCCTCCAACCGTTTGTTATTTATATTCAATGAAATAATACAAATCATATCTTATTGATCTTCTCTGCAGGCCCCTGCAGAAACAAGGGAGCGCATGTCTAACTGCATAAAGGCAATGTGCAATGCTGATATCAAAGAAGGGTTTGTGTTTGGGAAGGACGTGTCTCTTCCCGAAACATTTGTCATCAATTCTCGAAACCCGACTAAAGACCTCGGAGGATTTCGAGTTTCCAGGAGACCGAATCTGGCCTTCTTTGCAGGGAGTATGCACGGGTATGTTAGGCCAATTCTGTTGAAGCACTGGGAGAATAGAGATCCTGACATGAAAATATTTGGAAAATTGCCTAAGTCCAGGGGTAACAGGGACTACATCCACTACATGAAAAGCAGCAAGTACTGCATATGTGCCAAAGGTTATGAAGTGAACAGTCCAAGAGTGGTGGAGGCTATTTTTTACGAGTGTGTTCCAGTGATTATATCAGATAATTTTGTGCCTCCTTTTCTTGAAGTATTGAATTGGGAATCGTTTGGTGTTTTTGTGTTGGAGAAAGACATTCCAAATTTGAAGAATATACTGCTTTCCATCCCCGCAAAGACCTATCTTCGAATGCAGATGAGGATCAAAAAGGTTCAGCCGCATTTTCTTTGGCATTCGAATCCTGTCAAGTACGATATATTTCACATGATACTTCACTCTGTTTGGTATAACAGAGTCCTCTCCATAAATGCAGCATAAATGTTACAGATAGATCCAGTACAGAAAACAAGATAATGGATGTTTAGTTGATTGATAAGGTCACTGTTGCTTCACCAATGTTCCTGAATTATTGTAAATTTAAACAATCATTTTAATATCATAGAGTACATCTATTTAATCGATGGGTTTGCCAAAATTGAAGTTTGAAAAGATATTGAGTGGTCCTTTTCCTGCCTGATAATCACATGGGAAAAAATTGTTCAAGCAAGGGAGAAAAAGGACTAAGAAAGAGAGAACATTTCGTGTGTGAGTGCGTAATGGGTGCACCTAAAAATATGGTTGCAGGTTGAGTGAGTGCATCTTCAACCTCATGTATGTTTAACATGGAGCAATAGTGGGCATAAGGAAGATGTCACTGTTTTTAATTCTTATTTCCTTAGTGTAAATTTGTTTACTTTACGAAAATATTACTGCCTGTAATAATATTGAATTGATCATATTGATCAGAATTTCTGGCAAACCCACTCAACTGTGTAAATGACCTAGTAGGACGATCATGGAATCAAAGATCTTGTGCAAACAATGTGAAGCGGAAAGCTACATGATGATGATATCGTCATGGAAAACAATCTGCTTCAATTTTGACAGAAGAAAGTTCTGTGAACATTGATGGTATGTTTCCATAATTCACATTTCGCAGCTGCATAACAAAGGTTCTGCCTCTAGAGAAGATCTCCTCTTGTGAAGCTCTACAAATTTGCATATTAACAAAGCAGATTTAGTTTCTTGACAAATAAGGAAGGAATGCTTGCAACAAGGAAAAATAATGTTTCACAGACAACTAAATAAATGGATAGATGAAGAAGAGATTCATTTTTGTTTCAAAGTTACTGGTGCAACGAGGAAGATGCATTTCATGTTCTTTTGGTAATCTATTCAGTGAAAGTGGAATTTGATTGCTTTTTTTTTTTTCAAATAATTGACAAAGAGTTCATTTCAAGTGGTAGAACTTAAAAAGGAGGGGTACCAGCTTCCCATTTCTCTAGCATAATATCATGATAAGAAACTTGTATGCAGTGTGTTGTATCAAAATGCGATGGATTAACAGTAGAAAAGCACATTTCTCATTGAAACAGAGCACAGCAGAAGGTAACTGATCATATTGCTCGGACAAGAACCTGCAAATGACTGCACGTACTTTGCTATTTGCTTTTGTATGAACATGAATTAGTGCACATTCGAATAGAAAACCAGGGTCACAAGGTAAAACAATAATAATTAACATTCTCCTATGGGGTCCCACTTGGTATGCATGAAATTAGAAATGTATATATATACAGAAGCAGAAGCTGCATCTAGAAGTCTCTGTATGATGCTGCAACAATCATCTGAATAGCAGGTGAATGGGACATGAGATAACATGATCAGAATCGTTGAGTGACCATACCATACATGAAATATTTATCGTGTTTAAGTAGGTGATGGGGCCCCACAGACTGGTAGTGAAATTAATGTGGTCGAAATCATGCAGTCGCATGTATGGGCAATACATGTGAAAATAATAGCAAGGCGGTGCAGCCGCGTGTTTCAGTGAGGATTCTCTCCTTACCTCATTTGACTCATCTCAGCTTTTCAATCTAGGAAAGCCCACCCGCTGATTAAAGCAACATGTCACAAACAGTGCTTCCACTTCCTCTTTTTATTTTTTTGCATGCATGCTATACCCGAGGTTGAAGTGAATTCAGGGCTACCTTGTATTACGCGGTTAAATTAAATAAAGTGTTACGCTCGAATAATGATTTAGTTTTATATGGGAACCAGCCGCGAACCCAACAACATGACCGTAGGAATCGTGGAACAGAATCTCAGCCGTACGGCGAACTCAAAGGATCTTTTATGAGACGAGCCTTGTCGGACCTTTAGTTCTTCAGCACGTCCGTGTGGCCCAGATGTCCCGTTGCCCAGTTTGATTGATCAAAATATGAGTTGGTGGCGTTTTGTCTTTGTAGAGCATACCTTTATACGGCCAATTTTTCGTAGATAGATTCCATAATTTTTGTAATTCTTGTAGACTGACAAATCATTCAAGGGTCCCAATAAGTATCCATCAACATTCAACAGCCCATTTAGCAAGCATATCTTCTTAAATGGGTTATCTTCATTCTTACGTTAATCAGTCAGTCGCGTGAAATTAATGGCATGGCCAGAACAATTAAATGAAACCTAACCTAAGAAGGGAGATGAAGATGAATGTTGGCGTGCGGGTTATGGAGGACGTGGCTACAGAGTGTTGAGATGTCGATGCTTAGCAAGATTTGAGAAACCAAAGTGATGAAGATTTTTCTGCAGCCATTAGAAAAAGACAACAGAGCTGCTCTGTTTTGTAGTGCAGCCCGGCCATTGCACAAAGCTCGGAGACTGCTTCTCGCTGAAAAGTTTAAAAAGAATAAAGCGAGATACCAACCTCACAAAAAAATATCAATAATTGAAGCAGAACAGTAATGTTGAGGTATGAACTGGCCTTCACTCGACTCCTGATTTATCATTGCATGGTGGAATTTTATTGGGTTCATGTCCTAGCTATAACTCAAAAAACTTGCAATAATTGGTACTGTAAATCACAAGAACTTGTAATGTGCCGAGTCCATAATAGGAAAAGGGCCCCTTTGATTAATTTGATACAGAGAAATGTCGATTTGATATGTGTGGGGTTATTCCATTTATTAAGATCCAATTAACTGCTGTTCATCAACTACACGTGTCAAGAACTCATTTGCATCCACCAACGAATGACTTGCATATGTGGTGCCTGAGATGTCATGACAACCATTCAACTGCTACCAGCTTATAGCATATATTGTACGATCTCTTCATGGCAACAATTAAAACAAGATCTTGTTTAATTACGGATCGTAAGGGGGAGAGAGAGATGATTAGATCTTCCAAGAGTGCAAAAAATTTATGGTAATGACGAGCATCCAATAACCTAATTCTTACTCTTACCAACCATCTTGCTTTTAATGGCGATCACATGCTCTGGTTGGATGAATATTCTGTAGAATGCCCAGAATTCAGCTTTTCCGATCAGTTCAATAAATCAACCTATTGCGGTACACACTTGATGGGATTATAACAATACATATGCTGCAGTTGAATCATCCTAGGGTTGCGAGTTGGGAGTTGGAGGTTGGGGCTAAAGGATTGAGAACCTCAGATTCTTAATGGTGACATTTAGTGCCCACCAGTATAACCAAAATAGCGGGATGCCAAATAAAGAGTTACCAGAGCAACATGCCCGTCTTTGATTACATTCCAAAATGAAGTAATTAAGTTATTCCCAAAGCATGACACTGTCAGTGATATCTTCATTAACGCTACCATTCCCCCTATACCAAATTTGCTTCCTTGCTGAGCATCATAGTATGTAAGTTAATAAATGGGAACGGCGATGAGAGGAGACGGGAAATTGGTATAAATGAAAGGAGTTGTTGATAATGGAGCAGAAAAGCCAGCTGACAAGGGATAAATCAACAGCGCTGTGGGGGGCGAAACAGGTTATTGTGGGGGGTTGATTTGAAAAATTCAAAGTAAGTTGCGTGGCGCAAGGAAGGTACTGTTGACCCATTGTACCACTGGGACTGGCAAGGCAACCCACTTCTCTCGCGGGTCCCCATTAACCTTTATAAGTGTTGTATGACTCATTCAGGAAGCGACGGGAACAACGCATAGCTCATCATTTTCACTTGCATGCCCTTTTTCGCTAAAAATCTCTTTCTTTCTCTCTTCTCCGTTTCTAGGTTTTTCACCCCCATGACTCCTTCGTAGGCTGCACACAGCACCAGAAACTTTAGAAAGCGTCACCCCTCTCCCATCCTAATAATCATTGCCGACGATGAGTGTTGAACCCCAGAATTCTGAAGCAGAGAGCAGCTCAAACTCATTCTCCTCTCCACCGTCATCGCCCCCTTCAAGAAGGGCTCTTAAGAACTCAGTCTCACATGGTAAGTCTCAGGAACCAGAATCAAAAAAGATAAAACGCATTCGAGACTCCAATAAACATCCCGTTTATCGTGGGGTCCGTATGCGTAGTTGGGGCAAATGGGTTTCTGAAATTCGCGAGCCGCGCAAGAAATCTCGCATATGGCTGGGTACATTCTCAACCCCTGAAATGGCCGCGAGGGCACACGACGTCGCTGCCTTGAACATCAAAGGGAACTCCCCCATTCTCAATTTTCCTCAACTAGCAGACTCGCTGCCCCGCCCCGCCTCCGTCTCTCCTCGCGATATTCAGGCAGCTGCAGCAAAAGCCGCTCAAATGGATCACTTTGACTTACCGTCGTCGTCATCATCGGCCTCGTTAATGTCATCATCATCTTCTATGACGTCGTTGGTTTCGGCAATGGAAATGTGCGGTGGTTCGGAGGAATTGAGCGAGATTATAGAGTTGCCGAGGTTGGAAACAAGTGAGGAGACTTGTGAGTTTAGGAAGGAGTTTGTGCTCGTGGACTATATATATGATGGGTGGATGTATCAGCCAACATGGTTACAGAGCATGGAAGATTGCGACGGGTACGTTGCTGATCAACTAGCAGTGACTGAAGAGAGTGGAATCATAGATAACCTTGATAGTTTGCTCGGGAATTACTGAGTGCCCTGTTTCTTCTTCTTCTTCTTTCTGAATGGGTGCGGTATCTCTCTCTCTCTCTGGTTTTCTTTCTTTGTGTGCTATGCCATTATGGTTTTTCATTGAGGGGCAGCAACACAACACTGTCGTGTCTATGTTTTTTCTGCGTTTTCTTTGGTATTGTCTGATTGATCATGTCTCCCTCCTCTGAATCGAATTGTAAATGGTTAGGAATAAAATAAGAGGGAATGTCACTGCTTTTCCATATACTCTCTCCAGAAATTTCATTACGCCCAATAAACTTGAAACCCTCATCCGTGAGATGAAAGCTAGATACGTTTCGACTGAAGAGGGGATGGTCGGAAAAACAAACACGGGAATCTTGATCATATCGTTGTTGACTGAGCGCTTATTTTCCGAAAATGGCGCCTCTTTTGGCACACAGTTTTCTTTACGTGAAACAAAATGTTTTCTTGGGGAGAAATCAGAGAATATTACTATTGTCGATGCGGACAGAGCACTGTAAGGTAATAGAACTAAGGAAGAAGACATGTCTCTTGCTTTCTCGCCGTCATGAGGCTATGGCAGATGCAAGAGATGGTGATGAGTGGGGCCCAGCACGTACGTATACTTGACAATGAGCAGCCCCATTTATCGATTCACCTGTCCCTGTACGGGTTAGTCAAAAAAACAAAGAACAAGAAAAAACTATCTCTGTACGGCAGTCTTCCGATCCTTTCATTCAACAAGAACAACCTCATGATTCGTTCTCATTATAGATCCACACTGATTTTGTTCTCGAAACCTTGTACTTTTTGCACTAATTAATTGCTTAATTAACCAATTAAGCTATGTAAATTGGAAGGACCTCATTGAATTTAAGTATTGGTTTGTCCTCATACGATTATATATGTGTGTGTAGTTTCCGGGGGGTGGACAAATGAACCATAATCTTGGAAAAGCCAAGTAGCTGAGTCCAGCATGTTTTTCTCTCTCTCCAATCATTATGGTTACTAGTTAAAATTTTTAATTTACCACTCTAATTTTATACAAATAAATCCTTATACCACATTCTCACATACTAAAAAAAATATATTAAATTAATAAAAAAATTTACAGTTGACCTTATATTGAAAAAAGTATTAAAAAATATGTTATTAATTATCCTATAAATAATTTATATTTATGATTAATTTTTTTTATAAATAACTTTTATATGGGACTAAAGTGATACAATTTAGTGAACGTTTAAAGGAAAGAAGGACATTAGGATGGAGGAATGGAAAGTCAATGGTAGCACATAATGTTGAGATTGATTTTATAAGATTCAATCTTGATTTAAGTCTTACATGTGCTACATTATAGCACGTACGTTACGTGGCTGTAACGTTCGAAATTAATATATATTTTTTCACGTGATCAATTGTATTTACTGTATCTCTGCAACCAAAGTCCTCAGATTTTCAGAGTATGGTTCAGCCGTGATTTCACCTCGGGGCAAGTGTTGTGAAGAGTATGTACGTACGTGACTGTTCAACCATGAGTTCTACATTTGACATTTGGTGAACTTGCTCACACACAAGTACTTTTGTTGTATTCGACGATAGATCCTTGAGTTTATCAGTTCCCAAATTCAACCGCGACGAATTTAATTTGTTTTGATTAAAACTAAAAGTTTGGAATTAACGTAGAAGGAAAACTTTGAAGCTAATCGCTGACACACCTGTCAAGTGAGAGTTTTACTTGTTAAGGAAGCCCCCTTCTAATTTTCTCCAAATTTTAGACTTTTTTCCCAATAATAATTAGTGGACTATGAATAATATATAAAAATATGGGATATAATATTTTAAAATAAAATAAAATCTGCATTAGTCAGACCTGGGTGCCATGAGTAGTTATAAGGGGCATATATATATATTATCACACCAAACATATATCATTTGAAGAAGCATATCACGGTATGGTTTGAAGGGGTTGGAGGGCTTTTCTTATGCCAAGGGGATTGATTAATTGGTGGATTATTAAGAAAATCGGAACATTAATTAAATAATCCTACAAAAGTCTAAAGGGAAACGTCACTTGTTCTAAAAGACGTGACATACATGCTTGGATGCCTTTTACATATCTAAAGTCCATCCCCCTTTCCCTTTTTTTTTCTTTTTCTTTCAAAAGTAAAAAGGAGAGAACCCCAGAATCTAGCCATAACAGTAGTAGACATGATCATGCTTATTGTTGAAAAATGAAAAGTTTACTATTTTCAGGCAACACTACCATTGTCAATAAACAAAAATGGAGCTAGCTCAGCTCGTATTCATGCACAGGTTAGATAATACATGTTATTGGGAAACTTAAGAATGACTGAAAGGAGAAAATAAAAGCCAAATATATACGGCCCTTGCTTTTTCAAAGAGTAAAAAGGGAAGTGGGAATGCATATACACACACACACACACACACACACACATATAAGGGAAGAATTAATGCGAATTCAATTTTCCAACATAATAAGAAAGATGGAGCGAAAGTCTTTTAATCAATGAGTGAGGAGGGGCAATAACTAAGCAACTAAACGAAGCATGTAATGAAAGGAATTAAGGCATGTAGCCCTACAAATAAGGCAAAGACTATAATAATCCATGTCGTAGAATCAGCAAATACGGATTACGTATACTAAGTACCCACTTCTACATAATCAATTTGTGTGTGTGCGCGTGGGGGGTCTGGTGGAGCCAAACTCAACGCGCTTGTCCTTCACTAATCCTTAGTTAACTAATTAATCAACGATATGCTCTGTGCTGATTTATAAATATTAATTGATTAACCACTTCGATCGAAATAACAGTCCGCTGTGGAGTCCCGCCCCATGTCTGCCCACTTTGATTACAGTAAGCTATTATTTCTTTCTTTCTTTTCCATTTAAAAAATAGCAAGGTACCACTTGTGAAGGCCATTATAAGGCTATTATATATATATATATATATATATATATATATATATATATAGTAGGCATATATAGAAACTAAGACAATAATTGCTCACCAAACAATTGATTAAGTCTAGTACTCTCTACGACTAAACAAATAAAACCCTTGAGGAGGAGGAGCACGTATTTGACTTCCTGTTCATTGTCAACTCATAAAAAGATGAGACATACGACTATTTAGAGTATATTTAAATTCTGAAGAGTAGTCGTGATATTTGGGAAAACATCTTAACTATTGGGTATCTAGGTTTACGCCCGAAGGTAATAGACGATTCGTACTGCCTGACATTGGAATCACCTAGGAGGAAGGGAGATTTCGTCCAGCCCTTAGATCATGGGTAAGCCCAACCCTTTTCTACAAATTTTGTACCAATAAAAAAAAATACCCGCTCGTTGCCTTTTTGTTTGGTGTATATGTGTGTGTGTGTCTCATGATATATAGTATTATCTAGGGGTGTTCATAAAACCCGCGGCCCGGTATGCCCACCCAAGCCCGCAAAAAAATGGCCCTGCCTAGCCCGATAAATATAGGGCAGGGCTGGGCATCGGGCTGCAAAATGCAGCCCATGCTTTTTTCGGGCTGGGCACCGGGCAGGGGGGTTACCCTGCCCTGCCCATGAGCACCTCTTTTTTTATTTTTTTTATTTTCTCTATAGATGCTACACTTAGAAGGAAGAATATGATAGTTACTGGTGACTAAAGGGTCATTTTAAAAATATAAGTAGTTAAGTACGTAAGTTGCATATTTTAATATTTATAACTATATTAATTTTGTTAACTTTATTAATCATAATATGATTACATTACAAATTATAATTATTTATTTTATTTTTTTAGATACTTCATCCTTGTCAACATTTGGAAAATTGATGTAAAGTTGTAATTATAAACTACTTAAACTTTAAGGTTTTTTGATATGCAATGAATTTCAAAATTTTAATTATTATCTTTTTGTTACCTTATTTTTAGTGGATTATAGATATTTAACTCTTGAAGATATATGAATATGATATTATTTTAGAAGTTTATAATTACAGATTTTTTCCACAAGATGAGCATGGCATCACAACTTGGGCATGCCCAGCCCGCCCACGCCCAACCCGCCCATGCCCAACCCAAAATGGTTAGGGCTTTTACCGGGCAGGGCCGGGCATCGGGTTGCAAAATGCAGCCCATACTTTTTCTAGACAGGACACCGGACAAGAGGTCGCTCTGCCCAGCCCTGCCCACGAATACCCCTAATATTATCAGTTGAAATGATGATGTATAGAATCGGCTGTGTACGTACGTAGAGGAAGTCCCTTTTTGCTATTATTATATAAACAAATAATACTCATTATTATTTAGCGCACACACATATATATATATACAAGGACATTTTAACTGTCATTGCGGCTGCTGTTGTTGATTGATTATTCTTTCTGCATCATTGCCATATATTCTTTTTAATTAATGTACCCCACGAGACCCTCTGTCATTTTATACCAACTTGCACTTGTTCGTCTCTTGCTATACATCACTTCTCTCTAACCTCAACTATTTTCTTATTCATTCCTCCACTAATTAATTAACTTGTACTATTTCTACTATTCGGAGACAAGTCTAAGATATGTGTGTGTGTGTGACTTACATAAGGAATAGTTGTCTGTAGATTATAACCATGCATATACAAGCAATGATGTGAATAATTAAGGTCAATATGAATAATGTTATTTCAGATATAGAAATAATTCCTTTGTGGATTGTGACGGTGTGTGCGAGGGCTCCATGTTCGAAACATTTTTGTCTCTCTTAAAGTAATGGTACTTGTGTTCAACTTTGTTTCGCTAATTTTTGCTGTACACTGTAATCTTTTTTTGTTACTTCTGAATAAGATCTGTTCGCACCCGTTATGTTTCCCTCGTTTCTTGTTGATCACGCGCTTAACCCAAGATCTTAATTCTTAATCAGGTCGGCCCTTCTTTTAATGGTTTATCGCTTGTTTAATAGGAACGATAATTCTATTAATATAATTCGATCATTAGTGGCTAATACATGATTCCATTTTCGTCAGTGGTGGCTAATGACTTCACTTGGGGTGGCTGGACGGAACAATAAAGTGGATACTTGAGATCTAAGATAAAGGTATTTACACAACATACATTTCGATGCATGATTTAGGAAAAATATGAAACTGGGAAAAGCTATTATATATATTCACCTCAATCTTGTGGGGGAGGAGGATCATTGTCCTATATGCATGGAACGTGACGACATGTAATACGTCCCTCACTGGTACCAAAGATCATTGCACTTAACTAATTATTGGATTCCGATCGAGAGCAATTGTTCGAGATTAGAGCCTCCATAGGAACAGTGAGCTGCCTCCCTAATATCTCCCCAAAATCATTTCATGCATATAATATATAAGCCATAAACAATTTAGATCATTTCTTAAACTTCGTGTAATAAATCAAAGACACGTTTATTATAGAGAAAATCCAGATTCCCACGCTCACATTCATTATAAAATGAGCGCGTAGTAGTAGGAGTATATTTTAAGTCCGAAATAAAAGATATTGTGGCGTCGAGTGAAGAATTTGAACATATGTTGTCTATTGTGTAGAACTTATTCGTGTTCTCATACAAAGCCTGTCGGTACAATTATTAGCTTCCCTAATAGATATGGTCAAAAGTAACCAACTAGTTAGAATTAAAGTTCCATTATCTTTATGACTGTGTTTCATAGGGGCTAGCAACACGTATGGTAAGACCACCCACCCACACACACACACACAAATATACGTGGTTATGGACCTAATCTGGATTTATTTTATTTACTACCAAACTTGAGAGTGACGGATCGTGCACTGTTCTCAACTTGGGCTTTCTTTTCTCAGCTCCTTTTTTTAAGGGCTCTCACAATCCCAATTTTCCCTTGTTTTTCCTTTTCAAGGAATTTAGACTAAGGGTCTGTTTGGATAAGAATTTAGAAAAAAATATTGATGAAAAAAAAAGGTGTTAGAAAAAAGCTTATGGAAAAAAAGTTATTCTAAATAAATGAATGGTTGGATAGTTATTACCAGAAGGACTTTTGTAATTGAGAAATTATCAGAAATGATATGATTTTATTAAAAATAGAAGAGAGGAGTGAGGGTGGAGAAGAGAGAAAAGAGAAGAGAAAGTAGAGATGGTGGAGAGAGGGTGAAGAAGATAAAGGAGAGAGGGTGGAGAAGAGAGAGAAAATATGGTGTAAAAAAAAAAGAGTGAAATAGTAATTGGATAGTTTATAAGTTTTTTTACTGTTCCATAAGCTAGTTTTAATAGCTTATCTAGAACTTTAATTTTAAACCATAGTTTAGTCCAAAAGACCTTTTGGACAAATATAACTGTTTATTTTAAAATTTCTCTAAACTAAAATTTGGATCAGAAGTTCTTTTACAATCTTAGTTTAAGAGTTTTTCAAAGACACTAAATAGATCCTATGTATTCAAACCAACCAAATGATGTCCATCACTGGGTTATACGCTTGAATCCTTATCTTCCTTTATTCTGTAATAAATAATGAATTAAAAATTAATTGCACTATTTATATACGAATAATGCAACATTTTATGCATGCACTGTGATAGGTTTTATGATGATTAATAATAATGTTATGACAGTTGGCAGACAAGTCGATTGAGGATCAGAGACCCAAATCATATATCACAGAATCGGATCATTGGCCACAATGTACGTACGTCATTCATCTTTTTAAATGTCAAAAGCCTAGCTAGATCCTCGTCTCCCTCCACGATTCACGCTTCACTAACAAAAGCAACTTCAACATAATGGCATTAGTTACGAAATACATTCATGGATATAACACGTCTCTCTTTGGGGAAATGACTCTGCACACATATATTTGCCACTGTTATTACCTACCAACAAAACCTTCTACCCCCCCCTCTCTCTCTATTTATCAGTTCCAATGCTCTCAGTTGTATATATTTATACTTTATAATTTATAGGTAACGCCACTGTTTATAAGTCAAGAATAGTGCAACTCACTTTAAACTGGCTATAAGGTTAGATCAATTATGGATGCTGAGTCTGTGGGTTGAGGGACGTGTCTCTGGCTGGGCTCCCCTCATTTTTCATCTTCAAATGTGTTATCCAACAAAATCTTACAAATATCAGAACAAGTCAACATGTATTCGAAAGTAAAACGACACGAAATTCAAGTCCCTTTGTTGCGCCCACTAACTGTTGTTGAAAGGAATGCATGGCTTTATGACAAAGGAGAAGTAATTTTCAGATTAGTTACCCAGTCCTTGTCTTCCAGCAAAGTCCTTCATCATGATGCACGCGCTTTTTAATCTTCAGTTCGTCAAATATCCCTTTTCATATATATATTTTCCCCACACAAATTAACCTTCACATTTGACTTAATTAAAGAAGCTCCCCGAATATATATCGCATTTCCTGGATACAATCATATATATATACATATATATGGGACGGTGAGTGTGATGACGTTTTATCAAGTAGCCATGATCCACAAAGATGTGATGCATCATACAAACAGAGTATATAGTGATTAATAGGATAATGACGAGTTTTGGGTTAACGGACGTACAACCTATGTTATTGGGTTCCTATATATATATAGAACAGTTCTTCGTACGAGTTTCTGTTTTTCCAGCGATGCCACTTGTTCCTTCAGGTTCCCGGTTTGAAAATTGAGAAGGTTGAGGAAAATAGAAGAGAAGGGACAATGGCGTTGAAAACAAGTTGTAGTGCACTTTTGTAGTACGAGTGAATTACTCACTTACGATATCGGGCAAGACATCGAGTGGATTCCATAGACATCGCCATCGCCATTTTGTATTATGTTTGTGGCCACAGTACCTTCCAATTGCTACTGTCGGCATTCTTACAGTCTGCCACTTGTTCCCTCTCCCTTCAAAATTATATAAATAAGAAAATTAATTTTTTCTAATGTTTCATTTACGTGTTGACCTCTAGCATTTAAATGCATGTCAGATCATCCTTATTTACATGTAAAAATAATTACTTTCCTATTTGAGACCTATTTATAATTCTCCCAACTTTTCTAGTCGAGATAGAATAATAATTGAAAACGTACCCTTCCCCGATCATTAGCCTGTCTCTCTTGGCATATGCTTTTGTTTTCATGAGTTAGAGAAATTAAACACAGCATACAGGCAAAGAAAGAGAATAAGAGAGGCCCCATACACATATATATAATAGCCCAACATCATCTTCATAAATCAAATTACTTAACTTTAATCTAAGTGAAAATAGACATATGTATGGTTTAATTACTATATATATTTGAAAAAGTGAGTAGCATTGGTTGTAACTTATAAATAATTATGATGGGGGAAGAATCTATCAGAGTTCTTGCACGCATATATATGGAGTGGGCCAGAGAAGTACGTATTTGGTGGCTTATAGTCGAGGGATTTGTCAATTAAAGATATGAATTTGGAGAAGGATAACCATATACTGTAAGAAAAGCTTGAAAAGCAAAAAAGCAGAAGGCCATGAGCTCATAATATTTCAACGACCCGATTGTCGGCGATGGACACGATTGTCCTACGTTAAGCGGTCATTTATCATTCTATTAACCCCGTCGATGTGATGTGACTTGATCAATTAATTATTAAGGACGGCACATCTGATTATACCAAGTATTTGGGGGGTTGGGTTTAATAATGCGGTTCGACTTCATTGTTAATAATAATTAGCTCCTGTTCATAGATAGGATCCACACGTTAAATGCCAACGTAGCAGCAATCCATCCATCCATTCACACGTTAAATCCCTCTGATTTTGGACAACGTTGGTTTACTTGGGTTATTAAAATGGAATACTACTAACTGGGATTATCTGGGACACATGGAGGGAAATGGTGCGTTGTGGGTTTGATAATACGTGGATGGATCGGATCCAGTGAATTGGCTACCCCTCACCACGTCGTAAACCAAAATCCTAATATCTGTTAAAAGAAATATTTATATTTAGTGTTTGTTTTAAATACATAGAACGATTTATGGTTCACTTTTGATAAGATATAAATTCAATGTCCAAAAATGTACGAGAAGCATCCCTTTATAACTATCGTATAATGCGCCACTTAAATGAAACACGAAATATGTGGATAAATTGAGATTAAAAAAAGTAGCACGAATTCATGATTTATGAACAACGTAGCTTCTCATAAATTTTATATTTTATATTTAACTAATCGGGGGGGAAAAGGATGGGTTAATTGATTAAAAGGGTTAGGTGACTCATAATTCATATGGGAGAGGGGATGGGCCGGCACGTGACATGTGGATCATATCTCCCAAGCAAATCCCAAACGGAACAGGACGCTAGACCATTAATGTAAACTCAATTAACTATACAATGCTCTTCGATTCAGTGTGGTTTAATTTTTTCACGCATCTCCACCATAAATACGAAAAAACTTTCACAAGGTTCTGTATAATTAATTCTTGATGATGTCATCTGATCCTAATTCTTGAAAATTACGAGTCAAAACACGAGCAAAGCCCAGACTCACTGTTTGAGAGATGACATCCATTGTTAGTATGATCTCTTTCCAGATTCATGCTCCGCTAGAAAACCAGGCACTGAGAGCATCCGTGATAGCGAGGTATTTGTATTCACCCATCCATGATTTAATTCGTCTGAGCTTCTATTCATCAAGAATAGCACGTCCGAGATTTGTTGCTAGAGCAAGCCTCACACAACTTAGTGCCTCAGGTGGTGAGCTGGACTCTTTAAAATCTGGACGCAGCCTTGCCAAAGATAACTCTTGCAGCTTATTTAACAGAAGATTCGTCTCCGACACATTTAGCAGAGGACAATCCTGCCAATTAAGCAGCTTCAACTGCACCCAGTAGCAAGCAAACAGGGCAATCATGAACAACCGTCCACATCAAACATGTAAAAATACGAAAACCAGATACTCCTTGAGAGACAAAAAGGCTTCAAGAGAGCTAAAAATGACAAGAGGCAACATGGACGAACAGAGACTAAACATGGTTCCGACCTGCAAATGACGTTTTAAATAAACCTGGAATTATGTATATAAAGCAGAGCTATTCTATTATGACATGAAATAGTAGGAAAAAGCTCTGGGGTATACAAAACAGCCACACACCTTGAAAAGCGGGGGAAAAGATGTCACTGGTTCCCCAGCCAGCATTCAAGAGGCTAGAATCTCTTTCACATATCACTCACTGATCGCTTGCCTATTCTGACCCCAAACCCACATTCTATTCCTCACACCCTCTAATTCGCACAACACAAGAGAGTCAGCCTTGACCCATGAGTAATGGCTCAGTATACTTCACATAACATGGATAATTGAGTTGATTAACTGGGTGACTAAAGTTTCAAAAGTTAATTTCCCTAGTTGCAGTATTTTGCATCGACTCCAAATCAACACGTAACAATTAAAGAAAAGACTGCAAAGAATTTATAAGTTCCAACTAACATGTTAGCATATATTGTGCTAAACTAAATTAAAAAAGCTCACCGAATCATATAGAAGGGGAAGCCAAAAGCGTTGAGGGGTTGATGGATTCTTCATTAGCTGCAAAATAGAAAGATACGCATCTTATTATAGAATGGTAACCTGAAAATCCAAAACTAATAATAGTCTCCAATCCAATATACCATGGAAAAGAACTTCCATGTTTACAGTGCATTCTTATTGTCAGAAAAGATTGCCAGTGTGTATTATATGTATCATAAAAATATATCCACAAAAAATCTTACTAGTAAGCAGCACTCTCATTCAACAGACTGAAACTAATAACAAAAGATGTGCATATAGTTGCTAATACCAGTATGAGGGAGTCAACAGCTTGCCTAGCAGCTTTAGTTGATTTTTCACTGGTTAACTGCTGAAGAAATCTTTTGAAATCCCTGTACCTGTAATGCACATATGTATTAACTAAGATGCATAGATAAATGACAGCAATAAAACAGGATGACAGTGATTACTGCTCCACAGATGAGAAAAATTTATACCTGCGCAAGAATTCAAGACCTCCTGCACTCTTAGAATCAGAACCCAATAATTCAATTACACCTTCCCATTGCTGTCAAAATGAAGAATAGAGATGGATAAGAAATCTAAATAATCTACAACTGAATTGAATCTTTATTGTAAATATTACCCAATGAAGAATAAAATACAGATAACCTAATAATTTATTGTAATAATTACCTTGAAGCTTTCATCAGATATTGACTTCCCAACTGAATCAAATAATAGCTGGGCAATCCTATGGAGGCGATTTGCATCTTGGGCTTGTTGAAGCCAATATACTCCAGAACCTTTCCTACCATGCTTCCAATGATATACTCCAGCAACCTAAATATAATAAGGTAAATCCAGTTGAAGTCAACTAAAAAAAAAAACTGAGGATTCCCTCAAATCTCACAAGCGTTAGTTCATAGTATAAGCAAGAACAGTTAATATCATTAAGAGTGTATTACCTTCATGATATTCGAACTAATATGATTTAGCCCATACAAGCGGCATAACTCAATATTCTGCATGATTATAATAATTATCTATCACTCACAAGCATATTAAACATGAAATACTAAAATTCTTGGAAAGTCTTGTGAAGTAGAAGTAGATTATATAAAGATGAAACAATCACCTTAAGCAGGGATTCATTATGTCTAACAGATTGTCTGTATAATAAAATCTCCAACAAGCCCATTCCTTGCTTCACGCATGATGTCAAATATATTGGTGCTATCTGCAATTATACCAAATGTGAGACCAAGACCACGTGAGCAGCATCACATCCACAATATATACAAAATATCATTGTTGAGGAGTGGAGTGGAGTGGATTTAATTGTTCTCTCAGTTGCAGGCTTCATTTTGCTGATGCTGATGGGATCTCTGTAAGATACAACAACCTATGCATGATCCTTCACTTTGGTTCTTGCGCTCTCAAACTCGCTTCAAAAACTAAATGCAAGTATGTGGCTATGTGCAGAAAACTTGATGAACATGGAAACAGTAATTGAAAATTGCCCAACATAATCTGAGATCTAGAATGTTTGTATATTTATTCTCATGAAATAAGAACTCACTTGCCAAGTCAATGAATGTGAAGATAAAACTTGAGCATATATAAGTCGATGCAGTTCCCCTATGCTGATTCCCCCCAAGTTATCACGCTCTTCATATAGAAGAATCTCTGCTTGTTCACTCCCAGCACTCAACAATTCTACAGCATGTGCAACCATCCTATTGAGACATGATAAATATAAAAGCATATTTTCATCAAACTGAACTAAACTAAAAGGGAAATAAAAAGGCATCCAATGCATAATTAAATATAAGAAATGGAAAAAACTTAGCAGCTCACCAAGGGCCATATTCTTTGGAACATTCTGCTAAGACAACCTGAACCATTTCAAAAAGCCCATTGAAATTTAAACAAGGTGAAAGTGAACAATAAACTGAATAGGGAATAATGGACCAAAAAAAGCAGGAACTTGACCCAAATGTTATAGAAAATAATGAATTACACATTCCTCACCTCAGTGTTCTCTTCAAGAATTCCAATCAGAAGTCCCGTCAACCCGTGGGTGTTGGATTCTGGTTTCAATTGGATGCATTTCAGTGCTAAGCTATACAAGCTTTCCATACCCTGGTTGCAAACAGGGTAAACAAGTTATGGAGCTCCATCTAATGGAAAGTACAAGAGGTAACACACACACATTCATGTGTGTGCTAGGAGTGCACAAACATTAAAATTGAATACTTATGCAAGCAGATCAAACTTACCATTGTAAATGGCCTGATGTAAAGGAAATGGGAAACATACAATTCTATCCAATGACATGTAGTCATACGGATACTATCAATGTTACCCAGCATAATTTGAAGCATTCCTTTCAGGCCCTCACGTGTTTGATGATTATCACACTGAATCCAGAATGCACTGCAATCAAGCTTTGTGATTTGTGCCCTCCATTTCTCCCATGCCTATAATATCAAAATACAAAATATCACATGTACCTTGATAAATGTAATGTCGCAATAAGTCACGGAAAATATAAGAATCTGGATATACCTTGCTAAATTCAGGCTTGGATTTAAAGCATTCACCTAATTTTCCAACAGCAGATTCAGGACGCAAACGAGGCATTTTAGAGATAAGAACAGCAACTGCCTCTACTAGTCCATTCTCTATCTGTTGCATCATACGAGAATATAAATGAGACAAAGTAAAAGTTGAATTTTAGAAACTAGCCTTAAAGAAGCAGCATCTAGCGTCAGGTTCTATAGTTACTAAGGTTCAGACGGCAAACTCTGAGAATCTATTGAAATATATTAGGAGCAGTGCAAAATAATTAATTCACAGAGAAGAACTGATATGACATGAATCTCTGGTATGTGATCCATAATGAACAGTTTTCCAGCCAGAAAACCAACTTTGAACTGTAAAATTGCAAAACTCATACTTTCCAAATTCATCTTTTCATTTCATATATAATGCTCTCAAAGAATTCATTCTAACCTCACGGTTGCTGAGCTGACCTAGTTGGTAAGATCCATGCAAACGCAGAATTTTAACCTACAAAATGAAACCAAGTTGACATAATTTCTTAATTCATTAGCAATAAAAAAAAAACAGATGTCACAGTAATATGGCAGCAATGTAGTAGCCTCTACTAACCACAATATCAAGCCAACCAACCGCCAGTGCAGATGACAACACTTCCCAATATCTAGGATCATCCTCAATCACCTGCACAGACATATCTAGGAACATCAAGATTACAAGCGCCATATCTTTTTGGTAACGAGCATTTGAGACAAAACTGAATAAACGATGCCAATACAAAGTTCAGGGACATATCAATATGCCCTGGTCACTATCAAAATGCATACATATCATAATTATAGTTTTGTTTCATCTCAAAATGACTAAGAAAGGAACATGCAGATATAATAAGACCTGAACGTTAACAAAATCCCTTTGAAAATCAACAAGCTTGGAATGGATTGTTGCTTGAGTACTAGAAAAGAGAATGTCATAATCCTGCCACAAAATGCAACAATTAGCTTAAATAGCATATTTGACCAGCTTTGAGGAACTGATTAGGTAAAGAGTATCAAAGAGATCATTACAGCTAACCAATCAACAAGTCTTTCAGGGAGCCACGCTTGAGATTGCTTATCTGCATAAAATATTTCCATCATCTCCCATGCTGCTTTCAAGCATGTTGGCTCCTCACCTTTCTACAAGTATTAGGGAATTTATTTAGAAAAAGTAACTAGCTTTGTACTAAAATAGTTCCACAAATCTGACCTCAGCACAACTCTAGGCAGCAAGTAAACTAAGTACCATAAAAATTGCTTTTGGTTCTTCAATAATTGGGCTGGGTGACAACTTTCGCCCACCCAGAAGTGAGCTAATGTCCTTACTATACTCTATTAAATACTCCCACCTGGTTGTAAGACAAATTAACATATTGTTTGATCAGCGTAACTGGTCGAGGAAAACGAAAAAAGTTACAATGATCCAAGGCTCCGCGAGGAAAAGGTCATAGCCTTAATTTCTAATTTTTCATAAGTACCAGCTATATCTCACTAAAATGCCATCGAAACCCTTACCAATCTAGATGATACGGCGATGGACTCTTGGAAACCTGCGACAAACTAGAAAAAGAGCTCCTACGACTCTGAAGCATCGCAAATGGTGAGACCGACCCGTATTCAATCCTCCGCCACTGCGCGTCGGTAATTTCCTGGTCTCCATTACTGAGCTTAACCTCCACCACCTTGCCTCCAACTTGACCTCCGGAAGGGGGCCTGAAAACGGAGACGCGAAGAGAATTGCCTCGAGACCAGGAGATGGCGAGGCGAGCTATGGGAGGGTGAAGACCATGGTGTAGTGGATAAACCGCTACTGAACGTCCGTTTTCAGATGGCACAGGAACCAAAGCGCCGTCTCCGGCGGGCATTGAGAAGGGAGACGACGGTAAAGGGTTTTGGAAGCGTTTGTCAATGTACCGAACCAAAACCAAAAATGTCAGAGTAAGAAAGACAGTCACACAAGGAGAGGGGGTAACGGCGTCACTGCTAAAGCGCAAACGGCTTGACGTGGGTGGCAGATCCCCTCAGTTTATGCCAAGTGCGAAAGCGGTGCGGCGCGGTCAATTGCGCGAATCTCCACCCTTCACCTGATTTGTTGATTGCGGTAAAACAACGCCACTTCAAAACACACTTTTTAGCTTTTTTTTTTTATTTCAATTATTTTCATTAGAAAATAGTCATTTTTTCTTGAGAGATCTCTATTCAGATCATTTTCTGAATTATAAAATCTTTTTAATAATTAAATTGTGTTAGAATATGTAAAAAATTAATTAAGAAAATAAGCATAAAGTTACAATGATTCTCTAAATACCATGGGAAAAGAAGTTGAAAATAAACAATTGTAAACATTTAAAACAAGTTACATTATTTATAATTTATTTGAATTATTTATATTTATTATTGTCCGATCATATGGATGGCAAAGATTTGCACCAGCAAGTGCACTGGACCGCTTTAGTAACTAAGGGATCTTTTTTATTATTATTATTATTCCAGCGGCTGCCATTGCCAAGGGATCTGCTTAAACTGCTTTGTGTGTACGCGGGAATATTTACTCATTTTTTTTCTTGAAAAATACTCTATCCTTAAAATCAAACAGATCAAAGATCCCATATCAGTGTATATGATTTGTGAAAATAAACTCTTATGTGCACATAACAAGACTTATATATATAACAGATTTATTACATGTATCTGCAATATTTGATTGAGAAGGGGATGCATGTTATTGCTGTACATACATATACACTAACTTTCTAATTTTTGAAGATTTCAGGCATTGCTTTAAAACCTTCCAGTCCCTCTTCGTCTTCAAGTTAAGTTATCTTCAACACCATTTACAACCTAACTAGCTTTCCCATGATCACTGATCAGCTTCTTCTAATAAAAAAAGTCACTCCCTTTAATTCTGTAGCCATAGCATAGGCAGCCGACCTATTGCACGCATGTTTATTTATGCTCCTTTCAGATGATGGAGTTCCGAATCCAACTTTTGTTTTGGTAGCTTCTGAGCATCACCTGTAGTCAGAAACTTGCGATTTTCATTCTATATCAGTAGACATATATTTTGGTGTTTTGATCGGACCATCTCACTAATCTGTATCTTGATTCTTAAATGCACACAAAGCACCTAAGCAACGTTATTTGGCAGTGACAAGCCCGCTGGCTAGGCTCCGGCCATGTCTTGCTCAATAACATAGGCAGAGAGATTGAGATACTTAACCTGCTCTTTCATGTCCCTCCACTTGGCTCTACATATCACGCATCTCACCCATCTCTTTCCTCTGCTTCTCTTCCACATATCAAAGCACTCTTCATGAATAGGATTCTCGCATGTCCCACAAGCTACCACCTTCTCTTCCTTCGTCATCTCCTCTAAACACACCGGACATGTTGAACCTTCCTCTATTTCTATTATCATCTGATTCAAAGCCCCTCCCTGCAGGCTTCTTCCATTCGAGAGCAGCTGGTGGAACCTCTGGCGGAGGCTGGCCGCGGCTAGTGCTTCCGGCAGGGAAGGGGTGCCCAGGAGGCGGTGGAGCTGGCATGGCCGAAGGGTCCTCCGTCGCAGGCAGACATCGTCGAGAGATACACCCAGAACCCGAATTAATACGAATAAAATGTGCTTGCAGGGGGTCGCGGGGTCAGGGCACAAGCAAGAAGGCGTGGAAAATAAGTTAACAGTGTAGACATTGCCGGTGGTACCCAATATGAAGAAGTTGGGATCGGAACGGTGGAGGAGGCGGAGGGGGTGGCGGAGGGCTCGGAGTATCCGGTCTGAGATGGGGTGGTTGGGATTGAATCGAGGGTGGTGGAGGTGGAGGTCCGGTGAGGGAGAGTTGGAGGCAACGGACTCCATTGGAGGGAAAAGGTCGTTAAAGACAGTTACTTGATTAGGTAATGGAAAATGAAATACAGTAGATGGATGAAAAGAATATATTGTGGGGAGCTATGTGGGGGGGGGGGGGAGATAAATATGGTTGGGATTCTTTGAGTGGTTTAGAGGGAGACGTGAAGGATAGATGGAAGGCAAGGGAATTAAGTGTCGTGAGGCCGAGAATTTCGAAACCTTTTGAACTTGTTAACCATACTTGGGCGTAAAATGGTGGTACACAGCACGCTATAAGTTACAAGAGTAACTTGTAAAACAACGAAGTCCTAACTTTTACCCCACCCTAGCTCTCAGCATTCTCATAGGCTGCTCCATAAAAAGCTATGTATAAGCTCTCTTGTTAACATATACTGTATATGGTTTGTTCTAGAGCCCTGCCATCAGTTATTTGTTTTCTCTGGTCCCTCTTGGAAACTTAATATGGTTAATTGCTTTGTGCAGATACATACGGTTTAAGTTCAATATTACATGGCTAAACGACTTAATATATATTTAAGTGACTCCGTGTATATAGTCAAGAAATATTTAACATATATTATTGCAATATGAAAAATTAAATTTAAAGTGTATTTAAAAAACCACGCATTTGACAGGAACTAATTGTATAAGAAAAAATATATCAACAACAACCACGCTTAATTTTATCTAGTATTGATTAATTAATTAGACTTAACCTGTGCAGTATTGTGCGAGACTACGAGGACGTATTTAATTTTCAAGCAAAGTTGGGTTCAAGTTAAGAACAAAAATATATTTATGGAAACTCCTATTTTTGATATGTGTGTCTGTGTGTACTACGTACGTACTACATATGCATGTTTTATGGCAACTCCTATTGGATGTTACACGTAATAAAGACTGAGTGCTTAAAAAGTAAGAACTCAACCAAAGAGTAAAGAGCACGCTATAAATCATGCTCAGTATATAAGAGAACTGAAGGATGAATGTATTTATTTGTTGGAGTGATGACTGTGTTAGTTTTAGCCTTAGCTATACAAGAAAGATGTGTCTTTCATGAACACCAATAAGTTTGGCATAGAGTATGAGGGCTTGGGCACTACCGTGTTATTGTCACTTTTGA
Source organism: Leucaena leucocephala (assembly GCA_037074615.1). NCBI lineage: Eukaryota > Viridiplantae > Streptophyta > Magnoliopsida > Fabales > Fabaceae > Leucaena > Leucaena leucocephala. The sequence goes on from CM073541.1 coordinate 21,671,311, forward strand.
AATCTATTCACCTTTGATCGGGGCCTTATCCAAAGATGCAATATATATATGTTGAACTGTTTAAAATTTCCCCAGGCATCGTCGCTGTTATATATATGTTTGCTGCTGGTGTGGCTGAAAGTTGGTATCGATCGGCAACTGCTAAGATTTGAGCACAAGCGCTAATTAAGGTAAGAGCTGTATGAGAAACATACAGCTTCGAGATGGAGGTGATTGATGTGAACAATAATTCTGATTTCCTTCTCAGATGGAGAAAGCGACACAAAAGTAATCCCGATGGATATGGCAAAGGGGAGCAGGACTTAGCATCGACATGTATAAATCCCCCAAGCAGCGGGTCTCTCGTGGATCTTGTTGCAAGTGCATGAACGTACGTGGAGCCCCGTATTAATTTGCCAGGCCATTCCATGTCGCCTCCATTATTGCTATTATATATATATATATGTGTTCAGTGGACGAGGACAAAGGAGTTGCTGTTGAGGGCTGCAATATATATGGGCTCCTTCTCTTAACTCTTGGGAACGGCCAAAGATATATTGATATGACCACCATGGGAACATCAGAATCTAACTTTGTCCTTCTTATAAGGTCTAAGGGACACAACCACGCTCCCATCTGACTCACTTTTATTTCTTTATTTTGGTTACTGGACTGTTCAATGTTGCGGCCTACAAATTGAAATGGGAAAAAAGACGAAGTTTTGAGTGTGGAAGGTATATATGACTAAGTCGGAGAGGGGCGGCGGGAATGTACAGCGTCACGTGAGCACCGCCGTGTTAGGCACTTAGGCCTTATTGGGCTTCTTTATCACTCTAATAATTCCTAACTTTATTTCGTTAATCCCCCGCCCTCCTCCTCCTTTTCCCTTTATTCTCCGCATATACACCATGCATCGTTCTGAAACCAAGCAAGTTAAAGGATGAGACACAAGAGTCAGATTTTAAAATTAAATCCATCCTATATTATTATATGCTCCTATGGATCTGAGCCTCCTGCCTTACCCTCCACTTTAATACAATACGATCTTCCTCTTAATTTGGACTTATCCAAGCTACCTCCGCTAATTAACCATATTTTAATCACGTGCCTCCGTGCTCCTAATCATCCGCTCTTGGCGATTTCTTCCATTTTCGTTCCCCCTCCACATGCGTTTAACTGTTGACTGAGCCAGCTGGGTGAATTATTTTTCGCCTTCACTTAATTAATTCAACGACCTACGGAGATCCAACTCCTCAAGCTCCCGTAGATACTTGATTAACTGAACAAATGAAGCTACCACATATATGCCCAAAACCATGAGGAACGGTAACTGAAAACATATAATCTCTCGATTAAACGTAATTATTATTTATTTTAGCTTATAGTACATGGGATTTATATCAAGCGCTTTGAGGAGGAGGAATGGAAGAAGAGTAAAACCGAAGAAGAATGAATAGATGAAAAAAGTGAAGTGAGAGAAGGGCCGCCTTTGGGTGCGTGTGACTGTGTGAGTGACGAATTCCGAGTAGAGACTGAGAAAGAGAAGGGAGGTATAGCAATTGGAATGTGTGTGTGTGGTATATGTACGTATAGAATATAGAAGGCATATGATGTTGAGCATTTCTACCGGCATTCCCCGTAACTTTGTTTCCTATTCGCCCACTCATCACTAATTAATCACCAATCACTGAAATCCATGTCCATTTTATTTATTTATTATTTGTTTCAATGTTGGGATTAATGCCCACTCCTTTTTATATACATATATTCATGGAAGCTGCATAATGATGCCCACGTGGCCCCTGCTGCCTTCTCTGTATTCCCCTTGTTAATTCTCCTCTCACGGCTAGAAAAAAGGCTTTCTAAATCGGTTAAAAATGGACTTATACACCGAACTTTGATCCGGTGTAGAAACAACCCGTGTAAAAAGTTTAATATTCTACACCGGTTGTATATGACCGGTGTAAACAATCAGTTTTTTTAAATCGGTTATTTCATACAACCGGTTTAAAAAGTAATGTCAAAATAAAAAAAAATCAGAAAAAAAAACTCTAGATCCGAAATTATTTTCTTCTTCGTCACAAATCTGAAGGAAGAGAAGAGTGATGAAGAAGAATAGGTACCTGTAAAATGCAAGCAGAGAACAAAAAAGAGGAAGAAAGAAAAAGCTAAAGAACCCAGAAACGAAAGAAACAAAAACTTAGATATATGCGCAGAAATGAAAACCCATAAACATCATCACCTAATTGAAGATATCACAAAAACATCGTCACAATTCCTTTTGGTTACCTGCTCAAAAGCAAACAAAAATATATTTAAACAGAACCCAGAAATAAATGAGGCAAAAACTCAAATATATATATAAAATTTAAAACCTAGAAACGCCGTTACCTAATTAAAGATATCACAGAAACATAGTCACAATTCCTCCGACTTACCCAGTTAAAAGTGAACAGAAATATATTTAAATAAAATCGAGAAAGAAATGAACAAAAAAATAGACACCCACCATCGCAGATCTAGATCTTCTTCTTTGGTGAGCTTTAGAGGTTACAACGACTGACTTCAACAATAGAGAACAACGAGTACAGGTATGGGTCATCGTATATCTAGGTCTTCTTCTCGGCGAGCTTTAGACAGTGTGTTACGAAGGTGGAGCTTCCTGTCACCATGTGTTCTCCCTTGGCTAGTTTTCTCCAGGGACGACGATATGATTTGTGAAGATAGGGAATCGCAAAAAATTAATGTCACCGCTCATGACTTTTTACAGCGGTCATATTTTACGACCGGTGTAAATATTTCATCTTATTTACAAAAATGCCACCGGTCATGACTTTTTACACCGGTCATGACTTTTTACAGCGGTCATATTTTACGACCGGTGTAAATATTTCATCTTATTTACAAAAATGCCACCGGTCATGACTTTTTACACCGGTCATGTTTTACGACCGGTGTAAATATTTCATCTTATTTACAAAAATGCCACCGGTCATTTTTTTTAAACCGTCTCCGCAGTGACCGGTTTAAAAATGGGGCTTTAAAAAGCCTATTTTCCAGCCGTGTCTCTTTATCATTATACCCACTATTTTCTGCTTCTTGCTGTGCACTACTCACTTATGGTATGGAACCGTCTTCTAGGTTTTTCCCAAGAGAAATCCCTTACAAGTTCCTCCATCTCTATCCATCTCAAAAGCCCATCCACTTCCAATCATCAATCCCTATGTCACATGAACATCTAGTGCTTTCGGTACTTCCACTGAAGCTAAGGATGTGGACATCTTATTATTCATAAAAACAGATACATACAATACGCGTTTTCTCTTTTCTTAAAAACTAGTAATGAATTACGAATGGATTTAATAGTTAACTGTACCGATTCATTGAGCCTGTGGATAGAGAGAAATGTACGCGTTATTCTTACCGACAACTCAGCTTTCATCAACTGCTATAGTTAGCACGAGCATTCATCGGATAGGTTCAATTAGTCATTGTCTGGATTAGATTAAATACCACGCGCACTAGTGACAAGATAAGAACTCCCAGATAAGTGTAGTTAACATTTACCTAAACCGTAAGTACGACCTATAATCAGATTCTTTAATAAGCATTTAGGAATAGGAATTTCTCTATACTGGAATTCCCCATCAATAAACATTTATTAACTTGATAGTTAAACACATAATAGCTTGGATATACCATACGTAATTATGAGCATATCGTCCAGCTTAATTATCTCTCATTGTTCTCAAGGAAGCCTATGAAATATATCATTCATTACTCCTGTGCATACGGGTATTCTAGCTAGAACCATAGGAGATTTGCAAATACGCTAGCTGAATTAAAAAGGACAACTTAAAACTACATTTATAGGAAAATTTGGAGTTCGACGGAGTATGCCAGGATTGGCCTAAACGACGATATAAGAAAGAAACATTGGTTATATCAATCTACAGAGACTGAAAACAAAAAGGGGGGGAAAGTTAAGACTTAATTAGGGAAGGAAAATAAAATAATCCCTTGCAAAATAATTAGATGCACAAGGGGGGAAAATAAGGAAAATAGGCTAAATAAGCCGTGTGATTGCTAGTTTAGTTTAACCTGAGTGCCCATGGAAGGGGTCCTACTCTAGCACTTTTCCTAGAGGAGCTGCCTGATATCTGGGCCCAGGTGTTGGTGGATCAAGTAATCGTCGCCGTTGGGCACATCGAACATCATGTTTTGATGTTGCAGATACAGCTGCTGCTGATGCTGGGCCCTCATCATCTCCTGTCTTCGGAGCTCCAGCACCTTCCGGTGCGAGTTCGAGTGCTTCGTCAGCACGAACGTAGGACTCGCCGCCGGCCTGTACTCCGGCACCAGCCTCCCCGACTTGTACCTCACCCCACAAGCATTGCACAGCGTCTTCGGGCCCATCGGTCCCGTCCTCCACTGCGGCGTCTTATCCGTCGCGCAATGCAGGCATTTCCGCCCCTCCCCGGACCCTTCCTCACAGTTCTCCTTTCTCCTGGTCGCCGACTTCCCCGGCTTCTTAGCGGGCTGGGTGGGAAGGACGACATCCGGTTCGGAGGAGGATGATGTGGGAGAGAGGACGAGGAGGCGAGAGGTCCAGTTGCATGGGGGCCCGCGGGATCTCTTGCTGCGAGCCTTCGCCGGAACCGAGACTTGGCGGTTGAACATGACGTTGCTCCGGTTGGTTTCTTCGTGGTGCTGCAACTCACGGCTTTCTGATGCTTCCTCGTTTCGGGCCTTTATGCCCGATATCAGCTCCAGTTTCTGTAGGTCCTCGCTCGAAAATGATTCCTCCCCAATGTTCGAGAGCCATTCCAGCTCCGCCATATCATCGCTCTGTTTTCCATATTCAACCACGGCGTTTTAGTCATTCCCACTTATCAGTCTTATTGCTTTTAAATAACTTAATTAGAGCCATGTGGTTAATTATAAGCCTCGCTACGACCAGCAAACACAAATATTCAAGCACAGGAAAGAGGGAAACACTCAAGAATTTCATATAATTATTTTGGTGCTGAAGTAGTTGTCGGCAAACCATTATTTAAGACAAAATACAGGCGAAATGATTTCTTACGTAGAAAGAAAATAATAAAGATTATATGGGATGAAAACGTACCGGGACGCAGAGGTCGCTGGAGAAATATGGGTCGGGTAAATTTCGAGAGGTAATGTGAGGGTTGAAATTGGGGTCGCAGCCGGAGAAAGAAGAGGAATTGGAGCTATGAACGGAGTTAATTATAATTGAAGAATCGGCAGGAAGCGAGTCGAAGGCGGGGTCGGTGATGATAGCGTCGTCGTGGGAGTAGTCGAGGAGGTCCTCCACGATGAAATGGTCGGTCTTGGCATCGGAGGACGCGAATTGGCAGCAAAATCCGTCCTGGAAATACTCGGGTGCTTCCATGGCTACGTTCTGTTCTTTCGCGGCAACTTTAACGACCAGAAAAAGGGTTACGATGGAGGAGACCAATAGTGACGACGAAGTATGGGGGAGACTCAGAGTGTAACGAGCTAAGTTATGGTTTTGAGTGGAGGGGGGAGAGAGAGAGAATGGGCAAGCAGAGGCTTCGTTTGCGTTTGAAGGGGACAAGAACACCTAAATTGATGGATTTCTTCCTTCCTTCCCTTTTTAAATACGCACAAATGAAAGAAAAAAGTTTATCGGCCAAACTGATTAAAGTGTTGAGAACGTAAATTATGAATAAACTCTGGCTTTCAATGTATTCAAAGAAACAAAAGGAAATTGTGGCTGAAGTTACTTTAGCACCCTTTTTCTTTTCCAGCCGCTTTTTTGCATTAGGTTTGCTTGGTTTTTGCTCCGGTCGCATCTCGCTTCTTCTTCCTAAATTAATATACGGGCATCATGAACAACTTTAAAACTGACACATGGAAATCTCACAACTTATACATGGAAAGACGAGTTAGTATCATTTTTCAACCCTATGCATGCTACTTTAAGAACTTTAGAGGAAGATTGTGCCATTCGAAACTATGTTATTACCTATTACTTATTAATAGTGTCTAACATGTGTGAGCTACTAGCCAATTAGCCACAACAGAACCTATATAATTCTTTTTACGGATGATACAACCTAACTCTTATATAAGTATATACTGAATATATCCTGGTAGTGTGTTTATTCAATTTATCTATGAGAGCCAGTGAAAGTTAACATAGATGATAAGAAATGAATATATATCCTATAAGGACGTAAATTCGATTCTCGTTACTATTATAAGAATTTATTTAGTAGGCAATCTCGTAAGTTTATTATAAGCGTTTTCTGAGCCTTTGGGTTATACCTTAATTTTAGTGGAGGATCGGTTTTAAACTCACGTAAATTTTTTTATACAAAAAAAAATTATCGAAGAGGGAGATCATTTGAAGCAATAGAAGTGACAAGTCGATATTGAATAATGCAGCGAGGGCGGTGAAGAATCAATAGTAGTATTATACTTTCTGTGCGTGTATCCGGTATAGCGGATGCATAGTTTGTTTTAGTTCCTCAAAGTGTATCCAAGTGTTTTTAATAGAGTTATGCATATATATATATATATATAACTAATAAAAATATTATTTAAATTTTAACATTTTATATCAGTAACTGTTATAAAAATATTTTATTATTCACTTTATAAAAATAATAAATAGCTTATAAAATATAGTGAAAAATTGATTTATAATTTTAAAATTTAAGTAATATTTTGTTAGATTTTTTTTAATTTTTTATTTAAATTTACATGAAAGTTAAAATAATTGAACTATGAGATATATATATATATGATGGTGTATTATAAAACTCATATTTAACACGAATAAATTGGAAAAAAATGAAATTGTATAGGATCTGAAATGATGATCGGTGATGATTAGCTGATACCGTGGGTGAAAGATGCAAAAAGTACAAAAGCTGTAAAAGGAGGGATATGAGTAGGAGTGGGTTTAATAATATGTATATGTATATGTATATGTATATGTATATGTATATGTATATGTATATGTATATGTATATGTATATGAGGGGTTAATCCTAATTAGGATTAGGAAGCGATGTAGCAGTTTGATGAGGGGGAAGCGCGCTTTGGTAGGAGGTGCAATAGAAAAAAGAGTAGAGAGAGAGAAGTGAGAGAAGAATGGATAGGGGGTAATTAGAGAGAGTGAAACGTGTGGCAATGATCGGAGGTGTCGGAATTTACTTAAGACAGTAACTCCGTAAGCGAGCAAGTCAGCTGTTGTATCGTTAGCCTTAGAATTAACCCCTTTACCATTTTCAACTCCTTCAATTATACTGTAGTATTACTGAATAATATATCTATTTAATTAAATTAAATTAAAAAATAGTTAATATAATATATTTTTTAATTCTTCTTATATTTTTTACTTAATTATTATTAAGGGAGTATCAATAGAAGTAATATAAAAAAATAGATAAATATAAAAAAAATACCTTACATTTAAAATTAATTAAAATTAATTTTTTAATTAGATATATATTAAATACGTATTACTTACAACTGCTAACTTCTCTCTTTTCCACGTATATATGCTTTCTTCAATATTTACTAGTACATTTTACCACAATACATTTATTTAATTCCCTCCTCGAGTTGACCCGCGGATGGCCGATATGATATGCCCAATCTCACGCACACTGGTACGCTGCTTGTTTAATGATGCATGTGAGCGTGGGCGGGGATAAATACTAGTTATATCCCCTCAAGTGAAATGTCGGCCATTCTTCCACGTGTCATTTCCTCACCAGTTCCCTCTCAGTAAAACGGGGCCTTCCTATCATATTCCCAATCCCTATGCCGTTATTCTATATGGATAAGATGTTTCTACTGTTCTATTATTGCTGCTCCCCGCTGTAAGTCTAAGATCCTCTTCTCCCCCTCTCTACACACACACACAAACGCATATTTCATTCACACCCGTTTTTAAAGACTATAAAACATTTTTCCCCAAGTACGTCGTCATATTTAAAAATATAAGATATTTTCAATTTTATAAGATGTAATTACTGAGATTACTAGAATGAATATAAAAAAATGTGCAAAATTTGAAGACGTTTAACTAACTTATCAAGAGACGTAAATTAGTTTTTAAGAATATCTTTATAATTTTAAAAATCCGAGAGGGGGGGTTATACATTATTGCTTCGATAATAAGGAATGGCTGAAAAAGAATGGGAACTTGGGCGATTGCTTGGCGTGGTGGTTTCCATTCTGCAGGCCTCCATGTTAATATCTGTTTTTCTTTATTTCTTTTTAAGAGATATCTTGTGGGACCGGAGATGCACGTGTAGTGTGACGGTGTCAGGCGGCATGTGAGTGCGTGGCTCTTGTCTAGGGCCAAGACAGACGGTGGTCAATGACACGTGGCCAGCATCCATGCGCCTTTACCCTTTTCTGGGATGCTTCGCTGTCCACAACGTGACGCCACGTGCCCCTCCCCCCTCACGTGATTCCCTCCGGAGTGGCAACCCATCTGGTCCGTTTTCAACCCTGTTTTTAATACCCGTATCCTCACACTTGCCTTTACTAAACAATTCCTTTTAACACTGGTCCGTTTTAATAATTGACGGATGAAGGTGTCCCCTGTACAAGTGCGGGAGCTCCATTGCAGATCCATGATTAAAATATAGTTCTATCCAGCGCTCAAATCTACCCCACGGGCTATACCGAAATGTGGCTTTCGTATTCCCATTTTGATTCTGCTCACGAGCTGGGCAATTGGAATACATGTCTTCTGTCCTGGAATTGTAAAAGCAACTGCTAAAGGTGCACGCACCGGGTTCGCAAAACTTTGTGATTAGCGCATATCAACGATTAAGCTGCTTCGAAACGTTTTGCTTAGTCCCCAAATGCAGTAATTAAACTGATCGAGTGCCTATCAGTGTTTATCCATCCCCGACAATTAATTACATATAGCATTAGTCTCCACGATCATTAGCTGTGTATAATATATATGACATTGAAGAAGACATGCATGACATGATGCTGTTCTTATTAATTATTAATTAAATGAATCCCTGTCTTTGGTATTCATAGCCCTGAGATGATTTCTTGTATGGTGCGCTCCGCTTGCCTAACATAGTACAATATATATATGCTGAATACCCATTCATGTATGGTGCGCACAAATATTTGATATAGAGAGGAAGGCGAGATATATTAGCTGAACCTGGGACGGATCGTGCTGGCTTATAGCGGGTTAATTACGTTTATAATGTAAGGAATGCATCGCATAAGAGAACGAAAATGGAATGTATATATGTGGGACAAGACAACACTTGGGTTCCATATACATGAGACGGCGCAATTTGAGGGCTGTTTATCGGCGAAATTGTTTGTGGAAACTAACTCGGCAGGGTATGAAAGAGTACCATACGCACAAAGAATGGATAGATAACAATTAGTAACAGAAGAAGTGAGATGTTAATACAAAAGAGGTGGAGAAGGGAGTGAAAGAATAGGCACGATTAAAGTGCAAGTGCGGGGAGGTCAAAAATGGGGCCGAACAGAGTGGGAATGCAGTGAACGAAGAGGACAGGCTTGTAGAAGAAGAGCTCAGGGGCAGCGTTGGCCAGCCCACCAAACCGGTCCTTCTCGGCCCAGTCAAGACCACGCATTTCGATGCCTTCAATTTTAATCCATGAAATCCCTACATTAAACACATAATTTCTCGTCGTTTACCAAAAAGCACAAACAGAGGGAAAAGGACGCTTTCTTGTTCATTCCATAAAGCTCAATTATTTTTTGTTTGTGAAGCATGCAAGCAATGGCTTACTTCACCCCTCAAAGTTCAAAATGTTACCGGTGCTGTCATCTGAACACTTCCCCAAGTTCCAACCCCTCCTGGACAATCATTGGAATGACAAGTAGTTAGTTGGGCTCAAGCCCACAATCCATAGCATGGCCTGCTCAGCCATGGGCGGGGCCAGTGAGTGAGGTCCATGGAAAGAGGCCCACAGTTGTAAGATGCCGGGCCCAAAGAATGGGCGTGGATCCGAAAACGAAATAAGCATATGGGGTCAGACATGTGACTATTTAGAGGATATTCAATCCCTGAAAAGTACTACTTTATTGTTGTTTCAGTCGTAGCGCTTGGAAAAATATCTTAACTCCTAAGTGCCTAGGTTTATGTTTGAGGATAATAGACGATTCCTCCTACCAAATATTAATATCGCTTAAAAGGAATGGAGATGAGATTTTTGGAGGAAAAAAAAAACGGTATTAGGGAGGGGGTGATGTGGGAGATGTGAGGAAGCAGTGAAGTTATATAAAAAAACAAGACAGGATGGTGATGGGTGGTATTTGTCGGGGGTAAGGTGACAACTTTAACTCCGGAACGCCACACGAAATGTTATTTACTACTAAATATCAAAAGCAAACACGCAAATATACATATCGCAGACAAAGTTAATTACCAAGGCCTTGAATAATTAACTTTTTAATTGACAGCGGTTGAGATGAAGATGGGGAATGTTGTGGAAAAAGGGGGAGGGATGAGCCGATGAGGGATTTTTGGTGGGGTGGGGGGAGGGGAATGTAGGGACAGGAATGAGAGAACGCAGAGCACGGCGTAATGTGGAGGGAATAAAAAAGAGAAGACGCCGAAAGATAACGACACGCATTCCTTGGAAGGGGTGGGGGATGGGAGGGCAGGCCAGGAGTAAAGTGCACGCTGTCACGCACGCGCCTGGGCTCCACCCCTCACACTCTCCCCTTTTTTAATTCCTATTTTAACCCACTTCCATTTCTTTTTTTATTGTAATTTTAAAATAGGAAAACAAAGATCACGTGGTCATGTGTGGGATTATGTGATAAAAATGAGGGGTGCGTTGGGAGGAGAAAGGAGGGAAGGAGGGGGGGGGGAGTAATACTGTAATAGAAAGGGAAGAGGCGGCGGCGGTGGTGGGGAGACTCAGGGTGTGTTTGGATTAACTTTTGGAGAATAAATTTTGGGAAGAATAGATTCTGAAGAATAGATTTTGGGTAAAATAGATTTTGAGAAGAATAGATTTTGGGAATAAAGATATTTGAATGATTAGTAGTAGAATCACTTTTTATATTGGTAAATTACTAAAAAGGGTATGATATGATTAAAAGTAAAAGAGATGAAAGAGGAGAGAGAAGAGAGTGTAGAGAGGAGAGAGGAAAGAGAAAAAAAGAGAGGAGAGAGGAGAGAGGAGAGAGAAAAAAAGAGAGGAGAGGGGAGAGAGAAAAAAAGAGATAAGAGAGGAGAGAGGAGAGATAATAGAGAAAAGAGAGGAGAGAGGGTGTAAGAAAAAGTAAGGGTATAATAGTAATTGGATAATCCAAAACCTAGGTTTCAAAAAAAAAGCTATTTTCAGTAGCTTATTCAAAATCTAGGTTTCAAACCGAGGTTTTGCCCAAAATCAATTCTCAACAAAAATTACTATTTGTATAAAAAATTTTCAAACCGCGATTTTGGCCAAAATTAATTTTCAAACCTCATTGCCAAACAGGCACTCAAAGGGGGTTGACATATAATTGGAAGAGGGAGGCAGCGGCTGAATGGGGCCACGCCTCCACTACCATTTGCTTTTGTATCAAGTCAAGCTAAAGCAAATAGCAATACTCCCCTCCTCCAAAACGCGCGTTTCCCATTCGCCATTTTCTTTGGTTGCTATCCATCCATATAAGTGTGAAAGAATCAAACCCCCACTACTACTGGTCTGCCATGCTTCCCCTCTCTCTCTCTTCCTTCCTTCATTTTTATCCCTCCCTCCCTTGCTATTCTATTCTACATGCGCCATCAACATTCCTCTTTTTCAACTTTCAACCCCCTCCCCCCTCCCCGCTAGAGATTATTCCCTTTCCCCCATCACCCTATAAAAGCGCTTTTTCCTTTGGGGTGTCTTCCAAAACATGTTATAATTATCCCTTCCTAACACCAACTCTCTCCCTTAATTACCTCCCTAACCCATACTTCACCCACAATCCCCTACTATATGTATAAAAGCCTACAAGTTTTAAATATTTAGCTACAATATGCAACCCACTGCCGAAAAATTTATAGGGTCCGTTTCACTACACATATATAAAAAGTTCAAATGTTTGACCCTAACCCCACTTTTTTCGCCCCTTTCCCAACACACACACAAAAAAACAGTGTTAATGGCTTTTATCCATATAGTAGGTAAGGTATTAGTGACGAACAGAGACCATATTAGTTTGGTAAGAGCGTGTTGACCAAACTGTTCCATTTCCAGCGGAAGAAACCTGTTCTTGTTTGAATGTACACACAAGACTTCCCCTTCATTTGTTCCAACTTACTTACCTTCCGTCTTCAATCTGCTCCACCTGACGTCGTCACTTTGAATATCTGACCTTACGTAGTCCACCATGAAACAGTTGGTCTGGAATATATACCTAGGATTCGCGTATGTGCCACGATGTTGTACTCGTCGCTTGTGAGAAACCGGAGATTTTGAGCAGAAAAGCCGAAACAAAGTTTAAAAGAATCGGCCGATTATTAGGCAAATCTGTACGACCGTCTGCATCAATTTCTTGACTAAAGGGAACATAGGATGAGAACGAGTCCGCGCCAATCTCGACTGCGAACATCACGAGGAAACGTGAGTTGATCAATTTCATTGGGAAAACAGGGTTCAGGGGAGAGTCAGAAAGGCATACTTGTTCAGAAACTACAACGTTAATTTCGGCACACCAACGCCTGACCCCAAAATTTTCTCCCGACGGCAGCAATTTAGATTTTTGTACTCGTTTATTTATATCTTCGCCATGCTTATGTATATCACGCGCATTTTTCTAAAAGTAGTATCTGGAATATATATAGAGAAACAGTATACAAGATTATTTACTTCAATTTCATTTGCATATAATTAATTACCGGTCACCCAGCATGGTACAGAAGAAGAGCACCCCAGACACAAATTTTCATAACTGTGTATTATAAAAACAATCCATTACATAAACAAAAGTCACTTGTGTAATATAGAGATATTATGGCCAACTTGTTTTAATTTATATATAAACAGGGATTGACAAAAATATCATATAGCAAGACCAAATCTTTATCTTGTGCACAAGACAAGCAACAAGAAAAGCTAAGCATGGCGAGGTTGGGTAAAGGCACATTGAGGAGGAAGAGTGAAAGACAATAAACAACTTATCTTTCTTTTTTCCTTTGACAGTAGGATACTACAAGAAATGAGGTGAAACGGTGTCCCCTTTAGTGTACATTGGAACAGCACATGTCCAAAAACTTTACAACCCACGCGTCCTCAAAGAGAGTGTGCCTCTCCCATTTTTTCTATTTCATTTACAGGCCACTGCGTAAGTCACTGTGTGGGGGAAGAAGAGGGGGTTGAGCATTTGGAAAGTGGCAGGGCGAGAAAAGCAACAGCGAAAGCAGGAGGCAAAACAGCTTATATCAAAAGAAGCCATCTCGCTTGGGACTGATAGGAGAAAGAGGAATCATATTGTGAAAACAAGCAAATGGTGCTTTCTTCTTCTGTTTCGTCTTTGGGGTTTCTCTTGTAACCAAACTTCTCTATCTCTATCCCAATTCCCATATACATTCCCACCAGTCCTTTTCCTCTCTACAGTTTCCCCTTCACATCTGTCACACGTTATACATATTCACCCGTTACACGCAATTTAAAATCTCAGTACCTCTTTCCAGTTCTCATCAGTTTCATTCTTCCCATGTATGATTGATCTTCTCCTGACTGAAAGCACCGTATAGGTAAGTTACCACCTCAAATTCAACTTTTTTTTTTTTTATCCCCTCCGGTGGGATTCGATTCTTTCACAAACTGAGAGTCTCAGTTGTTCTGATTGGATTTCAAGTTTGACGGGATGATGGCGGTGAGCTCGTCCTTCAAAGATGGGAGCAAGGTGGCAATGGATAACGGCAAGTACGTGCGGTACACGCCGGAGCAGGTGGAGGCTCTGGAGAGGCTGTATCACGATTGCCCCAAACCAAGTTCCATTCGCCGTCAGCAGCTTATCAGGGAGTGTCCCATTCTCTCCAACATCGAGCCCAAGCAGATCAAGGTTTGGTTCCAGAATCGAAGGTATCTGCTTTTCTTTCCGTGTGTGGCTTTTATTATTGAGTTCTTGCTCTTTACTTATTCGTCAATAGTGAATTTATTAAAGGTAAAAAAAATAGTGAATTTAGTAAAAGAATCCAAAAATGGCAACTTTTGAATCTTACAGGCCTCCATCGATTCAATGCTTCCGTTGAATTTATTTAATCATAAAGGATTGGCGCGCATGGCTCTCAATAGAACGAAGATTTTCATTCCCTTTCCTTGCTTTCCTCGTTCGCTTTTATGTTTACAAGGATTTTATGGACAGTTTTATTTGCTCGTTTAGATTACATATAGCCGAAGAAATTCGGCTTGAATATATTGGATGAGTAGTTTTGATTCTTACACATCAATAATTTCATGTTTCGCCAGCTGATGTTTCCAAGTTCGGATGTTTCTCTCCATGTCTCCTTAATTTCCCCGATTTCTGGAACTTATCACTGATCCTAGATGTTGAGGGTAATTCTCCCTGTTGCTCTATTGTTTCAGATGTAGAGAGAAGCAGCGAAAAGAAGCCTCACGGCTGCAAGCAGTAAACAGAAAACTGTCGGCTATGAATAAACTGCTGATGGAGGAAAACGACAGATTGCAGAAACAGGTGTCACAGCTGGTTTACGAGAACAGCTTTTTCCGGCAACAGACTCGGAATGTAATTCAATTTATTCCTCACATCTATCTTTTTACTAAAAACGAAAAGGTGGTTTGATTTCCCTACAATCTAAAAAGCGTATTCAAGTTTGGTTTGGTTCCTTGAAATTGGTGAGCAGACGACTCTGGCAACCACGGACGCAAGTTGCGAGTCGGTGGTGACGAGCGGTCAGCAGCAACATTTGACACCTCAGCATCCACCAAGGGATGCAAGCCCAGCTGGGTTAGTGAAAATCCTCGTCCTTGCTTTATTGTTGGGCCCGATGTTATCTTTGTACTGGACGAATTTCAATTAATGACTAATGGAATTTTGGGGCGTCTTTGTCTATATTCTGTACAGACTTTTGTCCATTGCAGAGGAGACTCTTGCAGAGTTTCTTTCGAAGGCCACTGGAACTGCCGTGGAGTGGGTCCAAATGCCTGGGATGAAGGTAACCCTTCCTTTCTTGTCGTTATTTCTACGTGTCAATTTTTAGCTCCACTTCATATTATTCTTTGTCCCTATATGAATCCCCATTATAATAAAGTGCATGAACCTTGCCAACCTTCTAAGCTACACTTGACAAATAGAATCACCCCACTAATCTCTCTTCTTCTTTTTTTTGTAATTTGTCCTCCCTAATAGTATGATAGAAATATGTTAGGTTAGATTTTTAGCTAAACATACATATCTATAATAAGAATATAAATCTTGAGCCTATATATATATATATATATATATATTCTTTTTTTAGATTTAAGCCTAAAATTTTGAGAAATATGCTAGGTATAAAATAAAGTTTACTTATAATATAAATATCTAAAAAAGTTTTATATTTCAAACTTTAAAGGCCGTACGTAGGCTAAATTTATATTTATATATATTTTTAATAAATTTTAAAGTCTATATATTTATAAATAAAAAATTTTAAATAACTTTTAAACCTATTTATATCCTGTATATAATTAAACAGGCTAAACTTATAGGTTTTTATGCCAGATTTTAGAGGGGGGAAAGTTAACATATTTAAATTAATATACTTTTAAATAAATCTAAAACTTGATCTCTTTATTAAATAAGTTAGCCTCATCAAATTTTAATGTAAGCCTTCTTAAAAGCTTAACCTATTTACATCCTGGAGGCAGTTAAGGTTTTTAAAGTCTCCTCTTTTTCCTAAAAAAAACAGTTTTTTTTTTAAATGAAGCATCAATCAGCGATTCACCTTTTCACCCGCATCAGATAATTTAATCAGATATACCTGATCTTTCGCTCTCCTAACAGTGAAACTCGTGACGTATATCATTCCTACTTTGTAGTTCATGGATGGATATGTCAATTGAAACTGTTGTGTGTATGTGTGCAGCCTGGTCCGGATTCCATTGGAATCGTTGCTATTTCTCATGGTTGCCCTGGAGTGGCAGCCCGTGCATGCGGCCTTGTGGGTCTGGAACCTACTAGGGTAAGTTCCTTGACGGTTGTTGAGTTGAGAGGATCAAATCATTATTCCTCGTTAAAAACAGTGATTCAATATTTCAATGCTGCATACAGGTCGCTGAAATCCTCAAAGATCGGCCCTCATGGTGTCGTGATTGCCGAGCTGTGGATTTTCTAAATGCCATGCCCACTGGAAATGGGGGAACCATTGAACTGCTTTACATGCAGGTACAATCTAATGAGCTCTCTGTCATTAACATTTTCGTATATATGTTGCAGCCTCATTGCTATATTTGATTCAACATTTGCTATCTTTGTTAGTTGTATGCCCCTACAACTTTGGCTCCAGCTCGTGACTTCTGGCTGCTGCGTTACACTTCAGTTTTGGAGGATGGTAGTCTCGTGGTAAGTAACTACAGTTTTTTCGGTGAATTTCCCTCCTTTTTTTCTCCCTCTCTCCCTTCATTGCCTATCTATAGTGCTTAATTATGTGGGTTGATTTTGACATTTCAGGTCTGTGAAAGATCGCTTAACAACACTCAGAATGGTCCTACTATGCCACCAGCGCAGCATTTTGTGAGAGCAGATATGCTGCCAAGCGGGTATCTGATTAGACCTTGTGAAGGAGGTGGATCCATCATTCATATTGTTGATCACGTCAACTTAGAGGTTTCAAACCCTTGCTCTGCACTGCTTTGAAACTGATCATTCCATCACTTGATATGGCTTACAATATTTGACTCACTACTGAGGCTTTTTGAATTCAGCCTTGCAGTGTACCTGAAGTGTTACGCCCACTATATGAGTCATCAACGTTGCTTGTTCAAAAGACAGCTATGGCGGTATGCCTGTTTTCTCCATACGCTAAATTGCTCTATCAACTTTAACTGTTTTATGACTTATAAAACAATGAACACACGGCTTTTGTGAGCTTAGTATCTTATATTTGCTTAGTGATATGTTGTCCCTATATAGGCATTAGGTTTTCCTTATGCCAAACAGTAACCTTTGTAATTGTCATTCAGGCTTTACGTCATTTGAGGCAAATCTCTCAAGAAACTTCTCAGCCGAATGCCACCGGATGGGGAAGAAGGCCTGCAGCTTTGCGAGCACTGAGTCAGCGTTTGAGCAGGTTTCTCTCATTAGCCTCTGCACTTCTCCTCGAAATATTCTAATATTCGTAATTTGACTGATTCTTTCCCTCTTGCAGGGGCTTCAATGAAGCTGTCAATGGATTTGCAGACGATGGCTGGTCCATGTTAGAAAGCGATGGCATTGATGATGTCACCCTTCTTGTGAATTCATCTCCTAGCAAGACCATGGGGGTAAATATCGGTTACAACAATGGGTTTCTTCCGATGAGCAGTTCCGTTCTATGTGCAAAAGCATCCATGTTGTTACAGGTATGCACACCGCTTTACTTCTTTTGCTATAGTTTCAACTAAAAGGTGGAAATACATCTTCTGGAACTTCATATCAAGGCATAATTAAACTTCGGCAAGAAAAAAGGAATAATTTAACTGTCTTAAGATCCATATTTCAAAACTATTTTCTAATGCCAGGGCAATTGCTGGTGTGTTTAATTTCCACTCACTAGAGAGCTATAATGGAATAAGTCCATTGTTGGGAATCTTATAAATGGCTTGCGTAGATCTCAAGAAGTGAACGCACATAGATCAACTCCTAGGACTTGTTTCATTCTTTTCCATCTACAAGGAAGCGTTCAGATTCAATCTATATAGTAGTCTCATACTTTCCTTTTGTTCTTGTAGAATGTGCCTCCTGCAATTCTTCTTAGATTCTTGCGGGAGCATCGATCGGAGTGGGCAGACAGCAATATTGATGCTTACTCTGCCGCTGCCATCAAAGCTGGTCCCTGTACCTTGCCTGGGGTTCGAGCAGGAGGTTTTGGTGGTCAGGTTATTCTTCCACTGGCGCACACAATTGAGAATGAAGAGGCAAGTTGTTTACCACTAATTTTACTCTCATCATCTATGAATTATCTAGTCTTTAGCATCACACTAGGATTCCCATTCTTGTGATTTTCTCTTGCTGTGCTTATTCTAAACTTTATACTTTATACCACTTGCTCATGGAACAGTTTATGGAGGTCGTCAAGCTTGAAAATATGGGATACTATAGAGAAGACATGACTATTCCGGGTGATATTTTCCTTTTGCAAGTAAGCCTTTTTTAATATAATTATTTTATATTGAATAGTTAGAACTAGAAGCATCTCTCCAATCCCAATCATATAACTGACAACTCATCTGATGTTGCACTTATCCCAGCTTTGTAGTGGAGTAGATGAGCGTGCTGTTGGCACCTGTGCAGAACTCATTTTTGCTCCCATTGATGCATCTTTCTCTGATGATGCACCCATTTTACCTTCTGGTTTCCGCATCATACCTCTTGATTCAGGCATGGTAAGCCTTTTAATTTAACACGCAATTTGATTGTATTTTATGTTCTTTTTACCTCTTTAAGCTTGTATGATCAAGGCTTTTGTCCAAAATACAATATAGGATGCTGCTACTCCGAACCGAACACTTGATCTTGCTTCTGCTCTTGAAGTTGGAACCACTGGAAACAAATTAGCTGGTGATAATCCTGGACAATCTGGGAGCACAAAATCTGTGATGACAATAGCATTTCAGTTTGCATGTGAAGTCCATCTTCAAGATAGTGTAGCAGCCATGGCTCGGCAATATGTTCGGAGTATTATTGCATCTGTTCAAAGGGTAGCATTGGCACTATCACCTTCCCACTTTGGTTCCCAAAATGGCCTTCGCCCACCACCTGGCACTCCTGAGGCTCAAACACTTGCTCAATGGATCTGTAATAGCCATGGGTGAGTCATGTTAAACTCTAATTATGCTTGACTTCTGCATAATCTCACGCATATTGCTTAGCAATTGTAATGAATAGCTGCTTTGGAGTGCGAAACGAGGCATAAACGTTGAAATTCTTTGCAGGAGCTATCTAGGGGTAGAACTGCTAAAATGTGAAGGCAGTGAATCCATTCTCAATTCCCTTTGGCATCACTCTGATGCAGTCTTGTGCTGCTCTTTGAAGGTATTTCTTTTAACATCTTCATGTTAAGAGGAAGTCCTTTCTAGTTTTGATTGATCCTCTAAATATATTTCCTAGTAGCTTAAATACTTGAAAAGATTCTTCCTTCACAGGTCATGAATCACTTGTGTTTATGCTCTTGTTAACATCTCTGTTTTGTTACTTGCTTCCTATTGTTATCTTTGACCACGTCAATAAGAAACTATAACTTCCATGACTTTTCCAGGCTTTGCCGGTTTTCACATTTGCAAATCAAGCGGGACTTGACATGCTCGAGACAACTCTGGTTGCTCTTCAAGACATCACTCTTGATAAAATTTTCGACGAGAATGGGAAGAAAACCCTGTTCTCTGAGTTCCCCCAGATCATGCAGCAGGTAGGATGCTTCACATAAGACTGAAGAAAATTAAATATCCATTTGGATTTGAAACAGGAGAGTAAAAATCTGTAACATATGGGCATCATATGCCTTAAGTGATCATTTTTCCTCACTTTTTTTTTTTTTGTTACAATTTTCCTCACTTTTTCCCCTTTATTTTTTTCCTAAGGAGGAAGTGTTATTCCAAGTAGTGGGCTTTCACTTTCTAAACAAGTGGTTTTTGATACAGGGCTATATGTGTATGCAAGGAGGTATCTGCTTGTCCAGCATGGGAAGGCCAGTGTCTTATGAGAGAGCGGTTGCATGGAAAGTAATGAACGAAGAAGAAACGGCCCATTGCATTTGTTTCATGTTCATCAACTGGTCTTTTGTCTGATAGGTGAATAGTATATATACAGAATCCAGGAAAGTAGAGCAGAACATCACAGTATCATCCTCTATTGGCCTGTTTGGATAGGATTTTAAAAAAGTACTTATGAAAAAAAAGGGTTTATAGACAACTTATGAAAAAGGGCTTTTAGAGAAGAGTTTATGGAAAAAAAGTGGTTTTGAATAAATAGGTGTTTGGATAGTTATTTTTAGAATGACTTTTTATGGTGGTAAATTACTAAAAAGGGTATGATTTGATTTAAAGTAAGAGAGAGGAGAGAGGTAGAGAGAAGATAAGAGAGAGGAGAGAGGGTGTAAGAAAAAATAGAGATAAAAGAAGAGAGAGGAGAGAGGAGAGGGGTAGGTATGAGAGAGGAGAGAGGGTGTAAGAAAAAGTAGGGGTAATATAGTAATTGAATAGTCCATAAGCTCTTTTACTGTTGAAAAAGCTATTTTAAATAGCTTATTCAAAACCATGGTTTTAAACAATGGTTTTGCCTAAAAATACTTATGGATAAATAAGCCTGTTTGTTTTAAAATTTCCCCAAACCAAGGTTTTACCTAAAAAAGTTTATAAAACCTTGGTTTGGGTGTGTTCCAAACACACCCTACATTTTTTTCACTTTGGAGAATCCCTAGATTGCTATATATATAATATATACTTTTGTGGGCATGCTGCTCCAATATCATCTACCCATGGCCCCATTTTTTGGCTAGCACTTGGAATTTTCCTTTATTCTTTTTGGATCTTCGTGCATATTTCTCTTTTCCTTCCACTCTTTCTAAACATGTAGATATTCTATTGGCCCTTTTTCTATTATTGGACGTCACATCACCAATTTCATATTTTATTTCAGATGTGGGCTTCTGCACTCACTCTAAAAGTCTAAACCGCCTTTCATTTCATTCCCGTTTTAATCAATGCCCTGCTTTGTTAACCTGGCCATGGTTGTAGGGAAGGGGAACCCAATGAAGATCACTATCAGTATGCTTTCTTTGTTCTCCTTTTTCTTGTGAATTGGCCTTATTTGCTTAATTTATTACAACTAGACCCATCAAGATCCTATCGTAATCTATTCCCCCTAGATGATACGACAGTTTGAATATGGGTATTTATATGTATATATTACATAATACCAGTAATTTATTCCGGATCAAATTAACTGAAATAAGGCTCAGAGTTCTAACGACGAAGAAACAAGCACCAAAAAAACGCTTTGATAATGAATCCTATGATGAATTTCGATCATCGTTTGCCAATAATTTCATTTCATTTTCAGTGAAGGAGTCTTTGTCAGTATTTGTCGAGCACTAAAATGCATCGAAACACAATACGACGATATTTCTTTTCACTTGATAGTTGTGTTTTCAGATGATGGGTAACGGGACCTGAAGATTAACAGGTAAAAAGGAAAAAGAAAAGAGAGATTTCCACATACAAAAATGGAGAAGGGGATATGTTAACAATCAAATTATTGAGTTTCACGAAATACCGTATTTAGGGCGGCAATTTGAGAATGATCGTGCCTTGGAATGAGAATCGAAGCGCTGGTTTCTCTTTTCCGAATGCAGAGAGAGGAACAGCTTCTAGTGGAATTGGAGAACATGGGGGGTCGTCCTTCCTCATTATATAGCGCACTTGTCCCCATAGATATAGCGAAAGATAGTGATGGGCCTGATTAGATATGATTTTGAAAAAGGGTTTATGGACAACTTATGGAAAAGGACTTTTGGAGAAGAGTTTATGAAAAAAAAGTGGTTTTGAATAAATAGGTGTTTGGATAGTTATTTTTAGAATGACTTTTTATGGTGGTAAATTACCAAAAAGGGTATGATTTGATTTAAAGTAAGAGAGAGGGGGGAGTTAGGGAAAAGAGAAGAGAGAGGAGAGAGGAGAGAGGAGAGAGGGTGTAAGAAAAAATAGGAGAGAGGAGAGAGGGTTTAAGAAAAAGTAGGGATAAGATAGTAATTGGATAGTCCATAAGTGCTTTTACTGTTGAAAAAGCTATTTTAAATAGCTTATTCAAAACCATGGTTTTGTCCAAAAGCACTTATAGACAAATAAGTCTGTTTGTTTTAAAATTTCTCCAAACCGAAATTTGAGCCAAAAGCCCTTTTAAAACCGCGGTTTACGGCCTTGCCAAACAGGCCCGATATCTATCTTGTGCTTGTATCATTAATTAGAAAAAGAACAAGGAAAACTAAAAATGAAAAATGTTCGATCCTTTACAAGGAGATTGTGTGTTGGTGCTTCAGTTGGATTATGATGAAACCCCAAAGCGAGTTTGAAAGTCTCTTTCTTTGCTTTAGGGTTTGTCTCTGCTTGATGTGATATTTGACTCTGCACTTCAACCCACGAAAGCCTAAAGCTTTAGGGATTAAGGATGTGCTTGGATTTGAGTTTGATGATAATTAATTTATAATATTAATTTGAATATAATTAAAAAGAATAATTGATTAATACAAGCACAAAGAGAAGCAGCTTTTAGAATCATTACCATTTCATGACCACATTCTCAACTCTAACTGTTGCTAAATATACACAAACACACCAGATTACTGCATCCATCTGCATTTGTTTCGCCCAATTAATTTCATTGATGCGTTCTCGGTTTAGTTCTCTCCCGTTTCCTGTTCTCTTCAATAGCACAGCATATAGGGCTTGTTTGTTTTACCTTAAAACCATGATTTTAGAAACTTTTTTGGATAAAATTTTAGTTTGGAAAAATTTTAAAACAAACAACTATATTTATCCATAAGTATTTTTGGACAAAACTATGGTTTAAAACCATAATTTTGAATAAGTTACTGAGATTAACTTTTGGAACAGTAAAAGAGCTTATGGACTATATAATTACTATTATACCATTATTTTTTTTACACCCTCTTTTATCTCTCATCTCTTTTCTCCACCCTCCCTCCTCTCTAATCTCTCTTCTTCATCTTCTCTCACATCTCTTCTTTTTAATAAAATCATACCTTTTTTATTAATTTATCAATATAAAAAGTCATTTTAAAAATAACTATCTAAACACTTATTTATTCAGAATCATTTTTTTCTTATAAACTCTTATCTAAAAACCCTTTTTCTTGAACTGTCCAAAAGCCTTTTTTTTTCTATAAGCTATTTTCTAAAAATTTATCTAAACACACACAATTTTAAATGTATTTGCTGAAGGTATCAAAATTGTAAAGTACCTTTTTTATAAGGCATCCAAACGCCATGGATAGGGTCAAAAACACACAACTACGTACAATGTTTTGTTTTAAATACTCCCTCTGGTATTTATTCAAGGGTACTTATTTAAGAGATCTTCTAAAAGGATATGTTAATTCTAAATATAAAAAGTTGGCATGGTCATTAATTAATATTTTTTTATTTTATACTCTCATTTCAAAATATAAATTTATAAATGGAGAAAAGAGAGAAGACAAAATAATAAAAGCATGCGAATATTTTTTAGTTTGTATAAAATGGTTAACAACTTATTATAATTTAAGCACTCCAAGCCATCCCTTTTCTTGTTTCAAGTGTGAAACCCCGGGGGGGGGGTGCATAGAGAGAGAGAGAGAGTTAGTGGGTTGGTGGATTAATTGTAATGCTTATAATGGATGGCAAGTGTGTCCAAATACTACTACTTGTAGATCTTAATTTTGTCCGAATTAATAAATAGAAGAAAGCTGTCTTATATGGAAGAAGCGTGCATGAAAAATGTCAAAAATACGATCATTGTTGCGATCTTCAAAGCGAACAAAAAGGGCAGAGAGAAACTCTTGCTGCTACAAGACCAATTAGGAGAGAAACGAAGAAGAAGGAGACGTACTTTACAAAAAGAGAAGCTTTTAGAATTGAAAGGATTAGGGATTGGTAGCTAAAGAAGCTTTTCCTTTTGCATGGTCTCCGAGGGTTAATGATTGAAGTCTTAATTTGGGGCTTTTGAGATGCAAAGCTAAGAGCCTAAGAGAGATCATAATAAAACATCCATGACTGACATACAGCTATGTATCCAGAAGAGACTCAGCTCATTATTATAAATGTCAGCCAAGCTAGTTTTGTACTCTTACGCTTTAGACTCGTCTTTGCCGATGGAATCTTCCAAGAGTGGCCTCAGTTCTGATTGAACAAAGTGAAAAGGGATTCTAGCAAAGCCAGCAAAACCATCATTGCAACATGAAATCTCAGAAATTTGTTCAGAAGAAAGAAAACATGCAACTGATCCATCAGCACTATCATCATAACATGGAAGGATGGTGGGTCGATTGAAAATGTACTACTACCACTTTCACATTATTTCTAAGTGGATCCATTGTATTGGAGTGTGCTCGCTCGACCATATATGTATTCTCCAGACAGTACATATTCTATTGGTTTGGTCCTCTTTCGTTATATATATCTGGATGGGTTTGTTTAAAGTTGGGCACATTCAAGAGAATCCGAAACGAAATCTACTTTTGTGAAAAAGTCACAGAAGAACAAGCCATATATAGATGAGATTTGATTATATGAGTTGTTGGTTTATTAAAATGGAAAAGAGAGGGAGACACACCATCGTCGTGGATTGTGAACTTGTGCACTGTGCAGCCGTCATATTAGATTCAAACTCGAATCATTACCCAGAAAAAAGAGAGGGTCGATGAGTCTCCGTGAAGGAAGGAAACTAATCGATTACGGTTCGCATTCAAACCCACAAAAAGAAAAAGAAATATTAAAAGCTGATTATTTATTTATGTAATAATGATTTCGTTATGGGTGAACGTCTGTGTGCCTGCAGGTTAGCTTTGTGAATGTATTATTAGGACAATCGGAATGTCGAATTTGACCGCATCATTAGGTCTGAATGATTTCATCCTAATCAAATTAGATTCTCTGATGTTACTCAAATGAATAATAAAACAAAGCAATATAACTATATATATTATATCAAAGATTCTGATGCAAGTTTAAGCAATATAACGGCAAATATTATACAAAATTTAACGTTAGAAGATCAATTTTTTTGGATTCCAATTTCCAAAAAAAAAAAATTTAAAAGGAGAGTGAATTTCATAAACGGGATTGCATTCATTCATTTACATTTACTGATACACTCTGCAGTAGTATACATGTCAAACATATATACACATATCCCAAATCAAACATAACTAGGTGAACATATTTATGTTAATTATGCTAAACGGCGGAAAGTAAAACAAAAATACAGAAAAAATAACAGATAAAAAATAGAAAGAGTGGCTCATGGTTGGAGGGCAGAAACACAGAGAGCAGTGTGTGTGCAGGTCACAGCAGAGAGGGCTTTGAAGACGTCGCTTGCGCATGGCCTTGCTGTGGGATCCATGGCGGTGCAGTTCAGGGCCAGGTTCATCGTCTCTACGACGCCGTTCTGCTTCCCATCCTTCATTGTCGGGTCGACCCACGTTCCCCAATGACAATCCGAATAGCAATATCGGGCCCACTCCACTATGCTCCCGTCCTCCATTCCCGCACTTCTTCCCGTCAACAATTCTATCAGAATAACACCCAATCCATATACGTCGCTCTTCTCTGTCACTTCCGTCCCATTCCTTGCTTCTGCATATTATAATAATATCATCGTTAGTAATATACTAAATACCAAGAATTAAAGTTATGTGTCGGGGGGTAAAAGTAAATTGAAATGGCGATTTAATTTATACTGACCTGGGGCAACGTAAGGAGAAGAAATGGAACCCTTGAGCAATGCCGGAGGGCTCAACTTCAAGCGTGGGATGTCGTTCCGGTCGATGAAAACGCTTTCCGGTGACAGCTCACCAACCAAAATAACTGATGAGCATTGAGCATGCAGAAACTTCAGTGCTTTTGCAATCACGACGGCTATTTTCCGTCGTCTTTCCCAGCTCAGATTCCTCACAACTTGACTTAAACTCTCTCCTTCTGGATCCTCATACACTAAAAATGCTCCTTTACCAGAACGGCATAGTGCCATTAATTTAAAAATGTTTGGATGCCGCACCTTACCCAACTCCGCCATGTCTTCCCAGAAACTCAAAGGAACTGAATTTAAGTCTCTGATTTCCTTCACCTCGAATTGCATGCCGCTTGCCATGCACTTCCCTTCGTATGAAACCCAGTTCTTCCCTTTGGAGATCACGTTTCCTGCTTTTGCTGACGATAAAACATCGTCCCTTGTGATCGATTTGGCAAACTTGGAATGGAAAAATTGAATCTCCCAGGTACCATCTTCGCTTTCCACTCTCTTCAGCTCCGAACTCTTTCTTCTACGCGAACAAGTAACTAGAAAGGCCGCTAATGCAAACCCCGCAAGTCCCACCACAAACCATAGGACGACAAACCATGTATTCGTATCGCTTTTTTGGCACGGCGGCAACCCACTTGAAGTGTTGCCGGAACCACCACATAGGTCGTTGCCAGTGACCGCGCTGGCATTAATGGCGAGGAAAGCTCCAGTGGCCGGTAAATGTCCGTGAAAATGGTTGTGGGATATGTTTACCTGCACAAGAGATTCCACTCTTCCTAAATTCCCTGGAATTTGACCCCACAATTGGTTGTCCGACAAATCCAGCAAGCTGAGAACCGGCATGTCGCCGAGACTCGTCGGAATTTGACCAGCGAGTTGATTGCTGCTGACATCGAAAAGCACTAGCTTCTTGCAGAATGTGAGCTCTTGTGGTATTTCACCATACAGCTTGTTATTGCTCAGATTCAATTGCATCAGCTCCGATAAGCTTCCAAACCGAAGTGGAATATAACCAGAAAATCGATTTTCTGATAAGTCCAGTTTCTCCAATTTTGTACTACCAAAAGTGATGGGTAACTCACCCGTGAAATTGTTGTTAGCCAAATTCAACATTTGAATCGACGACATATTCCAGGGCCTATCATCAATCCTGCCGGAAAGTTGGTTCCTGGAGATGTCCAATAAATATACCTGTGACAGTTGAGTTAGTCGGGAGGGTAATTCACCGGAGAACTTGTTGTTCTGAAGACGAACTCGGTGCAAGCTTGTGCAAGAGGTTAAGCTATCCGGTATTTCCCCTTGAAGAGAGTTGGAGAAAAGGATAAGCTTGTAAAGAGCGCCCGAGTGACATAAACTATCTGGGATTTTCCCAGAAAGTTTGTTGGTGGAAAGGTCCAGAACAGTGAGGTTATTATGCTTTCCCAAATCTTCAGGAATCTCACCTGTTAATCCGTTAGACCATAGCTGAAGAACTTGGAGGCGAGGCAGAGAGGTTATAGCGTTTGGAATCTTGCCGGTTAAGTTGTTGGAGAAAAGGTGTAGAATCTCTAGTCTCTGAAGCTGAATCACGAGCTCGAGAATCTCACCAGACAGAAAATTGTCACTGAGATCAAGCGAAACAAGCTTTCTAAGCTCAAAAATAGATGAAGGAATTCGACCTGTCAGCTTGTTTTGGTAGAGAAAAAGATACTCAAGATTAGTGAGGTTTCCAAGAGAGTTGGGAATGTGTCCCGTGAGGTTGTTGTAAACAAGATCAAGATGATTCAAATTCGTCAGTTCTCCGATTCCCGCTGGAATCTCACCCGAGAGATTGTTGTACCCGAAATAAATCCACTTCAAGCTCTTCATAAGGCCAATTTTTGGAGGGATTTCACCCACGAGCTGGTTGGAAGCCAAGGTCAAGTACTCTAAACCTGTCATGTTAATGATAGAATCAGGAATCTTCCCCACCAAAACATTCCCTCCCAGATCAACATACGTCAGACTCGTAAGCGATCCAATTTGAGGGGATATTTCCCCGGAAAACATGTTGTTCGAGAGATCCAGAATTTGGATACGGGAAAACGAAAATGGGACAGGACCCGTGAAGTTGTTATTGCTAAGATTGAGATAGACAAGCGAAGAGAGAGAGAAAGAGATTCCCCCAGAGAGCTGATTATCGGAGAGGTCAATGTGTTCAACGTGTGGGAGTTGAAATATGGAGGAGAAGGAGGAAATATTGTTGGAGGAGAGGTTTTTGGCGGAGAGGTTGATGGCGCTAACGTGGGAGTTACTATCGCAGGTGACACCGTTCCAGTGACAGATATCAGCGGAAGAAGAACTGACCCAGTTTGAGAGATGGTGAAGTGGGTTGTTAATGGAAGCTTTGAACGATAACAGAAGTTCGTCTTCTTCTTTCCCATGGGACGCCACAAAGTTCATCGCCGTCATCAACATGATGAGGAAACACATAAACGTGATGCAAAGCTTTGATTCAGTTTGAGCCATATTTATGACCGGAGCACAACAATCCCGATCACCCGCTCTGATCTCTTCGTATGAATCAAACCTCGGATCCCAATCTGTGAACATTGCATTCAATGATTGACATCATTCACTTTTCAGCTAAAGATATATTAATTTATGCCATGTAAAAACAAACAAGTTGGATTATAACAAGCAAAAGTCTAAAATATCATGAGACTTCCTGAGGTTTACCTATGTAAGAACGAGGAGCCTGATATCTTCCATTGCACAGGAATCCATCAAAGAACATGCATGGCGAGCAACCAGACCAGGCAGTGTTGTATCTTCACACGTAAAGCTGGCAGTTAGGGAGTAGCTTAGCTTTCTGTTTGACGTTGCTATGGTATAATGGATTAAGAGATGAAACCAAAATGGCTATAGAATTACGGAACAACGATAGAACTAGAAGTTGTATTGGAAGAAGACAAGTAGGACGTGAGGGAGAAGAGTGAGTGTGCTCAAATTTAAATAGATAGGAGAGTAGGAAATTGGGGATGGAGTTGGGAGATAATTACGAAATTGCACCTTGACTCGTTCTGAAGATATCTATGTTTTGAAGTTTGAACGGGGGCGGTTGAAAGAGAAACAGGGACATATGTTGGGAAAAAGGCTCTGCTTTTGCCGGATTGTAACCAAAATGCTCTTTTTGACTGACTCGGCCACTGAGACCACTTGGGGCAGCGACCACAATTCACTAAATTAAATTACTATCTATTAATTTTAATACGCACATATAATGATCTAGTGCTTATTTACTGGCATGGGTTGGTTAGTAATGATATGGGAAGTGAAAACAGAGGCATGGAGATCCTTGATCTTGCTTTTGAAAGCAGCTTATTAGATCGTAATCAAGTTTAACTAATAATGAAGATAGCCACCATAGCACACTACAACGTTTGAATGAATGAGAGTTGTTGAGCGATTTGGGAGTGATGATTATTTATGTTTGGAGAAGACAAGGCCATTCATGCTTAGGGCCTGTGTTTGGCCGTTTAT
The DNA here is from genome assembly GCA_037074615.1 of Leucaena leucocephala. Lineage (NCBI taxonomy): Eukaryota > Viridiplantae > Streptophyta > Magnoliopsida > Fabales > Fabaceae > Leucaena > Leucaena leucocephala. The sequence continues at coordinate 21,700,501 of CM073541.1, forward strand.
GACTTGTCAATACCTAACTGTATACAATTTACTGCTTGGATTTTGCTAGGTGGATTACATGGGGTTGTTTTAATCATTAAGATTATCAAATCTTGGTGCTCATTGGGCTACTTGCCCATTCCCTGTCACACCGATTTATGACAAGTCATTGCTTATCAGATTATTCTTCAAACTCACTCCAAGGGCTATGTTGATGGGGATGGCACAGGGCACCCCAATATGAACCGGGTCCACTGTAATTTTCCCATAAATCAAGGGCGAGCTAAGGTTGAGGAAGCATGATCGATCAGCTTTGCTCGTTAGAATTAAAAAGCAAAGCTCTTGACTTGAACCGCTTGTGGTTCGACTCTATTCACTGTCACAGTATAGGAGAGACATAATACATAAAAAACAGAGAATGAACGGAAAGTAACAGAAGAAAGTGCACGAGATATATAGAAACTAATTGAGTTAAAAGCCAGGCAAAGAGGAATGAGCAGAAGAATCGGGACACTAAAGCAGCCCATAGAGTTGTTCCTTGTAAATGGTAAATTTGTAAAATGATTTGAACAAAGGAAAAAGAAAGGATGAATGAGTAAGCATTTTTACAATTCCCTCACACGCAGTTAAAAACAAATGGTAAAGTTGAGAGGGGAGGGGAGTATGAGAATGCAAAGAAAGGAAAAAGGGAAAAGTTGAATGTCTTTAAGTTACACATGAATACACAACAACAACACAAGTACTCGTGCGCAGATCAAGTTTGTTTCATTAATTTTCTCATTTGTGGTTCACTCTCCCCCAAGTATGAAGAGGGTGTGAGGGGCCCACTGGGTCTTTCTCGAAGGAATATACAGCGTCTGGTCTTTGTCACACTCAGCATGCTTTTCCCCATCCTCCATTTTCTAGGGTTTTACCCCCCCCCCCGGACCACTATTGCTTCATTGATTAAAATTGACTAACAATAATTCATGTATATTTTAGTACATTTAGAGATAAGAAGCACACAACGAAATGGAAACTAGTTGGGTTGGTCATCAGATTTTGGTGTGCTGTGCATTTCCTTGTGAAGCTTCTAATTGTACCGGCTCCCACCACCTTACATTCTTTCTTTTTGTATATATATATATAAAAAAATTTAGATAAATTTGATACTGATCTCTACTAAAGTCAGAGTATAATCTTAAGGTTTAGAGATCATTTATAGAGAACTTATGAGATTGCCTACTAAATAAATTCTTATAATGACATCTAGAATCAAACTCATATTTTTTTGAGATATGAGTCTGTTCTTTATCATCTGTGTCAACTCTCATTGGCCACCACCTTACATTCTGATCATGTGCATATCCTGATAATTTTAATATTAAAGCCCATTGCTTATCAACATTATTAAATAACAGAGAAAATTGATAAAAAAATTATTTAAAATTTTTATTAATAAAAAATATCTAAATTTGAGTTCCAATACTTTTTGTTTATAAATTTGATAGAGTACCAGTATATTTTTTATGTACAAAAACATGTCAGATCCTTTGTAATAGATAAAACTTTTAAACCACGACTTTTTAACTATTTTTCTTAAATATGTCTCTTTTGTTTTGCTTATTATACATTAGTTTTAGCGTCAAAGTGGATTTGTGCCAATATGCTGTAAGGAGCACTACCGTCCATAACTGGGTAATATATAAATATAGTGCCTTCACTAATTTGTACTTGTACGAATTAATGTGGCACGCTTTCCACTAGTATGCTTTAATATTATTCTTCTACGTGATCTTGGCAACAAAATGGCTGCCTTATATGGATCTGTATTAAGAGATTATAAATAATGGATGGGTCATGGCGTGGAGCCCACCCACTTTGCTTAGATAAGGGCCTAAATCTCTCTTTTTGAAATTTGGTGGTCAAGTTCAATCCCTCAAACGAAACTTTAATAATTTATTCCATAAATCAAAAGCACTTTTTTGTGTTGAATAAAAGTATTCCCCCCGCCCCCCTTTGGATTTATCGGATCTCAAAGGGGAAAAAATTAAAATGAAGCTGGCCTCGTACTATTTTTTTTATTAGAAGTACTCCTATTTAAAATATTATTAAATATTAAATATAGATATTTTTTTTAATAAATATTTAAATTTTGATGTGTCACATTATAAGGAATTAGTTTATTAAGTTAAATTTAACGTAAGTGAGTAAAATATAATTTTTCTAAAGAACTAGTACTGTGTCCTGTAAATAATGTTGGGTTGGACGGTCCTCTCAAGATAGTGACTAACTCACCAAAGGGGATTAGTGGGCAATGGGCATATTTGTTTATATATTGATGAGAATCACACGGAGCAAAGCCCTGTGACAGTACTTGGTTTAAGTTAAAGACACCATGGACTCCTCTAAAAGAGTAAGTGGTAATTAATTAATAATTTCCTTTTGAATTTTTGGGTGTCTGCGATGCATAGATGAATCGCATATGGAAATCCCAACGCCATCGGAACCTAATCTGACAGTGATCCCATGTATCAATCAGACTGGAACAAAGGAGGAGACATTTATTTGAATGGAACTAAAGTTAAAGTTGATTTGTACTGATTAACGCCCTAAAGATCTTTTGAAGACAGGTTATATCGAAGAACAGTTGGGCATTGGGATCAATTATTTGTCTTAAGGGCTCCTTCTCTTGTCTCTCTCTCTCTCACAGACACCCACGCATTTTGATCTTATAGTCCCTCCATTCTGCTCAATTATTACGACGGTGAGCGATTCTATGTAAAATTTATTGATTATAAGTTAACTGAATTGAGAGTTAAAATTAATTAAAAACAATAAATATGTAAGAAATATATTTACTTTTCTAGATATACCCTCATAGTGGTTAAATAGAAGAAAGTAATAATGAATAAAGTGTATGGGAAATTAATGAATGGTAAAATAGGTAAAAAACAAGTATTTATTATTTAGATAAAATTAAAAAAGATATTAAAAAAGGGAGACAGACCATTTCAGAAAAGAAGAACTTATAGAAGGAGTATTAGATGCTATATTTATCTTGTAATCAAGTCGAAGATGGTACATATTGTAGTAAGAAGGATGGCTTTTCTTAGAAGTGACCACAAACACGTATCGGCCCAGTAATAAATACGGGCTTTGCAAAAATAGTGGGCTAAGAACCATAAAGCAAGTCCAAAATAGGGCTCTATCTACAAAAATTCAAATATATATATTAATTATATAATGTTTGTATAAAAAAAAATTATATGATGTGACTAATGAGAGTTGACACATATATTAAAGAATATGCTCATATCCCATAAGAATATGGGTTCAATTATTGTTGCTATTGTGAGGGCTCATTTAGTAGATGATCTCGTAAATCCCTGTAAATACTTTATGAGCCCTGGGGATGTGCCTTGGCTTTAGTGGGGGACTGGTACTGAACACATCTAAATTTTTTTGTACAAAAAAAAGTACATGATGTGAGGAATGAACTCGTATCCTATAAGGACGTGAGTTCAATTTTTGCTGCTGTTGTGAAATTTTATTTGATATGCGATCTTGTAAGTCCTCTGCAAGCACTCTCTGAGCCATAGGGCTGTGTCCTAACCTTAGTAGGAGATCGATATCGAACCCACCTAAATATTTTTATATAAAAAATAATTATATGATGTTTATTGTAAACAAAATTATATGATGTTAACGAACGGGGTTGAGTCTATCTAAAAAGGTTAATTATTCACAACTAATTAGTGAACCAAGGTTTAAATTTTTACTAAGAGAGATACCTATATTTAATACATAATAGTGTCTCGAATATGATAGTCTCCAATAGGAGTATATGTATACTTGCTTGTTGTGTTATATATTGATTAGGAGATTGCTTTGGACATGGTTGGTGAGTATTGCGCAATGTTTGGGACCATTAACAATTACATCACTCACCATGATAAACATGAAGTCTATGTCTGGACTCGGGACCACCAAATTCTGTGAATTTCAATCCCGCACTCTATTATTACCATTTGAGCTAACCTCACGTAGTGCGCTCGGAGCCTCTCCATTGCGGCTCTCTTTATTGTTTATTCGTTTACATAAAACAATACTGTTTTGTTATAAAGATTGAATTTCTGCTATTGATTTTAATGTCTAATTTTAACCATTGTTTGATTAAAGAGAAGAGACCCAGATTTAAAACCCAACCATTCATAAGTCATAACAAAAGAGCGTGATTTTATTTAAATAGAGAGGTAATGGAAGGAGCTCCCAATAGAGGTTCCATTCCGCATGTAGTGGCTTCTTCTTCCTTTTTCTACAACATAAAATACATGCAACCCTTTGGCCTGAGTTTACTATATAATTTTCCGCATACAGTGGGTTTCTTTTGTAGACAAATGTTCAGATAAGAAGTTCGTTCTTCCTGGTTCTTATCAAACGTCTTAACATGCCTTGATCAAGAGATCTGTCAGTTTTCTCTTTCATTTTTGTAATACTAGTTTCTTTTTGGGGAAGAAAGAGTCCACCCTAGCTATCCTGTTCTCATAATCTAGGATATTGAAAGAAAAGGAAACAAAAAGAAGAGCTCAGTAGATAGATGGATACATACGTACACAGGCTGCAACACTAATTTATTTGCTCAAACATACATCACACACCTAAACTTACTCTAATATTACACATTGGTTATCGTATTTTTCATGTGAAAAGTAGTTGGGTGTGATTGTGCTGTTCTCTACCAATCAAGGACAGGTTGCAGAAGGAGTTATTAGTTCCTACTTAAAAGCAGATGCCATATATGTCCAACAATACTATCCCACTTTCTGCATTAATTAGGTTAGAACTATAATAATCTGATGATCTTATACGCGCATTTGAACCGGGACAAGACCCAACGGAAATGACGATGGATCCAAAAAGAGTGGTGGAAAGCATGATAAGTAAAATAATTAAATCAATATTATCCTGTTTTGTTTCGGAGGAAATTGAAATTGTAGCGTAAAGAGTATATTTATGTATAGGCAGGAGATGAAGAGTACAGGATTAAGCCTGATGATTCAGGGATAGCTAGTGCTTCGAGCGAGCTTGGACTTCCTTTTCTCTAAACACTTCTTAGCAATATCCCTCATGGATAGGGTTAAAGAGAGTTTAGGGTCGAGCCTAGTGGTAGTGTTATAAGTGAAGCAGAAATCTCTATGAAAGTTGAGAGCATCTTGCAGCGAAACTTGAGGATCTCTCCCTGCTCTTTCTTTGACAGCAACAGAACAAAGCCCACACAGCCACTCTCCACAATAACATTCTTCGACTTCTGAGATGTAAGCCGAGGTACACTGCTCCTTCAGCCCACAACACTTGCATTCCACTTCCTTCACCTCTTCATCAATGCTAGGAAGAATCCTAGTACTGTCGCTCTCTATTTTGCAGTACTTTTCCATTTCCTGGGACACATCCGACATAGCCTTTCGAAGCCTTTGCTGCTTCTCTGATACCTCCATATCTACTTGCGCCATGTCACACACAAAAACTCAATTCAATTATGTGCTGATATAAAGCAACAAACAACACACAAAGCCAGACAAAAGACGAGTTTTTTGAGGTATCTTCTTTGGACGATCTTGTCTATTTATAGCTGGGACTGTGATCCTTCCTTCGAAATGTATAAACACAGCAAGGCTTTAATTTGATTACTTTAATATCGTAAAGTGAAGTGAGATAAGGTTTTTTATAATTAGGGATACTTTGAGTTACACACAACCGACAACAAAAACCCTTTACAGGCCAAGGTAACTGTATCTGTACATATGGAGTCTGCTTTTTTTTACTCGCCATCAATGCGCAAATTGCACCACTAGGCCTTGCAACAAGCAGCATGCTAACTGATATACCTAAACTGATGAGAAAAAAGAGACGCTACTTGTTCAACACATCCTTGTTTTGCCAAACTCTAGCTCGTGAAGATATATTCAGAAGTGGCGCATGCATGCATGTATCCCGCACGCGTGGACATCTCTCCATCACCTATGTGTAGAGAGAGAGAGAGAGTACTTTGAATGGTTTAATCACATAGAATCTCTGCCATGCATTGAGTTGATCTCATGTAAATTTGAGGAGGGTTTTGGGGGATGTCAGATTTAGAATAATATTATATATCTTTGACGTACATCAGTGAAAGAAATTAAGGAAAAACGATTGCTTTTTCAGTTTTAGTTTTGTCTAACTTACATGGCATTTGGGACAAGCAATTGCATGCATGGAACAGTTACTCTCCACTGCTAACGTTGGATAGCGACAAATGCAAAGGATGGGGTAGTAATCCACGTAATACATAGCACAAACCCTAGTTTCTATGTGCATGTTTATCTACTCCGATTCTCGGGTGAATAATGAACATCGATACCCCAAAGCATAAGTTAAATGAGAACGACCTGATCATAACTATTCCCCTAAGGCCATGGCAACTCGATACAGTACTTTTTCCGGTACTCTTCCGTGGAGAACATCAAAGTCATGAGCCTGGACAAGTCCAAATCCTCACATATTCTTCTTCTTCATGTAGAGAAGGTACATGTGAATATACATGATCACGACGACTCGATCAAGATTTTTTCTTCTTTTACCGGTCTCTTGTCTTGAGGCTTTCTGGTATATTCTTCTCCCACGTTCCATAATATTTCCGTTTGAGGCTCGATGTGTGAGTAGACACGATCAATTTTTAAAATTTTACTTTAGAGCATTAATTTAATTACCGCAATAAGCACGTAGTTATGTTTCATAATGCAATGGGGGCCTTAAGTTTTTTTTCCCCCTTGAACCGGCCCTTTTATTGGATGGAAAAGGTAAATGGTGGCTGTTGAATAATATGAAAACAAAGAAAACCAGCATAGCGGAAACTGTGGGAACTGGATAATTGGAAAGATATATAGTCAGGGACTCAACAAGAAAGCCAGCAACAGAAGTAAGGGCAGTGTAATTTAATGCATCAGCTTTTTGGTTTCATCAGAAAAGATATTATTTGTTATATGCTATGTCTTGTCATGTCGAGGAAATTTTTCAGATGCTCAAGAAGAAATCCAAGATCACGAGAGAGAAATAATAAGAAGACGCATGTGAGATGCAAAATAAAGGAGGTTGCGATGCATTCATAGGTTTCTTGAAGGTTTGAAGGAAAAAGTTCTGCTTTTTGGCTTTATATACCTATTATAGTCCTGATCAAAGGCTACATTAGGAAAATGACAACTCCATCCAAATTGCTTCGCTTAAAAAAAAAGAAAGATTTTAAAAAGCTATCGGATCTGGACTAATTATTCTTTAACGAAAAATGGGCACCATATTTATCGCTTTACATAAATTTTTGAGATTAAATTTTACATCCTTCAAATTCTGTGTGAATTTTAATTTTAAAATTTATTTTGTTTCAAGAATTAAAAATAAAAATTTAAATAATATTCAAATATGAACTTAAAAATAATATCCCCATAAGCCACTTTGATACTGAGATTAATCTCTTTTAAGGCTTGGAACTACGGATAGAAATATACTAAGTTTTTAATGGAGGGGTCTAAACCTGGCTTGGTTAAAGCCTGGTAATATCTAACATGTTTAATACATAGATTAGGCTCCATGCCTATTTAAATGCATGTTAATTTAAGTAGTTTATGATTTTTCTTTTAAAACTTGGATTACAAGCCTTGCAGGCTGAACTTGTTTAACGTTTTATAATATGCTTTAAATAGGCTTTGAAGCCTATTAAAAGCTTGTGTTTGTATAGACTTTAGTCGACTCAAAATCTACGTACAGCTTTTAAGGTTTGACCTATTTCTATCCTTATTTATAGTATATTAAAAGGTTTTCTTCTATTCTAATAAATACAATTTCTAAAATTTAAATTTGTATTCTCATCCTTATAGGATGAGGTCGCTACTATCTTTTTTTTATATATAAAGAAAAATTTAGATGGGTTCGGTACGGTCCTAAGACTCAGAGAGCGCTTACATGGGACTTATAAGATCGCTTACTAAAAGAGTCCTCACAATAATAGCAGGAATCGAACTCGCGTTCTTATAGAATACAAGTCTATTTTTATTATCTGTGTTAACTCTCGTTAAATTGTTAGAGGCCCGTGTTATGCTGTTATTGGAAGCGTTGTCTTACAGGCCGAAAACAGACATTATTTGTAAAGTAGTTCTAGCCCAACCCAGGCAGATCAAAGGCTTCCTGGAAGGAATATTGTCTGTCATCCTCCAGACCCAACCGAAAGTTAGCCCATTAAACAATTGTTGTTTTTAAAAAGGAATATTAACTACATGTATTAAATTCTAATTCGCGCCTCCATGGGAAAAGATAAACTTTTGTAAAGAGGGCATCGATTTTCAAAATCGGTATTATTGGAGCTATAAATTTAATTAATCACTCCGTAATGATACACCCAAAGTAAAGGATTAAGATGAATCCCAAACAACACGCCGTGAATATTCATTAATCAATTTTTTTTTTGCGATCGTGAATATTAATTAATTGGCCGGTTGGGACTTCTTTTCCTATAATCAACCCATATCACGTGTCACCCATTTAATTTTTGACAATTAGCCAATAATAATTGATAATAAAGTATACTGCAATGTATAAAAGTGTTGGCTATATCATTCAAATACAAAACGGCATAAAAGGGAACTGTTCCCCTATGAAATACCAATTAAAAATATCAAGAAACGATCTTTCGTGTTCATAATATGATTGGTATGATGTGAAGAATGCAAGCGATGTAGCCTGATAATCTTTCTCGTGACTTCCCAAATCCTGCATTATTAAAATAAAATTAAATGTTGATTACGCCTTAACCATAAGCCAGAAAAAAGAAAAGATAATTTGTCCGACTTCGGTGCTCTTTCTTCTTAGATGGATAAAAAAGTTGAGAGGGAAGAAAATAAAAAGAAAGAAAACAGAAAGAGGGGAAAACTTTAAGAGATGATGTTATCACTCTTTCTATTTTGATGGACAGAAGGAAATACGGATGAAAAAAAAAATAAGCAGATAATAACACCCTTATCTTATATTAAGGTGGTAAAAGTGGGAGGGGCGAACGTATGGAATAAAGTTGTTGATTAAAAAGTAAAAATATAATCAGTATCTTAAATTAATTTTAGAGAAATAATTAACATTTTAAAATATTTAAAAATATAATTATCGCCTTGATCTAATTTTAGAGATATCACTAACACCTTAAAGTATTTAAAAGTGCAATCAGCATCCTAAACTAATTTTGGAGATGTAATCAGCACTTTAAAGTATTTAAATTGGTAGATTTTCATCATTTTACTGATAAAAACATAAATTTTTGTCCGATCTATGTCACGTGAACTTTTTATTTCGACACATTATTATTTAAAATGTTACATGTATCATATTATTTAAATAAGAGTACTGAATAAAGCTTAAAATTAATATTGTATAGAATTCATATATACATATTGAGAAATTTTATAGTTTATTTAGTACAATTCACTGGTGGAAAATGGGCAATCGAAATCCCCATTTTTAAACCGGTCAATACGGAGACGGTTTTACAAAAATGAGCGGTGGCATTTTTGTAAATAAAATAAAATATTCACACCGTATTTACTCATGAACGATGTGGAAATATTTAGTCCGGTTTAGATGTTTACTTTCTACAGCGGATGTTATAGAGACCGATGTGGAAATATTTCGTCCGGTTTAGATTTTTACTTTCTACAGCGTATTTATATTGACCGAGGTGAAAATATATAGTCTGGTGTCTGTTTTATAAAAAAAATTAAATGTTTACACCGGTTTTAAAATTAACCGATTTAAATATAAACACCCGGTGCAGCTTCATCGCCTCTTCAGTTTCCTGTCTATGCTTTCCCGCTCGCTTCTTTATTTGTCAGACCTTTCATTTCACTTCTTGGGTTCCCAACGTTTGTACTTTGTAGTCATTATGATAGAAGGCCAATTGCGCATTCTTCTATATTCTTATTGATCATGAACGTTAACCATATATATATGTATACCATTCTTCTGTTTTATTTTCTTTTCATCTATCTGACTCCTCCAATAGCCTCTTCCTCACGCCCGCCTCCTTCTCCGCCCAACAAAAGAAACAGAGACGACTTTGAAGACAAACATCCTGATCCTCACCCTTCTGTTCCTTCTCCTCCTCCCCTGGTTGTGACTCTGATGGAGAGGCTTGAGGAACTCATACTGCGCTTCAATGGGCTGGAGGACTCTGTGGAAGAACTGAATCGCAAAGTTGACAGACTGAAAGCAAGTTTCAGGGATTTCCGCTCAGAAGTTCGCCGCCATCAACCCCGTGATAGCTTCTTTAATCCTGTTGATCTCACCCAATCTGATGACTCCCAAAACTCTGAGTCTGATGAGTAGTGAAAGATTGCAACTTTTATATATTCTGATGTATATATTTTTTTGTGTAAAAGTTGATGACATGGCTGACTCTGGATATAGGAAAAAAAAAACTGATATATTATACACCGGTCCATATTTATTGACCGGTGTAAAATATACTATAAATAAACTGATATATGTTACACCGGTCCATATATATTGTCCGATGTAAAATATACTATAAATACAACTTTTATATTTATATCTACACCGGTGTAACAGTTTGTCCGGTGTATAGTTTCTTATTTTTTTTCAAATACTCTTTTATTTGGTACATTTCTCGCGCCTTCCATCTCTCATTTTTCCCTGGTTCGCGCGTTAAGACTTCTCAGCGCTTCACGGACGGTGAGTTTTGTTTTGAACTCCTCTCGCGAACTGAAAATTTATTCTCTCCATGCATTAGCTGCAACGTAATGGTTTAATTTCTTGTTTTCTGCTTTTTTAGTTCTTATAGTCTTCCACAAATATGGATCGTAGTTGGATAAATGCTAAACGAACAAGTGTTGAGTATGCTGAGGGGGTGAAGGAGTTTTTGGATTTTGCTAAACGGAATGGTGATGATGACAATGGAAGGTTTTATTGTCCTTGTGTGAGTTGTTTGAATGAGAGGAAACAAAGTCCTGCTGATATTTACACTCATCTAATTTGCGAGGGGTTTTGCAAGAGTTACACGGTATGGGTATGGCATGGTGAACAGGTGGAACAGACCTTTGACGATGACATGGATACTGATGATAGAGTAGAGGACATGATTCGTGATGTTGGAGAAGATGCTTTTATGCGGTCACACGCATATGGTAATATGTGCAATGATGCAGAAAAGCCTCTATACCCAGGGTGCAGAAAATACAACCTGTTGAATGCAGTGTTGAGATTGGTAAGTGTGAAAGCTCGGCATGGGTGGAGTGACAGTAGTTTTTCAGAATTGCTTGACTTGTTACAGGACATGTTTCCTGAAGAAAATGTTTTACCCAAACGCTATTATGATGCGAAGAAAATAATAGGTCCTTTAGGCATGCAGTATAGAAAGATTCATGCATGCCCAAATGATTGCATATTGTACAGGAAAGAGTTTGAAGATGAGGAGAAGTGTCCAATATGTAAGACACCAAGGTACAAATCAAACAACTCTCCTGCCAAGTTGTTATGGTATCTTCCAATTTTACCAAGGTTTAAGCGACTTTTTTCTAATGAAGATGATGCAAAGAAATTGTTATGGCATGCAAATGAAAGGATTAATGATGGAAAGATTCGTCATCCTGCTGACTCTTTGCAATGGAAGAAGATTGATGACTTATTTCCCGAGTTCGGCAATGAACCACGAAACCTAAGGCTTGGACTTAGTACGGATGGAATGAACCCTTATAGTAGCCTTAGTAGTATCCATAGTTCATGGCCCGTCCTTCTGGTGATTTACAACGTATCTCCCTTGCTGTGTATGAAACGGAAGTATGTAATATTGTCCATGCTGATCTCAGGACCAAAACAACCGGGAAATGACATAGACGTTTACCTAACACCCTTGATCGAAGATTTGAAGAAGCTATGGGAAGGTGTGGATGTCTTTGATGCTGTTAAGAAGGAGGTCTTCAATTTGCGGGCCTTGATCTTTTGTACAATTAATGACTTTCCTGCATACGGAAATTTGTCAGGGTATAGTGTTAAGGGCCATAAAGCATGTCCGATTTGTGAGGAAGGGACTTACTACTATCAACTTCATCATGGAAGAAAGACGGTCTACCTAGGTCATAGGAGATTTCTAAGACAAGCCCACCCATACCGTCGACTGAAGAAGAAATTTTATGGCGGCCAAGAATTTGAAAATGCTCCAAAGCCATTGACTGGCGAACAAGTTTATGAAAATGTGAGAGACATCAATGTCACTTTCGGTAAGCTTACCAAGAAAAGTGAGAAAAATGTATGGAAAAAAAGATCTGTGTTCTTTGAGCTTCCTTATTGGCGACATCTTCATGTAAGGCACTGTCTTGATGTGATGCATGTGGAGAAAAATGTGTGTGACAGCATTGTTGGAACACTTCTCAACACACATGGTAGTTCCAAAGACGGTTTGAAGGCAAGATTGGATTTGGAAGAAATGGGAATACGGGAGGAGTTACATCCGAGGCCAGATGGTGAGGGGAGCTATCATGTTGAAGAGACTAATATTTTGTCCAAGGCTGAGAGAAGAAGTATTTGTGAGTGTTTGCAAGGAATCAAAGTTCCCTCTGGGTACTCATCTAATCTTAAGAGGATTGTGTCCATGAAAGATTTGAAATTAGTAGGCCAAAAGTCTCATGATTGTCATGTACTGATGCAACAATTACTCCCAGTGGCTGTTCGAGGAATCCTTCAAGATGAGTTGAGACACATTGTAACCCGACTTTGCTTCTTCTTTAATGCTATATGTGGCAAAGTCTTTGAGACTGAAAGGTTGGAGGAATTGGAGCACGAGGGTTATGTTATTTTGTGCCAGCTTGAAAAACAGTTTCTTCTTTCCTTTTTTGACATCATGGTACACCTCATCGTTCATCTAGTGCGAGAGATAAAACTGTGTGGCCTTGTATACTTACGATTGATGTACCCATTTGAAAGATACATGAAAATCCTTAAAGGGTATATGAAGAATCCAAGTCGGCCCGAAGCATCCATTGTTCAAAAATATGTGGCCGAAGAAGCTATGAACTTTTGTCAACAATACCTGTCTAAAGCAAGACTTACTGGTCTCCACAAACCCATTGCCACACAGGGGGGTCAACGCGGAATGTCAGTGAGGAGTGTTGATCGTAATGAACTGCAGCAAGTACACTTACACATCTTGAATAACATTGATGAAGTTCAAGACTATATTGCTGTTCATAAAGATCTTGTCCGGAAAACAAATAATAGGATGACAGAGCAAAGGCTCATTAGAGAACACACCAAATCTTTTGTACATTGGTTCAAATTGGAGGTTGAAAATGAGGATTGTGTTTCTGATACAGTTAGATGGTTGGCATGTGGTCCTGAACATAATGTGATCTGTTGGAATTCATTTGATATCAATGGGTATTCCTTTTATACGAAGTCCCTAGATGATAGAAGTAGCGTGCAAAACAGTGGTGTTATGTTAGTGGCTGAAGCTATGCATTTCTCTAGTTCAAAAGACAACAATCCTAAATTAGCAGCCATCCCTTATTATGGCGTTGTTGAAGAGATTTGGGAGGTGGACTACTCCAAATTCAAAGTTCCCGTATTCAAATGCAAGTGGGCTAATGTAAACAACGGTGTTATGGTCGATCAGTTAGGATTTACACTGGTGGATTTGAATAATATAAGTTTTGGGGATGAGCCTTTCATTATGGCAGACCAAGCAAAGCAAGTGTTCTTTATCACTGATCCTCAGAATGAAAGATGGTCTGTCGCGCTCCAAGGGAAAAGTGTTGTTGACAATGATGATTCTTTTTATGAGATCCCTTCTTTTTCAGTAGGTTTACCACAATTAAATGAAGAAGAAGTGGATTCTGATTAATTTCTATGTGTTTCTTGTTTAGTCTAAACATGCAATTTTAAGTTGCTTGTAATGATTGCGTATATGATTTTGATGTAATAATAACAGAGACAGATTCTTGTTCTGATAAGAATATTGTGACGCTAAGGATGGGATGATATTATATGATTTATCGCCGCTCGTCGTGCTCTGTGGTTCTCGCGAGGCTTCTCCGTGCTCGGTCAGTCGTTCTTCTCTGTCACCTCTCTCGTTCTGCTATTCCGCAAGTGTACGTGTTCTCTGCATTTTTTTCCCTGTGTACGTGCGATGCCATTTTTATGTTCGTTTAATCTAGGTTTTATATTTTTCCTGATGAATGCCGGCACATCTTTCCATTCATAACTGCTAAAGGAACAAGTTTTGTGTGTTCTGACTGGTTGAGGGAAAAAGGGTTAAGTCTGTTTTCAATGTTTTTGATGTTGTTATTGCGTACATAGGAATATGGAGGATAGAGTTACTCAGATTGAGGCTGGCGATGCTCCAAGCGCCACTAAGCAAAGGAAGGGCAGAAGTGCGACTCGTTTGAAAGACATTACGAAGGACAGGATAGAGGGGAAACTGCTTCCGATAGAGTTTGACAGAAACTGGAACCCAACTGGTGAACACAGGACAAAGTACGTAAGTTTTGTCAGCCTCCTAGCACGCAACAAGCCTAGCATCACCTATTTGACTTGGGATGCTGTGGATGATCGCGTGAAGAATCAAATTTGGGACACTATCCGGGTATAGGAACTATCTAATATTGCATGCAGAGCAATACCAAATACACAACTGTTTGTTGATTACTCTGCTTTCAATGGCAAACATTGCAGCTCACTTACGATGTGCCCAACAATGAGTTCTTGAAGAAGAAGACGTTGTCTTATTGCTGTGAGCGTTGGAGGGCATTCAAGACACAACTAGCTTGTCAGTATCTGCATGGACAGGACAGAAGTGGTCATCCTCAACCTTCTCCATGCAGCAAGTATCAATTCATTGACGAAGCTGCGTGGGAACAATTTGTTAGGAATCGGACCACGCCAGTAGCAATGGTGAGTGTATCCTTTTGTATGTGGTTGCAGAAAACATATCAGAGTATCATATGTATTGATTTTAAATACTTCATGTCTTGTAGGAAAAAAGAGCAAAAGCGATTGAATACGCCCTCAAGAATGATTGCCCCCACACAATGTCTCGAGGGGGTTACGCGAAGGCAGAAAGAGAGTTGTTGGGGGCCAAGAGGAAGAGGTTAGAAGAAAGTGCTGGGTCGGATCCTAGTGTTCTTCTTGACCCCCCTCTCCGATACGTCGTGAAGAAAAATGGTTGTACGCTCGCCAAAGAAAGAGCGGAGCTTTTACAAGCGACAATGCTCGCATGATTGCTGAAAAAATTGTAAGCACTACTTGCATTATTTTGTGATAGTAGACTATATATAATTATATCATTTTCCTTATGTTTGTTGTTCTTTCTATGTTATAGAGTGATCTTAAACAACAAGAGTCCCATGGATCCTTCAAGTCAGATGGTAGGAATGACATCTTGACTGTTGTCACTGGGAAACAAGAACATGGGGGCCATGTCAGGGGAGTTGGAAGAGGTGTGGGTATAAGAGATTACTTTGGAGCATCTCAAATACGTTCCCCACATGTGGTGCCGAGGGCAGAGTTGGCATCCTTGCTCTCCACCATAAGGGCAGAGGCTAAGGAAGAGGCTTGGATAGAGGCTAAGGCACAAGCAGAAGCTTCAATTGAGGCGCGATTACAAGAGGGGTTCGCAAAGATGAAGGAAGAAATGTTGTCCATGATGACATCAAGGCAGCAAGAGCCAACTGATCCCCTCCCGCCCTCAACTGCAGTCCGTCAAAGCACTAAGAGGAGTTGTTGCTTGCCGCTGTCAGAGGATGCAGAACATTGTGATCTATATGTTGAGGATCCTCTTAGACGCTTAGTGGCACGTGGCTCCATCCATAGCCTAGGGGCAACTACTGTTCACCACGTCCAAATTCAGGACGATCAATTAAGGGTGACAGTTGAAGCCGTGCTAATTGGAGATGCTCTTGGCCCAATTCCCACTAATGAGGTGAAGACAGTGAGCCAAGCAAAAGGGACTTTCATATTGTGGCCAAAGCATCTTGTTTCGGATCACGTCGCCTCATCCCCCGACCAACTTCCCACCCCTCCCGCTTTGAATGCCATGCAACGTGTGATCCTAATGGCATATGACAAAACGTTCCATGTGGACGCGTTGCCTATGGATTCAGTTGTGGGCGACATGGGGGCACCGGCCTTCCTGGATCATGCGGACGTCAAATCTCTGATCACTCCCAAGGAAGAACTGACCTCCGGCTGCATCCAAGTGTTTTTTATGTAAGTATAATTTAAATGTAAATATATGTAATAACAAAGTTCAAGTCTTACAACTAATGTCGTGCATGCATTGCCTGTAGGTACATGCAAGCTGAGTTGGTTTCCTCCAAGGGCAAACAAAAAAAGTTCGGATTCCTATGCCCAATTCAGATTTATGCTAAAGGGACCTCTCAATCTTCGAGACTTGCATACATTTCAGAGAGGCTCGGTGAAACCGATATTGATTGTTTCTTCGCACCATATATGCATGAGTAAGAATAATAATGTTTCATTTTATTTTATATATACTAGTTTTGTAGTTGCTTAATTATAATACTCATTTTCTTTTAACTAATCTCTACAGCAATCATTGGCAACTTGTCATCCTATGTAAGTATAGCTATAAAGTTTTCTTCTTATGCTCCCTCCATTACAAGCCCTCGGTGGATGTTAGGAAGATCATGAACACGTACGTGAGTTCTCTTCTATACACAATGATCTGTGTGATAAATGGGTTACTAACTTGTTAACTTTGGTCATAGGGCTATGAGGACATTAGCAGTTGCAAGGGGCCTTAAGCACGCTAATTTGGTGAGGGACCCTGAATGGATCACACCGATGGTAATAAAAGTATATATTAGGTGTTAGCTAGGTTCCCCGTTTTGATGATGAGAAATAATTTTTATCTTGTTAACATTACAGAGTCGAAGGCAACCCAGAGAAAGCAACTTGTGCGGCTTCTACATAGTCAGACACATGGTCAATATTATCTTGGCAAATAGGATTGACCTAACTGGGGAGGTAAAATTATATTTTGAATGATTTCATATTTCTTAATTGTCAATCTAATCTAAATTAGTAATGCCTTAATTTCTTTGATTTTGATTTCATATTTCAGATGTTTGAACAACCTGATCCATTTCCTGACCAAAATATTGAGGACCTGCGTAATCGGTGGGCAGAGTTTTTTGTTCAAATCCTTCCTTCTCAATAGTATTTGTCTTTCACTGAATACATTTTTCTGTTCAAATTGTAGCATTTTTGTATTGAGTTTTATTCAATGAATAATATAATGAGCAATTGAATTATATATGTCTCTGGCATCTTGAATTGATGATGATCGATGATTGAGTCATATATTACATTTGGGCAGTTTACTTCTGAAGCTTCAGGCCAACGAAATCTATCAAATATAAATTTAATAACATCTACATCGGAGGTACATACCCACCGGTGTAGTAAGAACATATATAAATTAAATTTAATAACATCTACACCGTCCCAATATTCAACCGGTGTTAAAAATTTAAAAATTTACACCGTCCCAATATTCAACCGGTGTTAAAAATTTAAAAATTTACACCGTCCCAATATTCAACCGGTGCAGATGTTAAAAATAATACACCGGATGTAAATGTGAACCGATTTAAAATTTAGTCCGGTGTACAAAATTATACATTCTACACCGATTATAGGACCGGTGTAAAATGTCTGACTTTTTACACGGTCCGTTTCTACACCGGTTGTGTGTGCGATGTTGAATGCCATTTTCAACCGGTGTTGAAATGCTTTTTTCCAGCTATGATTTATTAAAATAATATTATAAGTATGGCCTTTTAAATAATAATGTGTCAAAATAAAAAATTTATATGACATGTATCAAACAAAAATTAGTATTTTTGGTAACGAATAGGCAAAATTGTATGAATTTAAATATTTTAGGGTGCTGATTGTACCTCTAAAATTAGTTTAGGGTGCTGATTACACATTTAAAATTAGTTGAAGGTGCTGATTGCACCCTTAAATATTTTAGGGTGCTGGTTACCCCTCCAAAATTAGTTCAGGGTGTTGATTATACCTCTAAAATTAGTTCAGGGTACTAGTTGTATATTTAAATACTTTATTGCGTTAATTGCTCCTCCAAAATTAATTTAAAGTGCTGAATATACCTTTACCCTATCTTAAATCATAAAATCTCTCCTTTGGAGAGTAATTTTGGGGAGCCTACCTTTTCTTCCTAGTTCCTTCCACTTTTTCTCCCTCGTTCAAAAAAAAATAAAAATATTTTCCCTTGGTTTTCTTTCCTTCCCCATTTTTCTTTCAATTCAAGCAGTGTTTTAAAAAGACGGTTGCTAATGGGTCCTCATTCACCAAATATTTATCATCGTGATGAGATATAGTCTGTTTAAATCAAATATCAACTATTTGTATTTAAAAACTTTAATCTATAATTTTTTTGATAATAAAATTATTTTTGAATAAAATAACAGTTATAAGATTATCTTTATTTTAAATTTTATATATTTAAAATAAAAATATTAAATTATATTAAATTTTTATCATCTAAAATCAACGTGGACGGTTCAGATTGTGATGATCACAAGCTCTCATCTTTTGTCAAACATGTCCAAAATGAATGCGAATGAAATTCAAGATTTTTATCAATTATACTATTCAACGGTAATTCATAAAACAGCAATAAACAAAAGGTGTGGTCCTACGTCTATATTTAAGTGACACCGTGACAGTGATCTTATAGTATACTACTCCACACTTTCTTCTCCAATAACAAGGATATCGACATTCTCACATTCCTTTGAAATGGATCACGCCCCTCTCGCTTCATTGACTTATTGTGGCGTACAGCCGAAGTGGTGGTAGGTCCCTCGAGCGTTGGCTTGTTTTGTCAAGGCTCATCTTAAAGTGGGAATTGATGAATAATATTAATGGAGCATTCTGGTTGGCAGTTTGTATCAGTTGGACCAAGTCATGATGACACGCCAACTAACTCAAAATAACCCCCCCACCCCCACCTCCTGTCTTCTTTCTCTGATTTACTTATTTTCTTGTACCTTCATCATCTGGTCTTGCAGTTATAAATAGCATATCACCCCAACAACGACCATGCATCCTTTGCCAACTAAACTCGCAAGACTAGCCTCCTCCATTTACTATATATAATACCATTGTTGTGCCTTTGCTCAAAATCATTACAATATCATGTGCTCACGGAATCAACATCTCCCTCTCCCCCCCCCCCCTCTCTCTATATATAATATTACCCTGATTCAAACGTCGTTCTCAAGCCACACTGTTTATGGTAATGGAAGAGAATCACCTTACGGTTTTCACAAAGCCAGAGAATGATTATATAACACGCATTACTAGTAATAGTTCATGAGCTTCGCGTGGAATAATAATTAACATGAAATAGGGGCGTTAATCAGTGGCGTATATACTATTTATCAGAGCTAAATCTCTGTTATGCCCATTTTCGATAACTACAAACCAAACACTTTTTACTATTTAAAAGAATTAATCAGTTCCAGAACGGATATCTATAATGTATGGATTACTCAGTCAGCGACTAGATTAAAGCGCGCTTTGGATTCTTGATACTGTCATCATGACCGTAGGGCCGTGTATGGTATAAATTAAGCAAAGTGCTCGGTAGATGGATTGTGGGTGTAGCTTTTGACATGTAAGGTGGAAATTAAAGGAAGAATTGCACCTAACTGATTAAAGTTATCATTTGAGTTGAAGTCCCCTCCCACACTGCAGTATATATATATACACTTCTATATAAAGCGTTTATACGTTTATACGTATACGTACACGTACGTTTAAGTGGCTAATGTTTTGAGGTAGCCAATTAATTAAAGATAAAATCAAAATCAAGTCCCAACCAAGAGAAATAGTTACTGATAAGTTTTAGGAAATCTTTAAATACTTAACAAGTCCCATGTAGACTTGAGAGTAAGATATTGTAAATATTCAATTCCCATTTTGTCATTATTTCTTTTTTTAAGAATAGAATCGAAGTCACGACAAAACGTAACTACACAGTACACCCAACTCAAACTCTTGCAACTCGTAAACTTCTTGCTCCACCATTCCAACCTTACCCCTTTCCACCCTCTCCTTCATCTCCGACAGCATTTCTTCACAAACGTGGCACCCCCCTTTCAGATTCCAACCAAATTTCGCTAGCGCATAATTCGCCCCTCTTCTTATTTTACAGATTTTTACCCCCCATTGTTTCTCCTACAAGATCCGCCTTTGAATCGAAGGAATGAAGTTCCAAGCTATCTCCTTTCCCTTCAGAGCTTTGACTATATGATTTCAAAATCAATTGCCACCACCACTTTCTTGTATCCTCTTTCCCATGCCAATTCCAACCCTCTCCCCAGATCCCAACACTCTGCCTCCACAACTCCACAAAAAACCTAAGCTTTGAGTCACATATCCATTCACCTTTATCATTCCTCATAATTCCTCCACAATAAACCACCGTGCCAAGGTTCCCTCTAACAGCCCCATGCGAATTAACCTTGAGCCAATCCTTCTCCGGTGGCTTCCATCGAAAATTGGCAGATGGAAATAAATACCTAATAGACCCCCAAATATATAAAAAGAAGTCAGCCTTAATGATTTAAGGGGAGTCGGAGCAAAGATGGAGCGCGAAAGGTTTACTGTTGGAGCAGAGATGGTCGGAACAGGAGGATGCCGTGAGAGTGTTTATGAGGAGGACGATGAAGCACGAACCGTGAATTGCCCTAACTTCTCCAGTTTCATTTCGAATGAATAAGGGAAAAATGATAATTGAACATTTACATTCTCTTACTCTTAGGTTCTACGAGACTTCTTAATTATTTAAAGATTTTCAGGGACCTCTCCGTGGTTATTTCTCTTGGATGAGACCCTAATGTGATTTTCCTTTAATCAAATGCTTTATATGGTTTTAATTATACAAGTGTGTATATATATCCATTAATGTGCGTATATGGAGTAAAAACTCACTCAAGTACGCTGTAACACGGGCATACGGCTTTGGGTCCAAAGCCTAGAAGAGCAATAGGATTGAGACCTTAGAGGTCAAAAAGTAGCCATCTGTTAGGGTTGGTGGTATATATGTCTCTACCTCTCAATTCCTATCTAACCAGGCCATTTTCAAGTTGGTCCCATTTAGGCTTTCTATTGGGCGCCCTGTTTTTAGCCTTTAACACCCATATAGTGACTTTGTTCAATTTCATTTATATATATGCACAAGAAAGAAAAAGTACACCAATGGAAGGAATATATGTATATCATATATATAATAATAACAAAAAGAACTCACAAGGCAGAGAAAAAAGAAAATAAACGAAACAATAATTAATTAAGGACAGTGCATGTGCACAATAAAACTGTCATGATTAAAGGTCACTGTCCATAACACAACGCAACAACAACATGTAACACTTTCTCTCTCTGTCCTTATCCTACCTCTTCTCTTTCCCTTAAATTCCGCTTCCCACCTAAACCAAACTCTCTCGCTGATAAATACCGTCGCCCCACTACCCTCTTGGACCACTCTCTCAATCTTCTTCCACGCATATGAAAGATGAAGGCACACAGTGACACACCCCTTTCTCTCCCAAACGTCTCTGATGTAACGTGCATGGACCCAGGCCGGCCGTCGTTGGTGGTGGAGAAGCTCTGCAAAACAGTGCGTTTGATCTGCTTCCTCGTACAGAACGGCGTCTCCAAGAGCAAGGTCATGCACGACGTGCACTTCGTGATGAAGCGTGGCAAGAACTTGGGGAAGACTCTGAATAACGCCGTCGTCCGACACCACGAAGCTTTGACTTGCCGCTCACGTGACGCGCACATGTCCTTCGTTTCCCCCATGGAGTACCAGTTCAGCTGCAGCGGCAGTCCGCCTCGGCTTTCCTACGTTGGCAGGAGGAAGCAGGGCGCCTCTCCCCCCTACACGTGCGGCCAACACCATCACGCGCTCCATTATTCTGGCGAAACACCGGTTCATAGGATCGCGGGACTGTGTCGTGGCGACGAGGACACGCTGGTGGCGTTGGGATCGGGTCTGCAGAATAATTATTCAACAAGAGGGCGAGTGAAGATAACAGGAGCCGCTTCCATGTTAAGCGACGACGTCGTAGAGAAAGAATACCGCGTGGACGAGGCGGCAGAAGAGTTCATAGAGAGGTTTCACAGGGAGCTGAGGTTGCAGAAATGGTTGGATCGCTATTGCTGATGTGTACGTGGTCGTGTGTCGATGTGGCAGTTCGTAATAAGGCAATATGTATTTGAGGACTAGTAACGATCGATCTCCCTGCCTCTCACTGTAAATTCCAAGCTCTTCCACAGATCAATGGTAGTTATTAGGTTTATTATTCCATGTGTTTGTGTAATCAGACAGTCATATATACGCGAGTACGTTATAATATTAAGTAGAAATGAAACCAAGCGAAGCAGCAGATATGTAAGAGTAAATGCGCGCGTTAATAAAAAGTAGGAGAAGGTAGAGCAAGTTTTGAGGGTGCGTTTAGTTTTTAGAAATGAGACCATCAGATAAGAAACCCTATAAGATGAAAGAAGACTCAGGGAAACTACAGTAATTACAATTCGAAAGATATCATTTGCTTCTTGTTTAGCTTTAATATCCCTTTCGCTTAGACAGATTTTAAATGAATTTTCATTTAATTTCCTCCTGTTATATAATTAACAAGATGGGGTGCCCTTCTTAGTAAAGAGAGACGAGGAGCGAGAGAAGGAAAAGGAGGGAAGGGTGAGGATGGATAGTTGTGGGGGCAGCCACGGGTCCGGGGCCGTCACATCGATACTAACGATGAAATCGAATTCTGGTCCATATCATCAATTGCTCAATTATGAGCTGGGAAGCTTCGCGGCGCTATTATGTTGGCTATACGAAGAAATTACTTTAGGATTTTTACTGTTTTGTATGAAATAGAGAAACCGACGTAACTCTCTTCTACTTCTTCTTTTAACCAACAAATAGTTGATTAAGGTGGCAGCGCAACTTCATCCATGTAAGCATGAGACTATAAGTTTAAATCCAAAAAGCGTTTTTATTGGGATAAACAAAAACTCTTTAATACATTCTAAATTTTAAGAGGATTAATCCGGTGTAGAGATACCATAATTAAAAACACAAAAGTAATAAACTTTTTAGGAAAATGATTATTACTACTGCTTGCTTTCTTACCAACAATCCTTTGATGTTAGACATCAAACCCCGAATTAATGTTTGATTGATCATAATAGACTTTGTTGATATAATGTAAATCAGTTGAATCTATAATTTTACTAATTAAGTTCCATATTTATTATTTTATTTTATTATTTAAATTTATACGTCATGATATTTATATTAGAAAAAGACGATAAAAGAGAAAATTAATTATTCATTTAGTATTTATAGTATTGATTTATTTATAACTCAACATTTTAAGTTCCACTCAATGAGCTCAGTTTCTCAAATTTTAGATATTTAATTCGTTGATCCCTGCTCTTCATAACTGGGCGATAACTCAATTCATGAAGGACTAATTGTTAGCGGATGACTAAATATTTTTTAGAAATAATTATATTTAACTCTCATACAATTAATCTAATTGCAGTGAAGTCCCAGAAAATTATCAATAGGAAAAATACCTAAGTTGTTATTTTTGTTGGCTCCCAATTATTATTCATTCCTCCTGAAGTTGTCATTCCTGTTACTTTTGAGTTATTATTTTTTTCTTCTTACTTGAGCTATTATTTTTTTTATATGGAGTTGTTATTCACATTGCTTGAGTTATATTTTTCAAGGGCAGCTTCGTCATTTTATAATTAAAAAAAAATAATCTCAAGTATTGTAAGACTTCCTAGTTGTTTGATGATTTCCTAAAATTTCTTTATAATTAGATTATTTACATTGAACTTAACTATAATTTTCCTATTTCCTAAAAGTATGGGGTATCAAGTCCCTAGATGATAGAAATTTGAGAGACTAAGTTGAACAAATTAAACTTTAAGATTGAATTGTAACCCTATAAAAATTACATAAATTAAGATTTCCTATAAATTATGTGTTTAAACGCAGTATTTCCTATAACTTTTTTTATACAAAAAAAATTAGAAAGTGTTTGGTTCATCCACGATCTAAAGGCAGGATAAAGTTTATATTTTTTATAGGAAATACTAAGTCTTTCCTATAACTTTTTTTTAGTATAAATTTTTTTGAAAAAGAGTTGGGTTCACCTATAATCTAAGGGCAGGGCGAAATCTCCCCTCCTCCTAAGTGATACTAATGTCGGGCAGGACGAACTGTCTATTACTATCAGGCATAAATTTAAGTACCCAAGAGTTAAAATATCTCTCAAAATATAGTAACTAGAATTATAATAAAATTGTAGATCCTATAACTTTTTTTTGTTGCCCACCTGGTTCACCAGAGCTTTGCCCCGACTATATCCGGATCCGACCCGCATTGCGCACCTGGCTATGGTGGGTGAGTCTCCCAACGGGGATTTTCTGCGTACGCCAAGGCTCGAACTCGAGACTTCATTTAAGTGATACCGAGCCGCTTACCACTCGGACCAACCCCCGTTGGTAAATCCTATAACTTTGATTTAATAGCTGTGACCTGTGAGTGGCAGCGGAATTATGGCAAAACATATTTTTGGGCCACTCATTCGGGCGAAGCGTGGCTAGTGGGCCTTCGTGTAAAACGTTGAGTGGGCTTTTGGGTTTTTATTGAATGGGCTTTAACTTGGCTCCATTAGAAAACTGGTAAAAGATCGCTGACCTCGAGTCTCCTGCATTAATAAGCATGTAGTTACGTAGAAAATCTCTGTTAAAAGACTCACCTACCATAGTTAGGTATATGATGTAGGTTAAATTTAGATATAGTCGGGGTAAAGTTTCGGTAAATCGGATAGACAACAAAAAAAAAGCACATAGTGCGCCCGGCTGTTTATCCATAAAGACTCGAGTTTAATTCTCGCTATTATTATGATTACTCATTTAACAGATAATTTTGTAAGTTTTATGTAAGTGTTTTTTTTACCCCTAGAGTTGTGTCATAAACTTGGCGGATAACCGATGCTGAACCCACCTAAACTTTTTTGTATATAAAAAAAATTGTATTTGTTTGGCCAATTAGAGTTGACGCTTATAGTAAAAAATGAGTTCGTATCTCATAAAGATGCGAGTTCAATTCTAACAGTTGTTGTGAGAACTAATTTAGTATATAATTTTATAAGTCAATTATAAATATTTTATGATCTATAGGGCTGTTGCCTGACCTTAACAAGGATTAGTCGAACCACCTACACTTTTTTTATTAGAAAAAAATTGTATTTTTTTGTCAATGAGAGTTACCACAAAGGAACAAGCTTGTATGACACAATAACATTTGATTATCTCTACTAATGTGATGGCTCTCTTAGTAAATAATCTTGTGAATATTTTATAAATTTTCTTTGAACCCTAAGCTGTGTCTTAATCTTACTGAGAAATTGATGTCAACTAAATCTAAATTCTTTGGTGAAAAAAAATAATAATTGTGTTTGTTTACTTTTTCACAAGTTCCATGCAACAATGCTGAAAATTGGAAACATCAACATAGATGCCATTTAAAACAAATTTCCTTGTGGGTTACGATATTGACAATCACGTTTTGAAGACACACCAATAATGCTATCCTAGCAATAATCCGATTTAAATTGATTAAGAAAACTAATCAAAATAATTATTTATAGAAAATGTCTATTAATTTTTTAAAATATCTATTTTAATAATTTATATAAAAATACTCTTGTAATAAAAAATCCTACATGCAATCAATAAAAATAATTTAGTGCCTATATTTTAATTAAGTTGAAATCATAGGATCAAATAATTGTTTTCTTTGATCCTTCAATCAAGCATTTGCATTTAATTATTGTCCAAACATAATCACTCAAAGCTTTTTTATCTTTATCTTCTACATAGCTACGTAATATCTAGTTTTATTGTGTTCATTTTCGCTTTGGATCACAAATGTACTTAGAAATATTATGGCAAAGAGACTAAATTTTCACATTTATTTGTTTAAATAACATTCTACATATGCCTATATGTTTTTTATCAACATTGTCTTCCATTCACCACTTTCATTAAAAATGATTAAAAAATTAGTTCTCTTTTAAAACTTGAATTGTTTTTACAAATTTACACAAACATAATAAATTTAACATTTTTATTTACCAAAAGATAAGTGTTTTTTTACAGTAAAGGACTTCTTTCCCGGCAAAATAAATATTTTCAGGATTTTTTAAAATAATTATTCGCATATAGTTCTCTTAATATTTTTTAAAAAATTTAAACAAACATGGCCCGAACCAGGAACTATTTTTTTTTTTTTTTGAGTGTCACGAGTATTTAATCTATTAAGGAAAAACAAAGCGATGCTCGTGTCTTTCTCTCAAGCTATCGCCTCTGGGTGTGACTCTGTTCTGGAAATCTAGAATCATTTGCTTTTCAATTCCCTCCACAGATCTCTCGTCGAACTGTAACATTTTTTCCCCTAGTATCTCCAATCATCGGCTGCCATTCTCTATCGTCCATCCTCTTCATTTCTACTTCGCCTGCGCGGATCCGTTCACCGCCGATGACTCAAGTCTTGATGAATCTTCACACATGGCCCTCTTTCCTCATGGACCAACCGCCTTACGATACCTGATCTGCGTAGCAGAGCGTGCAGGAATCTGGCATTATATAACCCAATCCCCAATCCGATTACCCAACCCCATAAGCCCACCTTAAGAACTCGTCAGAGGAGGAGAACCAACGTGCAGGACAAGGAGAATCCGCAGCAGTAGAACACGATCGGGGTTGATGAAACTTACTATATTGTAAGCGAGGACGTTGGCGCCATTCCTGAAACGAGGACGTTGGGAGATAAGGAAGGAAAAGAACAAGGACAAGCGCCAGACGCAAAGCTTAGGGTATTGAGAGAGAAAGTCGGGGACAAAGCCATGGATGATTACGATAGTGGTGGTCCTAGTCCCGATAAGGCTCCGGCTGCCGAAGACGAGGGCTGCACGGCTCCTTTACCTGAGAAGGTGGTCTGATTTCTTGAATCCGTTTCAGTTTATTTTATGTTTTTTTTCCTTCGTTTGATGATAAAAGTCAAAGAAAATTTTCCTTTCTCGTCATAATATGAGGTTTGACATGACACGGATGAGTTATAGCTTCAAAAGATTAGTGAGACCTGCGTTGTTCTTCGGCTTTTCCGAGCCTAGGGGCAGCCTCTATCTATATCGGTGAGGTTTGTTGTTATCGGATTTTGAGTGCTTTCCCCAACGTACCTGCAATAAGCTTCAGTAAAAAGGTTTTTCTTTCTCGTTTTGTTCATCCTTTTCAATGTATATGAAGATGTTCCACTGCTTTTTGATTGTTCCTCGTTGTTCTTAATTCAACTCGTGGTCGGGGGGCTGGTGATAATTCAACTTATATGCCTGCGGTCTGTTTTAGTTACTGTGGTCAGTGGCTGTACCACACAGTCAAGACATTATCGATTTCTTAGTTCCCCAATATTTTAGTTGCAAATCAATTTTCAGAAGCATTCTGATATTTAACATAGAAAAATAAACCTATCGTTTGGTTTCTTCATGACAGGTCCAGGTTGGTGGTTCACCGGTATACAGGATTGATAGAAAATTGGGAAAAGGAGGATTTGGACAAGTTTATGTTGGCAGGCGTGTTGGTGCAACAAATTCCATTGAACTGACCGGTACTGGAGCTGTAGAGGTGTGGCATTAGTGTTTCCATTTTATCCTAGGGCATGTTTTACGGAGTCATCTGGGTTTCTTTATCATCTATGTGTTGTCTAATTCTTTCAGGTGGCCTTAAAGTTTGAGCATAGAAGCAGTAAAGGCTGCAACTATAGACCACCATATGAGTGGCAGGTTTACAAGTAAGTTACAAATCTTTTTTTCTTTCTATAGGATAGGGTCTCTCCATCCTTTTTCTCATTTACTGATAATGCCTTAATTATCCTTATAGTGTGTTGGGTGGTAGTCACGGTGTTCCACGAGTACATTATAAGGGGAGGCAAGGTGATTATTATATTATGGTATGTACAGTCAAAATTTATATAAAGGGCTAGTATGTCTTGTGTCTATGAATGTGTTTGTAACTTGGTTTTCATAACAGGTAATGGATATGCTTGGCCCTAGTCTATGGGACGTATGGAATAACAACTCTCATGCGTAAGCATCTCTGCAATTATAGTAAAATAGATAGCATCTTAATTTTTTAACGTGTAGAGGATATTGCTAATCTTATCTTTACTTCTCTTATTGGTCTTCAGGATGTCTATAGAAATGGTAGCTTGTATTGCCATTGAGGCAATATCCATATTAGAGAAGATGCATTCTAGAGGGTAATTCTCATCTTCATGACTCTATATTATTGAGTCTCATATAGTATTTTATTGATTTCAATTTTCCAAGAATGTGGTATTATGGTACTAAAAATATTACAGCTATGTTCATGGTGATGTAAAACCCGAGAACTTCTTGCTTGGCCCCCCTGGAACTCCTGATGAGAAGAAGCTGTTTCTTGTTGATCTGGGATTAGGTAAATGCACAATCTCCTTGAATCTTGTTACTTTTATTGGAAATGATGCATGCTTAATTTCTTATGATTACAGCTACCAGATGGCGTTATAATTCAACTGGCCTTCATGTTGAGTATGATCAACGCCCAGATGTATTTAGGTAGATTATGATCTCTTGCTTTTGCTTAATATGCCTAGTGAAAATTAGGCTTCTTTTTGATTGCATGTGGCATATTCTTGCCTCAGGGGGACGGTACGATATGCTAGTGTGCATGCTCATCTTGGTAGAACTGGCAGCAGAAGAGATGACTTGGAATCACTTGCTTATACACTGATCTTCCTTCTTCGTGGTCGGCTTCCATGGCAAGGATATCAGGTCAGTATTGTGTGTAATAACATGGTCAGCAGAGGGGATAATATAACTGTCCTGTTCTCATATAATTGTATGTTGCAGGGAGAAAACAAAGGATTCCTTGTCTGCAAGAAGAAGATGGCCACATCTCCAGAAACGTTGTGCTGTTTTTGTCCTCAACCCTTTCGACAGTTTGTCGAGTATGTTGTGAATCTGAAGTTTGATGAAGAACCAAATTATGCCAAGTATATCTCCCTTTTTGATGGAATTGTTGGTCCGAATCCAGACATCAGGCCAATCAATACTGAGGGGGCTCAGAAAGTACTATTCTTGCTATGATATCCTGTATTTTACTGATTACTGGTACAGTTTGCCTGACTTTCACACATTTCTTTTGTTGTTGTGAAGCTTATATTTCAGGTTGGTCATAAGAGAGGACGGTTGACCATAGAAGATGATGACAACGAACAACCAAAGAAGAAGGTCAGAATGGGAATGCCAGCAACTCAATGGATCAGCGTTTACAATGCTCGTCGACCAATGAAGCAAAGGTTTTCCCCCTTCCATCCTCCTTTTTTTTCTTTGAACCTGAATAAACTATTGTGTCTTCTGAAAGGTGAGAGGTTGAAGTTTTCATTTGGTGGTATAGGTATCATTACAATGTGGCGGATATGCGTCTGTCCCAACACATTGAGAAAGGAAACGAGGATGGGTTATTTATAAGCAGTGTGGCTTCTTGTTCCAATCTTTGGGCACTTATCATGGATGCTGGGACTGGTTTCTCTTCACAAGTTTATGAACTCTCACCGTATTTTCTTCATAAGGTTGGATGAATTACATTTCAGTTGGCAGTTGTTTTACTTCTAGCTGCTAATCTAAGACCTTTCTATTTGATGTTTAAATTATTTCATACTCAACTTTTACTGTATGGTTGTTCCGAGATTTATGTGCTGTTCTCATTTTTATAGGAATGGATTATGGAACAATGGGAAAAAAATTATTACATCAGTGCTATAGCAGGGGCTAATAATGGAAGCTCATTGGTTGTGATGTCTAAAGGTTTGCTCTTCTGGCTTTGTGTGTGTGTGTTTGAGTTGGTGCAATCACGTGCATGTGTAATGGATTTGATAACGTGTTTAGCTTAATTTGGCATGTATTTTCATGTTTAAATGGCGGTTTTCACCTCTGCTGTTGGGTTGTCTTTCAGGGACCCAGTACTTGCAGCAGTCCTATAAAGTCAGCGATGCATTCCCATTCAAGTGGATTAATAAAAAATGGAGAGAGGGCTTTTACGTCACTGCCATGGCAACTGCTGGAAGTAGATGGGCAATTGTCATGTCCCGTGGTGCAGGATTTTCAGATCAGGTCTTACTCTTAGATTTGAAATATTTCATTAGTTAAAGATCTTTTGGTGCTTAAACTCATACCTGGTATGCCTATGTTGGACTGTGTAAAATAATTGGCAGGTTGTGGAACTTGATTTCCTTTATCCCGGTGAAGGTATTCACCGGAGATGGGATAACGGTTACCGCATCACATCTACTGCTGCGACGTGGGACCAAGCTGCTTTTGTTCTTAGCATCCCGAGAAGAAAACCAGCTGATGAAACTCAAGAGACGCTTCGTACATCTGCATTCCCTAGTACTCATGTTAAGGTTATTATGACACCTGGATTTCCAGTATCCATTTTCATTCCATGATGTTAGATACTTACTGTGGAGATTTGAAGGATTGAAAGTAGAGGAAAATAAAGCTTCAAAATATTATTAATCCTTAAATGAATGAGAATATAAATAGGCCTTTATATAGGCAAAAATATAAGTTAATAGGATAAACTTAGAATCTATCATAATTCTAATATCTCAGATTTATTCTTCTAAGATATGATAATTTAATATTCAAATCTAATCCTAAATAATATCCAAACTTAATTTTTAGATAATTAATTAAATAACTAACAAAACATAATATTAATTAATTAATAATTAATTCTAAACTAGTGCATCTCCACACTCCCCCTCAAGCTGGATCTACAGCTTGAATATTTGTGCTTCTCAACACTCCCCCTCAAACTGGGAGACAGCTTGGATGTGAGCAGCATCATTATAGAAGAATCAGAACTTTAAATCTTTAAACCAGTAGTGATCACTGAACTGAAGTTGATTGGATCTTGAATCTGGATCTTAAGACAAAGTTGTGAATTTGATGAAGAACATCATTGTTGGATGCCTAGCAAGAACATTTGTAAGAAAGGAACTTGATGAAGAATCATATGTATTATTTAAGAGCAACATGCTCATACAAGCATGGTAACCTATTTAGGTTTACACACTAATCTAACCTTACTTGAGGAAGACGAACTAATCCCATAACCTATGAGATTTTGTGAGAAGAGACCCAAGTTATCCTCTTCTATCATAGAGCAACTTGCTCATACAATAATGGTAACCCACTTGGGTTTACACATCTATCCTCACTTGAGGTAGATAAACTAATCCTATAACCTATGAGATTTTGTGGGAAGAGACCTAAGTTATCCTCTTCCATCATAGAGCAACCTGCTCATATAATAATGGTAACCCATTTGAAGGCGTGTTTTCTCTTTAGGCTTGACCTTTCCTGCTTTGATACCATGTGGAGATTTGAAGGATTGAAAGTAGAGGAAAATAAAGTCTCAAAATATTATTAATCCTTAAATGAATGAGAATACAAATAGGCCTTTATATAGGCAAAAATATAAGCTAATAGGATAAACTTAGAATCTATCATAATCCTAATATCTCAGATTTATTTTTCTAAGATATGATAATTTAATATTCAAATTTAATCCTAAATAATATCCAAACTTAAATTTTAGATAATTAATTAAATAACTAACCAAATATAATATTAATTAATTAATAATTAATTCTAAACTAGTACATCTCCATACTTACACTTGATATGTTAATTGTGCAGGAAAAATGGGCCAGGAATTTGTATATAGCATCTATTTGTTATGGGAGAACCGTTTCATGAGCTGCTGAAGGTCTGCAGAGATTCTAGTTGATGCCGATTGACCTGTTACAGCCACATGTGATCTGAAGATTTGCTCTGACAGTTTTGAACAAATGCCGTTCAGCATTGATGTATGCTAAACCTCTTTTTATGGTCACCATCACATATCATTTGATACAATGGGTGTGCACTGTTATGAGCCAAATTAGATCTTTCATTTCCGTGGGGATGAGTCTTGGTTATAAAATTGTATAGATTTGAACGATAATTATTTTGTAAGGCATTTGCACAGTCCAGGTTTTCAATTAGTGAAGGCATTTTGCGAAATTGACCTGATTGTCCGGTGTAAACTGGATACTTTTAGCTGTTTAGGCTTGTACGTAGATCCTTTTGTCCCAACCTCTTGACTTAAAGCTTCTGCGAACCTCGTGTCTGAATTTGACCTTGCGACAGAAAGTGTTGTACTCTGGCCGGTTTGTAATTGATTATTATGATCACTCTATTATTATTTTGTCATTAACTACAATTATAGTTTATAGTCAGTAACTTCCTCTTTGAGAATTTGTATTTGGGGGTGTTAATATTGGATGTTAATTTGATTGAAAACAAAAGTTACGGGTGGTTTATTCATAATCTCATCCAAAATTATGCCGATCTCTTCTCTTGTAGTTGCAGTACAGCTGTGATATTGAGAACTTTTCTTCTCAGTCTGTTTTCTATTACATTTATCTTGACTATTTCAGTTTGGAAGGTCAAGGTACGCACATGGGTACATCTATGTAAGCTTTTGGGTGTCTCAGAAAAGGAGCTATGTAAGCATCTGCATATCTGTGGGAAATCATAGCTGCCTATCTGCTGCCTATTAGATTCTGACAATGTCATGCTACTGCTCTAACTACCTTTTGCTTTCTGTAACTTCAATGTCTCTTGGCCTGTTAGTCTGCATGGCTGGGTTCTTATTTTGTCCGACTCTTACTACCATCAAACGTGGCAATTTGCAGTTTTGATTCTGATAAGTTGGCTATCAGGGAGGTCCAATTAAGGTGACAAAAAACACTTGTATAGCTGTGTTTGTGTTTATCAGCTGAGTTACTTGAACATCTGAAGCAGGTATTGGTTTGTGCATCTATTTTTATTCAATTCCTCTAAAATACTGTTGTGCAGCTGAGAAGTTGCTTACATTGTTTCAGATATGCCCATGAATGTTCGATCATTTGGCCTGGTGGTACCTTCTGTTCCTGATACTGGGGTATCAATTATTTACTTTTCTTTCCCTCACTCGTATGTGCCATTGGTTGTTACCTGATTATGTTCTCTCTTGTGCTGAACAGAAATTATAGCTCTTATGATTTTCCCTTAAGTTCTATTCCTGTCATACTTTGCAGATTTAGTCATGCTGGTTCAAAACATCGATGATTCTGGACCAACAATTTTGGGAGCATTTTAATGTATGTGATTAAATAACAGCTACATGTAAGCTAGCAACATCTGGCTTCAACTGTAAGGTCTAGTCCAAACATGGGATAGTCTTTGTGCTTCTGAGACTCAAATATTGGCAGATAAATTATTAGAAAAAAGTTGGGGATTTTTTAAAGTTGGTCCACATTCATGCTCAATGCTCCCCCATTTCATCTATTCTTTATTGTACGTTCTTTTACAGGCGTAAGTAAAATGATGGGTTGTGACCCTATTTTTTTTGTTACAAAATTTTTTAAAAATAGGTTTGGGGTCACTCACGATTCAAGAGTAGGGTGAAATCTCCCTTATTCCTAGGCGATATTAAGGTCTAGTAGGACGAGCCGTCTATTATTCTCAAGCGTAAACTTAGGTACTCAGGAGCTAGGATGCCTTATTAAACATCGCGACTGGAACCGTAACAAAGTGGTACTCTCCAGGAATTGAACATACTCTAAATGGTCATATATCTCACTCCTTTGTCAATTGAACTTATGGACGATGGGTTGTTGTGCCCCTATTAAGATTAATAGTTGAGGACATTGGAAAATTATTCAGGAAGCCAAAAGAGAATATATGGTGAGCTGGCAAAAATATGTTTTTGAATGTCAGTTTACGATAGTTGCAAACTTCATCCAAGGGCATCCCTCATTTTCTTGGCACGATGAATCAGCATATCAAGAGGCTGTATTGGAGTGTTAATATTTGCCCCAGTTTTGGTAGTTGGCGTGCAAGACCAGGATAACTAAATATCATTTGGTAAGAACGTGGTAAAACTTAAACGCTGCCGTAAGTTGTAAAATAATTTGGAATGTTTGTAGCTACGATTGAATTTGGTTGATCGTTTGCCTTTTCCTAACCTGTATAACAATTTTGAGGGTTACAATGCTATTCTTCCCCCTATTTTTTTTATACGAAAATATTTAAGTAGGTTTGGCATCGGTTCTCTTACCAAGGTTAAGGTATATCTTTAGGACTCAAATATCGTTTATAAGAGACTTATGAGATTGCCTACTAAAATTTTTTTTACGACGGTAGTGAGAATTGAAATAACATTTTTATAGGATACGAATTTATTTTTTATCATATATATATTAATTTTCATTAGCTGCTATTCTCCTGTTATTCGTAAAACAATATGCAAATATTGTGACCCTAAAAGCTACACAGCCCGAATTATGTCATTGAAAGAAACCAAAGATTTGGTAAAGAAAGAAGACGAAGAAGAAACCAAAGAGACACAGAAGACGAAGCTATGATTATCAAGATTGCAATATTTTACAGTCAACATGGTAAATTCAATAGCCTGATGAAGAGCAACGGAAGCATCCCTGAAACTGGGTTTGAATGAAGAGTGAGTAGTCATGAGTACGACCCTAAACAAAAACCAGTCTATTGACCGCTGGTTCCTACATATGCAAATAGCTTCATCATCACAATTCACCAAGTCAACACATGCCTTTGGGTCTCGTCATTGATTTGTAGTTGTGGTATCCTCCACAACGCCAAACACGAGCACCTTCCCAAAACAAACCCATTCTTAATTGAATTATTTGTTATCTTGTATTATTATTCGATCCAAATTTAAGTATTTTCAGGTGTGAATAAATTAAACTCTTTATATCAAGAATAACAAGGGACTAATGTAATGGACAAGAAGACCCTCTGCACAGAAAAGGCTTCCATAATAAGTTGACGTCGTCGTCGGCCCAACAAACAAAGAAGTACGTCAACAATGGGGATGGAGTATGAAAGCGATGCATGGGCTTATTATCAAACCGATCTTTTCTGACCACAGATAAAAGATACCCATGGATATGAGTGGCCCTCTCTTCCTTTCATTCACGTTCTCTCCACATCCAATTCCCTCCCATGAGTGACTATGGCCCACTTCCCTGTAATTTATTGACGGAGACCTAATTAAAATTAAAAAATATGTGAAATTATAAAAAAGACTTGTTAAAAAGGAAAGAAAAACTCTAAAAAGTCTAATTTAAATAAGGTAAAACCATAAAATCTAATAAAAAAAATTATCAGGATCTAATTAGAAATCAAATAAAACTATAGAAACTTCCAAATTAATTTTCCATATTCCTAAACTTGTCCCCACCATTCGACTAACTTAATTCTAAATATTATTGTATTTCTGGCCTACTCATTATTTTCATCAACATCTTCTTCGATAATCTTAGGACAACATGGCCCACTTCTAGGCAATTTATGTATGTATGGGTCATCAAGGAAGCTAATAACTGCTTTAGATTAGGACGCTGGTCATTACTTCATATACCTGTCAAACTCATCCTTGCAGCTGGGTTAACTTCATGTTCATCAACGCTCACTATGATATTTTCATCAGGAATTGAACTCGAGAACGAAGGTGGGAAAAATCAAAGGGAAGCGTCATTTAACGCCTTCTTCTGACCGCAGATATGCATCATGCACACTGCCAGAAGCGGAAATAATCTTCCAATGTGAATCATAATTGTCCCATGGCCTAACTATCGGCGATTCCATCACATGAACAATTTAATAAAACGAAAAGGAACAATTCTCGTAGTAAAAAGAAATTTAATATACGGGAAAAGTATACGTAAGAATAGTAAAAGCTTTCCAGAATGTCAAGTCTCCTCCGCCCTACTTGATTTCTCGCTTCACACCTTGGCTTAGAAGGGAATCCGATTAGCTGGGCAACATTGACTTTCACAAGACGCGGAAAATCTACACGCCTCCCACGTCCTTCCAATATGATATCGTTCAACAGTCACAAAAGCACCATTCTGGCTATACCCACCATTTTTTTAACCAATTCTTCCCAAATTAAAAAGCAAAACGAGAAAACCAACACTTTCAAAGACGGTGAATCATCTATCCCACCAACAACAAATTCTGCTTTTACTTGATTAGACCAAATGCTCCACGTGCCACTACCAGTCCACGTTCTAACCATTTTCGCATTGAAATCTAATCTATCTATCTATCTATATATATATAAGATTGTGATCTGCTTTGCCAAACCATCCCTGCTTATTCGTTTTCCATAAGCTTTTGTTTTGTGCAACACCTGAACAGGTGAACAATCCTTTGTTCTTTGAAGCTGTGAGACACTATTCCGTCTAAGAATTTTCGACATTTCGGTATTTAGGTGTGAGTGGTTTTCGCATTACAGTTTAGTCAAGCAAATATCGTCTCACTGCCAAGTATTGGTTGCTGCAGAAACAGGTTTTGTGCGGGAGAGAAGTGAGAAATTTTGTGACATTCATGTCGAGCAACTTGAAGGAGATGAGAAACGGCGGCGCTTCAGAGGATGGCCGGAAAGGTCACGGAGGAGGTGTTCGGGACTTGTACGGCGAGGATAGTGCCACGGAGGACCAGCTTATCACTCCCTGGGCTTTTTCAGTTGCCAGGTGAGGCAGCAGCAGGCTATGAGTTATTGAGTTTCGTGTTTCTATATTCTATTTTCTTAGCTATGAAGAAGGATGATGACATGTTAAAAAGAGACAAGAAGTCTGCGCCACTTCCTGTTGATTCTACTAATATTTTAGTCGATGATCTCAGTTTTTTTTTGGCTATGTTCTTCGTTGTTTTTGACTTGATCTTATTATTTGCCGGGCTTTTAATTTTTGGCTAGACTAGTAGATTTGATTTCGATCTCCATCACTTCATTTGAAAATTAAAAAAAAAATAAAAATCAACTCGTCTCTCTTCCTATCCAAGTTTCGATGAATTCCGTTTTTTTGAGAATTAGGCTAGGCAGAGAGAAAACAAAAGAGAGATCCGATGAATCAATAAAATATAAAATGAATACTAATAAATTATGTTTTGTGTTACAGTGGATGCACTTTGCTGCGTGATCCACGCTACAACAAAGGACTTGCCTTCACTGAGAAAGAAAGAGATGCTCATTACCTGCGTGGCCTTTTGCCTCCTGCCGTCCTCTCTCAAGAGCTTCAGGTTATTTATATTTTTGCGTTGCTAACCTCACATGAAATTTCTCATGGTCTGGGCTCTTACGATTATTTACACTTTCTTTTTGGCTAATTACTCTTGTTATCATTGTTAAACAGGAGAAGAGGTTGATGCACAATCTTCGCCAGTATGATGTTCCTCTGCATAGATACATGGCCTTGATGGATCTTCAGGTACTAGCTGGCTTCTTGCTTTTAATGTGGCCACTTTTCTACTTAACAAGTTATACTCGGTTTGGTGCTTAGCAATATCAAATTTATCACCTTCTCTCACTGTTTCTATTCTAACAGGAGAGGAATGAAAGGCTGTTTTACAGGCTTTTGATCGATAATGTTGAGGAACTGCTCCCTATTGTTTACACTCCTACGGTTGGAGAAGCCTGCCAGAAATATGGAAGCATTTTTAGGCGTCCTCAGGGTCTCTATATCAGTTTGAAAGAGAAGTATGATTTTTCATGCCACTCCTATTTCTTTCTTTGTTTTCTTCCCCTGCTTATAATTTCAGAAAGTACTGAGTGATTGAGTTCTTCAGAGGCAAGATCGCTGAAGTATTGAAAAACTGGGGAGAAAAGAGCATTCAAGTTATTGTTGTGACTGATGGTGAACGTATTTTGGGGCTTGGAGATCTTGGTTGCCAGGTATCTATTGATCTGGTTCCTATTTCTGTATAATCTTCAAAATCTTTTCTCAGCTGACATATAATGGTTTTAACTACTCTGATAGGGCATGGGCATTCCTGTCGGCAAACTCTCTCTCTATACAGCACTAGGAGGTGTTCGCCCTTCAGCAGTAAGGAGCACTGACACATGAAATTTTTTCCTGTTTCTATCGCATGTAACTTTCTTCTAACTCTTGATTATGGTCAATATGGATCCATAATTTACAGTGCTTACCAATTACTATTGATGTTGGTACAAACAATGAGAAGTTGCTGACTGATGAGTTTTACACTGGGCTTCGGCAAAAGAGAGCAACTGGGAAGGTCTGGTTACTTCTCTCACTCTCTTGCAATAATGCACGGTTCAGTTGTTTTTCGATCCCCATATAGAGTAAGAAGTATTCAAGTAAATATAAACATGACATTTGTTAATTGTGGTTTAGGAGTATGAAGAGCTTCTAGATGAGTTCATGCATGCTGTTAAACAGAACTACGGGGAGAAAATCTTGATACAGGTTACAGATCTGCTCCAACATGTTAATCCGTGTTTTCTTTTCTTTGCTTGATTATATTGTTTTGCCAACATTTGTCATTCCTTTTCAGTTCGAAGATTTTGCAAATCATAATGCGTTTGATCTGCTGGCAAAATACAACTCATCTCATCTCGTCTTCAATGATGATATACAGGTACATGGAAGACAACTAGTGACTTTATGCGCAGTCCCTTTTTAAATTTATGAGTGATTGACTCTGATGTTTGGTTTAATTCAGGGTACAGCATCCGTGGTATTAGCAGGACTTCTTGCTTCCCTGAAGTTAGTGGGCGGAACCTTAGCTGATCATACCTTCCTATTCCTAGGTGCTGGAGAGGTTAGCATGATAAACCAATGCCTTATTTGCATGTCACCATTTCAACACCATGTCTAATAGAGAAAGAAGGAAAAAATGTCATCCATATATATATAAATTTAAATTGATGGATTTATTTCCCGCTTATCATAATCTTTTGGTTGTTGAAGGCTGGAACGGGTATAGCGGAGCTGATAGCTCTTGAGGTTTCAAAGCAGGTATTGTTATTAACTCGAAAAGTTACTTCCATTAGTAATGTATATGTCAACTCTTTCTGACCAGCGATATTCTTGGCCAGACAAAAGCTCCATTGGAAGAGACCCGTAAGAAAATTTGGCTAGTGGATTCAAAGGTAACGAAGGGGTATTGATGTGTTTTTCACTTAACAAGTTTCCTTCTCCTAATGACTGTAATTCATAGCAAGCCCCTCCTGTCTCAGGGACTGATTGTTAGGTCTCGTATGGAATCGCTTCAGCACTTCAAGAAGCCTTGGGCTCATGAGCATGAAACTGTAAAGGGACTTCTGGATGCTGTCAAGGTAAGAAAAGTGCCTCGAATTCAGTTACTGTACCGTACAAGATTTTTCTTTCCCATCCCAGTTCATACAATATACTTATGATTGACTCCCTCAGGCAATCAAGCCAACGGTTCTAATAGGATCATCCGGAGTAGGAAAGACATTTACCAAGGAGGTGGTTGAAGCCATGTCATCCCTCAACGAGGTACTTCACACTTTAGTAATAACTTGGTTAACTAATGAGGAGATTATGAGTCATTAATGCATAAAATATTTTTTGGCATCCAGAAACCGCTCGTTCTTGCTCTCTCCAACCCAACTTCACAATCTGAGTGCACGGCTGAAGAAGCTTATACATGGAGCAAGGTAACATTTTTTATTGCCCCGCCTTTTTTTCTCTGCACAAGACTCCATGAAACATTATTTTGCAGATTAATGCTATTGAATCAGATAAAACATAAAGTCCATCTTTAATTTTCAGGGACGAGCAATCTTTGCCAGCGGAAGCCCATTTGACCCAGTCAAATATGAAGGAAAAGTTTTTGTGCCTGGACAGGTTTTATTTTGAAGCCTTCAAAGTATTTTATCATGCAACATGCATACCTTAACCAAAGTTAGTGGTTTACTTCCTCTTATGATGACATTCAGGCCAACAATGCCTACATATTTCCTGGTTTTGGTTTGGGTTTGATCATCTCCGGTGCAATCCGGGTGCGTGATGAGATGCTCTTGGCAGCCTGTAAGTACAAGGATAATAAATATAACAACGTGCTTTTATATAATCTGCATGAAGCAGTTTAGAATGATGGATTATTTTTATGGATCATTCGTTAAACATTACATGTTCTGGAGCAGCGGAAGCTCTGGCGGCACAAGTTACACAGGAAAACTATGATAAGGGGCTGATTTACCCTCCTTTCACTAACATAAGAAAGATATCAGCCCACATTGCTGCTAATGTTGCAGCTAGGGTATATGAACTTGGTAAGTCTGTTCGTGTGTTCAATTCTTCTTCTTATTATTATTTTTACTCAATTGTTTTTTTTTTTTGGATAGGTTTGGCTTCTCATCTACCTCGACCCAAAGATCTTGTCAAATATGCAGAGAGCTGTATGTACAGCCCAGGCTACCGAAGCTACCTCTGAACGTTTTGATCTGTATTCGGCAGTATCCATGAGTTTTAAAAGAAGAAAATTGCTGACTTACTAGACATTGTTATTAGAACTTTTTATGCCTTAGGGAGTGGTCAATTCTTTTAATTTTTTTTTATTGTATTTGGATGGAATATTGTTACATTCTGCAGTGAAATCTGAATGTTTGTACCGAACGTATGAGTCAATTGCCAATAAGAGAAGTTGTTAGTTGTTACACTATCAGTAATTTCATGCTAGTATAATGAACTGGCTTTTGTATGTTCGTGTAATTTCTTTCTTTCTTTATTTTGATAAAGAATGTCATATAAAAGGTAACAGATCGCTCTCTGCTAGGGTTGGACTGAGGGAACTTCACCGCCCTTTGTGACGGTGCTGTAAGAGATCTCCGCCGCCCACTGAGACGGAGCTAAAGAGTAATTCCGTTATCGTGCATTGCGAGAAGGAATAAGTGAGGTTACTGGAGTTAGGAGGTGAGGTGTCTGATGGAGGACGAGATGGAGGATCCGAATCGAAGGAAAAAGAAGGTGCGAATTGAAGGAAAAGGTTTCTCGGGTGAAGAGTCTTTAAAGGTAAGAGATGAGGAGTGGATGAATTCGGAAGAACAACAGAATTTCTCCCAAATCTTATAAGGAGTCGTTGATGGCAGACGTTAATGAAAAGGTGCGTTGGTGGGAATGAACGCGAGATGAAGAAGAAGAGCCAATAGGCTATGGTGCGGGAACTGCTTTTGAGGAAGTTCTGAATCCTGATGATGGAATTATAGTGGATATGTCAAACCCGTTGAGACCGAGGATTCGACTTGATGAACAGGAGGAGAGATTGATGAGGCCATTTAGACTATCTTGGGTGGTAAAGATGATGGGAAGACAATTGAGCTATGGCTTTATGGTTTCCAAACTGAAGCAGCTCTGGAGGAGAAAAGGAGAAATTGAGGTGTTCGATCTTGAAAATGACTTGTACCCAGTAAGTTTTTAGAGTAGCGAGGATTATATGGAAGCTTTGACGGGAGGCCCATGGGTAATTGCTGATGCTTATTTGAACGTTGCAAGATGGAGGCTAGAGTTTAAGCCAAAAAATGAGAAGTTTGAGATCATGGTGGCTTGGTTGAGATTTCCAGACTTACCTGCTCCTTGGTTTGATAAAAACATATTGTTAAATTTGGGAAATGCTCTTGGAAAGGCCATTAGATGGTATGTACATACTGCTTAGTGGAAGAGATGTGTGTAGAATTGGATTTAAACAAACCTTTGGTGCCGGAATTGGAGGTGGAGGGACAGGTTGTGAGTGTGGTATATGAAAATATAGGGTTATTGTGTCAAAAGTGTGGAAAATTTGGGCATTTAAAAGAGCAGTGTAGTGACAATATTGATTTAGAAAGGGCAAATGAAGTGAATGGCGAAAATATTAGTGAAGAAAAGGAGGATCTGTGGAAAACTGTTGTGAGGCCTAGAAGGCAAAGGAGGTTCCCTATTGAAAATAAGGAAAAGCTAAGTGGTTCAAGATTCTCCTTGTTGGAAGTTGAATAACCAAATCAAAAGGAGATGGAGATGGAAAATAAGGGACGTAGAAGAGCTATGGAGGACATAACTAATATGGAGAATGGTGCATGAGAGAAGGTTTGGCATAAGAAAAAGCCAAACAAGAACGCTCCTCTGAGAGAAAATGCTTCAGTTGGGAATGTTAGAGTTAATGCTGGCCAGACAACGGCTCCACAAGAAATAAGGAAGGAGAAGGGGATAGAGTTGAAAAATAGGATGAAGGAAGTTGTTGGTCAGCCAAACCATGTACAGAATGTGTATGTGGAAGGAGATGAAGCATATCAGATGGTAGTGGAGGTCCGGGAAGTTGCAAGGTTTGAAATGGGAAGAAGAGATCTCTGGGAGAATTCTATGGAGATGAGGAGGAAGGAGAACATTGACCCGGGTGATGAAAGATTGGAGGAAAGTGATGAAGATCCAATAGAGTGCTGATATGTCTGGGCAGAGATTAAATGCACAGAAAACTAGTATTTTCTTCTCGAAAAATACTGAGAGTAGAACTCAAGAGGATATATGCAGTGTGTCGGGTTTTAAGAAGATGGAAGATTTTGGAAGATACTTGGGGGCTTACATAACGAGGGGACGGAGTCAAAGACTGATATCAATTTCTGATTGATAAAATGCAAGACAGATTGAGTGGTTGGAAGAAGCAGACGTTATCGATGGCTGGTCGTTTAACATTGGTACAAGCGGTCCCGAGTCAAATGGTTGTTTTCTATATGCAGCATTCCCATATACCAGCAGGTGTCAGAAGAGAAAATCCAAAGAGAATTCATTTGGAATGAGGATGGAGAAGGATACATGCTATAGGGTGGGAGTTACTCTGTAAACCGAAGAATGAAGGTGGATATGGATTGAGGGATTTTGAGACTATGAATGATGGTCTCATTGGGAGGATAGGTTGGAATGTAATAGCAAATCCTGAGACACTTTTTTCTTTGGTATTGAGAGGAAAATATGGGCGTAAGGCGGATCTGCTAAAGGAATGTATTGCAAAAGAATCAGATACTGAGATATGGAAAAATTTGAAGAAGTTATGGCTTCAGTTGTTAAGTAATGTGCCGTGGGAGATGGGTAATGGTGAGAAGGTTATGTTCTGGAAAGATAGTTGGTTGGAGGATGGAAGGTGTCTGCTGAACAATTGTTTAATTCAGTTAAATGAGGAAGAGCTAAACTATACAGTGAAAGATATGATTGATGAACATGGGGAATGGAATTACCAGAAAATGAGACTAGTGCTATTAGAAGAAATAATAAGGTTAATAATGGCAATACGCTCCCCCAAAGCAGAGTATGGAGCGGACGAAATCAAGTGGAAAGGAGCTTTGCAAAAGGATTATATTGTAGCAGACATTTATCATCGATTGAGAGGTGTACAAGGAGTGAAGGATGGAGTGTGGGGAAGGATCTGGAAGTGGAAGGGCCCAAGAAGAGTTCAGGTATTCATGTGGATTGCAGCACATGACAGATTACTAACAGCAGAAAGAAGAGGAAGACCGGTTGGTTTTGGGGCATAGTGCTATAGGTGGGAAGATGAAGTCGAAAGCTTGATGCATGTGCTTAGAGACTGCCCAGCTTCAAGGAAGGTATGGGATTTATTGGGAGAACAGGCCAGAAAGGTGGAATTTGGCCAATTGATGGGGAAAGAGTGGTTCGAATGGAATTTGAGCAGGAGTATTAGGCGGAAGACAATTTTTGGGATCACATGCTGGTATCTGTGGAACTGGAGGAATAGATGTTTATTTGAGGAGGGTTTTATTTTTCCTGAAAACCCTGAAGTGATAATTGAGAAGTATGTTAAAGAAGTTATGGTAGTAAATGGGAAATATGGGGATATGAGTATGAGAAGACAGCTGCAGTATATCAGCTGGTTGCCTCCAGAAGGTGGGGGGTTAAAGCTGAATGTTGATGCGGCGTTCAGAAGCTCTTCCAGTCTAGCTAGCTGTTGTGGACCTGTGATGGGAATTGGATTCAGGGTTTTGCCAAAAAGCTGGGTAGCTGTTCAGCGATCAAAGCTGAGTTATGGGGAGTGCTAACAGGTTTGAGGATGTGCTGCAGATTGAACATTCGGCCTTTTATAATAGAGTGTGATTCGAGCTCAGTTAGTTACATGCTAGAAGAAATTAGGAATGGAAGTCACCTTGACTCCAGTTTGATGAAAGCAATTAAAAATGAGCTTTTGCTTTTTGATAGAGTATATTGTAGGCATGTATACAGAGAGGGTAACGCATGTGCGGATCGGATCACCTTGCAAATTTTTGAGTTACAGGAGGTGGTGTATTATGATGTACCACCTCAAAAGTTACAGGAACTTTT
The DNA here is from genome assembly GCA_037074615.1 of Leucaena leucocephala. Taxonomy (NCBI): domain Eukaryota; kingdom Viridiplantae; phylum Streptophyta; class Magnoliopsida; order Fabales; family Fabaceae; genus Leucaena; species Leucaena leucocephala. The sequence continues at coordinate 21,744,923 of CM073541.1, forward strand.
GTATAGAGACTTTTTTTGTTCTTATATATAAATTTTTTTACAAAAAAATTAGATTTACTTACGACCTAACAAGTAATTAGACGAAGTCTTTTTTTATATAGAGATTTGGTGAGTGTTGCAGTGTCTCGTTTGATAATGAAATATGTAAAGATGGGCTAAGGCCCTGTATTATTCATAAAAAAAACAATATTATATATCATAATTATTATTTTATTATCATTTATGTTATTCGGCCTAAATAAAAAGTACTGAAATGCATATGTTGAAGAATTAGAAGTTACGAAAGAAAAAATAAAACTACTGACAGTTTTAAAAATAAGATTAATCTCATGAATATTTAACTTTTTAATAGAGTTCATGACTAATCATTATAATTGATCTTGAAGTCCTATCATTTGTAAGATATGTGTTGAAAGATAAAAATTACTAACAAATTATGTCTACCTTATAATATAATGAGATGATATGATCCATGTTGATTCCACGTCATATCACACATTTATTATTTCTTTTTAATGTGAACAACTCTTAAAACAAAATATAAATTTTGTCTTTTTTTATATTTTTAATGTTTGAGACCATTGATCCATTTATTTAGATTGGTGCATTATCACCAGGAAAAACAATTTTATTATTATTATGAAAAGTCTGAAAATTTAAATATATTATTAAGTATTCTTATTTTATTTAAGATTTAAATTCAATATTTAACTATCAAATTATATTAGAGTTATTCTTTTTTATTTAATATATGGAGATTATTCCTTTGCATCTTTTAATTAGTTCCTAAACGGGATTTGATTTTCAAAAGAGTATAAATCCAAATTTAAAAGATGAAAATTTAAATAAGAAAAGTTTAGATAAATAAATTAAAGAATTTAAATAAATTTTTTGTTTTGGCGGGGGTAGGACCTCGGGGTGGGGGTGGGGGTGGGGGGAACTATTGGCAAGGAAATAAACGACTTGCAGTTTACCCGCCTTTGGAAGAGCATTGTATTGTATCCATTGACGCGATTGGGGTACTGTCGTGTAGTATGATCGAAACCACAAGTCTCTCGCCCTCGTAAGATGCATTCCGATAAAACTAAGCTGAAGACAGCCGTTGAAGTAAGATGGGTCGCGCGGTTCTTTCTCAAATCCTGACTCTCTCATCTTCGTCCCCGCGCTTTGCCCCTTCGCTGTACGCACTAACACTCTCCTATCCTCGTTGTATTCTCCTTCAGCAGCTTATAAATGTGGCTTTTATTTTCTCATATTTATCGCTATCAGCAGGTCGTGTATTGGGCCGAGGTTCTTGAAGGCACCTGCCACGAACCTTCTTCGTTTTCGCCGTCCACTTATCTTCAGTGGCGCGAGCGTTCGCTGTTTTTCTAGCATTTTATCTGCTTCAGAGACTTCTCCGACCTCTGCAAAGTAATCATAACTCTATTCTTCTAACAGTTAGTGTTCATTGAGTCCAAAAATTGTCTTTTTGGTCATACTTGATCCCTTATACCATTGATCAAGATGGTGTGGTCTCGCTGTTGATACATTATGATTCGTATATTGGAGTAAGGATTGGGAATATATGTATACTGTTCCTGGATCCCAACCACTTAGATTGGCAGTATAACATTACTGCATCAAGACTTTGTATTCTATAATTATCTCGGCGCTTGCATGCACATTTTTGCTGTCTTTTATCTTGGACTTGGAGTGCACCTTTTCAAATTATGTTTATTTAGCTTCTCTTGGACAGGAAACGGGTAGTGTCAGGAGTTCAACCTACAGGATCTATCCACCTTGGGAATTATCTTGGTGCCATAAAGAATTGGATTGGACTTCAGGTTTTTGATGAGTTGATCTTCTTCCTTGATAATGTTGCAAATTGAATAACCTCAAACCTGGACTTTTATATAATTATTCTTCTAAACCAGGCTTCTGTATTCCGTATAAGACCAAATAAATCAATTGGCACTAACTTTTAACTTTCATAACTCTGATCTTTTACTCTTTCATTTCTACCGTGGAATCCACATTCGTATGCTTAGGCATCAAAAAACCAGTTTTAATCCACTACCACCTTACATGTTATAGTTCCTGGCATTGAAATTTAAGGCTGAAGGAAATGACTTACTTGATGCTTACATATTGCTTTCTACACATGTGTAGAACAATAGCATGCCCAACTCAACTTGCTGAGAGCCAAATAAATGTCTTCTCAGTGCCCCACATGGCTGCTAAAGATTGCCCATATATATTTGTTGTAAATCAGTGGCATATCTAGTGAAAAAATTAGATCATGGATCAGAGTGCTGCAATGGTGAATCCACGGCTGTTCTTTGCTTGGATTCTCACTTTGAACTGCTATGGGTTAAGATTATGGAGACTGCTAATCAATGATTCATTTATTCCTAGTTGTTGGTCGTCTCTCACCCCCTAGCTATAAATGGAAGTTCATTGATTTTATATAAGTGTTAATTGACTTTAGCATGAAACAACAATTGATCGATCTGAGTCATGGGTTTTATGTGACTTGCTAATGTTGTGATATTTCTTTAATTTTGCAGAATATATATGATACACTTTACTTCATTGTGGACCTTCATGCGGTATTTCCATATTTCTTCTATATAACCTTTTAAAGTTTTAGGTGTGCTGTGTTTTTTCTCATTTCGTAGTTAAAACTACAGCTCGGAGTTCATGTAAGTGCAGATTAGGTGGAAAATCTATTGCGGAATATCATTTATAGTAGATAGCAAATATGTCTCCAACTATTGTTTGTGATATCCTAAGCTTTGCAAATATTTTGGTAAGTTCAATTGAGATTGATCACAAATGAGTTCAATCTTTAGATGGATATTGAACTATCTCTTAGCTTTGTCAATTTGGAATATGGAATATGGACCTGCCCTTTGCAGCTTGCATGCAGGGTAGCTACACAGTTGGGACACTAGTAATTGGAAAAAAGGATCATGAAATTGATGATTTTTGCTTTATCTGTCTGTGCTGCTTCTGAGCTTTAGTTGGTTTTGTATTACCCCAACAATGGCCTTGACATTGTATCTTTTGCTATTTGTGGGACAAATGCACATTATCCTCATGATAAGTTTCATGTAATATTGGTCTCAAACCTTTTATATTGGAGGCTGAATAGCCCTAGGAAATTCATAATTGAGGCTAATTGTATTGGTTAGTGGGGTAGAGTATGAAACTAATCTCCTACTTTTCAGATGCAATACATCACTAATTATAGCTGGTTTTCTGTTTGCTTGTGATGATGCAGATCACATTACCATATGACACACAGCAATTATCTAGGACAACAAGAGAAACAGCAGCCATTTATCTGGCATGTGGCATTGATACTTCAAAGGTATTTAGCAATCTTAACTGTTCTTTACAACTTTTTTGGATATGTGCATTTTGGTAGAAATATCAGGATAATTATGCAGGCATCTGTATTTGTACAATCCCATGTTCGTGCACATGTAGAGTTGATGTGGCTGCTAAGTTCTGCCACACCAATTGGTTGGTTGTATAGAATGATTCAGTTTAAAGAGAAATCCCGCAAGGAGGTGTGTGTCTAGCTGTATGAATCTCCTATTTTCACTTTTAATTTCCTTTTTCTAATTCACTGACGTTTTAATTTTAGGATTAGACTGAAGTGTAGTTTCTCATATTTTTGTTATCGTGTTATTTTCAAATTGCACTTGTAGGGAGATGAAAATGTTGGGGTCGCTCTTTTGACGTATCCTGTTCTCATGGCCGCTGATATTCTACTCTATCAGGTGGTTTCCAATGCTCTACCTTTATGTGCCTTTTTCGTCTCTTATATTTCTGTCGATTTATTTCTTCATTTTTATGGAGCTACACATAAAAGCTTAAACACCAATTTAATGTACCTGTAATACTTATTGGAGACTTTATCTTTTTCTGCATAACTTTTACCACTTCTAGTTTGTTTAGGTCTTATTTGGATTTTTTATGGTGGATTTTTATGACCTTAAATATGGACAATTCTTATGAAGTGCATCTTGCTTTTGCAGTCAGACTTTGTCCCAGTTGGTGAAGATCAAAAGCAGCATTTGGAATTGACCCGTGAATTAGCTGAACGTGTCAATTATTTATATGGAGGAAGGAAGTGGAAGAAGTTAGGCGGGTAAGAGATATTGTCGTTTAAACTGGACATAAATGGCACCTTATGACTTGTTGGAATGACCCTTCTTATTTTTGTGACAGCCGAGGTGGTTCCATATTTAAGGTAAGTGATGTTCACTCATTAACAAGTGTTAATTAATCTTATTGGAATATATTCTTTCTGTCAGTGCTTTCTACGATGTAGGTTCCAGAGGCCCTTATACCTCCAATTGGAGCCCGAGTTATGTCACTTACTGATGGTCTTTCCAAGGTTTCTACCCCCTTCCCCTCCCTATGTGCATATCTGTATCTGTTTTAATAAGGCATATCTTAATCTGACACTTCTGCTTTTCCTTTATTAACTTTTGAAAATTCAGGTGGTATGTCTGATTCACCATTAACGTAGATAGAAAAATATAAGATATTAAAAATTTAGTACAGATTGTCAGTACTGATAATTTTCTTTCTGGGATTGAACTTCCCAAGCTTTAAGAACAAATTTATGATATTTAGACAAATTTATGCTTATTTTTTAATGTTATTGTTCCTTTTATGTCATCATGCAAAGTCACAACCAATTATTTATCCCCTCCTGTGCCCTCTTGCCTTATAGAGAAAATAAAATCTTTATAAAGATAATTTTCATAAAACTATGAATTGAAAAGGCTAATTAATTTGCAGGTGCAACTTTCTTCCCAATTAATTAAAAATGTTGAAATGCTAGATTCACTATTAACATTTAAGCCTATATATTTTTTCTGAATTCTGGCATTTGTTGTGGGTCCATCTGATAGATGTCAAAGTCTGCACCTTCTGATCAATCTAGAATCAACCTTCTTGATCCAAAAGATGTAAGTATGAGTACAGTTTCACTTGTTGTATTGCTTTATATGTCAGCCTTACTGCATAATGTAAGATTTATAATTCTTTTTTAAAAATTTATCATTTATAGTTATTTTCGAAAAAAAAAATCATTTCATTATTTCTGGAATTTGTTGTGGTCTATAAGATAGTAATATTAAAAGCAATAATTTTATTTAGCACATACCGTATCAGTGTGGTTTCATGCCAGGTAGGTCTACAATGGAGGAGATTTATTTATTAAGGGGGTTAATGGAAAAGTATCGGACCAAAAGAAGAGACTTACATTTGGTCTTCATTGATTTAGAAAAAGCGTATGATCGAGTGCCAAGGGAGGTGCTTTGGAAAGCTTTGGAAAAGAAAGGTGTACGGATAGCATATATCAAAGCAATAAAAGATATGTATGAAGGGGTAACTACTACTGTAAGAACGTCTGGGGGAGAAACAAAGGATTTTCCCATAAAGATTGGTCTACATCAGGGATCATCTTTGAGTCCTTATTTATTTAATCTGGTAGTGGATGTTCTAACTAAGCCTATTCAAGACGAAATCCCTAAGTGCATGCTTTTTGCGGACGATATAGTTCTTATGGCGGAGTCAAGAGAAGAGATCAATTTTAAACTTGAGTTATGGAGAAGTACTTTAGAGTCGAAGGGTTTTCGTCTGAGTAGAAGTAAGACTGAATACATGCATTGTAATTTTTCTAAGAGGCAAGTTAGAAGTAATTTGGAGGTCAGATTAGGAGATCAAGTTATTCCACAAATAGATAAGTTCAAATATTTGAGATCAATTATACAGAAAGATGGTGAAATTTTGGAGGATGTTAATCATAGAATCCAGGCTGGGTGGTTTAAATGGAGAAAGGCTACTGGGGTTATATGTGATCGGAAAGTACCAGATAAATTAAAAGGAAAGTTTTATCGTACTGCTATAAGACCAGCAATACTTTATGGAAGTGAATGTTGGGCTTTAAAAGGACAACAAGAGCATAAAGTTGGGGTAGCCGAAATGAGGATGTTGAGATGGATGTGTGGGCATACAAGAAAAGATAAGATTCGTAATGAACAAATACGGGGAAGAGTTGGAGTGGCACCTATTGCGGAGAAAATAGTGGAGAACCGTCTTAGGTGGTTTGGACACGTACAAAGAAGGCCAAGGGATGCGCCGGTGAGGAGGGTGGATCAAATAGTATGGAGTCCGGTTAAAAGGAGTAGAGGAAGGCCAAAGAGAACGCTCAACGAGGTCATTGAGCGGGATCTCCTGATCAATAACCTATCCAAGGATTTAGTTTTTGACAGAGCACAATGGCGTCGTATGATCCATGTAGCCGACCCCATTTAATGGGAAAAGGCTTTGTTGTTGTTGTTGTTGTAGCACATACCGTATCAATAAATATTGTATCTCATCATGAGTGCTGCTTTCCCCTAGCATTCAGCCAGTTATGAGATTGTCAAATTCACATTATATAAAATGGTATTTATATTTTTTTTTACAATCATTTTAATAGATAACAGACTTGATTTGCTGTTGGTGAATATATATTTTCCCATTATAACATTTTATCTTGCAGTAGCATTTGATAAGTAATTCAACTCGTGGGATGAAATGTTTTTGTTCCATCTGCTGCTGAGCTTGTTTTGTTTTGTAGCTGATAGCAAACAAGATAAAACGTTGCAAAACTGATGCATTCCCTGGGTAGGTATTTTTCATTGTTTTATTTGCAATATTAAGATATGATGATCGTAGTCCTCGGAGGAATTGTCTCTAAAATTCTTACCCCCTCACCTCCCTTTTTCATAAATCTTTGTTAATCTGCTGTCCAACTAGTTCTAAAGTGTTAATTTTTTTGGACTTTGTGGTGTACCTTACAGCTTAGAACTTGACAATCCTGAAAGGCCTGAATGTAACAATCTTCTTTCCATATACCAGCTCATTACAGACAAGACAAAAGAGGTAAGAAAACATCTATTTTAAAAATTCTTTCCTGTTTTATTCTAGTTTAAATGAGGAGAAAAGTAAAGGGAAGGAAGTCTGAAAGAAAATTCTCTGGGGCAAAATCCTTAGAAATTAAGGAAGCAAAAGAGATCCAAGACAGCCAGAAAGAAAATGGTTGTTTGGGGAAAATAAACGAAAAACTATTTTGAATGGATTAAAGTATTATTTACTCAGTACTAGCTTTTACTTGTTAGAAAGAATATAAATTAATAAGAACAAATCATAGTTATTGAAAGGGAGTGTGTTTGAACCAAAATATCATAACAAGAAATATAGGACATATTCTAGAATACACTTGAAGATTGTTTAAACATCTAAACCATATCAGCATCAAATTAGAAGAATTCTTGAGCTAATCTTCTAATAGGTCATTTTTGGCGTTTGGCTCAGTTTTTTTACGGAGGGATTAGCAGTTTTGCTGAATGTATAGGTTGCTATTTTTATTCTCTTTTGTTCTCGTTCTGTTTCTAGTATTTTCTATTGCATGGTTACTTCATTCTCCTTTATTTTCTCTTCCTTGATGAAATTACTTCTTTGATTAAGGGGAAAAAGGTTCTCTACTATGGCTACTGATGGGCGGGTGTTTACTTAAGGACTTTCGTTTTAGAAGTGTTTTTTTTTTTCAAAAAAAAAAATCCCCTTCACACCATAATCGATGGCTTTCAAACAATCTGAGTCATTTAGGTGGTAATTATTTTTATATGCAGGAAGTTCTGCAAGAATGCCAAAATATGAACTGGGGCACATTCAAAGCTCTTTTAACAGATGCCCTGATTGATCACCTGCATCCCATTCAGGTTTTAACTTTTCATTGATGCCAAAATTCTATGGCCCATCAATGATGAATATAAATTATAAAACTGTACTGGTTTAAATTCTTGTTCTCTATCTTTTTGTTTCATGGTACTGCCTTATATCTTTCATCCTCCAAGCTACAAATCACTGATTCTTTTTTGTGAAGTCACTGAATATTTGTTGACAGCTTGACATAATGTTGTTAGCAGAAGTCAGTCATTCTTATGTTAGTTTCTGGTAATTAGGAATCCCTATAACACTGCTTGCATGAGATTTTCTAATTGGATTTTTCGTTTCTTCCTTTTGTTAATTTATTTTAAAATATTCTTATTCAAGTGCTTTTAACTGCTTTTAATAGGTTATTGATAAATATGTTACTTTCACTCTGTCATCCCTTGCCTTGGCACTTCTGCGTAGGATGGGTGATCAGCCCGGAAGGGGGCTGGTCAGTGATACAGTCAATCCTACAGTTTGACTTTGTCTGGGTCTTGAAATGTTTCATGCTGCTGTACTTGAGTTGTCAATTCCTAGACATTGATATATGATTTGATCTTGATGCATCAAATTTGAATACAAGCATGAGTTTGTTTGTGGTTAGTTGCTTCTCAGTTCTCAACATGCTGCTGAACATGATCATCAATTCTTGCTTTAATACTGCCTTTTGCTTTGAAGAATTTGTCTTTGTAGGTCACCCGCGTTCCTTCAGCTGTGCTCATACATTTTTACTCTGGTTCTGTCTATTTTTTTAATATAATTCTGTATTGCTGTCAAAGTTCAGTCATCATCAAGCTTTTTAAAAAAATAAAAATTAAAAACTTTTGGCAGGTTCGCTATGAGGAAATAATGTCCGATTCTGGTTATTTAGATCAAATCTTGGTAGAAGGTGCTGGGAAAGCTTCTGATATAGCAGATGCTACACTCCAAAACGTTTACCAAGCAATGGGATTCTTGAGAAGACAATCATAGTCGATGCTCGGGAATAATTGAAAAGATGCATGAGACAGCAACTTAAAGGCTAACTTTTGGATGATTCATCGTCGTCCCCCACAGATTTTTGGAGTGCAGCTTTTTGACTACTGGAAACACTATTTGATGTCCAGGTCCCATGAGTTCTTGATGCGAAAGACTATATACCAGACAGGTTATTTTTCATATTACGTGTTCTCGATGAATTTAGTGGTCACCTTCATTTTTTTTTTTTGAACTTTTCCATCATTACTTGTAACATCAGCTTAAGCTTAATAATTGGGTCCTCATTAATAATGGAAAAATCTCCCATTTGACTTGCCTCTTTTTTGAATTGCGGTGCGACTACAGTATGATTTCTTGCTGGAAACGTAGAAATGGGAACTTTGGGGTTTGTTTCTTTCAAGTATGCATTCATTGAGATGCTCTGAAAGTAAATATGTGATGTGGAATTCTATGGTGCCGGGCTTAGGTAGTGGCATGCTTATCATCACAAGAGACTGAGACTGAAAGAAGGAATGTTACATTTGGTGCATATTCTGGGCCATTAGTCCTACGACGCACCCACGGAATTAGTTCCATTTCAAATGAAGAGATGTGATGGAGCATCTGCACAAAAGAAAACTAATGGGAAATCACATTGCAAAACCTCTTTGCCTGCTTTTTGCCTACTTTACATTTGGTGGATATGCAGCTAGAGAATAAAGGAGTATATATATCTTATCATATGTGCTGAGCAACGCGCAGGTGGAGAGATCAATAGAACAAGAGTACAAGATACATGTTGATGTCGGCGGCCCACCATTGGGTGATGTAAAGTAAGATTCTCACACCATCAATCAATCACACCTATCATTGAACAGAATCTTTTGAACTTCCCGTCGTGTTTCCTTGGGCTTAATGTTGAGCTTCTTTTGACCACATAAAATATGGAAGCCACTAATTTTTTATAATATAGTAAATTTATATTAAAATTTTTATAAAAAAAATATACTTATATTTAATATTTGATAGTGTCTTAACTATAATTATCTTCTAAAAAAGATAGTTAGCTTCTGGGCCATCTTGCCTTCTAAAAGGTATCATGAGGATATACGTGAAGTCTATATGATGACGAGATGGGAATTGCCTAAGAGCCCCTAAAAGGCATTTCCATTAAGCTGATTTTGACATATAACTTCCAATTATAGTAATCCGTGAGCTAATTGAGATTCAAAGCACTCTGTCTATTTATTGGGAAGTGGTCATTGCTCAACAGAGCGTGATGCTTATACCTTTGACTATAAGTAGGAAAACCTAGAATGCAGATTGAGTCCTGGTTTTTGAAGCAAGTGATGGCACAAAGTTTTTTTTTTTTTTGAATTAGGGAAATAAGTATTAACAGTATGGCCTACAAATGGGATCAAAACCGTAATTTCTTGTTTACATACAATTAGACTATAATAAATTTTCGTACAAACTATACTTTTGTTTAGTTAAATGGTTGTTTGGAGACTTAAGTTAGTTTTATTAGACAACGTTTTTTTTAGTATAAATCGAAGTGCAGTTTTTAATTTATTGATAAATGAAATTCGTATTTTAAATATTACTCCTTCAATCCTTAATATAAAAAATTATTAATTTTTTTAAATATATTAATAAAATTAAATTAATTAATTATAATTAATATAATAATTAGTTGATTAATTTAAATAAATAAAATATTAAAAATATATAATATTAATTCGTATTTCTTCCAATAATAATCCTATAAGCTAGAGGGGCAATGTTTATCTTACCCACGCATACGCAGATGGATAGATCCATACATATAGGGTTGTGTGCATGCCTGTCAGTCAATCGAAATAAAAATATCCACTTGTCTCAACCAACAAAAAATCAAATTCAATATATGAATAAAAGGAGGCTGCTTTCGAGCCGGAATAAACAAAAAACAAATGGCAAGAATAATAAATACCAGTAACTTGACAATGATGAGGGGATATTTTTCCCCCAAAAGTAAATGCAATTTATACCATATTTAAAAGAGTTTAGAATATTAGGGTTTTAATTTTATTATATATCTTACATATTATGATATTCCAAATAATTGTATTGTATGATAATAGGCGTTTATATGAATTATGAAGGAGGAAAAAAAAACAGAAAGTTGGGGAGAAGAAAGTGGATTCGTGTCTTCGGGTGAGAGAGACTCTTTCCACCATCTCATTTCAATTATTAGATTAAATATTTTATAAAAATAAAAAATTATTTAACATGTAAAAAAATTATTTTAACAGTTTAAAACTGTAGTGAAAAGGACTGAGACTAAATTATTTTATAAAGTAGTTTTAAAAAAATTAGATGAATCAAACTACTTTTATTATCTAATGTTTAATGCTAATTTTATAAAATATGAAATAGAGTGAAAAGGGAGGGGAGAGAGTCCTCACCGGTGGAAAAAGGAGGAATTCAAATATATGCGAGAACATATATTAACAAAAAGAGGTTGCTTTCAAGAGTGGGGGATAAAAATACAATGATAAGACTGAATATTGGTCCCTTGACAATATGTACTCTATATGCTTATCACAATAAAGAAATAAAATATGCACTCTATATGCTTATCACAATAAAGAAATAAAATTTGCTATTTTAGTTATAATGTCTCGAATTTAGATCTATATAAATGTTAAAAATATTGTTGAAAGAGTTAACCTAATCAGATAATCATATAAAAATAATATTTTTTTAATAATTAACAACCACCGAAAGGCAACTTACAGTGTGTGTGATACGGTAAGGGTATGGCCGTATATGTGAAAGGTAATATTCGGGATGGTCATATAGTACCTTTTCATACTATTTTTGTTTAAGTAAAATAAACGGTAAAAAAAAAAAAAAAGAATCGGAAACTGAAAAAAGAAGAAAAGAAATAAAAGAATCACGTGACCTGAAGCTATAAATACCGCCACTCCCATTACCAAGCTATGCATATCACACAAACTCTATTCCTCCTCCTCCGTTTCTTTGCTGCAGCTCAAAACCAAAAAGAAAATGAAGAAGGCTCAGCTCCAACAAGAGGCCGCCTTCATCAGAAGGTCCCTCTTTGATCAGGTATATATCTCTTCTTATTCTCCATATTCAAATAGTGCCACGTGCATTCGGTAAAGTTGGAATATCATATATATATATATAACACATCTTTCCTCTAATATTCAAATGAAATAATTAAACTAGTTGTTAATCGTAATTCTAACTTAATTACTGCGATTCTGTAGCGTCTACTATATCTGGTTCGTGGGCACATACACGATGACATGCATTATGCATATCCTTTTAAATTAAGCAAAAGGATTCCAACGACGTAAATTTTAATTACAGCTTAATTAGTGAAGAGATTGTATTGATTGTGATAGGGGTACCTGGACGAACAGTTTGAGGAGCTGGAGGGGTTGCAGGACGATTCTAGTCCCAATTTCGAGGAGGAAATCGTTACACTCTTTTACAACGACTCTGCCAGAATGATCAGCAACTTGGAACGCGAACTGTAAGCGATCTTCAGTTCCCCAGTTATTGATATTGTATCTCTCAATAGTCATTAATGAATGAGCTAACTACGTAGGATTATGCTATTAGATTAGATAGTGTTGGATTTGAATCTCTTGGTTGTTGAACATACACATAGGATGAGTCGGTCCATGGATTTCGATAAGCTCGATGATTACATGCATCAGTTCAAGGGTAGTTGCTCTGGGTACGTATTCAATCTAGTGCTTCCCTCCCTTTTTGTTTATGTATAATCCTTAAAATTCTCGATGTGTATTGACAGAATTGGAGCCAGGAGGGTGAAACTTGAATGCACTAGATTCGAAGAATGTTGCTCGGCTCGAGACGCTGGGGGGTATGGCCACACATACACGAATCAACTCTATATTTTGCATTTCTCAGTTCGTTTTTTTTTATATAATTAAGAACTAACTTTATATATAGACATGCATGGATATGTCTCGAGTGTTAATCTGTGAGAATATATTGCATCTTTTCAGATGCATCAGGACTTTCCAGCAAGTGAAGCACGAGTATACGACTTTGAAGAATCAGCTTCAAACATATTTCCAGGTTGCCTTTCTTGATTTCAAATGCTAATTTATTTTATACTGAACTGGAGCGAAACGTTTAACTTGGATCAGAGTGAATTCACTGTTTTCGTGTGTTTTCAGGTGGCAAGGGAAGCTGCACAGATGTAATCATACTCAGTGATGTTATTGGCTGCCAAGATCCCGTGTTATTCTCAACATAGGATTTCTTAGAAGCAAACATATACATATATATATATACACACACATGTTACCTAGCCTTTCTTTCATAAGTCAAATATTTTTAGAGCTTTAGATAAGTCAAATATATATGTTTCCTTTGTCCCTTTGTCAGTTACCAATGCAATCTTATCCTCACTCTAGGATCTCTCCTTCTTTGTATATTTAAAATAAGATGGAAAATAATGAGATCTACATATATAATATAATATCCATTTTCTTTTTATTGTGCTTTATTTTACGTATTAAATGGCTAGCGATAATGTAGAAATAACATGAGGATGACCGCCTGTCTGTTCGTCTACGAGTGCCAATGAACAATAGGACACTAATGTTCGAGAATTCTCTCTCTCTAACAATAAATAAGAAAAAGAATCTTCTTTTCTTTCGAGTTAACTTGCCTCTTCAATGATGGAATTAACTGGTATGTTATTTTTTTATTATGTTACTATTATTATTATATATATACACACACACACATTATTCGATGTTTCTAATAAAAAAAATAAAAAATTTTTTTCCTGACATTTAGATCACAAAAGTGAGGATTAGAAGCATTATAGTTATGGATTAGTTTGACAAGAGGAGAAGCATCGTGTCTTGTACATGCATGATGAGGGCAGAAAAAGTAATTTCCCTTTTTTATAAAATTCGAAGCGAATAACTTCGCTTTCATGCTTTCAAATGAATATATTTTCATATAAAAGGTTAACTTTATGAGGAGGAAGAAACAAAGAAGCAGCATAGATACTTTCTTATCCCATGCATGTATGCATGTATGTATAACTAGATTAATGAATCTTACTCCTATATTTAATGCTGGATGAAGACACGATTTTCTTAGCTTCCGCAAGATTTTATAAACACGGATGTCAAAAGGATCAATTAGTTATTCTTAAAATAGATAATAAATATAATTTAATCAAGATTCTTCAAAAAAATTAATATATTTTTCTCTGTAGAACGTAAAAACCAATTATTTCAGAGAATTACATGTAATACTTTTTTTCTTTTTTAGCTGGGTAGAAGAGGCCCACAAAAAGCTGTCATACAGGCCCATCCAGTACCCACGAAAAAGCAAAGCGACGGATCGCTCTTGATTTCACTTTTCATCACATCTTGAGCATTAAATGGATCCGTTCACTAACGGGGTTGATCTGAGTAATAAACAGCTCGATATCGCTTAAGCGAAGTCTCGAGTTCGAGCCTTAACGTACGCAAAAAATTCCCGTTAGGAGACTCACCCACCATAGCCAGGTGCGCAACGCGGGTCGGATCCGGATGTAGTCAAGGCAAAGCTCCGGTGAACCGGGTGGGAAAAAAAAAATGGACCCGTTCTTTTAAAAAAAATATCGCTTAAATTTTAAATTTTTAAATTAATTTTATTTTTATTATTTTTATAACTATTAACTATACTTGATAAATAAATAACAATGCATTTTTATAAACTTTTTTTAATTTAAGATTTTAAAATTTAAGTAGTAGTATTTTTATGAAATTTTCTCTATTTTTTTCTTTTTATATTCATCTCTCATATATATTTTATCTCTTTTTCCCTAGTCAGAATTATGCTTGAACCAGATTTTCCCCCAATTGCTACCTGCATAATCAACTTTTCTTCTGTATAATATATATATATATATATATATATATGCTACCGCCATCACTTGGCCTATAGGTCGTATTAAGGAAATGTTGAGATATGGGTGGTGTATAAATAATTGGTTTTTAATCCTTTTTCCACCTTCAATTAAATATTACATGAAAAATATGAATTTTTAAATATTTAAGAGTGAGATATCTTTTATGTGGAATATTTTTAAAAAAATACACTTTAATTACGATGAAGCTTACATTTGATATAGAGAAAGTATTACGTGTGTCTTGCATATAGTAGGATTTCACACCCCAAGGTTTGACTTTTGGCTCCAGTGCTATTTCCAACATATAAATACACCACCCTCATTTATTCCTAATCTCGCTTCCCTATATTAACATATTCACTCTTCTTCTTACAAAACCACAGTCCATCAATTGCTTTTATGAGCAATAAATTCCACACCTTATTGTATTATTATTATTATGGTAATTATTGATAATGCATGCAAAAATAATATTCAAATATAATTTTGCACCACTATATATTTATATATATGGCATCGTCTCTCCAAAACAAAACAAAAAGAAAACACGTTATTTTCTTTCTACGGTCAAAAGAGCTTCTCTCTTGACTCGCTTCTCATGCTAGTTCTGAATATAAAACTGTTTCTTTCCCTATTTAAAAAGAAAATGGAATATATTTATGGGATATATAAAGAGCTGGAACCAGTTGGGATAGAGGTCTCCCGTCACTTGATCTGTGACTTAATATCAAGGTACATATAACCCAACCCTTCTTTCTTTTTTCTTCTCTTCCTCTCCCTCTTTTCCTCTGGAATTTACTATAACATATATTAATGTACGAAATTAAGATGTTGGTTGTGAATGATCAGTGAAATCTGAGAGATCATGGAGGTGGAATCTGGTGCTCTTCATTATTTGGCTGATGGTGATGCCCAACTTGTAGACGATGATGGCAGGCCTTCAAGAACTGGTCTGCTTTCTCTCTTTCTCTTTCCTTTTCTTCCCACGGATCTTCATATATCAAACTTAATTACCAGTTATCATCACTATTAATTCACAATTAATAAATATATCAGCAATATGACTTTTACTATAATTTTCGAAGCATTCGTCATGCCAAAATGTTTTTTGTTTTTTCATTAAAGAACTCGGATCAGGATATTGAAATTCATATACACCACGAGAAGTTATTCTATATATAGAATTTCTGACTAAAAATGCCCACAATACAAATGTACACATGTCGATCTTACAAGAACCCCATCCTGATTGGAGGGTTCGCTTGGGAGCGGATATGTTACATCAATTTTGTTTTTTGTTTTTCTTCTTGGTTTTTAATTTTCAAATTGTAACTTGTTCTTTAATTATTTTTAAAAAAAAAAAGGATATATAACCTTTAATTTATGTTAATCATATTTATATGCATAACGCCACTGTTGACGAATCACTTTAGCATTTTCAAATCCCATTTCTACTCAAACTTTTAAAAGTTAAATATTCCTTCTCTAGAAATGAAATGAATGATTCACATACACACATTTTTCATTGTTTACTCATTGTCAAACTACTAGAATTCAAAAAGTTATGTATGCCTTTTATTATTTTACTTTAATATCATCTAATTATTTTGATTCTTATTCTAAAATTAAAATATTTTTCCCTTTTATTAATAAAAATTAATCTAATTGATAAGAATTTAACTTATAAATTATAAGGTTATGAGTTTAAAATTTATTATCAATAATAATTTTATTATTGATAAATAATATATAAATATTTTTATAAATATTATTTGAGCTGCATGTTAGTAACTACTAAAGATTACCACATCAAAAGAAAGTTTATTTGAACTTTTCTTTAAATTTGATCATAAGAAGTTCTACCAGAGGAAAACGAATCCACTGACTTCTCTAAAATACTCTTAAATTGTACATTAATTTCTTTGGATACTCTAAGATTGTTTACCTTCTTTTTATTCTATGGACATTATTGGTCAGTGACGAAACAGCTTTATGAAGAGTTTTAGAAAGAACTAAAAAGAAAAACAGAGAGATTTACTTTATTTTTTTTATAGGCATAAACAACTTCTAAAACAAGGGGTGGTCAAAAAGAGATTTACTTTATTTTTTTTTATAGGCACAAACAACTTCTAAAACAAGGGGTGGTCAAAAAGAGATTTATTTTATTTCTTTTTATAGGCACAAACAACTTCTAAAACAAGGGTGGTCAAAAAGAGATTTACTTTATTTCTTTTATAGGCAGCAAACAACTTCTAAAACAAGGGGTGATCAAAAAGATATTTACTTTATTTCTTTTTATAGGCGCAAACAACTTCTAAAACAAGGGGGGGGGGGGTCAAAAGGAGACTTCCATTCAATCCACAATAGAGATGCTGAAATGCTTGACAACGTTGACATGCACTTGAAATATGATTACATTCATTCAATGCGATGAGAACTCAAAATAATTTGATTACATTCAGCAAGATTACAAGTGGATAAATGTGTGCGCGCGCAGCGCGTAAGTCAAGTTAGAATCCAAGAGATTTACTTGCACGCTGAAGCCGTCTCCCTCAGGGCGCACACAGAGATCAGAGCTGTATTATATATCCCTCAAGTGAATTGAATGAGATATATAAATCAAACACAAGGTTGAAAATTAGAGATTTTCCAGCTAGCTGAACACACTTACATGTTCTTAAAATCTGATTACACTCAATGCCATGAGAGCTTCAAATCCATCGCATTTTATGTGATTAATCATTACAAGAAACAGGGACCCAATGGACGGCGACGGCGCATATAATAACGGCGGTGGTGGGGGCGGGAGTGCTGTCTCTGGCGTGGGCCATGGCTCAGTTGGGATGGATCATTGGCCTAGCCACTATCTTTGCCTTCGCCGGCGTCACCCTCTACGCAGCAAACCTTCTCTCCGACTGCTACCGATCGCCTGATCCCGTCACCGGCAAGAGGAACTATTCTTACATGGCGACTGTCAAAAACATCTTAGGCGGGAAACAATATATCTTTTGTGCGATCGTCCAGTACGGCAACCTCGCCGCCTTCGCCATTGGCTACACAATCACTACTTCTATCAGCGTCGTGTGAGTCATACACTCTGCTTAAGTATTTTCGTGACTTAGTTAGCACCATGCCAGAACAGAGTTTATGAATTAAATGCTTGATATTTGTTTCAGGGCAATTCGCAAAATCAATTGCTACCATTACAAGATTGACGGAGATTCGTGCCGTTTTTCGAATAATCCATACGTGATTGGGTTTGGAATTGTTGAAATAGTTTTGTCCCAAATCCCCAATTTTCACAAGCTCTCTTGGCTCTCTGTTATAGCAGCTGTAACGTCTGTTGGCTATGCATCTATTGGTGCAGGGCTTTCTCTTGCAACAATCGTCCAAGGTTTGCCTCCACATTTAATCTGTTTCAAAATAAAAAAGTATGGTCTGGGGATTTATATTCATAGAGAGTATGAGAATGAGAATGCATTGAAACAGGGAAAGGAGGCAAAACATCCTTAACTGGAAACAACCCTGATCAAACTCCAGAAGATAGAGCATGGAACATGCTCGTTGCTCTGGGGAACATGGCACTTGCTAGTACTTACTCTCAGCTTATCATCGACATCGAGGTATTGTTAGTTTTTTTTTCTGTGAAAGCATACACTCGAACTCTCTTGAGAATGAAGAAAAATGGAGTCTTGAGTTGAATTTATTACTCTGTTTTGTTATGAAACAGGACACTTTAAGGTCATCACCACCAGAAAATGAAACGATGAAGAAGGCAAACAGGAATGGGATAATGACAATGACAATTATGTTCCTCTTGTGTTCGTGCTCTGGCTACGCTGCGTTTGGGTCACGAACTCCTGGCAGCATCCTCATGGCATCTGGATTTCATGAGCCCTTCTGGTTAGTCGACTTAGCCAACGTCTTGATAGTGGTCCATCTGGTTGGAGCATATCAGGTTCGTAAATTTACTCTCTTCCCATGTCATGCTTCTATTTGGGAAAAAAAAAACAAAGATTGTTATTTTGAACAAGAACGATCGGACAGGTGATTGTTCAACCCATATTCCGGGTGGTCGAAACCATGGCTGGGCAGAAATGGCCAAACACAGCGTTTGTGACGAAGGAATACATAGCGAGCATTGGGAAAAAGAAGTTGAGTGTGAATATGTTGAGGCTGGTTTGGAGGACCATATTTGTGGTGGTGGTGACGGTACTTGGCATGGCAATGCCATTTTTCAATGATATGCTTGCACTTCTTGGAGCCATTGGGTTTTGGCCCTCCGTCATCTATTTTCCAGTGGAGATGACCATTGCTAGACAGAAAATTCAGAAACGATCTCTCAGGTGGTTTGGACTTCAAACAGTCAACTTCTTTTGCTTCCTTGTGTCATTGGCTGCAGCATGTGCTGCCATTCATGGAATAAATCAAGCTATGGGGAGATTCAAACCCTTTATGTACAAGGACTAGTTTGCGTACCATTTCTGAATGTCCGGGAACAAAAACAATAAAGAGACTTCAATAAATTTCTGACTATAATATATGTGGAGGGGGAATGAAAACGGGGAGCTGTCAAATAATCTGTCATTTAGCTCGAATACAAAATGCATGTTTGGAAAGTTTGATGAATGGTTTGGTTAGAAATGCTCCTTTGTGATTACCCTTTGATTTGAGATCTTACGTCATTAAAATTAAAAGGTCGTGTCTGATTTAAAATGAAAATACCAGTCGATGGTTTTGTTTTCCATACTATCCTTACGAATTCCATCATAATTTCTACCCTCCCTCACCTTTCTGTGCTATGGAAATCATTGTTGTGCAAGTGAAGCCTCTCTGTTTTTCTGTCTATGTTGTATTGGAGAACTCAGGCAATTGAACTTTCATTTTGAGTGAATAATATAGTACTTGTTTGTTTTGAAAGATAACCAAAATATAGAACCCGAGGGTGTACTCTCAAATCGAGGGAGATGGCAGAACAAGTCATCCTTTCAAACGAGAGCGAATATTGGCGAAAATACAGCAATATTTTACAAGATTGTTCTTCACATAATAGAAAACCGGAACAGTACAAGCCCAAGAGAAGAATGATAACTCCGACCCTCTACAAGTGACTTAACCCTGCTCCACCGGTGCCTTACCCAGTGATTTTCTGTCATCCTCTTTATAATTCTCCTAGACATAATGATTTTTTGAATACATCTACACAATGCATCAACCACGTCACACCAAACAAACCAAGTTCCAACTCTAACAAATCAAAGAACACCACCACAAAACAAGTCACTGCTTTGCACATGAAACCGAGTTTCATGGTTTGAAGGTTGAGACACTTGGTGCAACTCCGTCACGCTTGTCCCCTATGTACAAAAAAGATCATCACAGCTCCATCCCCTCAATCCCAATTCCCAAACTGTCAGGGGCCGGCAACAACCCAAATTCAGCATAAGGTGGCGTAGACTCATTTCCTACAAAAACCCGCAAAAACCAAACAGGGCAGCATGAAGATATACTAATTCACACTGAAGAGTTAAAAAACATGCCTTGCCACTAGCTTCTGCAAAGTTTCTGACCTCGCCCCATCTATACAGCACTTCTGAGTCCGGGATCTGGTGGCTATACACAACATGAAAACAATAGAAAGCATAAAATCGGGTTACCGGGCATGAAAAAATCCATTACAAAAAAAGATAAAATGAAACAAAAAGGAAGGTCTTGTCTCTGAGCCCTCTATACACAAAACAAGTCAGGTTGTTAGGCGCGTAGAATGGTGCAGGACCTGCGACCACATATTCACCAGTCAGAATCGTCTATGAAACTCAATGACCGTGAAAATGATAATAAGAGAGTAACTCAGGGAACATACACAATTACACGTAAAAACAATAGGCCATAGTTTAAAGACAAGAAAAGGCTGGGAAAAACATAGGTACAGAGTACAGACCAAACCAAGTGGACACATAATGTAAATCAAATCAAGAAAGATACAACCAAATAAGACAGGATTTGTTCTAAAAACAGGATTCCAAATAACCAAATTAGACTTGCTTCAAAAAAGGGATTCTCATATTTTTTTTTTTGGGAAAAGCCATTAAAATTAAAATTGTAATGTCTGTTATTAAAACGAAAAAGTGAAAAATCTAAAAGAATTTAGAAGATCATCTTCATTAAGGGCAATGAAAGAGAATAGAAGTTTCAAAACCTCGATTCTTCAGCCATGCTATTTTTAAATACTGTGTTCCCATCTAAACAACTACTCTTCAAAATGAAATCGGGGTCTGCCACTTAAACATCACCCTGCAAAGATCACTGACCCTCACAGTCTCCCAGACTTTCAGTTACCCCACTGCCATCCACAATAGTCCCTAATCCGTAATATGTCTTCAAATGAAGAAACTCACCTTGTAATTGAGGTTCTGGGTGCCGGCACTTGGCAAATAGTCTGCATGTTCCAAACAATCTAAATCCAGATCCCGAACTTTGTCCTCATTTATACCTTTCTGAAATGGACCAACTTCTAAATAAGGAAATTCACATGAAGTAAACAACCCCCATAGAGATTTCTCCACTGGTTCAGCAGGCTTACCTCGTTCTGAGCTTCAGGGCTTTCTGATTGCATCTTGTCAAGTTTGGAATCAACTACACCTGTTTCATTTCTCTGTGTGACGCTGCCTAGAGTAACGGTTACACCTCCTAGGTGTCTCCCAGGTGACTTAATTTCCAAATTTCCATCTTCATCCTATTGAACCGTCTATTTTAGCCCCTTCAATTAAATCAATACTTGTCTGAGAAATACCACCTGATCTACTATTACCACTCTCAGGGGAAGCAGACTCCAATCTCTGGGGACTGATAGAGGACTGCTTCCCTCGTTTTATTGGCTTCACATCTGTTTCAGCATCATTTTTCCTCTCGATGCATCTTTCAGCAGACTCAGAGTAGCACTTTGTAGCATCCTCACCCCCTTTTTCAGCTAGATGACTCAGATGCCTTGACATTCTAGTACACTTATAACCATCTGGAAAAACAAATGCAGGGAGCTGCTTTCGACGAACATGAGAAACATAAATTTCCATCCCTGGTTTCCAATACATAAACATGTTTATCTCTTGTCTAAATTCATCAACTGTTCCACGTATATCAAATTGCTGTCCTTCTTGACCTCTTATTCCCTCTTTTCTTTGCAAGCCCATGAAAAATGCACAATATGGACAAGGCTTGGATGTGTCAGCACGCTCATGTGGATTAGGATGACACTGCAGCATCCCATTGGTGTCCCTCTCTATCTGCTCATGTGGAAACCAAATTAGTTGCATTGTTCTAAGATTATCTATCAATAATAAATGACTAAAATATGTGAACTAAATCCAGTGAACGGTCTTATATCAGATTACCACGACTTTACCTTCAGGGTGAGCAGCCTCAACCGGGATTCTACCCAGCCCTTCCATGCTAGCAAATCATCAGCATCAGCTGCAATTATGTCAACTTGCAAGTAGTTTTTGTACGCCTCAAAAAAAGAATATGGTTCAAAGAGAGCACTCCACTGGGATTTATTAAGCTCTATTTCCTAACAGCAGAAAATAACATTATATGTATCAATCAAATTAAAGGCCTAGCATGTTAATCAAAATTTGACATATTCCACTCACCTCACACATCTTGTTGCCAAACTGGAACTGATCCATCATAACACGAAATGTGCTTGCAGAAACATTGTAACTGGAATTCATGCAAGGGTATGCAGGAGTAATTATTGGCATAAGATGAAACCTGTCCCGGGGGTTCCTACGAGGATCACATCTGCACATTCATGAAGATTGATACGCCAACATTGAAAAATTAATGTGTAACATTTCTATGTATTAATAATGTGCTAATATTTCATTTTTAAATAAAAAGATACTATATAAATGCTTATATATATTTTTTAACTAATTCATTAAATAAAGTACGAAAAGAATGAACTCAATAATCAATATGAGATATGACAAACATATAGCAAAAGTTAAAAAATGACTCACTTTACAAATTTATAAAAAAATTATTAAACCTGATAAACATAAAAATGATCTCACTAAATGTAAAATAAATAAACCCATAATTTTAAAAGATTAATCTTTTTTAGTGTTGCTTAAATTATTAGATTGTATTATATATAAAGTTTGACTTCTTAAAAAAAAATCATCTCATACATTAATGATCATTTACAATATGTATTATGAAAATTATTTTCACACCCCTAGTCCCCTCAATCGCACGGGTATGTACCAGGGTCCCAGAAGACAAAAACAAATCAACTCTGCTTGGGGTAGGCAGCATCATCTCTCGCCCGCTTCTGCCCAGGTCACTGTCACAATAGCCTCGAGCGTTCAGCAAAAACCAACAATCTACAATTTCCTGGGAGCATTCTCTATGCTTCCTCGTCTTTCTCTTATCCTTCGCCCCCTTCATACGCCTCCTTCGCTCTCCGCTTTTTCTATGGCGCGTGCTATTACTGGCACCACCCAACTTCCCATCTGTCCAACCACGAACAATGCGGCTTCTATCCATTCCTCTTTGCATTTAGGTTCGGTTCATTTTACGAATCGTTTACATGTCCCCTTGTCTTCAAAATCTTCTCTTTTTGGTCGGAGGTTCCATGTTCTGTGTCGAAGCGTAGGCAAGCATTTGAGTGCATTCGGGGGAGCTCGCGCCGAGCAGAGGGCGTATCGGAAAACGAGGAAGCGAACACCAAAGAATAAAGAGAAGGAGTTAAAACTCAGTGTTGATATTTGTATTGAAGAAGATTTGCCTGACGACGATGAAATCTTGGTATACCGCGCCGCAATTTTACGTTTTTAAGATTTATGGCTTTAGTGATAATGTAAGATACTCTTGTCTTGCTTTTGGGCTTTAAGTGATAGGTATGGGTGCTAACTTGGAGCTGGGAGGTTAGCAATGAATTAATTAAGTATTGTTGAATAATTAACCCTCCACTTTATCTGTATTCCTACACGATGATTGAATAATTACCTCATCGCTTGTGTCTTGTTTATCTGACTGCAGGGCATTGCTGAGATGTTTCGTCTAAACGTGCCAATTGCAATGAAGTTGGCATTTGATGGTTCGAAAAATTCAGAGTATAAAACAAGAGATCCTGCTATAACTGATGTTGGTGGGTTCGAGAGTGTTGAATTATCTGTGCTTCTCTGCAATGATGAATTTATTCAAAAACTTAATAAGGAATGGAGGGATGAAGATCATGCCACCGACGTTCTCTCAATGTCACAACATGTCCCTGGGCTTAAGCTTCCTATTGTAAGAATGCGCATTTTTCTAGCTGATGCTATATACTGTTGTTTTACAATATGTTAAAATAAAACAGAACTTTCGTTAAGTTGTTGATGCATTCCCTTATCTGCAGCTTATGTTAGGTGATATTGTAATTTCCGTGGAGACAGCTGCAAGACAAGCAGAGGAAAGAGGGCATACTCTTCTTGATGAGATTCGCATCCTTTTGGTTGGTTTGATTATATTCTAACTATTGTATGCTGAATGCCGAAGTTTATTATGCCCTCTGATATTATCTTTCTTCTCGTACAGGCGTGTTTGAATTCACATTTGTGTGAACATAGCTTAACTTGTGGTATCACTTTTTTTATTTAAATTATTGATGTAACTTTGGTGCTGATCTTTTGAAAGATCATGCACCTAGACAATGATAAATCATTTATCATAAATCTCTCTAGTAACAGATTATAAATCATACAAGTAAACAAGAAAAGTTAAAGCAATTGGCGCAGGCACCAATGGATTGCATGTTTTTGCTACCAAATACAGAGTAAGAGGAAAGACCCTGCACTGGAAGAATTCAATTGCTGAGGAAGAGAAAATGCAATATTTGTATCTTATTTTATTATTGAAATTTTAAAAGAAATTATGTTATTCAAGCAATTTTAAGATTGGGTTTGTTTACCTGGTATACCCAAGATTTTTATTTATATATGTAAATTGAACATTGAAAGAGTAATAACTTCATCTTTATGCAGGTTCATGGCCTATTACATCTTTTGGGATTTGACCATGAAATAAGTGAAGAAGCTGAAGCTGAAATGGAGAGAGAGGAGGAAGTACTTCTGAAGAGTCTTGGTTGGAAAGGAAAAGGACTAATACAAAGCGCATGTGATGCTGAAACCAATTTAAGTTCTCCCCAATCAAGTTCAGATGGTAATTGTACTTTTTGCTGATAGGCTGCAGCAGTATTCCTCTTGCTGTACCATCTATTGATCTTACACACTTCCCATTTATTGGAATATTGTCATTTGCATATATCAAAGTATATGGGAACGTAATCTTACAGTTGGATTGTCAAAAGACAGGAAGAAAGAAGGCAGTCTTAGATTTTATAAACCAAAGTTCAGTTATATCTTCTGCGATATGGATGGTGAGATCATGCTGAGACATAGTCTCTATATATTCTTTGGTACCGTTTCTGGGTTTTAATAGTCTCTTGTACTATGTAAAGGAACATTGCTGAACAGCAAAAGTCAAATCACTCCAACAACTACCAAGGCGTTAAGAGAAGCCTTGTCAAGGGGTGTGAAAATTGTTATAGCTACTGGAAAAGTAAGCTCATATAGCCTCAAAATTGTCAGTGCATCATATTAATTTTTTTAGATAGGCCAGTATGTTTTACTATATGTCTCAGTAATTTTTCTGATTCACTATATGTCTATATCATCTGACATAAGATCTGACGTATAGTGTTGAACACTTGGAAATAGGCTCGTCCAGCTGTTATAGATATTTTTAAGATGGTGGACTTGGCCGGAAAAGATGGTGTCGTGTCAGAATTTTCCCCTGGTGTTTTCTTACAGGTTGATATTTTATCTCTGGACTTTTGATGTTCATGATGAAGATTGTTTCAGCAAGACACTACTTATTTTGTAGCTTATAGTCTTGCCCCATATCATATTCTTTTCTCATGCGCATGCTCCCATTCTTCTTTGCATCGCAATTGTGTTGACATGAAACAAATCCTATTCGGTACTCTCTGGTTCACTGTTAATATGGATGGTTTTAGTGCCCCTTTCTTATAGAGGGTCCAACAATACCAAAACTAGGAAAGGGTGAAGTAAGAATGCCTGAAAGGGCAAAACATACAAAAAACTCTTGAATAGCAGGATCGGTAATCCCAATGGTCAGCGTAGCAAGTAATCAAATTACGTGTTATCCTGTCAGTCTAAGCTCTAAACTACACTTGCAATCTTTGTTATTTACATTTAAATTCCAAGTGATATGAGTTCTTGGTGGGAGAGCAACTGCTCGAACTTCATTCACTAAAAGAAAAAAAGTGTATGTACCAAAATAAAGTGATGGTATAAAGTATCATAGACATTCAGAGGGAATATCTAATTGAAAGCATGCATATCAAGAATTGGAAGAATGTAGAATTAGACTCCTTGTTTAAGTAAACTACATTTTTCCCCATACAATGCATGGGATAGATAATAATCTAAAAGTTTTTGGACGATCACACTTTTTTTTTTAGATTTTTTAGCCACGTTTTAGGATTTAAAATCTACTAAAATGCACAGAAAAATTGAAAGAATTAATGTAAGCACAAAACCCAATAAAATGTGTGGATAAAGACTGATAGAATTAAAAAGAATTGTGTGAAACCGGAGAGGAGAGGAGTCATATTGTTCACAACTGATAAAATAATGTGGCTCCATATAAATGTTATATTTTATATTGATACTAGACAGCATGAAATCTTTGAATTTGATCTTATATATAATTTTGTTTGCTGTATAAGTTCTTGTTTTAAGCTGAGCCTTGCATTCCATGCACTGCTTGATTTCAGGGGTTGCTTGTTTATGGTAGACAGGGTCGTGAAATTTTTAGAAGCAACTTAGACCCGAATGTCTGTAGAGAGGTAATTTATATGAATTTTGGTCTTAATGCATGTGAGATTTTTCCATTTTCTGTAAATTAATTCATCTTAGAAAGTAAAAAAACTAGTATTTTATTTTCACCCAAAAGAAAAAAAAAAATAAAAAGTATTTTTTTTTCATCAATCATACTAACCTCTGTCCTCTTGGATTTTGTTGTAATTGTGAGCTACTCGCTGGTTAACTCCGTATCCCGCAGTTGTGTGGTCTTGGGCCCCGAATCTATTTCTGACTTTCTTGAACAACACTTGTGGAACCAGCCTATATTTTCTCTACCACAAGGATTTCAGTGTATATGGTCTGAGTTTTTTCTTCCCCATCTAAAGGGGAAAGAAGAATGGATATATTCGTGTATCCATGGAAACTTGGAAACTGATTTCATATCTCGGTCATAAATAAAAAGGCTGTAATTTATAACCGACAAATTTAAAATATCTAATTATTTATTATTAGTTTTATTGCTCCGTGGAAAATTCGTTGTCATTAAGAGAAAAAGTATGCTTTTTTAATTGCAGGCATGCATTTACTCTCTGGAAAATAAGGTTCCACTTATTGCATTCTGTGAGGGTCGCTGCTTAACCCTTTTTGATCACCCACTGGTTGATTCTCTGCATACAGTATATCATGAACCCAAGGTAATGCAACATTCTATATTATTTCTTGCATTCTGTTGTGTCATTTCCTTCTATTTATGTAAAAAATCTTTGCAGGCAGAGATCATGCCTTCTACTGAACATGTCTTGGCTGCCGCCGACATACAGGTATACACTGCCAAAATTTTGTTTCTGGTTTGAGTTTTTGATTAGGGTTCCTATGGATGCTTGATGATATTCAAGATTAATTACCTACATCATTACTGAAAATCCAGAAAGGTGAAATAAAAATTCCGAAATTTCTTCAGTTTCTTTAAGGAACGGTGGAAAAGGTACTACAAGGAACTCAAACAGAACCCTTAGCAAAAATTATGTGGAAAGGGTGGGTATGCCAGTGGCTAGGGAAAAAGAGAAAATGCGATAAAAAAAGGTTGCTAGACGTCTCCCCAAAGCCTTCTCCAGAATTTCCCTCCCTTGTTAATCTCACAATCGCCACTTTTTATTGATCTTCTCCAACTAGCTTCCTCTAGAAACTCACTAAAAGCAAACATGTGCCTCCCTACCCCCTAGACTCTTCTCCGAACTGTTTCTAGTCATTTCCTAAATAACATATACAGGGTGTTATGTTCGTCTGTTGTCTATCTGTTTGGCTTTGAATTTCACTGTTATCATTTTCCCAGAAAGCCCATTAAAGGTCTAGAACTGTTACAACTGTAGTGAAGAACCTAATTTATTATTATCCTTGCCACTTTGGGTTCTCGCTAACACTAGTCTCTTGGTTGTGCAGAAAATGATTTTCCTTGACACTGCTCAGAGAGTGGCTAGCACATTGCGGCCATACTGGTCAGAGGCAACAACCGATCGCGCCAGAGTTATTCAAGCTGTGCCAGACATGCTTGAAATTGTACCCTTGGGAACTTCAAAGGGGAACGGAGTACAAATGCTTTTAGATCATTTGGGGGTTACTGCTAAGGAGGTAGCACACAGATTTGTTTCCCCCTGATAGTTTTTGCATTCTCACTTGATATATTTGCATTTTTGTTTATTTTCTGGGGACTTTCATGGGAACTCTAACAATAACACTTGCGGCCATACTCTAACAATAGTTTTTGCATTCTCACTTGATTTATTTTCTGTACAAATCCTGGGAACTCTAACAATAACACTTCATGTATCTGATAGCATCTGTGCTTTAATATTTCATACAAGAAAAATCTTGTGGCAAATGCAAACATTTTAGTTGATTCACTGTTTAAAAAAGTACACAACTATATTCTAGCTTAGTGTTCAATGACTCGGTAGCATATCACTTGGTCTGGCATACATCTTTTGAAGTTTTTCAAGCATACATTGAGAGGACAAATATTAGTTCCAGAATTGTTGAACTGTGACGTAGATCAGATTTGAGGTGTTGTTTCAATAATTCTCTCATACAAGAATGCAGTTATATTGATTTCCACCATTGCATTTCCTCACCTCTAATTACTTATTTGCAGATAATGGCTATTGGTGATGGAGAAAATGATATAGAGATGCTTGAGCTGGCTTCTCTTGGCATTGCTCTAAGTAATGGAGCAGAAAAGACAAAAGCAGTGGCCAATGTAATAGGTATGAGTAATGACGAAGATGGTGTTGCTGATGCCATTTACCGATATGCCTTCTGAGCTGCAGAGAAACGAGAATGATGAAGTTTGCAGAATAATTGTTGAGGGGTTAAAGCCGTTGCCCCTAATCATTTTTTCCTTTATATTTTTTCCTTCTTCCTAGAATTAAAGCTGAAGTAAGTGTTGTGTCATATATGTCATTGACAAGCATAATCTGTAACTTATGGCTGACGCATAAAGGCCTATTAGCCTTCCTTCCTTTTTACTCTCTAGAATTCATTAAATTTAGGAAACATAAAGAACGGGGAATCCATGAATCCCCAAGAACAACTCCATTGCTTAAGTTAGGGTTTGTATTCATTTTTGACTCCTTAGACATTTCACATTATGGATTCAATGCAAAGGTAATTATGTGAGGACCTTGTATTGATTTACTCGGAGCCAGCTAATCTATCTTTGATCCATAGAAGTAAATTTCTTTACGTTCGTTTAAGAGATTAAAAATTAAAAATTGTATCTAGAAGACCCAAATTTTTTCATGTTTAGAATAAGTTTTCAGATGAGCTTTTTGGAAATTTAGTATATTAAGTTATCCACAAAATGTAATCAATTTTCAAATGCTACTGGGATTTTACAATTTTCCTCCAAATAAACTTGTTCGTTCCAGAAATAACCGTAAACATGGTTTACACATTTTTGTAGATTTTGCGCAAAGGAAAGATAAACAGACCGCCGAAAAGCAAAGCAGCTTAACATTGCCATTCCCTGATCACTGTCCATCCTTCCACTTGAATTTCAAAATTTCAATAACATATAAACTCATTTTAGAATAAAAATATATCCAGTATCTTAAATTAATTTTAAAAGAGTAATTAACATCTTAAAGTATTTAAAGATATAATTAGTACTCTGAACTAATTTTAAAAGTACGACTAGCACCCTAAAGTATTTAAATTTATACAATTTTATTTTTTTACTGACAAAAACACAAATTTTTGTCCGATCCATGTCACATGAACTTTTTATTTTGACACATTATTATTATTTAAAAAGTCACATGTATTATATTATTTAAATAAGAATACTAAATAAATTTTAAAATTAACATTATATATAATTCATATGTAAATATTAAAAAAATTTATATTTTATTTAGTATAATTTATTAAAATAATATTACACTATGACATTTTAAATAATAATATGTCAAAATAAAAAGTTTATGTGAAATGTATCAAACAAAAATTAATATTTTTGTTAGTGAATAGGTAAACTTGTACCAATTTAAATATTTTAGAGTGTTAAGTCGTATCTCCAAAATTAATTCAGGGTACTAATTATACTCTTAAATATTTTATGGTGCTGATCGCACCTTCAAAATTAATTCAGGGTATTAATTATATTTTTAAATATTTTAAAATACTAATTACTCCTCTAAAATTATTTTTAAATTTTTAAGTGTTGATGCACCTTCACCGTTTTATAACCCGCAGAGAGTGACAAAATCATGGAAGAGGATTTACGGCGAGATCATGCTATTTTCTTTCTTCCATACAAGTGACCTGAACCAGAAGTTGAAGCAATTTGATACTATGTTTTGCTGCCTTAAGCTGTGATTACTACTAAGATCAGTTTTAATAAAGGCTGCTTGAAACTAACTCCATTTAGACACTAGAGACGTTACATAGCTCTTCCAAGCCTTCTTTGATATGACTACCTTGGGACTGTGTGGGTTTTGAGTTCTCTTCCTTTGAGGAATCTGCCTCTTTGCTAAATCTTCTACACACTTCACATCTGAGAGGGATGTGAAGGCTCTGGATTTACCTTTATAGAACTTGGAAAGCCCTCTTCTGCAGATTACACAGAGGGATTCATCTGAGCAAAGGAATGTAAAAAAAAAAAAAAAAAAAATTAAATGATGCAATGCATGATACCCAAAAAGGACTCGAATTTTTCTCAAGGCACTTACTTGATGGGAAGTTGAGCCAACATCTCTGAAAAATCATTCAGAGGCTCATCTGAAAATGATGACAACGATGAGAAAGACAATGAGGATACATCTGATGAATCTGATGACGACGCTGATTCCAGAAACCGGTTTGAGTCTTTAGAACAGGATACGAAAAATTCAGGTTGAGGGATTTCTTCTGCATTAGCAACAATATGGCTGGTAGCTTTGCTTCTCTTCTGTGTAACTGTAACTTTATCCATCGAAACTCTCAGAGTATCAAGGAAGAAGCGAGGTGGCTAAGGGCTGTTCCCCAATATTTTGGACCCTAAACAGAAGAGTGAAGCGGGATGTAATATATACATGTCAGAGAAGGTTATACAATGTTTTTGAACAAAGAAATTTAAGAGCACTTCATATTATATTGTTCTTAGTTACCTTTTCGTTGCTCCTTAAGATCAATATTTTATAGTATATTCTGTTGAATCAAGTGTGGTTTCCTTAGGTTATGCCAGGCACTATCTGTGTTTCCAAATTCTAAGTTTTGTCTCCTTATGGGGGTATCAAATAACAACAAAAACTTATCAGAATGGTATCTTGGAATTTCATCCGTATCTCGAGCCTAGTCCGTTGGCATGTTGGGTGTTGCCAAATAAGTTTTGAAGCTAAGCTTACCATTGGACAACTAAAATCCAAAGACATCTTGAAACGAACTGTCTTGTTCTGCCTTCGCCCGAAGCATCTTGAATTATGTCCCATAACGAGATTCCTTTGGGACAAACCTGAAAACTTAGTTGACACTGTTATTTAGGATGGTGTTTTAAGGCTATTTTGGCGGGCTTGGGTAACAATACTGACCAAAGGCATCTTAGTTTCAATCATGCTTTTTTCATCAATGAAGACAGGTATTTCTTTCTTTCTTCATCTCTTGCTGCACATATTTTGACCATTCAGTCCATTTCATCGGACATTAATAACGAGAGATCAAGCTGATGACATGGAATATAAAGCTCCCCTTTCAATCGAATAAATTTTTAGTTAAATAACGAGGGCACGGAATTTGTCCGGTTACAATTCGATCTGGTTAATAGTCATTCATTTCAAAAATAAACCAGAAGAGGCACCAGGTGAAGTGCTCAGCCAAGGTAGCGAACACAGAAAACAAAGCAATGCGAAAAATGGGCAGCTTAAATTACAATTCATGTAGCCACAGCCACAGCAAATGGAGATTCCATGATAAACATTTCTTATTTTAAAAAAATATCTATAAGCAATGCGAACTGTCATGGACTGCAACCGTCCAAGTTGTGGTTTTGAAGTTAGACCTGTTGATTATCTTTGGCGTCTCAAAGAATCCTCAAGCTGGGAATTTTTTCTCGCACATTCCAAGATAGTCTTATCAGCAGTGATGAAGTACGCGGCAACTGATGCTGTTCATGAAACAAGAGTCTAACGTTAATTAAGTGAATGAATTCAAACCTCAGATGATGGGAGAGGTAACAAGTACACACATTTTATACCAAATAGATCAACAGCACAAAATGAACCCTAGTCCTTCATCATTGAATTTCAGGATTAAGTTAAACCTTTTCAAGAAGTATATAAATATTTTCATTATCGATTAAGCTATTTTCAAGGTTGCTTGGTTCATGCTTTGAATCTAACAACACAACGCCGAGAAGATCTTAATGGAAGAAAGCATTAGTACTCTGATATGAAGATCACACAAGTCCCCTTTTAACACAAATTCCATATCATACCGGCAGAAATAAAAAGTGCCTGAGCAGTGTAATTGAGGTTTGCTTTAGCCCAGGGAACTTTACGAACTGCAACCAACTGAAAATAGGGAAAAAAATCAACTAAACTTCAATAGGACAATATATAACATTCATGCATGGAGCATTGGCAAAGCAACCGCAAAGATTCATATAATAGTATAATATTAGGATCAAACAAAATTGTGTGCTATGTTCACACGTGATCTATCATTATCAGTGGGTAGCCAAACGTATGCATTAGTAATCACTAGATTTCCATATCACACTTTTGATTAAGTGTCAAAAGTCTGTAGCCCAAAAGATTAGTTCCAAAATTTCAATCTTTAATTCAAACCTGTCGTGTGTAAGTTCAATTTAACAATGTTTTTTCCTACAGGCAACTGACATCCGTCGTGTATTGGCATTAAGATGCTCAATAATTTCACTATATCGGTATATGACTGTGAACCAACAGTATAAAAGCAATTTCAGGCAGTCAAATATGGCCAGAAAAGAATTGGTGCACAAAAACGGAGCAATACCAACCTGTTCCCACTTCACCACCTGGCCTAAGGAACAAAGAATTTAGACAGGGAATATAAAATTGCTGATATCATAATTTTGATCGCTCAAAGGAAAGGATCAGAACAAGAAGAAAAATTTCAACTTTTAACTAGTGATTACTAATTAATGAATGACATTGAGGGTTAAGTTACTTCCCCCCGGGGAGAACTACATAGACTTATCAAAAATATGACCAATTATTTATTAGTATGATTTATCTCAGCAAGATGACCAAAATATAGGATCTCATCACAAAAAGAAAACGGTACACCTAGAAAACAAACAGATATATTTAAACAAAAACTTATTTCTAACCATAAAGAGGACCAGCACACCAACATTAGCAGAAAAAGCCAGAAATCTAAAAAATATACCGTTGGAACAGCACTGGCAATGCAAGCAATGGAGGCTGCCTTAAATCCAGCACGAACTCCATCTGAAATTGATGCAAAGGTAAACATGAATGATGATGTCCAGATTCGGGCGTCATTTGACAAGATGTTATAATAATATAGCAGGATGTCCATATTTAATAGTTTCCCTATTTTCTTGGTTATTATAAAGTATAAAGAGATACCTCAACAATCAAAGCAGTTGTTATTTATCTTTCTAAATCAACTAGAGAGATGCACTTCCATGAAAACTTAATGAGAGCAAAGTGTTATTTAAACGTATTTGAGAGATGATAATCAAATTTAATAAACACATTTTAAGAAATGTGCCTACTTTCGTCGAGCAAATCAGAGAACAAACAATTCGTATAACGCCATTAATCATGCAGTTCCCATTCAAACCAATCATGCAGACCGAGATCTTGTTTAAAACAAACAATTAAACTTGGAAAAAAGATAAACCGCAAAAGACAAATTGAAAGTAAATCGTCCAACTTCAATTCCTACCATTTCCCAAGATTTCTCAGAAAACAAAGGGAGCACGCTCCGTGTAAATGATCTACAATATAAACAAGTTTCAAATCAGATTAAAAAAAAAAATTGATACCTTCAGTGCACAGCTTAGTCCTTGACATCTTTTGCTCTTCAGCTGGAGAAGCAATTAAGAATCCTTTTGTCTTCTGAGAGAGCATGTCCCTCAGCTCGGACGGAACACCCATTCTACTCCCTTGATACGATTCATTTCAAGACAATCTCTGTGTTTCTTATAAAGTGCCCCAAGCGGAGACGTGGTAGGATTTTTCTTTGACCTATTCTGCGGGCAGGTTCCTTGAACCGAGGTTCGTCTGAAGCGAAGAGTGGTTTTGCTCGTGGCTGCCTACATACTAACCAGGGGGCGAGAAAATTTGACTTAATAAATAAATAACTTGAAAAGGGCACGTGATTGCACATGTGCTACTACGTGTCTTTGGCAACTGGCAAGTTTGGACGTTCCCCTCTTCTTTCTCATCATACCAACTGACTTGCTGGATCGACCCATCAAATATCCTCTGGTTTTCCGTTTATAAAGTTCCCCCCAAGCCTTCAGATGATTGGAACTATTGGCGGAGTTTATCTCGGTGATCGAAATCTGTTGCAATTTATGGAAAACTAGCTATAACATCATAATCACACTGGCTTTAATACACCCCTGCAACTATTCCAAATGCATTCACTTGGTGCTAAAATGCGACGTACAGCTAACCATGCGTCACCTGTATCAAATTCAGGCCCAACTTGTTGCCTTCCCCGTATTTCCCGATTCAAAATCTATTGACCCTAACACTATCGCCGTTAAGCTCATCGGGGTATGCGGCGCCCGCGCTAATGCTCATCACGGTCCTTTAATCGTCATGCACTACCTTGCAAACCCAAATATCTTCGCCCTT
This sequence comes from Leucaena leucocephala, assembly GCA_037074615.1. Lineage (NCBI taxonomy): Eukaryota > Viridiplantae > Streptophyta > Magnoliopsida > Fabales > Fabaceae > Leucaena > Leucaena leucocephala. The sequence continues at coordinate 21,779,818 of CM073541.1, forward strand.
CTCAAAGCATCTGCTCAGAACAATCTCTGGCAAGGTACTATATATCACTTCAACAAGCAATTGTTAACGCCTGATGCTCCAACCCCAGACGAGTACACGTTCACTTCCGTTCTCAAGGCTTCCGCTGGACTTGCCTGGGTGGTAGGAGGTGAAAAGTTCATTGCATTGTTACTAAATATAGGTGCGAATCAAACCTTTTTGTCTGTAACTCGCTTGTGGATTTGTATTTTAAAGTGGGTCGGCCTGGGATTTCTCAGAAGCTGTTTGATCAGATGATTTTTAAAGATATTGTATCTTGGAACACTTTACTTTCTGGTCATTGTTTAAGTGGAAACATCAATCAGGCAAGGTGGATTTTCGATGGGATGGGTGAGAAAAACATGGTTTCTTGGTCAACGAGGATTAGCGGCTATGCAAAGATGGGCAAGTTGTATGAAGCATGACAGCTTTTTGATAAAATGCCAGAGAGAAATGTAGTTTCATGGAACGCAATGATTTCTGTTTATGCCCAAAACGAGAAGTATTCTGATGCTATAGAGCTATTTCACCAAATGCAACAGCAGAGGAATCTGGTGCCCAATGATGTTACACTCGTTAGTGTATTGTCCGCTTGTGCACAGCTTGGAGCACTTGATTTAGGGAAGTGGATTGATAGATTTATAAAACGAAATAAAATAAAGCTGAGTCTGTTTTTAGGGAACTCATTGATTTAGAAAAAACGTATGATCGAGTGCCAAGGGAGGTGCTTTGGAAAGCTTTAGAAAAGAAAGGTGTACGGATAGTATATATCAAAGCAATAAAAGATATGTATGAAGGGGTAACTACTACTGTAAGAACGTCTGGGGGAGAAACAAAGGATTTTCCCATAAAGATTGGTCTACATCAGGGATCATCTTTGAGTCCTTATTTATTTAATCTGGTAGTGGATGTTCTAACTAAGCCTATTCAAGACGAAATCCCTAAGTGCATGCTTTTTGCAGACGATATAGTTCTTATGGCGGAGTCAAGAGAAGAGATCAATTTTAAACTTGAGTTATGGAGAAGTACTTTAGAGTCGAAGGGTTTTCGTCTGAGTAGAAGTAAGACTGAATACATGCATTGTAATTTTTCTAAGAGGCAAGTTAGAAGTAATTTGGAGGTCAGATTAGGAGATCAAGTTATTCCACAAATAGATAAGTTCAAATATTTGGGATCAATTATACAGAAAGATGGTGAAATTTTGGAGGATGTTAATCATAAAATCCAGGCTGGGTGGTTTAAATGGAGAAAGGCTACTGGGGTTATATATGATCGGAAAGTACCAGATAAATTAAAAGGAAATTTTTATCGTACTGCTATAAGACCAGCAATGCTTTATGGAAGTGAATGTTGGGCTTTAAAAGGACAACAAGAGCATAAAGTTGGGGTAGCCGAAATGAGGATGTTGAGATGGATGTGTGGGCATACAAGAAAAGATAAGATTCGTAATGAACAAATACGGGGAAGAGTTGGAGTGACACCTATTGAGGAGAAAATAGTGGAGAACCGTCTTAGGTGGTTTGGACACGTACAAAGAAGGTCAAGGGATGCGCCGGTGAGGAGGGTGGATCAAATAGTATGGAGTCCGGTTAAAAGGAGTAGAGGAAGGCCAAAGAGAACGCTCAACGAGGTCATTGAGCGGGATCTCCTGGTCAATAACCTATCCAAGGATTTAGTTTTTGACAGAGCACAATGGCGTCGTATGATCCATGTAGCCGACCCCATTTAATGGGAAAAGGCTTTGTTGTTGTTGTTGGTGTTGTTTTTAGGGAACTCACTGGCTGATATGTATGCAAAGTGTGGGTACCTAGTGGATGCTAGGCATGTTTTTGATTCAATGTAGGAAAAAGACGTCACCTCTTGGAGTATTATAATCACTGGCTTGGCAATGAATGGGCATGCAAATGAAGCGTTCATCTGCTTTAGATAAATGATCAAACATGGAATGAGTCCAAGCGATATAACTTTCATGGGGCTACTAACAGCATGTACTCATGCTGGCCTGGTTGATGAGGGGCTGGACTACTTTCATATGATGGACAAAGTGTATGGAATTTCTCCCAAGATTGAACACTACGGGTGTGTGGTTGATCTTCTTAGCCGCACTGGTCATCTGGAGAAAGCTGAGAATTTGATTATCTCAATGCCTGTAGAGCCTAATGTCGTAGTGTGGGGAGCACTGCTTGGTGGGTGTAGGATATATAAAGATGCAGAGAGAAGTGTACGCGTAGCTCAACGCATTCTTGAATTGGATCCTGATCACTCTGGAAGCCATGTCTATCTTGCTAATATATATGCTTCAAAGGGAAGGCTAGATGATGCAGCTAAGTGTAGCTTGAGAATGTTGGGCGTAGTTGGATAGAGGTGGATAATACTGTTCATGAGTTCTTCATGGGAGACTTGATCTCACATCCTCAGTCAGAGAAGATTAATTTAATGGTTAGAAAACTAAGATGGAAATTGAAGCTAGATGGATACAAACCTAAGACAGATCTTGTGGTGGATAATGTGGATGAAGAAGAAAAGGAGGATGCTTTATCCATTCACAGTGAGAGGTTGGCAATAGCATTTGGGCTGATTAGTAATAGACAAGGAACGACAATTAGAATAGTAAAAACCTGCGAGTTTGCGACGACTGCCATGATGCTATAAAGATGATTTCTCAACTTGTTCAAAGAGAAATTATTGTGCGTTACCGTAGTCGGTCCCATCATTTCAGAAATGGCACATGCTCTTGTAATGATTTTTGGTAGTGAAATAGAAAAAGAGAAAAGATCTCGTTCATTTGCATGAGTACATAATCAAATGAATCAAATGACAAGAGTTTGAAGTTGAAGTTAAAACCATGAATCGGTGACCCATGTTGGTTACTTGTTCGATGTGTGCACCCGGTGATGATCTCAATTCAAACGGGAAATGTGTTTTGAGAGCTAAAGATCTCAGGAAATGTGTTTTCCGGATGTGGCATCGCATCTTTTATTTATTTATTTTCTTTGGCCAAACATCGCATCTTTTATTTCGTTCTCATCGTATTGTATGTTATATTTCCTTATCTTGTAGATCAAATAGATGGCGAACTTGGCTGTGCATTTCTTGACTCGTTTAAAGCAGTCCGGCATGGCTCAACTTACTGATCAAATAATATCTTTTTATTCCTCTAGGAATCCTCCATATCTAGGCCAAATATTTTAAATGGTCACTTTAATATCATAATTTTTATATGATTATTAGCCCAAAAATTAATACGCAATGAAGGGGAGCTAGAAGATAATATAAAAGACTAGATATTTGTTTGAGGCGAAAACAGAGAAAGAAGACCAAAACAAAATTGTTCATGATCAAACCAGGCGGAGATTTGAAAAGAAGCAGAAAAAGAGGGAAAGAAGAGATGTGAGCTCAAATGGCCGTACGTAGTAGTACAGGATGGGTGCCTCGAATTTTTTGACGGAAAAAGAAAAGAGAAATTGAGAACGTGAGTGAAGTAAGGATAGCTAAATCTAGCAAAAAGAAAAAAAAGGAAGAAAAGGTAGCAGGATTACTTTAGACTCGTGATAACGGATAACTTGTGGTGGGCGGTCTAAAACGGGCTGAGGGTGTGTTTGGATTAGTTTTTGGAGAATAGATTTTGGGAAAAATAAATTTTGGAGAATAGATTTTAGAAAAAATAGATTTTAGGAAGAATAGATTTTGGGAATAGAGATGTTTGGATGATTTTAGTAGTAGAATCACTTTTTATGTTAAAAAGAGGAGAGAGGAGAGAGTGTAGAGAAGAGAGAGAAGAGAAAAAAATAATACATATATATGTGTTTGAGGAAGATAAAAATTTATAATATTTACCTTAATTTTAATTTTTTCTCACTTAAATAATATTTTTTAATGTAAAATTTTTGTAGATAATTTAAAATTTTATATAATAAATTAATATATTATAAATATATATGCAAACTTTTTCCATGGGACCAGCGTCAGGAGCCAAAATCATGATTCATCCTCGTTGTTTCAAAACCATGGTTTTACAAGTTAAAATCATGGTTTTAAAAAAAAATTGATTTTTGAAGTAAAATTGGTGATTGGGTGAAATTTGTCAAAACTTAGGTTTAAGTTGAAAATTGATTTTAAAACTGAGATACCAAACACACACTGATATTTTTATTAGCTTGAACTGGCTCATTATTTTTTTATTTTTTTAATATTTTTAAAAAATTATTTTTAAATTTTTAAAATAATAATATTTTTTTAATATATATTAGTATAATAAAAAAGTTATTAATATTATATTATTAAAAAAATTTATTTTTTATAAAAAAATCTTAAATTTTATAACTATAAATCTAAATAAATATTAATATAATATTAATCAATTATAATATATCAACATATATTAATAAATAAATAATTATTTTTATTAGTATTTGATGATAAAAATATTTAAAATAATATTTAAGTAAAATAAATAATAATATTAATAATTAAAAAAATAAAATTGACTAGGCAGCTCACCTGAAAATTAGCAGCATGAGCTCACCCGTACCCTTTTTTTTTATAAAATAGATTGAACCCATTTTACTAATTCTAGATTATTTTTTTGGTTATAATTTTTTTAAAAAAAAATTGAGTTTATTCACAAGATAAAATATTTTTTTTAATAATATTAATATTAAATAAAATGAATTATTAATTATTTTTTATGTCTAAAATTATTCACCAAAAATTAGAAAGCCTCGGGTCCCCAAGCCGTCAATCTGACAAAAATATGGGAGACTTTTTTTCACACAAAATCCCTCCACGTGACACTTTTGAAGGAGCAGGGCCGTTAAATTCCGCCACCTGTTTTCACCGCCCACCGGCTAGGCCCAATGGTGAATACATAAACATCGGATTCTTGAACCATTCCGCGACCAACTCTCAATCCTACTGTCAATATCACTTTGCAACGAACGGCGCATTTTACGAGAGATCCAAACATATATTCTAAATATTCAGTTCTTCAATTCAACTACTGTTTCCGAAGGGAAAATTATCATATTTTAATTAAAATATACATATATTTATTCATTTTTCTTGGAATAAGGAGCCATCTAATAACTGTCAAGTCTGAAGCATCTCGCTCATTCCTCTTTCGTCGCTCCAAATACGGCATTGTATCAATTCGAGATCGAGCCAGAAGAAAACACCCTGGAATAATTTGGAAAGGAGTCATCGTACCCTGGTTGGTTTCTATCTTCTCAAGTTAGAATAATGGGATCAAATGATTCGGGGATGAAGATTGTCCATGGCGAGGCTGGTTTTATACTCGAAGACGTTCCGCATTTCTCCGACTATATTCCTAATCTTCCTGTATCTCTTCTTATTAGGTCCCATCTTTACTCTTTGTTTAGAGATATCAAATCAATGCTGCTCTAAATATAGTGGTGCTTGTTTGTATTTGCAGACATACCCGAATCCGCTACGATCTAATCCAGCTTACTCTGTCGTTAAGTAAGTGCGGTGTTTCACTGTTTTTATTTTCGGATGTGATATTCTAACTACTTGCTGGTTCTATTCAACATAGATTGGCTCTGTTAGTCAAAATATGTATGTATGTATGTACGTACGTACGTATGTATGTATTGGTTCATGATGAGGCTTCTTTTGTGTTATCAGGCAATATTTTGTTCACGTCGATGACACGGTTCCTCATAAGGTTCACTTTTGCATCTTACTTCGTTCATTTTCTTTATTTGTATCATACTCCATTAATTATGCAATCATGCTTATGCAGCTCAGTTTTCCTTCACCTGATCTGTCAGCTTATGATGCTAATGAATGCCTCTTTTGTTGACGATCTCCAATAGGTTGTTGTTCACAAGAATAGTCCAAGAGGAGTACATTTCCGACGTGCCGGGGCCCGCCAAAAGGTAATTTGTCTTTCTGTATTTAGTTATCATTAATTATTGTTGAGATTTAAATCAATGAATACGCTGCTGTTACTTCAGGTGTATTTTAACTCGGAAGACGTGAATGCATGTATTGTTACATGCGGTGGTCTCTGCCCTGGGCTCAATACGGTCATAAGGGAAATTGTGTGCGGTCTTTCTTACATGTACGGTGTCCACAAAGTCATTGGTATAGATGTGAGTTCTAAACTCTTTTACTTTACATTGAATTCATTATCTTTTCCTTTCAAGTACGTTAGCAGCACTTTTCCTTGATTGATTCTTTGTATAATATGTGCATGAACAAAAATGACACTATTATAAGGTTATATCAACTGATTGATATAACATAATAATCAAACATAATTGAGAAAATAGATAAATCCAACATCTAGATTTTCACCTGGGATTGGGCGGTTTGCTGTTGTTTTTTCCAGGGTAGAATGGCTTGCTGTTATTTTCATAAGATTTCAGTGACTCAGTCTCACCGCCAAATTAAATCTGGCTATATATGTACAGGGAGGTTATAAAGGTTTCTATTCCAAGAATACTGTTACTCTAACACCCAAGGTGGTCAATGATATCCATAAACGTGGAGGTACAATTCTTGGAACATCAAGAGGAGGCCATGATAAGACAAAGATAGTTGACAGCATCCAGGATCGTGGAATTAACCAGGTTTGCTATGTGCTTAATACATTCAGAAAAAAGATTTCTGAGCAGGTTATATTGTTATGGCATGAGTGTTTACTGTTTTTGGTTATGGTTAAAGGTTTACATTATTGGAGGAGATGGAACTCAGAAAGGAGCAGCTGTGATTTATGAGGTACACTGAATCAAAGGATATCATGTTAAAATGCCCCCTGGGTGGATATGAACCTAAAAACAGTGGAATTTTCTTAAGTACAATAACCTGATTGTCCCAATATTATTCCTATACCATCTTCAATTTCGTCATATTAGGTAAGCATTCTGAACAGACATTGGCTATTATACAGGAAGTTAGACGGCGAGGTCTCAAAGTAGTGATTGCTGGGATTCCTAAAACCATAGATAACGACATCCCGGTATGCTTAATTACATGGTTTTAATTTTTTTTTATACTGAAATCTTTTATCATTTCTACTTTTGTTGGAGGAGTTTATTACTAATAAAATAAACTTCAATTTCCTTTATTTGCTTTAGGTTATCGACAAGTCCTTTGGTTTTGATACTGCTGTGGAGGAGGCTCAACGTGCTATCAATGCAGCACATGTTGAAGCTAGCAGTACTGAGAATGGAATTGGAGTTGTAAAGCTAATGGGACGCTACAGCGGTACACTTCACATTTGTGTTTGATTTAGTGATATCTCATATGCTTCTAATTTAGATTTTACAGACCCTAAGAAGTAAGTCGCCTAATCCAAATATAAATGAATCATTGTTTATTGTTTACTCTCTTTGAATCCTTTTTGTTCATTGTTTTCTATGTTATAATAAATGTGTACTACTTATGCCGTCAGGTTTCATTGCAATGTATGCCACTCTTGCTAGTAGAGATGTGGACTGTTGCTTGATTCCAGAGTCACCATTCTACCTTGAAGGAAAGGGTGGACTTTTTGAATTTATTGAAAGGAGACTAAAAGAAAATGGACATATGGTTATAGTCATAGCTGAGGGAGCAGGGCAAGATCTTCTTGACGCCATGGATGAGAAAGATGCCTCGGGAAACAAGTTACTTAAAGACGTTGGCCTCTGGATATCTCAGAAGATTAAGGTACTTCATATGATCAAGAATATTCTTAATATATGATTATTTTACTAAAATTCATGTATTAGAAACACTGCATAATGCGAACACGGTCAATTATTCTTGAACGTTGTTTCTGTGTCTCTCTGCTAGTTTTTGTTTTTGGGATTTTCAACTGAACATTTAATCTTCTACAATAGGACCACTTTGCAAGGCAAAATAAGATGCCCATCACTCTTAAATATATAGGTCAGTTTCTCTAATTTCGTCCTCTTCCCTTTTGTCCCCCTTTAATTGACGTCTTTGTTTAGTTACCCAAATCTACAAAAGAAGTTTCCTTTTGTATAACCAAGGCAAACATATGAGGAGTACTTAACTGAGTTATCTGGCAGATCCTACTTACATGATCCGGGCAATTCCAAGCAATGCATCAGACAATGTCTATTGTACACTTCTTGCTCAGAGTGCAGTTCATGGGGCAATGGCAGGGTATACCGGCTTCACAACCGGCCTCGTCAATGGCAGACATACATATATTCCTTTTAATGTGAGTTACATCTTATGCTATTCTAACAATCTATGATTTTTCCACTGCTTGTGTCTGAGTGAAGCAATGGTTCTGCATTTTCCATCCAAGTTTATGTTTTCATCACTAATGCAGAAGGATGAAAAGCAGCCAATAGAGCATAATGCTTGCTTGATTTCTTTTTTACTTTCCCTAAGTTTCTAGAGAGAGTTGAGTTGGTATTTGAACAAGATTAGAATCGTTTCTGACAAAAATATATCATATCCAAAACTTGGTACCCAGAGAATCATTGAGAGGCAGAACAAGGTTGTAATTACTGATAGGATGTGGGCAAGACTCCTTTCTTCGACCAACCAGCCAAGCTTTATGAATCCAAAAGATGTTAATGAAGCTAAGGAGGAAGAAGAATCTATCACTCTGTCGTTGGATGGGGACGAATGTGAGGATAAACAACCATCAGAAAATAATGCCCAAAACCATATCCCGACGGAAAAGGCAGGAAATAAGTAGGCGGCAGCTTCTGCATATGCTGTCATATGCGGCGGAATATAGCTTGGAGAGTAAGCGATTTAGTTCCTTTCTTACATTGGCAATTGGTACGTTCTTTTTTATTTTTTAAATTAAGGCCATGCTCTAGCTTAGTCGTATCATCTATATTTTTTATCAAGTGGACTAATGATGTCTCTTGAAAGTTAAGGAATAACAAAATTAAATAAATTTTTAAGAGATGAAACTAAAAGTTGAAATAAAACACTCTTTCTACTTGTCATTTTTTTTTTCAATTTTAGTAATTTTGAAAGTTAAGAGATGAAAATAAATTTTAGTACTCTTTACCAAAAAAATAATAAATTTTAGTACTAAAGATGTACACTTTTCTTTCTTTCTTTCTCCTTTAAGGGGGGAGGGAGTTGGTAATTAGTATGCTTGTTTAAAGTTTAAACTTTTAACGCTAACATTTAATAAACTTGTATTATGCTAGTGACTGATTAAGTATTTATTTGGTATATCTCAGCTCGAATAAAATGGTCAATTCTAAGGAAAGCATCGTAAATATTAGGAGCGCCATAAGCATAGCAAGGATATCGTCATGATTGTCACCGAAAAAGAACAAGGAAAAAGATATCGTCATAATATTTGCGTTTATATGCATTCTTGTGAGAAATGGAAAGAAGTTTTGCTTTTTGTCACACATGGAGTTTAACCAGAGAAATTTATGCGTATTCGATTATATTTTTTTTGGACCAGCATATTCGATGCCATTTTGCCTTGCTATTATCGTCCCCTGAATTCATATGTTTGTTCACGTTTCTTTGTTTTTGACAAAAACAAAAAAGAGGTGATATTTCCATGTATTATTTATACAAATTTCAAATATAAAAAGTTTAAAGAGAGATATTAAGAAAAATATTAATATACTACAAAAATCATTATACTATTAAATTAAAATTTTAAAAAATTAATCAGTTAATTCCTAAATTTTAACTTTCAAATTTTAGTCTGATAAATTAGTCCTTACATTTCTTAAAAAAAAAAAAATCTAATCTTGTAGAAACTAAATTGTAATTGAGTCATAAAACAAATTTTAAATGGTTAAACTTTGGGATTGAGCTACACTGGGATTAAACTTGAGATCTTGAATTGTAATCAAGTCAAGACTAAAGAAATAAAATGATTAATTTCTCCTTAAAATTTGTTTGCCAAGACAAAATATACATATTTTGATTTGGAGTTGCTCAATTTCACTTTGGGGACTCATGAATGCTCGAACGTATTTTTACTTTGAACTAGAGATCACAGATCAGCTTCCCATTTTTCCCGTAGGGTTGGGTTTACAACAATCAAATAATAACTAGTAACATGTATCAATGGAGGGCAAAGAATACACGTACATAACACATGCTGGATATCAAAATAGACCCCAATATCTACCGTGCGACTGGTACAGACAGTTTACATCACATACTTTCTGGATCCAGAAAGCTGCCGTCTTGGGAATGAAAAACTAGCACTTGTATACACCAGAGGGCTCTGCGTTCTGAACAATCCAAGGATGTTCCAGAAGCTTGGGTAATGGTAGACGTTGAGAGGAATCCTTCACCAGCATCTGTTGCCAAAAAATAGCAAAGGAAGGAAATGCTCAAGCAAACTGATTGACAAATATCTTTCGAGGGGGAAAAGCATGAGAATATTGCACAAAAAAGGAAACCTGACTGATGAGGTCCTTTGCAGCAGAGGACACAATTGGTTTGGGCGGGAACTTGAGATCCACTTGGATTATTCTGCAACATATGATCAGAATGTCTATATGCTTAACAATGAAAGACGTTATATATAAATTTGATTTCACAGTCATCATGTAAAACAAAAAACACATGAGGATTCATCTAGGTCCCACGGATGATACAAATGTTAGTTTAGATTCTCATGCATACCTTCTGTATGTCTCAGAATGTTCTTTAGCCTCGAAAGGAGGGACTCCATAGAGAAACTCATAACACAGGACACCAAGACTCCATATATCAACGCTTGCATCATGTTCTACGCTCTCCACTGTTGAAGCATCGAAGTAAAGAAATTAGGAGTTACGTCGGAAAAAATGATGCTTATAATGATAAAAATTAATGAAGGATGGAAATCGACAAACGCATTGATACATACCCATCTCAGGAGGAAGATAATCTAGTGTTCCACACATGGTCCACCTGCGGTTAAATGTGTGCACCGACCACCCAAAGTCTGCAATTTTCAGTTCACCCTGACAAATAATATAATCAGGGCAAGATAAACAAAGACCCAAAAGAAAAAACATTAAAGAAACAACGTTCTGGATAAACACACCTGGGCGCCGATAAGAAGGTTCTCAGGTTTGATGTCCCTATGTATTACATGCTTTCCATGGCAATATATGAGGGCTCGGGCCAATGAAGCAACATACTGCCTCAATCACAAGTGAAAACAATAACTAATCAACTTAAAAAAAACAATCAACATAAAAACAGTTAATGATGTTTTCTGACAATAGCGTTCTCCTGAAGTTGGATGAATATTTCCAGTTTTTGTACACGTGATTCAAAATAAGAAAAATAAAGCTTGAGTTAGTACGGCGAGACCACATAAATTAACAAAAAAGAAAAAACTTCACAGGGGAGGAAAGATATAGAAAGGATGAGCGCAGTTGCAAGATAAGTATATGTACTTACGGTAGCTGCACGTCTTTCACTGAAATATTTGCATTTCTGTAATTCCTTGTAAAGTTCACCTTTGGGTGCATACTCTAAAATCAAATAAACTCGTTTCTGCAGTGTAGTAGTTTGATAGACAATAATGTTAATAAGCAGTGTAATCTCCCCTTCTCAGCAATACATAGAGGATCTATCAGATCTCAGAAGAAAGAAGAGGAACCTGATCATAAAAGTATCCATAAAGGCGTAAAATGTTGGGATGTCGCAGATGACTCTGGATTTCAACTTCTCGCCTAAGCTGATGCTCAACTTGGGACTGTTGCAATTGGCTCTTGAAGAGGACTTTCAGAGCAACAATGTGATTACTCTGTTTCCGATATTTCATCAAATTAATTAATTACACAGACAAAATAAAGAAATAGAAAAGATGAACTTTCACAACTATTGTAGCAGAGATCTGGTTTAACCATTGCCCGACCTAATAACCCAAAATTTCTTTTTAAAAAATGGCAACAGTTGGAAATGGCAATTAAAGTAAGAAAGAAACACTTACTCTCTTTTCTCTGGCCAAATAGACATGACCAAATTTTCCCCTTCCAAGAGGCTTTCCAATATCAAAGTCGTTGAGGGTCCACCTTCTGTTCTCCACAGCAGAAGCCTCAGAAGAAGCCTGAAATTGAAGGAAGGAAAAAGAAGCGTTAAGATATCTTCGAACACGCATCACATATGCAAGCGCAAAATCTTGTTGTAAATGGCAACTATACATATTTGGAATTCAGGAGGAGCCCATGGCTGCAATTGGACCACCTAGATTTGAGATTCCTATTCCTAACTAGTTTAAAATTTAAATTCAGGGGAAAGTACAATCTTAAGAAGAACGAAAAAGTTAGAAGAGAAGGGAGACTTGATATCTTCGACAAATATAATTCCACGATTCACGAATTCTTTACTCTCTTTGTTAATAACCGGCGGTTCCAGAATCGCATTGACAATTTCAGATATCTTTGATCTTTCTCTATTTCCATGTCGGACATTATAATCATCGCATTCCATAGAAGAATCAGAAGTAGCTGTAACAATACCTAAGACCTTGAACCGGAAACCCTAGGTTCCGGATTAGGCAATGCAATCGGGAAATCGGTTATGAGAAACGGGAGACAGAGAGAAAAATATCATATCATATTATATCACGGACTACCTTGTCATGAGATGGAGGCTGAGGCTGTGTCTCTGCTGCAATCGCCATGAGTTCGCGACGGACCGAGAATTACGATTCGGAGAAGAGAGATGAAACGAATAGGAGCTTGCAAGGGCAGGCCGGAAAGGGAGAATTATTCGATGAGATTTACAACGGTCGAGTGCTGATTATCCGCCACGTGTCCAATACCGCTCAAAACATTTTTCAAATGTTTTCTCACGTGAAAAAGGGGGAAAAGAAAGAGGAGCGTCCTTCGAGATCTGAGTTTCTAAACTGTGAAGGCAATTAATTAGAAGCGAAGAAGCGAGGAAGCGAGGAAGCGAGGGGTAAGGGTAAGTTTCAAGGATTAACGCTAAAAAAACCAAAGAAAAGCTCCATAATAGTCTCTGGTGAAGGATCCAAATTTCTTTTAACAAACAAAAAATCTAAACTCCTGAAGATAATTTATCAATCAGTCTACCTAACACTTTTACTTAATAATTTGTTACAGCCCTCGAACTCGATCACGCACCCTCTGGCTTTGAGCAAGATTTTGTCCCCTCTGAACAGAAAATTATCGTGCATCTTAATTAATTCATCATCAATTAGACTAAGTTCGTACCAACTTTGATATGAATCACCCTTATGAGGAGCAGGAAAGGAGCACGAGGCAGTTTGTTACTTTGTTCTATTTTAGGCATTCAGCGCCCATCCTCAAATCTCAACGGTCTAAATATTCTCTTTGTTTGGTTATTTTTTGTGTCTAAAAATGGGCCCACGTTTGCTTATCCTGCCCATTCCCTGAAATCGTCTGGCCATCTGCCAGCCCAGCTTTCACGGGTCATGGATCATGCCCACTCGCTTTCCGCCACTTTCTACCATGAGAAAATTACCTGCAAGTCCACGTAAGAAAATTAAATAAATACAAATAGACAATCTGAATTTCATTTGAAATTAACCTGTTCAAAAAGAATTAATATTTACAAAATTAAACTTCCATATTTACAAGTCAAAATTTTCATATTTATACATCAAAGTTACATTATTTACAAATAAATTTCTCAATTTATTAGTATGGAATGAAATTCAGGCGCCTATTTCTGTTCAATTTTCTGATATGAGACCTTGGAGCCATTCTTTTAATTTTTAAAGAGGTTAATTATGCTGGGACAAAAAAACATAGATCAGAGTATATGTGCTGAGTATTTATACCTCTTTGCTGGCACAAAGTGTAGAACCATTACAGAAGGAAGACATATAGAGGTCTTTTTTTAATAAAAAAATAATTAGTACAAAACAAGATGTGTGCAAGTAATCTTGGCATAGATAATTAAACATCCGAAACTAGCTAGCTCTCTTTGCAAGTACTGCTCTTTTTCTTTCAATTCGGTAATTTAGAACAAATTAAATACAAAATATCACTTTTATAATGAAATGGTCTTTTAGAAGAGAAAGTGATAAAAAAAAAAAGAGGAAATGGGTGAAAAAGGGGCATACTTGCAATGAAGGGGGACACTGGTCAGTTAAGGAGACCGGTGTTGGTGAGGTGTGAGATATAATTTCATGCAAAGCCGCCACCATACTCGAAGCATTCTCAACTTGTGCCGCGTAATCTGCCATTCTGCTCCACCTCTTTCCTATATACCACTTCTCTCCCTCTTCACCAAACATTCTTCTCTCTAATAATATCCCACTTCTTCTTCCTCACACCATGTCTGACTATTCAAGACCAGCCTACTACGACGAGATCTCCAACCGGAACCAGCCTCCCGCACGCCAAGCCGTCAAGTTCGTCACGGCTGCCACTATTGGAGTCACACTATTGCTCTTGTCGGCGCTCACCCTCACCGGAACTGTTATCGCCTTGATCGTGGCGACCCCGCTTTTGGTTCTGTTCAGTCCGATCTTGGTCCCTGCAGGGATAGCTGTTCTCTTGGCTGCTTCTGGATTTGTGTTCTCTGGCGGCTGCGGCATCGCGGCCATAGCTGCATTGACGTGGATATATAACTACGTCACCGGCAAGCACCCGGCGGGTTCTGATAGGCTTGATAATGCTGGCGGGTTGATTGGAGATAGAGCCAGAGACGTGAAGGAAATGGCCAAGGACTTTGTGACTTATGCGCCAGGAAGGGCTCAGGATGCCATTATGGGTCATCAAGCTTATGCGTCTGGTTAATTGAAAGCGATCGATTTCATTTAAGTGTGCATGTCGAGTCCTCGTGCGTTGTAGTGTTGTATCTTCTGTTTGTTATTGTCATGTGTTGTTCTGGTTTCTGTCCCCTGTTGGTCTTCGTTGCTAGTTCCCTACCACCATATATTTTTGCAATCTTCTTAATATATCACTTTTCTGGCTAGTGTTTTCTTTTGTTAAGACGTGTTAGTCTAGAATGAACAAGACTAGCATTTAGCCGCCAAGCGACTTGCGAAGTCACTGCGTGTGACTGCTCCACTGGCTCTTTTTTCTTTCCTCATAGGCAAATGGAAGCATTAGGCAATGTTTATATGAATAAGATGTTTCAGGTGTTAAACGAGTTTTAAGAGAAGATAATTGCTGGAGAAATACAATCCATATTAGCCAATAAAAGTGGGAAAGCAATGTGATTTGTCATGGGAACCTGAACTTCGTAGTAGGGCAATGGGAGTAGGTGCAAGTGTAACCACTCGTCACTCCTAGCTAGAATTTTTACCAAATTATCCCTCTTAAAAGCTAATGACTCACGATAGGGCAATTTTACTCTTAAACATCAACCGAGTATTACAGACGATTTCAAGTTCTTACGTGCAGCCTGAAAGAACGATAACTGATATGGTCCAAACGACGTCACCGACCACAGACCAAGTACAGCCACGAAGAGAACACCCGAACTAACATTGTCACGTATACTAATAGTATAGAGATATGGCATGAAATTTTGAGGTTAAAAACAAAAAAGGTATCTAATGAAACTTCACTGCATACATATTCTCAGTGGAATTACATTCGATAATAACCGAAATTTCATTGGAGTTATGATCTAACAGAGAAAGCATTCACAAATTGAACAGAATGTTAAAAGTAAGCATTAGTTGAGAAACTAGTCCGTGCTCATTAGCATCATATTTACACTCCAGAGAAACTCTAGGACTAAAAGGCTCATTTAAAATTAGGGGTTACAGTAATGAATGCCTCTATTTCTTTTTCCTTTTTTTTTCTCTCTACTTTGAATTTCTGTATAACTATTTGTCCCCAGTTGCGTTTTACTCCACCTGTGTCAATATTTGACCTATTCTAGAGATAATTATGATGTGACATATCAAGAGAATTAATTAGGAAAGGGAAGGAGAAAAATAAAGGAAAAAAGGCTATTTAATGTGGAATATATGACCATCATGACTGCCAGAACAGCTCAAAATCGTCACTATACAACGAGCGGTCTTGAATCTCCAGATTGGCAACATGCCAATTAACGAGTTGAGACTGGAATAATTTACACAAAACCAGTCCAGCAGGGAATATCCACCATTCACTTTCGTCCCTGCATCCACAAAAAGTGAAGCAACAGAAAGACCAGTCAGATTTTCCCACAAATGCAGCTCTATTGAAAAGCAAGGAACACACTCACATGCTAATACTCCATGGTTGAAAGCTGGGATGTTTTTTACTGGATGATTGAGAGTTGTAATGGATATATCCGCAAAGCAATGCAACCACCTTCAGAAAAAGATAGAAACAATTAAAAATGTACAGGAAGGAAATGAGAGATCACGTATCACCAATCAGATGAGTTGCGATAACTCACAACATTTATGAAGGACGAAAGGTTCCACAGGGCATAAACACGCGCAAGGCCTGCAGAATGCCTTGGTCCATGACTGAAGAGGGCATTAATTCCAGCAGGAAATGGAAGAAGGATGCCAAAAGGCAATATAAACAAAACAAGGAAGACATCCACCAAAGAAATTGAATACAACTGCAGCAAAGTAAGCAATACTAAACTAAAATCTCCTAGAAGCAGCATCGAAATCACCAAACCAACCAGATCCTGCAATTAAAGCAAAAGGAAATGAGAAGTGTGTGCGTTTTATAATGATGGCAATAAGGATAACAGAATTGGCAGATCACAAGTTAGAATAGTCAACACAGGATACCTGATGTCCAACAGGCTTTGTATTATGAAGTATAAGAGAGAGAAGATAAAATATCTCTCTCTTTTCTTCAAGCATCTGTAAACTGTTTGAATCTATAACAGTAGTTCCATGTGTCTTTCGCCTTGTATAGTTGTCATCAATTATTTCACTTGAGCTCAAGAGTGCTCTTCTTGGAGAAGAATGTTCCTTCATACTCCGAACCCTGGAAACAAAAGAATCAAATAATTCAAGTTTTTTGAAAAAACAAAACAAAACGATGAACTATCATATCAGTCATACTATCCTCATGTGCATCATCATGATATGACATCATTTTTTATAATTATTGGTTGACGCAAAATTGTCATGAAGATAATCAAAAGTTCCAACTCAACAAATCTGAATTATATATGAACTTGATATGTTTTCGAATGGTCAGAAGGATGGATACTAAAATGTATATCATGGGTTTCCATTTGGAAGCTGTAAAGAACAAGTACCATGATATTTCCTCAACTCTTACTGCTCCATCAATACTTCCTTCATTGGGTGCAGGATTAGTTCCTTCTTCAAGTGCATGAACCACAAGTCCATATTGGCAATAACCACTAGTTGTAGCCTGAAACCAGGCAAGATCAACCCGCACACCATGGATTCTTAATGCAGGATTGGCATGAGTCTCAAGCCATCTGAGGACAGATCGAAATGTTACTCTTAGTCTTCCACGGCGAACTAACCGCAATTGTGCATTCAAACCCGCAACCAATCGGTACCATGTGGTGGGAGGAACTGACTGCAAATATAAAAAAGATATACAAATATCAAGTTCCCTAAGAACGGACAACTAGCCCTCTGCAACACAAATAAATTTGCCTCCGTATGATGAAATGCAATTCATTTGAGTTTCTCAAAATCAATAAACAAACCTGACTCATGAGGCTGGTAAGGATATTATCATTGTGAAGAGAGAATGGAGCCATATAACTTCCATCACCTCCAAAAAGTAACGACATTGGGTATCTTTGATATAATCGAGGAGGGAGGTCAGTTCTTTTTTCATCCCCACCAAGAAAGAAGTCAACGTACGCAAGCATCAAGTCAGAAGTTGCAGCGACCTAGAACATTCCAGCCATGTTCAACATTCAGACAGAGCAAAACATACTCAGATCAGACGTATACTCAAACTGAAATGCAGATTACAAAAACGTGTACATCAACTGTGTCTTGTCCCTTTCTTTATATAATATCTACAACATATTTTTGTTTTGGAGGGGAAGGAGAATCTACCAACCACGTCCCAATAGATTACTTTGTTTTCAATCAGTAACATCGAAAAAAAATTAACAAAATAGCATGCACAATATGATAGTCATTTCCTATTGTCATCTGCATCGGTCCACAAATAGCCCCTTCACAGTGCAGATAACCACCAGCAACACTAAATTGTAGGCAAGGAATTATAGCTTACCATATGCATGTGCATTAGGACAAAGATAAAGAGTGCACCCAAACTAAATCAATTGACACACAAATCAGTTGAACAAAAGACTATTCAAAGATATACCTTGATCCCCTCATACAGTGCTCTTGAACGACAGGAACGAAGGCAGGCATGATCATACTCTGATCGAACAAACTCACGCAGACGTTGCAGGTTCATCCTTCGGCGCCGTTGCTGCCATGACCATGCAAGTGGATATGCAAGGACAGAGAGAATGCTATACACAGCTCCCTCCCACCACTGATAAGCTGCTATAGCATTAATCTCATCCACAAATGTATTGAATGCACCCTCATATCTACCATATCAAAGTAAAAGATCTCCATGTCAACATATAACCAAGTAACATGATTTGACAAAAATCAAACAGACAATTTTTCCACAGAGATTCCAAAGGACCAACAAAGAAAGAATCACTTACACAATCTCCTTTATTTGTTCAGGTGGCATATGTGGTAGATGCCAAGGTTCACTGAAGGTATTAGGTCCCATAAAGTACATTCTGTGCACATGACTCTGGGACTCCTCAACTCTATTCGTTTCCAGGACCTAACCATCGCACAACAACTTGTCACCACCATAGCAACAATGGGAAAAAGAAAAAAAGAAAAGGGGGAGGGGGGGTTGACACTGCAGATGCCCCTGGTGAGAAGTCTAATTATCTTACTTCATTGTTTCACAACGGATGGAAACAAAAAGGAAGAAAAGAAAAAGAAAAACCATAGATATTGAGGCAAACCTCATTTAGTGACTCAAGGAAAGGGAAGGAGTGATCTATTTGAGAACCATGCTGGGTGGGAGCTGGCCCTGGTGATTCATCAACCCCAACAAATTTCATCCGTGCCACACTAAGCACCAGTGCTAATAGTATCAATAGACCGATAAGAAAAAGACCAAACAACCAAGGCCCGCCAAAGGTGTAAATTAACTCTTCAAGCGCTGTATAACAGTGTGGCATGTGATATCTGTCTGAAATGCATTTGTAAGGGCACGGCGTTTCAGCAATACCACCTGCAAATGGGTAATGATAATTTATGCATTGGCATAGAAGATATTATTAAAATACATCCAGGCAACAAGCTTAACATTTGGAAGCACAACACCACCCCCACCCACCCGGCACAAAAAAAAAACAGGACAAAAAAAAAAGACATAAGCACCTATAAATACAAAGTACATCAAGGATTTAAATCTGGTACATTCTCACATTTAAGGTATAATATTTTAAATATCCTTTTGCATGCCTATGTACTTTAAATGACCATTAAATTGAGACTTTTACCTCGGACAGAAATATAAACAGCACGATGGGGCAGCTCATTTGCAGGGCAACGGCGGCAAAGTGATCGATCAGATCCAGTACCATTCTTGTGAGTTCCAGCTGGACATTCCTAAAGGTAAAGGAAAAGTATCAAAACCTGAGTGGGAACTTTAGTAATAGAAGCATTAGTTAGCTCTCACAAGATAGAAAGCAACAAAGCAGCAAGGGAATGGAAGACAGAGAGCCACAGTTGATTAGAGAATGCTTCATCTACCCCTGTTGTAAGAAGTATCTACTGCACATGCATAGCTGGTGAGGCAATGCAGAATAGAATGAGTCATGATGATGCAGCATTATCCAGCTAAGGTACCAGTGTCAGCAGACACAATGAGGAGCTAATATGTTTCTCATTTAAACACGCTTCCAGTCCATAGGTATTCAAGTAGAGGGGTATTTGAGTCTATTAGACCTATCTAAACCTAGAAAAACACTGGACAAGTCATTTAATTGCTTGATTTGTTGCAGTGCATGACAGGCAGTTAGAGGAAACAGAAGAAAGTAAAGTTAACAGTATCGTCTCAATCTCTGTCCTGCAGCCACAACACAGTGCTGCCTAGCTTCTCATTCTAGTCTCCAAAACATCACGTCTGTGGGTGCATTTTATTAAGTACATTTCCCTTGGATATATCACTGTTGGAAATGTAATCCACGCTCTTCAAACAGCACATTTTAGGGGTTACAACATAAAGGATGCAAAACCCATATTATAAGCAAGCCGCAAGAACCTGTCAGGTATTCTCCATATGTATTTTTAACCTTTGAAAATAGAAGACTTTGAATAAGTCACCAAAATGAGTAAAAATAAGGCCCCACAACGCACAAAAATGTGATAAACATAATTAAGCAAGATCCCAGAAAAAAACAGAGAGAGAAGTTAAAACAAGAACCGAAAGAAATAAAAAAAAGAGACAAGAGGTAAATCTACCTTGCAAAATGTACCATAGAGACCTTTAGGGCAAGCTTTCCCAGTTATTGTTCCGTTTTCTCCAGATCCACCCTTGCCTCTACCTTTCCCTCCCCTATTCAAACCATAAAATTTCTGGAATCAACATTATGAAATATATGAATGAAAAACAAAATCTCATTAACAAGTCCAAGGGGGACGGGGGAGAGAAAAAGGAAAAACATATCATCTTAAGTAATTCTCATGCAAACATGCCCACTAAAGATTTCACTTTGGTAAAGGAATGCGAAGAAAGAAATTATAATCACTTTGAAGGGCATATGACCTGTAAATACAAAGGAATAATCCAAAGAAACATTTATTGCACCAGCAGCCATTGTTAAATAATATGAAGTCAATAGGAAAAATTTACAGTTCGCCTACTAATGAGTAATGAGAGAGAATTCTCATGCATACCCAGTATGTATGCTGCCTTCCACACTAGCAATGGGCTGATAAACATCTCCAGTGGGAATGTCAGACCAATGAAAGTGAATTCTTCCTCCACCTCCACCGCCACCTCCATTAGAGCTGCTATATCCCCCCATACTAGAAAGAATAGCTGACTCCCCAATGGCCAAGGTACGGAGAAACAGAAGAATAGTTCCACCAGATCCACCCCCAGGACCACCAAAACTATCAAGCATAATAAATTTCTCTCTTCTGATTGCTCGTTCAAAACTGTCTCCATCAGCTCTTATAGAACCTTGAATAGATAAACTTGACAAAGGATGTTCTAAAGACCCCATGACTGCTCAAGCATACCAAAAAAAAACAAAGAATGAATTTATAACAAAAGTTGTGGTGATCAACTTCTAACAATATAAAACAACAACTTGCTACTGGCTGAATATAAACAAACCTATGATGCCGCCACCGGCTGTGGTGCCAACTGAGCTATCACTTCCGCTACCACTGCCAAGTTCACAGGGCAGGATGTTACTCCCATATGACATGCCACCCTCAATACAACTATCA
Source organism: Leucaena leucocephala (assembly GCA_037074615.1). Taxonomy (NCBI): domain Eukaryota; kingdom Viridiplantae; phylum Streptophyta; class Magnoliopsida; order Fabales; family Fabaceae; genus Leucaena; species Leucaena leucocephala. The sequence continues at coordinate 21,801,215 of CM073541.1, forward strand.
TTTAAGCATGCCTTCCCACCTTTACCACCATGCCCACCACCACTGCCAATGCTGTTATTTAGCATACCTCCTCTGCCCAAACCACCTGTGCAACCTGTACAAATCATTGTCCAAGACAGAATGAATCTAGGAAATGTACAGTAATTTGGTCAACAAGTGACAAAATCCCTAACAAGGAAACACACCCATTCCAGAGGCAGATATTGTTCCAGATGACTCAATACTTATAGTCCGAGCTCTATGGAAATGAACAACAGAACCTTTTACAAGGCCTTGAACATTGATGTCCTCAACTCGGCAGATCTACAAAGACCACATATAGAGCTATCAGTTTGCTTACTGATGCAAGAGCATAACACAAATCATTAAACTGTCTAAGCTAAAAAGAGTACCTGAAGCGTGAATGACAAGGATGAGTTAACATTGCAATCTTCAGGAGGATGAAGTAACTCAGGAGGGCAATCTTCCCTGTCACAGTAGAGCTTTGGCGTCCTGTCATTGTCAAAACATGGAGAAATAGAAATATAGCACATATCAGACTACAGGGGAGAAGTTGATGAATGATGACTTGACCAAAATCAAACTTACACATCATCTGTTGTTGAGTTCTCCAGTGGACCACGAAGGACAGATCCAGGCCCAACCTACAAAAATATCAAGCAAATTACTGTTTTAGAGGTAAGGCCAAAGAAAGCTTAACCAGAAAACAAGCAAAAGCACAATTTCTATGATCATGGCCAGTAAACAAGCAAAAGCCCACCAGAAAACACATCACAGTAAAAAGCATTCTTCCTATTAGGTGACTTTAACATCACTCAATCGGATTTTTAGTGAAATTGAAATCATCTGAGATTGTACCGTAGGTTGTTAAAAGTCTCACCAGGGGGGTTTCGAAAAAGCACAATTTCTATGATCATGGTCATAATTTTGCATTATTTAGGACCAAAATGTTGGTAATATTTTGGCATTAGCTGTTGAGCTCTCAGACTCAAATCCAGTCCAAATTGTTAAGAGGGAAAAACCCAAATTGCTAATAACTGCATTTTAAAAAATATTATAACTAAAATTCAGCCTTTATTGTGGTGTTCACTTTGGATCTTTATTTTTTTCTTTCTATGGCATACTTATGACATTTAAGCTGTTTTAAGCCTATAAGATTGTTGATGCTTAACATATTTTTAAGAATGCCTATATACATGCATGGACCTACTAAACATCAAACTTATATGGACCCCTTCATTTTAATGAACCCCAATATGCTTGACATTTTAAACAATTTTATGCCTGTGAGATCATTAATGCTTCATTTTGACTTAGATCATATTTTTATGATTGTCATATACACATGGACATACTGCAAATACTAAACTTAGATGGTGCACTACATTTTTATGAACCCCCCAAATGCTTGAGTAAAAATTCAGCTCTAAAAAACTTAAATTAAAGATAGAAACGAAAAAAAGGGGGTTCTTCAAAGATACAAGAACTACTTATATGATTCAGTAGTAAAATAAAAAAACTGGCTCACATGAATGCTGTAAAATAGGGATAGAACCAAACGCTGTGCTTCTATCCAATCCCCTGGGCCTGATAAATTTAGTAGACCTTGGCCATGAACTCCCAGGTTTGCATTAGAATGTATCACAGAAGCCTCCTGTCAACACAGCTTGACATGTCAAAAGGAAACATAACATATGCAATAATATGCATAAAAGAGTTCCATGACACAAGGACGGTTCAAAAAAATTAGCATTTCCGTGTCAATCATTCAAATAACAACTGGACGACTCAAAACTTGTCATGTTGCAGTCTGTGTCCATGCTCCTTAAGAGTTGTTAAATACCTTGAGAACAACCAAATTACTAGCCTCAAGTAACGAAGTTGCAACTATCACGTCTCCCCCACCATCTATGAGCAATTTTGAGTTCCACATCAAGAACATTTTTACAGACATGCGTAGAGCTCCATATACCTTTTATACACAAAAGTACATAATTAATAAATTACATGTAATCATGCCTAGTTAGTACTTTGCAAACAAGAGACATTTATGTTCAGGCCAGTTTGAAAAGGGTAACAAAAATCAGAAGATGTACAATATAGGACTTTTAAAAGAAACATTGGAACCTGAAACAAAATTGTGGAACTTGGAAAACGCAGTGAATGTCCAGTTACCTTTATCACAGAATCACTCATCAATAGTTCTTCAGCCAATAACTCAAATTCTGATGAGGGATAGTGCCGCAGCCCAAAGCTCAACACTCCATTCTGCAAGAGACTTATCTGTCCTTGCACCTATGTAATGCACAAGGATAGAATCAGATTCGGTGAACTGATGTCCTAACATGCAAAGTACTTTTTTACAAACTAGATAAAGAAAAATAACATAAATTACTATATGGACAGAGGGAAAATCTGACCTAAACAACAAATAGAAAAGTACAACATGCAATGGTAAGAATGATGTTATACATTCCATACATAATCATAACAATTGCACTCATAACAACATCAATTAATCTCTGAAAAATATACAAGGAATAGACAGCATGACGATATACAAGCAGACCACAGTTATTCTCACCAGAGAAAGAATTAGTAATGCAAGCCAGTATTAAAGATACGTATCAGCAGATAGATAACAAGTTAGAAGCGTCTTTGAATCAATATGCAAACACACTCGAATAGACTATGATTCTTGACACTTCTTCCCTTGTATCTTCAACATTTTTTAAAATAGTTGCAGAATCATATTCAAAATTTATACTGCAAAGTTGCTTCAGTATAAATTGATTAAAGAATTTTTCAAGCAGAGGATCAAATTATCTCTCAGTGCACTAGGTATGACTGCAAGCTTTTAAAGAGCACATGCGCTGCAAAATCCATCTAAATACATAATTACAAACCTGGACACGACTCCAAAGCAAAGGAACTGTGGCCCTGGCCTTGTTCCGCACATAAACATTAGTCCACAGAGGGTGGTTAGGAAAATCCAAGAGCAGTGTCTCAGTATCAGTTGACATGTTATAATTATCCACACTGAGGCTCCGAGGAACAGCATCATATAAAGTCCCGGCAGCACCTGCATTTTCAGGACAGCCAGAGCTGCTACCACCTGAAAAAAGAAATCATTAGTGCAGTCAACAAGGCTGATGATACCTCTGTTCCCAAAAAAAGGGACTGATGATAAGACTGCAGAGAAAAAGATGTATACATGCCAGAACTCAAAAATCATCTAATACTTTGCCAATATCCAGCATGCAGCAATATTTACAGACAAATAATAACGGACAATGAACTGCTTGAAATATGTACACAAGCTACAAAATTGTAAATAAAAGAAAACCATCACAACCCTAGTTACTTCCCAGTAAGCTTTTCCCTAGAACTTAAACACCCCAAAGAAAATTCAAAATATGTGGATCCGAATCACAGTCTAGTATAGCAACCAAGTTCATTTAGTGAAGGCTGACTGCTGAATAGCCACCAGATGAAAGGCCAGAGAGATGGGCTCGTTATGTTTAATAGTGATCTTTTGCCTCGCGGATAGAGTTTGCCTAAAATAGAAGATTTTAAGAAGACAGAACAGGAATGAAGGCTAGTCCCAGCAAATAGAATAATGACCTGTCAGATGGTGGTCCACCCATCCTATTTATGAAGTGCAAAGTTTATCATTGGAATATCCACCCTTCAATTAGATAAGCTAATCATTTACAATTAATAACTTATTATCCACGAAGGCACAAAACAAATCAGTAAGTCATCTGTTTTTGTAGGTGCTTTTCATGGATGAGGCTCTTCAACTCTGGTTACCAAATGATTCAAATCTACCAAAATAAATATAGTATGGAGCAGCGATCAGAACCTCCAGCAAACAAAAGCGAGACATAACAAGCAATTTCAAGGGATAAATTACCTCACAAAGAGTTAGGATGTTGAGAATACATAATTATCCAAATTTACGACAATCACACATTCTCATAACAAAAACATATTCGGGAAGGGGTTGGTGCCTTGGTGGGGGGTCTGAAGATCACAATCTTGAAAACTTGCCCCACAGGTGAAACGGAACTCCTGCCAATATCTTATCATGCGAATTTGTTTATTCTAATTAAACTAGGGAGAGATCCTCAACACCCACCAGACCAAATAATGGCATACCATATGTAAGAGCTTAGCGCATATGAGTTCCTTTCCATAAAAGAGAAATTTTAATTGAAGTGCTAGCACTTACAACATATGTTTTTTACCTTCAGCCAGCAATCAAGATTGTGCAAGGCATACTTCCAAAAAACCAATGCACAAAAGAAAATGTAAAACCCTCACCGTGCACATAAATTTTGGGATCATCGTGTCTACTGAAAACATCAACTGAAACTCTGCCGCCACCGCCGCCAGCGTAGCCTTTCCCTCCACAAGCACTTATCAGTCCACTGCCAGTCCTGGTTTCATGAATAAAACCAAAAAAATAGAAAGGTCCTTATACATAAAAAGCGCATTTTTATGCAATTGCATTCAAGCATAAACAGACTTCATGTCTAATTATTGAACGTATCTTTTTACCAAAAACTAAGAAAATAAAGAAGTTAAATGTCCACGAATATTATTAATATGAGAAGAGAGATTACTTAAACTGAAGCTAAGAAAACTAGAATGAAGATTCTAACAAAACAGCAAATAGATCTGAGACAACCAGTGAGATACTAGAGGTAGTTTTGATTCAACGTGATAGCGCAAGATTTTTACGAGGCAGACAACAAGCCATACTGACAACAGCAACTATATGCTAAATTAATCAAGTTTAAAAATAATAATAAGAGGAGGAGGACGACGACGACGAAGAAGAAGAGGAAGAATTTACATTCGGTAAGCCTTGATGTGGATGCTGCCTCCAGAGCCACCCCCACCTTTAGACCCTCCATCGCCACCATCAGCCAAAACAGTTGCATTCATCTCAAGAAATTTATGAATGACCATCTTCACTCGCCCACCACCCAACCCGCCATAATCTTCCTCTTTACTTGTTGACCCACCCCGGCTCCCAAAACTTTCCGGAGCCTGGAGTGAAGCCCATGAATACGCATCCCCACCCCAGACATCCTCCGGAAGCTTTGTTTTGTCTACCAAACAGCACGCACCCCTCCCTCCATGTCCCCCACCCGCCCCATCAACACCTTGAGGGGTACCACTCGTCTGCGGAGGAGGCTGCCCTGCCATAGCCGTCGTGTTGAGCATTGAACCATTCAGAAAGCTTGCATTTTGTGCAACCAGCTCAAAACCTCCGGTGAGGATTGACGAGTTGTTACCTAAACTAAAATTACCAGTAACATTAACAGTTATCATACAGCCAGGACTCGGACAATGAAACTTCACCAAGGGTAGGATATAAAAATTGCCCTTCCCAGCTATGTACACGTCGCGGGTGAGGTTCAAATCGTTCACAATCCGGCACGTTGTGTCCAGTGACCCAACCCCACCAAGATCATCGACGCAGGAGACTGATGGTGGGTGTGGCGGCGGTGGTGGGGGAGCCGGTGGAGAGTAGTCCTGATGAAAAAGGTTCCAACCAGAATCTGTTATTGAAAAATCCTGGTCCGAATCGCTGCTCCTCGATTTGTCACAGACACACCGCCTAGCGGATACAACTGCGAGCACGGAGATAGCAAAGAAATGCAGGTGCAGAAAACGAAATCGAGCCATTCACTGGTGACAGAAGTCATCACATTGGGGAGCTAGATTGGGATTTCGGAAGTGACTTATGGGTCAGAGATCAGTGCAATGACCCGTCACAACCACCACGAGAAAGAGGCGTCTCCCAAATTACAACTTGAGGAACATCTACCCCGCTCGCTGAAAACCCTAGGAATCAAGGAGAAACAGACCGGGGAACAGAGGCATGAAAAATAGCAATTGGGAGCGAAGAAGCTTGGTGGCGAAGGGGGAGCTTTATTTAATTTTGGATGTAAAGAAACGAAATATTCAAAAGCGGCGAGTGTCATGTGAATTCAGTGTTCTCTAGGGTCCTGATCGAACCTCTCTTGTTCCTTCCTTTTTCATTCCACGTGGGATTCTTTGGTTGGAAGAAAGTTTAGAAATTCAGTGAGGTTGAGTATCTTGGATCATTTCAGCATCTACTGAACCTCACGCAGCTACGAAGAGCGTTTAATGGCACGTTTAGGGTGTTTGGATTAGCTTTTGGAGAATAGATTATGGGAAGAATAGATTCTGGAGAATAGATTTTAGGTAGAATAGATTTTAGGAAGAATAGATTTTGGGAATAAAGATGTTTGGATGATTAGTAGTAGAATCACTTTTTATATTGGTAAATTACTAAAAAGGGTATGATATGATTAAAAGTAAGAGAGATGAAAGATGATAGAGAAAAAAGAGGAGAGAGAAGAGAGTGTAGAGAGGAGAGATGAGAGAGAAAAAGAGAGATAAGAGAGGAGAGAAGAGAGAGAAAAAGAGAGATAAGAGAAGAGAGAGGAGAGATAATAGAGAGGAGAGAGGAGAGAGGGTGTAAAAAAAGTAAGGGTATAATAGTAATTGGATAATCCAAAACCTAGGTTTCAAAGAAAAAGCTATTTTCAGTAGCTTATTCAAAACTTAGGTTTCAAACCGAGGTTTTGTCCAAAATCAATTCTCAACAAAAATTGCTGTTTGTGTGAAAATTTTCCAAACCGAGGTTTTGCCCCATAATTGATTCTCAAATCGAGGTGCCAAACAGGCACTTAGTATAAAAGAAGCCAAGTGGAACTGAAATTTTCTGTTTAGTATAGGAGAGGTTATTTCTATTTTTAATATTTTTAATTATTTTAATTTTATTAATAAAGTTAAAAAATAAGGTAATAAGAGTAGAAGTAAAATATTTTAAACTATTTTATCTTAAATTATAAAATTTTTGAATAATTTTAACTTTTCACAAATTATAAAAAAATATTTTATACTATTTTAGCCTAAGTTATAAAAAAATATATATCAATTATATATTTATTTCTATATTATCAAACTTTTATGGCATATTTGGTATAAAAGAAGTGGGAGTAGAGTTTCTCTTTGGTACAATAGAAGTCATCTCCATTTCTATTTACACTTCTAATATTTTAAATTATTTTAATTCTATAAAAAAAGTTAAAAAATGAGATGATGGAAATAGAAGTAAAATATTTTACATCATTTTACCCTAAGTTATAAAATGTTTGGATAACTTTAACTTTTCTCAAATTATAAAAAAAATTAGACCATTTTACACTAAGTTATAAAAAAATATATATCAATTATATACTCAATTTTATCTTATTAAATAAATTGTTAAAATATATTTCTAATCAAATTCTATTTTCACTTTTATTTTTATTTTCACATCCTACTAAATATATCGTAAGGTGTGTTTAGATTAACCTGAACATGTAGAATTAATACTGGGTGTATGCCCAGAAAGCAGAAACAACATCCCTTATTAGTCCGAACACATCTGCATATTTGAAATCAGTCGCTGTAGACCTTCTTGTACGTGTTGGAGCTGGAGTTAGAGTATACAGCTCCTGATATGCAAGTCTTGGTTCCGTAATAATATCTGGTATACAGTCGAAGTAAGAATATATATATATTCTTGTAGGATTATCTGACACTTTTGACTAATTATATTCTCTACTTGTTCAACTGCAAACCTTCGGAACACATATGTATTTCTTTGTATAAGTATTCCACTCAATCGTTCTATTATGTCTTTGTCCCGCACGATCGCTAGCATCATATGTCCCTGTGAGAGTGACAGCATTTGTTTACATGCATACTTCAGTCATTTTGTAAATATGTACCTAACTATAGGCATGTAAGATAGGCAAGAAGACCATGATGTTGAAAGTACTCGAGCACATATTTTCCAGTATGTATGCTTGTTAGATATATCTAGGAAGGAAGATACATCTCCAAATGCCGTATTTCTGCTGTAGTGAAGGGTTAAAGTATGTATCTTAGTTTCTCTGTTATTTATACTGGCAGTTTCTGATGACAGCCATATTTCTGCTGTAGGGAAGATTTAAAGTATGCATCTTAGTTTCTCTGTTATTTATACTGGCAGTTTCTGATGATATGCTCCTCGGCTTTTGTGTTGTGTATTATCTCAGCCGTCGCTTGCCATATTGCTTCTGTGCGTTTCGTGTATCTCTTCATTTGTTTGTGCCTGATCATATATCTCCTTGAAATGTGGTTGATTTACATGATATTCAATTCATTATTTGTGCCTGATCATACCAGCCTTTGGTATCACTGGAAGTATTTGTCTGAAATCCCCCCATCACAAGACCCTTTCCTCCGAATGGTGCATCTGATTTGATCAAGTCTTTAAAAGTTCGATCAACAGCTTCCATGCAAAATTTTTTGAATCATTTGGTGCCTCATCCCAAATTATTAATCTTGCCGACTTGATCAGGTTTCCCAATTCTGAGTTGTGAGATATGTTGCAAATAGATTCTTCATTAATTTCTATTGGTATGGCAAATCTTGAGTGAGCTGTACGACCTGAAGGAAGCAAAGTGCTGCAATTCAACTGGTTGCTACATTTAACACACTATCTCCATTGCTTCTAATTGTTTGTGTGAGCGCATTCCATAGATATGTCTTACCAGTACCGCCAAATCTATGGACAAAGAAAAATCTATTTCTTTGTGATTGCGAAGCATCCATTTCATATTGTAAATAAGTTTTTATTTAAAATTTTTATAAGAGGATATGTTATAATTGATAATTAGAATTGCAAAATAAATTGTTGTTAATAATTCTTTATAAAGTAATTATTTTTTAGGTTGCTAGATTTAATTATTGAATAAATAATTAGATTTGTGAATTATTTTAAAGTTTTACTTTGACTTAGTTATCTCTTCATTATTATAATGCCGACATCTTTTTGAACAATGATATATATATCAACCTTTGGGATTGTTTATCATGTTAGTTATATCTTTTTACTCTTGCTTTTATTCTATTATTATCTCATTTTATTTTTCTATTAGAATTAATTAATTTTTTTCTACCCCTCCTTTTACATATATTTAGTAACATATAATTAAGTTACGTATTAACTCTACATAGATAATATAATATAAGTTGATCCCTATATTTTATATGATTAATTTAATAATTAGTTTAAGCGCTAATCAATGGCAACATCACTGCTCATCCTCTCCCGTAAACAATCTATAGATTATAGGAAGAACTTTCCACTAAAACTCCTTCTTGCCTTGAGCTCACTGTTCGTGTCCGTTGCCTCAAAGCTCGTCTCTCTCTGCTCTGCACATTCCTTTGTGCTTGAGGACAAATTCAAGAAAGCAGTGCTCCCCCTCTATGCTGCCGCTTGTCTTCCTGTTTCTCTCTCCATCGCTGATGAATTCTCTCAGCTCTACGGACGTTGATCTTTTGAAAGCCTTGGTCAACAGAATTCCACAACCATGCGATTATTACGTATTCATGATTATATACACATACACACATATTTATTTACTCCGCCCATTTGGAAAGTACTTCTCTCATCTGTGTGCTGGTTCCTCTTGATCATGAGTGTGATTATATATTCCTCTTTGGTTTATTTTTATTTAAAGAAATAATTGATTTCTTGGTTGACGTTATTACTTTGCAAGAATTAGAAGCCATCGATATGATATTTCAAAATAGAATCTTCCTATGACTACTGCTATTCATTTCTTAGTTAATCGCAATTTGTCACATCTTGAACTTTGGGTTAGAAGCTCAAGAGTAAGCCCGAATTAAATAGACTAAACCCAGTTGAGTCGAGTCCCAGAAATGATCTGAAAAGATAATATGGTTCTCAAGGATGAAATCACATATCAAAAGTTTTTAGGTCACAAGTGTAAATATTTTTTCAAGATTACAGGGATACCCAGAACTGGGAAATGATCGAAAAGATAAACCTCACAATGAGTACACATGTTAACCACAGAACTGGGAAATCGATTTCTTAACCAACAACAACACGTGAAATTAATTTTAAACAATTCTCCATTTATCATATTTATAAATCACTTTTAAAAAGTTTCACACAGATAAAAAAAAAAACTTAAAACAAAGTTAACACAGACTAATAACAATCTTAAACCAAAGTTAACACACTCCTCTCCTAAATTAAATAGTGTAATATTAAAATCCTGCATCTCTCATCCTTTCTCATCAATCCAAACAAAATCCCTTCTTTTCCTTTCTTTCCCTTCACCCACCATTAAACTCAGATATTCCAGAAGGTATAGATCTCCGATTTCTTCAGGAAGAATGTTAAGAGGAGCATCATCGAAATCTAATGTTCTCATGTGCTTGAACTTTGGCAACAAACTAGTTGAAATCCCTTTCGTGTTAAACAGAATACAAGATCTCACCACCGTTTTATCTGAAACGATATCATCAAGCTCGCTTCTAGTGTAATTATGTTGAATTGATAATCGTCGTGGCGAGTCTGAGAAGCTCGCATCCGAGCCAGTGTCGTCCAAAACATGACAGAAATTCATCTCAGCAAACTTCTTCAAGATGAAGCCGCGCATCGTATCCTGAACTCTGCAACTTTTAACTCTTCCATCAAAATCAGTTACTGCAGCCTGAGAAGAAAACGACATCTATAAATAATTATGCATAGCCCACGGGCAGTGTGTGTATAAATATAATATATATATACATATATATATATTATAAATAAGACAATACACTTCCAGATTTTTTTTTACTGAAAGTTTGAATTTGATACTTCACATTTTCAATGGTACAGAGAGGAAAATATTTCATATCTAAGAGTGTTGGATTCGTATTTAAAAGAAAAACTGAGTGCGTGGCTTAGTCCTGCTATAGAGCTTCATCAAATTACTAGTCCTGCCACCGTAGAGCTTCATCAAATTACTTGGAGATGTTGCCAATAAGGTCCTTCTCCATCTGGGTTTCTTTGTGTGTATATATATATAGCTAATAATTGCTAATGAATATTAGCACGTATAGTAAAAAACGGGTTCGTATAATATAAAAACGTGAGTTCGATTCTCGTTACCGTTACGAGAGCTCATTTAGTAGGTAATTCCGTAAGTTTCTTGTAAGCGTTTTTTGAGTTTTAAGACTGTGCCCTAATCTTAGTAGAGTACTGATGTCAAATCTACTTAAATTTTTTTATAAAAAAAAAGTTAATAATTTGTTAAACTGTCTGACGGTGATATTATTGGTAGAAAATTATAGGAGCCTTTGTTCAAGTTTGACAGCAGTAGTATAATGACTTCCTATCTAATTCATGTTCAATTATTAAAGTTAATTTATGCTTGGAATGCATCTATCCCAAGATCAAGATCATTTAACTATTGTTGATCTGCTCTAGCTAAACCACAAAAGCACAAATGGACTAAGTTAAGAAAAGAGGCTACTAGAAACACAACCATCTAACACAAGAAAGATTTCTTGTTTGGTGGGTGAGCTGATTTATGTTTTTTCATGAAATAATATGGTATGAGAAAGAGAAGCGACGAAGGAAGGGGCAGGCGAATCACAAGAGTTGTCCTTTTTCTGACAAGCAAATGGAGAAGTGGTGTGCTGAGTGGGAAACATGAATGCTTACATGGGACTGGACTGATCAGCATGCAGACCCTGCACAATACCAACCACAAATTAATTTATTATAATTTATATTATAATAGCTAGCCTCGGTTACCTCTTTTCTCTTCTTTCAAAACCATCCTTTATCAATTTCTTGACATGTGGGATCAAAAATTTAGTAGAATTACTCCAAAATTTAATTTCAAAACAAATCTTAATAATAATTGACGGTATAAATATATTATTATTTTTTATTATATAATTTATCTGTATAGATTGTTTAGTTATAATTAGACTTTAAAATAAATATTTTTTTTATAGGATCTTTAAGTAATTATCTCCAAAAGTTTTTGGACACAATTTTGAGAGATATAAACTTTAATAACTCTATTTTCTTAGATTATGTATAATTTATATACAAATATTCTATTTACTCATATATTAATATTTTTTATTTAAATATTACTCTTTTTAAGATTATATATAAATATTTTTATATAATTTAATTAAATTATATTATTTTAATTATAATTAAATTGGCTCTGATTTAACTACTCTGTGCAAAAGTATGTACTTGTCTCCCTTTGTGCCCGAGGAGCTTATGGCCAACAAAATAATCAAAGTTATATTTAAACAAAGTATTCTCTCCGTTAAGTTATTAGAGTAAAATACTCTTTATTTCAACTAAAACAACACCTTTAAAAATAAAATAAAAATAATAACTGAGAATGCATGGCATGGAATCTGATAAAACACTGAAGCATTGGGGCAGCGTTCAGGCGCTTTGAGGCAGAGCTGAGGTAAGAATCACATGTTGCTGCATTGTTTAAAACCATGTCTTGGTGAGAGGGCGAGGCAGCATTTCCTCAGGCTTTCAAGTCACTTTTAATATACTTTGAAATTAAATAATAAGACATCTTACCTGCATATAAGTATTATAATGTGAGGGGTATCCTAGATTGTAAGATATGAATGTACAGATAAGAAATTAGGCTATACTTAACTTGACATTAGCAGAAAGTGAAGAAGACGAGGCAGAAATTATGGAAGTTAACGTTAGTTGGAAGGAAGAAAATGACAGTAAAGAGGCGGATTTTGAGGGCAATGAAACCGAGGAACAGGGCAGATGGGCGATGAGTTTCTCATTGCTTTGCTAGTTCTGAAGTTCATTTTCAGCCTTGATTTTGACTCTTATTGTAACCATTAAGCTTAAATAAATAAAGATCTTTGTTTCAAAACTGTCAAACCAATGCTTTATCGATACTCTGGATCTCTCATTCTTTACAGATCGATTTCACCCATTCGAATAGATTCTTTAAATTTTGAGAAACCTTCATGTTCAACAGTCAACACCTTCAATGTTGAAGGAGCGCGCGTGTGTGTGTGTGAGAGAGAGAGGGAGAGAGAGAGGGTGGTCCCTAAAAAAGGGAAAAGGGAAGGGAAGGGAAGGGAAGGGAGTGGGTGGGCTCTTACATGAAAAAGAGCATAGTTTTGGATTTGATTCCGCCTGCTAGGCTCTGTCTCTTTCTCTTAATTATGTTTGCAAAACACATTTGGCTCCTCATCATCAAAAACTAATTTCAATATAAATCACTACCACCCATTACTCATCACTGGACAGTCGAATGCTTGCTTTAACTCCATCCTATAGGCCCAGCTGCCCCGACATAGGTACTTTAGCTGTTCCCTTGTTACTATTTACTACTAATACTATCACCTAACCTATGCCCACTTTTTTTTTTCTCTTCTCTATTCCGGCTCCTCCTTTTACACATTATTATCAGAAAACGACTCCATTCAAACTCTGCCTATTATATTAGTTAACCATGTATATCTCCAAACACCAAGCTAAATTATCTTCAAACCGAAGGGCCAGGGGAATGAATCCCTCGACTACCTCATGAGATATATTGTTTGCGCTTTCAGTGTCAGACGTGGGTGGGTATCCACTTAAATTAAAGCCTTACAATAAAGAGAAGTCGCCAACCCCAATTGGCACAGTCATACATTCTTTACACCTTATTTGACTCCAACATGGTCACATTAGCAAAAATAAAAATAGCCTTTCATACGATTTCCCATTGCCAACCAAAAAACCTTAAAAGGGAAAATCAATACAAAGCCACACCCTAAATAAAACAATAAACAAAGCGACCTCCGAGCCTCTAAACACTCTCCCTCTCCCTGTACAGCCTGTCAATTGTTTGTTAGTGAACTAAAATAATGCCTCACAACATGTCAAAACGACCAACCCCGCTACTTAAAAAAATTAAAAACGACAAGCGAAGATTCCGATCCGATCATCACCCTACCAAATCCTGCACATGGTTTAGCTCCTTCCTCAGCCGTTGAGAGAACAGCCTGCAGGCGTCCATGCTCAGATCTACGGCTGCCGCTAACGCCACAAACGCCGCCGCATCCTCCGTGCAGTTCACGTGCGGCACGCTCACCTCCACTGTAGGTTTGCTGCACCTTCCCTCCCCCTCCACGCTCCCCGACATCACGAACCCTCTGTACATGCAATATGGCCACAAACCATATCCGAAATCCCCGCTGCTCCTCGGGCTGCATGCCGGAGACGTCGAGTTCCCCGGGGTAGCGCGGCCGCTGGAACTGCTGCTGCCTAGGTCGATTATGAACTTGCCTCCTTTCTTCGAGCTCAATGTGGACTCGGCGAGGACGATACTGGCGGCCCCTACTGCGCCGTTGGTGTCTGGTATTAGCTCAAAGCGATAGCCAAGGCCGTCGGAGCCACCACGCTCGCGCCAAGCTTCGAGTCTTCCCCAAGGTTTCCATGTGCCATCGCCCGGTCGAAGAATAAGCCATGAGCCAGGGTTCGAACGGCTGACTCGGTCTGAACCGGGAGAGGCGACGAACGGCGTGACCATGGACGCAGCAGCTACCGGCGACCCTGAGAGATCGTGAACCGTAATAGACCATCCCTTTCGTTCTTTACCAGGTCGTTCTCGCTCGCTTCCGAACGAGGTTATCCAGCTTCTAGAGCTGCCCGGGTCTAACTGTAAAGATCTGCACACCGAAACAGCACCGCGAGTATTAGAGAGCAGATCAAAACGGTGAGCATATGAATGACCCCTAAATTATTAAATTCCCCCCATAATTACGTACTCGAAATCGGTGTAATCTTGAAGCAACAGTTTCCCATTTTAGGAGACAATGTTTATCTTTAGCTTTCAATTTAGTACGGAAGAGTAAAGTATAAGTAATGTGTACCCCATACGAGCTTCTCCATACTGTTCCTATGCACTTTACCCTCAAACGGATTCCTATTATAGTGGTGATAAACTACGCAATCCTAAATTTGTTCGCCAATCACCATTAATTTTCGGAATCAAACAGAAACTGCTCAAAAAAGCGTAACAAAGTGAAAAGGCTGAGAGGAATAAAAGGAAAACTAACCTGGAACGCTGGTTCCGGTCACCGGTATTCCTAAAACTAAATTTGCAGGAGAAGACGGGCTGCCTAATGTGGCCTTGGATCTGGAAAACCTGAGGGCTACACTCAGGCTCGCCATCGAACTGAAAAACAAATCTAGGATCGGGTTCGGCCTTGACATTCAAATGAAACTGCGCACAAGAGCTCTTGGCTTCCCTGCCCACCGTAATCCAGCCGTTATGGAAGATAGCAGCCTTGATTTCCGTTCCCGCCAGATCCAAGGGCACGGACACTCGGCCCAGGAGCTTGCCCAGGTTGACGCCGCAGGTGGTGCCCCTGCGGCCAGTGTAGATGGAAATTTTGAGGCAGGGCTTGGCGGCGAAGAAGGATTTAGCGGCGAGGCGGTCGAGCTCGGACTTGGTGAGGTGAAAAGTGGCGGCGACTTGGGGTATTTGGGAGTCAAGGAAAGTGTGGTCGGAGGGAATGAAGGGAACGAGGGCGGATTGAAGAGGGAAATTCTTGAGTTTGATTTTGCAGAAACAGGGAGAGGAGGAGGGATGGACGACGGAGGGAGCAGGCTTGGAGGCGACGGGAATCTTGAGAGCGAGATTAGCGACGGTGAGTCGCACGAAAGGGCAAGGATCCATGGGGGCAACGAAATGTAAGGAAGAAGGAAGGTCAGGAGAGGGAAGGGAGGGAGAAGAGATCGGGCGGAGCGCAATGTGCAGCAGAGAGGGAAGAAGGAAGGAGGCAGAGAGTGAGGAGCTTCATGTGGGGGGAAGTGATGAAGAGTAAGCTTGGTGGGTCAGGGAGGGGGAGAGAGAGAGAAGATTTTGGTTGAAGAGAGGAGAGAGAAGTGGGAGGATTGAGGGGTTGAAGAGAAGCTGAATGCAGCATCTGAAACGATAAGTCTATGTTGGTAAAAATGGCAGAAAAAATGAGGGGTGAAGGGAGGGGAGTTGGAGTACAGCTGGAGACAGGGTGTCACCAGTCGAAGTTGGACAACTTCTCTCCCTCAGCAATTCTAACTGCTAATTATGTGTGGCCCCCACTTTCTCGTTTCACCAGCACGCTTTGTAGTAGGTTCAAATTATTTTTTCTGATTAATATTCTATTATTTGCATCTTATGGGTTTGTGAAAGGCTGGAAGACGGATTGCCATTGCCAAATCTGAATTCATGCGTGCGTCGATTGAGGGGGTGTGTATCTCCCCACACGTGGAGGGGCAATGTCTTTGTGGAAATGTTGGATAAAGTAAAGTATGGCTCAATGGAATATCATATGATATGAAGAGTGGGCGTAGCGTTGGTGAGGGAGAAGGGGCAAACGAGAATTTGAGAAATGGGATAAGGGAAGAGGTAACAGGTGGGGGAATGACGGGAAGCATGTTCCGTAAACAAATAGGTATATTAGGAATGGAGGATACGGGGGTGGTGGTGCTAAACAGCTCACAACAACCGCCATGACCCATGATCCCTTGATAATTAATATGTCCCTGTCACGTCACTCTGAAACGCTTTTAAGTCCCTTCTTACCTTCGTGACGTGGGTTTTCCCCCATGCTATCTCTAAAATTGAGTTAGACAATTGCTTATAATTTATAAACTTTATATTGATTCCCAGAATTCACAGGGCACTCATTGCTTTTGTCTCATATTTTTGTTTCCAATGGAAATCGAATATTGATCCATTTTTATAGAAATAAGGAAAAGCTTGCCTCCAACTGTTTCGCCATGTATTACAGTCTGTGCATGCCTAACAAAAAAATTATTTCTGTAGCAACCTTTCGCAAAAAGGGGGGGGGGGATTTAGGTGATAAAATTATAAACGGAATATTCATATGATATTACATTATTATAAAATAAATTCCCATTATACTTCATTTCATTCACCAATTTGTCAACAAGACATTTAAAAAGTTATAATCGAAACTCGTCCTTAGTTCTTATTATAACTGTTGGATGCTAGAGATGAACATAGAGGCACGTTTTTAAGAGGGCTCTAAATTTTTTAATTCAAAAAGTCATAGCTCTAAATTTTTGATAACTTTTTTCCCATTTTTAAATTCAAATTATGCCTATCTTTTTAAACAAAATCCAATGAAAAAATAAAAAACAAACAATGCTTTGGGAAACTCAAGATAAAATACCAAAGTATTATTCGAATCTGAGCTGGATTCTCTGAAACGTTCTGATATTCTAATATTTACAAAGTCATGCTGAGAGGCTGACATCCATGCTCGATCAGGTATGCCACTATTCATCGCCAGACGCCATTTAATTTAATTTAATTTAATCTAATTTAAATTAGCATCCCCGAATAAAAAAAGATATGGAGCGGGGAGAGAAACCGCATAACGGAGATAAGCTACGTTACGCGGTTGGTTGCCATTTAATGGCCTGCAGGCAAGCCCAAACCACGATGGAGAGTCACAAATAAAACGATTAGCAGTTGGTGGCCTAACAAAAAAAACCGACTGGCCATGGAGGTTAGTTTGGTAAATTGAGAGAAAAATTGATGATATGCAAATGAAAAGGGATCAGGTGCACCCCGGAGCGAGTGTAGCCCGTAGAAGTTATCTCAGAGCACTGGAAGTGATAAGAGTGCGAAGATGTCTGTGTCGGCTATATTTGGCTCCAGATTGTCGATTCCGGCGCAATCCTTGTCGTCGCTGTCGTTCGGGAGAAGTGTTGCCGGAAATTTAAGAAAGGGATGTGCAAGAGTCGGAACAGAGGGAGGTGGGTTGGCGATAGAGTGCTCGTCGAGGCCGAATAAGAAGGCGACGGCGCACCATATGAAGACGAGACCGAAGAAGACGCAGATGTGGGACATAAAGAGGAAGCCGACGGTGTACCCTCCGTTGCCGCCGCTGCCTCCTGATTGGACTCTGGTTTCCCCGGCATCTGAAGCATCTGCTGAAGCTCTGCCTACTTCACAACCAGCAACCGTTGGTTAGTTAGTAATCATATTCTTAATTCTTGTGTTTGAGATGTTGTTGTACTTAAAGCTGACACGTATGACGCTGCTGTTGTTTGTTATGGCATTTGTGTTCCCCTTCCGGTTAATTCCTCGCGAGATCCTGTTTGGCATGAAATATTCTGATGCGTGTGTGGCCAAATGCAGTTTCTAGGTCCAAGATACTCTTATTTACACGCCCACTATGGGGTAGTCATTACTAATGTAGTTTCTAGTTTGTGGGAACGATTGTTGATCCTGGAAACTGGAATGGTTTTATGGATTCTTTGCTACGGCGTATTCTACGGAGGAGACAGATGCAACTGAACAGGATACTGGAATTTACATTCATTTTACAAAAGCAAACTTCCTTCAGCTATTTAAAGCTAAAAACTGTCATTAGTACACTTGCAATCTATCTTCCTATCTCTCTAGTTAAAGAGGAATCGTTATAAACTAGAAAAAACAACCAGAGAAATAGAAGGATCGATCTTGCTAGCAACATTTGTGGTGGCAATCACGATCGCCTCGTCCTTCAAATGGCAGTGCAATCCTCACTTTTCTCATCGTGACAGTGTGTAGCCACGAGTCTCTTGAAAAGAAACACAGGACCGTCTACTGTAAATACTTGCTAATGCAACGAGTTACGCATCGGCGTCAATTGTTATTTCCAGTTTACACTAGCTGGAGTGTACAGTATCAACGCGCAATTCCAACAGGACTTCTCACCCTGGAATTTCCACCAGTATCGCAACAAATGAAAAAAAAATTAATTGATATTCCTAAGGAATAATTGAGGACTTATAAAATCCAAAGAGAAGCAGATCATGGTTACCTCATGGAGGCACTAACGCTTCCATCATAAGCAGCTGTCAAATGATTTCTAGCCTGGATTTCTCTTGTACTTTCCAGGAACCAGGCTCACGAGGAAGTCCGTAAATATATGTTCATATTCTGGCATCTTTCCATATCCTGTTCCAAGTTAAAACTATTATTATAAGACCATAAACGCTAGTAAAGAAACAACATATATTTCAACTTTCAAGGGAACTTCATAGTTATATCGAATCCCGGTATCACGCAGGTGAAAGAAAAGGCAGACATTTTTCTAATAGTTAAAGACGGAAAGATGATTTTAAATATTCTCAGCTGTAAATATCAGCAGAATTAGGCAAATTGCAAGATCTGGTTTGTGTAGGGTAAAGGATTGAACTTGCCAGGGAAGTAGTTTATGTCAATGACGTAATAAACATCTCTTTTCCCAAGCTCTCGTATGATATCCAAGTTGAATAGACGGAGGCCCTGGAAGTGAGCATGATGACATACAAAGTAAAAATATAGTCATTTGATCAATAACGGGCAAACATCAAACGGATGGGTTGCTAAGTTACCAGTCGCATTCGAAGTTCCTTGGCAAGTCTCTCAAGTAAAGGTCTTGGAGGAAGCTCTGCAGGGAGAGATCGCGCAAATTAAAAATAAAGACCAGATACTATGAAGTCATGAGCAAATGAAGACTTCTAAATTTTGAAACCAGGGCGGTAAGCATTGTTTCTTCAGATGCCTCGGTCTCAATTTACAATCCTTAAAACTAATTGTGTGATATTTGCAATCGTGAATAATGCTAAAAGCTGTCTGAAGTAGACTAGTTATGTCATAACTCACCGGCAACAATGGGGTCCAGATCTGCATCATCTGCAGAAGCTGCAGCACAAGAAACCCTTGGAAAATAGTATACGCCATCATCTTTGGAGAGTTGTCGTTTGCAAACATCAGGTAGGGAAAACCGTCTGACTACCTTAATAGCATCACCAATTATATAGACCTTGAAGAGCACGCCTCCTATTACAGGGAAGAAAAGGGCAAAAGGATTATCTATGTACTTGTAGCATCCTAAATGTAACAAAATTTCTGCTTACCATGGTTTACAAACTCTTGAAGAACAAGAGGAGGTTCTAGTTTTTGCAGAGAATATGGCCCATAAGCAAGTGATAGTTCATGGGACTTTGCACTTCCATCAGCAACAAGTGGCTTTGCAACTAGAATGGTTTTGAAATTGAACACATAACAAAGAGGAAAATAAGTGTTAAAAATTTGCCATTCGAGACTAGTGCAAATCAGTTAAGTAGCAGCTAAACCAATCTTGCTCACAAAGGATATGTTTTTTGATAAAGCACGGTATGGATAATATTGCCTTCCCCATTTTCATATGTTTTACATAGCCTCCACGGTGCCAATAATTTCTCTTGCAATAGACATGGACATGCTTCATGCCCAGAGAAACTGCAAAATAAACCCTTCTACAATTAACAGAAAGACAGCACATGCTTACCCAGGGGCAATGTCAGCCCAGCTCTGTTAACCAGTTCAAGGATAGAAGATGCATCCTTCTTGACGACTAGCTGCTTAGGAACACATGCTTTGCCTGCATTTTAGTTGGTAAGAATAATTTTTATTGGTCAAATTTATTAACACAAATGAGCGTACAGCTTTTACTTCAATCAACGTTTCTCTTTCATTGTTTGGAAAGACAGATTACCATAGGATTCGGAAAGGTTCAAATCATCAACAGCCTGAAGCATGTATTGCCGATTGCGTATATGTTGTATGGCATCAGGAGGATCCAGAACAGTAACTTCAGGATGCGACTGTCTATAATCCTGCAAATAAGGACAGTTGATAAAAAAAGTCAGATTATTTATCAATAATTATATAATAATGAAACACACAAACTTGATTCGCAATTATATAGAATCCATATTTATTCAAAACACACCCCATTTCACACAAGAATATTATTTCTATGTCATAACAGAGCACATATAGGATCCCAGTAGAAACAGCCATTCAGACAATCATGAATATTTCACGCGACCAATGCTCAAGAGACGAAGGAAAAGTGAGCTAAACCATTTATTTGGATAAAAGGGATGAACGGAACAAATTTATAACTCGATTTATCAAACAATATATATAACTCTTGAATTTTGAATTCACCAAATCCTCCTGAGTTCATAAAGTAGAATGGATTTAATTAAAAGACTGCCAAACAGGACAAAAGTAATAAATTAAATAGATTAAAACGTGTTTTCTTGTTTTCTACTTCAATTAGAACAGGTTTGGGCTAATACGCAGGGTATCAGTCAAGGAAGCAAGGCAGGAAGAACTAGAAAATTTTATGAACCCGTTAGCCAAAAATTTCAGTATTTATTAATCTTCAATCTATCCAGCTTAAGTTTTGACGTTCCTGTTCTAGAGTTTAAACCACACTTTAAAAGAAGCATTTCACACTCATATCTTTCCTAACCAATCCTCTTTCAAATCAAGGGACTTAGATCTCCACTTGGAACATGGACTACCCATCATTGAAACCATCCCATGGGATGACGAGGCTATATGCAATTACACATCACGCATGTAACTGCAAAGTAGACAGCTAAATACAAATAGGATGCTTCACAAATGAACGAATGATTGTAACACTAACAAAAACTGGCACGTGAAAGACATGAGATGGTTCTAGAATTTCAATATTTCACTGATTTTGTTTAGTGGATGTACAACTGTGAAATAACAGTAAGTTTCTATTAATAATAATAATAATAATACGTAGTAGTAGTAGTAAGAGCACTAAGTGGTAAAGTGATGCAGAAAATTTGACAACCTGAAAGCATAAAATCTCGATTTGTTGAATCACAAAAAACTCAAAAATAATCTAGAGAAAAGCCAATTACATTATTACCGCCTAGATCTAGAATTGCAGCTAACGCTACCGGCAACTAGAGGATGGGAATACAAAAAGAAATTTGGTGAGGCATCTCTCTCTAAGAAAGCAAAATGGGGGACCAACAATCCCTCGAGAAGTGATTTCACTCCGAAATTTTACGAAAAAATTATATGTTTTTTTGGAAAGATTTGCCAAAAGAAACCTGAAAATATCAGCTAGAGGGCCCTGAGAGTAGTAAACACCATCACTTGCGCGAACCCCTGAGGCCTCGACCTCAACTACTGGTTCATGATTCATTAGAAAGATAGAGGAAGAACTCCGCACATTATGTCAGACAGGATGTTAAAAAACTGGTCGTTGACCAGCGTTTCCAGCGTTCATTTCATCCCAATCTTAGCATCAAATACATGGGGGAAAATACAGCAGCAAGCAAGACATTTGATTAAACACAAAATATGGAAGAGTTCTATAGAATTGTGGGTGAAAGGAAAACTGAACCGACCTCAAGAATCTGGCGCCACTCTTTCCCTGATAACTGCATTCCCCCAAAATAAGAAATAAAGAGAAAAGACGCAGTCAGTTAACAGAGCAACAAATCTTTAGAGCATGTGGTATGGATTTACAAGCAGGCAAATAATATCTAGATTTTTTTAGGAAGGAGGTGTGGGCACCGGTGCCTCTGGTGAGAAGCAGTAGAAGAACAAAATTTAGGACATTGAGGACAGGACAATTATAACCTTCTGCAACACAATATCAAAAGGACCTTGATCTGAAAGAGGTCTATTGTGATCAATAGCAACAAAGAGTATCCCCTTATTCCTGCACAAAGATTGCAGTAAGAGTAATCAATAGCTAAGCCAATACTAGAACGTGATACAAAGGCATATTGCCGACAATTTTATCTTATAGATGAGTACTGAATAGAGCATAAAACACAGCTGGAAAATACGTTTATCTACTTAAAACTTTAGGTTGCATATAGGCAGAAAAATTTCATATACAAATCTACAGTGTCATCACTGCTTATGACGAAATTTCAGTTGATGTTCTTAAAAAGAACATGGACCGAAATCACAAGGGTTCCAGTTCTCCCAAAATCACATGTTCTTAAAAAGAATTGGGAAATGGTAAAATATCTACTAGCAGATACTAAGAAGATTACATGGTTACTTTTCACTTTCACACGGACCAAACGAAAATGACGTACGTTGTACGAGCATATTCTTAGCAGAAAATAACTTCACGTTAATATTCCTTCTTACGAGGGAATGGAACCCGTCGTCGGATATGACTTAAGTCACTTTAGAATTTGAAATAAATCAAAAGAAATAATTTCGGAAGAACACAGGAGGAGAATATTAATTATCAATCCGTCGATATAGGCTTATATTCATTGATTAATGATTAATTTTTACCTAGCCAAACCTTCAAGCTTTGGCTGCAAAAAGCTCTTGGTCTTTTTAGAGGTGAGAGCATAGCCAACCACAACCGCCCTCTTCTGCGAGGGAAATCCACCATTTACAACCGGACCACATTCATTCTGGCCCAAATTTACGTCTTCCCCTTCCTCGACCTCACCTCCATTCCTATTCCTACAAGGCAGTTCTTCTATCAACCTCATAGGCTCGCTCTTCACCGGAAAAATTTCCAGGTGGTGCAGAAAATCCCCAGGTCCCCCCGAAAAGAAAAACAGAGAGGGAAAAAACGAGAAAGTCGGAGTAGAAATCTCGATATGACGAAAGTGGAAGATCCGTGGAAGAGAGAGCGAAGAGCGAGGGAGGAGGAGAGCCACAGAGAGGAGAAGAAATAGAGAGACAGAGAGCTGAATTTTCAGGAGGTGGACAAAAGAATAAAAAAACACAGAACGATATACAGCGTGGGGAAGTGAGGGAGGGGAGTATATATAGAGGGGAAGGAGAGAGGGATCAGGTGGTGTGAGCTGTACAGAAGTAAAGATACTGAGCAGTAATCATCATTCCACGCGTTAGAATCACGCTTCGGAGTTGCGTTGTGATTGATTTTACTTTTTTTCCGACTGCCTCCGACTCCTGAGTCACGTGGAAAACATTATCTGCCACGAGGCGCAACCGCAAACAATACTCCATATTTGCTTACTATTTCGTGTTTTCCTTTAGCCCCCCCCCCCCCCCAATCCTCAGCATTTATTACATAAAATACCCTGAGCCCCGCGTTAATTTTTTTTTTAAATAAGAATAAGTTACATTCATTTAAATTAATTATTATATAGTGTACATAAAAGTTCGATTGTCTCATTTTGTTCAAAAAAAATTCAGAATATATATTGTAGAAGGAACTGGGAATTAGGGGCTGGTACGTCATATGAAGTCTCGTCCTACTTATCAACAACACGACTTTTGTATGAACCCATTCAACATGTAATTATAAAATAGATAGGAATTTAAAATAAAATTCTGATTTTACCAGTTTTTTAAAACACTCAATTCGTTCCGCAGATAAAATGGATCATGCTGAACTTATCATTCAAAATATGAGAGTTCTATATAAGAGTGATACAAGTGAAAATAATGCTTGTGAATAATGGTTTTAAAAAAGTTGTTGGGTCAAATTTTAATTTAGAGAAATTTTAAAACAAACAGTTATATTTGTCGATAAGTACTTTTGGGCAAAACTATTGTTTAAAATTATTATTTTGAATAAGCTATTACAGCTAGTTTTTTGAACAGTAAAAGAGTTTATAAATTATCTAATTATTATCTTACCCCTACTTTTTCTTACAACCTCTCCCCTCTCTCATCTCTACCCCTCTCCTCTCTATTATTTTCTCTCTCTTTTCTATTATCTCTCCTCTCTCCTTTCTCATTTACCCTCTCTCCTCTTTCTTATCTTTTTTCTACCTCTATCTTTTCTCTTATTTTTAATCAAATCATACCCTTTTTGATAATTTACCAATATAAAAAGTCATTCTAAAAATAATTATCCAAACACTTATTTATTCAAAACTATTTTTTTTCCATAAATTCTTATCTAAAAGTCTTTTTCTATAAACTGTCCATAATATTTTTTTAATAAGCTTTTTTTTTAAATCTTATTTAAATAGGCCCATACTGAGTTTTGTGTTGGCCTATTATGTTGAGATCAGGATCTTCTCAGACGCATTTTCCTCGTAATCCCTCGGAATCACTTTGCCTCTTCTTCTTCCATCGCTCCCCTTTAACAAAAAAAAAACAAAAAAAACCTTATGCATCCGCTAGCTAATCTTTTAAACGTTTTTTTTTTTAAATTAAAAACACTTTAAAAAAGTGTTTTTCAATTTTTTTTTAAAAACGTATTTTTGAAATTCTTTTAAAAACACTATTTTAAAGTGTCTTTTAAAAAAATATTTTTTAAAAACCACTTTAAAAAAGTGTTTTTAAAAAATATTTTTTAAAAGTGTATTTTTTTAATTTTTTTAAAACATTTTTTAAATTGTTTTTTATTTAAAAGAGGGAAACGAAGGAAGAGGGAGTTTTTTTTTTTTTTTAAAGGGAGCGATGAAAGAAGAGAAGGGAAGAGGATTATGAGGGATTCTGAGGTAAATGCTTATGAGAAGATCCTTATCCGTTATGTTGGTCGTTGGATGGCAAAGGAAAGAGAGAGAGAAAACTATCAGGGCGGCATATTATGTTTAATGACACGTGAAAGCTTGATAAAATACAACAAAAAAGCTATATATTATCCAGAAAGAGATAAGATCGTACGAAAAAATAACAACAAAGATGGGAGCACTCTCAGGTGAACGTGGAATTACCAATTACCAGTTCTGGCCACGGGTTAACCAAAAACTATAATCCTGCAAAAAGCGTCTCAACATGTTGCGGCAAAATAGCGCTTGCTAAAAATAATATGAGTAGCTATTTTTTTTTTTTAAGAAATTGCATGTACGTGCACTTTTTTTAAAGCTTTTTTCCCGTACAAGCATAGTCAAAATTAAAATTATGAGCAGCTAACGAGCCTTGCTTCTGCTAAACAAGGACGCGTTGAAAAAACGCGACTGTGGTGATGTCCATCATTTGCAATTCTGCATGACTTTAAAAACGTGTACCATGTGCGTATTTTTAACTTAGGATTGAAGCTGGATTCAAAAGGCTTAAATTTTATTATCATTCCTTATTAAATTGTAATATTTTTATTCAAAATTATACATGATGAAAATATTTTTACAAGTGCCAACTGAAACAATTGTTATCTTAATATTTAAAAATTAATAAAAAAATAAACTGTCCAAATCGAAGCTTCATAACTCCAGATCATGCATTAACATTAATTGGTTTGACCGTTTAATGCTTGGCAAAAAAAAAACATTGGTCTGATGTAAAAAGAAATCTTACTAATCACATCGTATACAATTTTGGTTAATTTCGAATAATACACCTTCTTTGTGTGTTAAAGCTTGCATGCGAATATTGTTCTAAAACCAACATTTATGATTACATCTCAAGACACACAAATAAAAATAGGATACACCACCCATGAAAGAAAATATTCGTCTAACTTGATAAACTATATAGAAGCCCAGAAAGTAAGCGCTTTAAAATCTATTGATCGTCACGGAATTATAAGTTGTAATAAGTATATTTTTGTGTTTGTTCTGTGTATATAGTTTTTTTTTCTTAAGTACATAATTCTCCGGTAGTAAATTAAGATATACTTTATAATATAAATTGTATTATAAATTAAATTTTATATTAAGAACAGGAGTATATCTTTTTTTTTTTGCCAAAGAGTATATCCTTTTATTAAAGGCACCATAATTAATGTGCTATCAAATATTAGATGTGACACATCTTTCAACAGCGATTCGAATCTTAACTTATCACATTGGACCTGATATGTTGATTAGTTCGATGCTTTTTGTTATGCATATGTATCCTCATATTGGAGGCAATACTATTCAAAGAGTTATTAAAAATTAAACGTGGACACCTCTTACAATTAAAATTTAAAATATTAATCCGTCATATTGTAAGAGTCTAGCTCTTTCAGCTATATTCAATCCATTAGTAGTTTTTTTTGTTGCCCACCCAATTCACCGGAACTTTATCCCGACTACGTCCGGATCTAACCCGTGTCGCACACTTGGCTATGGTGGGTGAGTCTCCAAACGAAAATTTGTTGCATATACTAAAGCTCAAACTCGAGACCTCGCTTAAGCGATATCGAACCGTTTACCACTCGAACTAACCCCGATCAATCTATTAGTAGTTAAATTTTAATACATGCGCCATTCATTTGTGCTTATATTGCTAATAAGAGGTGGCCCAAACGAGTCCTTGTCATATGGGCAAAAAGGATAGAACGTGGTATGGAGCCCAGTGCATATGCATATCGTTACCCGATTAAAAAAAACATATTTTTTGCCAGAAACAAGACAAATAGTGAAAGCTTCGTTGAAGAAAATATCACAATGAAGTTGTAATATATGCTGTTTTCTAACAAATATTAAAAGAAACTGTGGTTTTCAAAGACAGTCACAGATCATATTAAAATAAAACGACTCACGTTGCCGGTCAAGAGAACGTGAAGAGTTATTTAAACACAAGATTCTAAAGACCCACGAAGTAGTGCAGAGATTCCACACACACACACACACACATATAAACGACGAGCAATTTGGAACTAGACCTAATTAATTAAAAATGCAACTTGCATGGGAATTTTAAACTATAGCCTTTTCAAAGCTATCGTTATATTATGAATTGGATAAGCACTTCTCCGTAAATGCCTTATCATATTGTATATACTATATAAGCTTCTCGTGATCTACTTTTTATATATATAATTAAGTCCCTAATCAAAGTGGTATTAGTTATGGTGTGCCTTTCCCAGACAAATATTATAAAATTTTTATTCCTTTTCATGTATTTTTTTTTTATGTAAAGAGAGGCAGGTGTCGTGAAATTGTCTTCGACATTGTCACTTTCTATTTTGGTTTTATGTGAATAATAAATAGCTAACAGCCGATTCGGAGAATTGCAGCTTGGAGATCAAATGAAATCTTACGGCTTACTCCTTTTTTTTAGTCTATTTTTAATATTAATCATTGTTTTTAAAGTAATAGAGAATCTACTAACATGGAAAAAACAACCAACAAAGATCTAAACCGATATGACATGCGTGTGTGGAAACTAAAGACGCGGATAAGCACGTTTGGGTTTAGCACAGGAATTAACGCCTATTATTAGCCATATTTCCTCTTATATTATCACCTCTATAAAAAAATTATTTCAATTAATTATATAAGTTAGTTAATTAAAAATATCTCTAAAATTCTGTTTAATATGTACAATCAATATAAATAATTTAAAAGAAATTATGAATTTATGCGATAAAACAAACCCTCGATCAACTTTTCTATTTAGAAAACGAGGAAGAGGTAATAATTACAAAGATGTGGGACAAATGAAATGCTGGGAAGGTGGAAAAGTGGGGTTTCAATTTCATTAGCCGGTCAAGTAAATAATTAAAGAGATTGAGGGCAATTAAATTATTTATTAAAAGGAGTTTGTTTCCATCATCGTGCAATTTAATTAATCATGGGGCTTGGTTTATACAGAAAAAAAAATCCCACTAATATTGAAAGCAAGACTTTTCAATGCACGATCCGAAAGTCTCAGATTCGCCTATACTGGTACATTTCCACTATCATTTTGGTTACTTGTGTGTGTGTGTGAGAGAGAAACAACGTCGAATGTTTTTGGATAAAATTCACAAAAGCTAAGAATGCAAGCTGCGTATATTATAGCAATTCTTTTACCAGACGGTTACGACATATTATGAAACATCTGACTAGACCGTGACATCATTGGAGATTAGTTTACCTAATTTCCACGCACGCAAAAATATATATCGAGGGCATATATATATATATATATATGTATGTTTGTGTACTTATTTAATTACATAATTTTACAATTAGTTTTTTTTTCATAATTATGAATTAACTATAAATAGTTTAGTGCAGCCATGGGATGTCATTGTTCAATTTTTGGAAAAAGAATGCGCAGTACACTGGTGTATTTTCTAAAATTCAATGAATAATGAATAAAAAGTAATGGATGGTTGAATTTTAATTAAATTATGAAAGTTAATAATAAGCTGACGAATTGTTTTTGTAAATTCGGAATTGTCATACCAAACAAAATAGCACATTGGATTGGATGATGGGGAAAGGATAAAAAGAAGGGACGTGCTGTAACATCTTTAGTAATGCCTAAAGTCGAATTTGATTTTTTAAAAAGAAAGAAAGAAAAAGAAGGGGAGGGATACAGAGAACCATCAGAGCAAGGAAAAGTGGGAGATGATTTTTTTTTCTTTAAATAATTAAAATGTTGCGTATTCTTATTTTCAAGTATGTGGAGAAGAAGGTTCTGATCTAAATGACCAAGAAAGAAGAATCAATTTATGCGCCGTATCTTTTTAGCCACTGCTTCTGCTCCGGGTAGGTACTTACATTATCAATACAAACAAGCAAAAAAAAAAGGAAAAAAAAAATTATAAGTTATGTTGAGCGTGTCAGTAAATACGGAGGACTTCTCACCCAGAGAAATAAACTTTAAAAAAAATCCTAATACCTAGTGCCGAGGACTTATCAAAGACAATACATATATACATTTAAATTTAATGAATACTTACCAAGTCTTCTCTCGTCATTTTCTTTTTTGGGTCTCTCGTCCACTCATTTAGGGCACTGCTTTCTCGGACGCCACTGATAAGTCTTGTGGTTCCAGCATCTTATAACCCTAATTTCACACCTCCAGTAATTATTATTTGCCATTAATTCCTTAATTTTCTTGTAGAATTCAGAGGATTATTGATTTTAGGGTGAGGAACACTGAGAGTGCGTAAGTCTTGTTTCAATTCGATGATAACTTTTATAATATTACATGAGATGAAACTAGACATATATCCTCCTCATCCCTCTCTTCACGTTTTGCTCATAGCTTCATTCCATGGAAGATTATTTTTTCAGATTATTTTCTATGTTAATGGAGACCATCAAGTTCTTCATCCACTGATTTCGAGCCATGAAGATATATATATAGATAGAGAGAGAGAGAGAGAGAGAGAGAGAGAGTAAAAAAACACAGTAATTTAATAACGAATAATGATGATGAAGAGAAAATAATCTCACTATCACGATGCCTTTCACTAGAGTTAACAGGTCTCACTCATGTCAGGAACATTTTGTAGAAGAAAGGGAATTAAAGTTAATCAGTAAATTCTCGAATATGATAGAATTATTATTACGTACTTACGTTAATTTTCTCAAACTTTATTTTTGAGCTAAAACGTCAGTTTAGCCATAAAGCTATATATTTAAACGAGCTTATGAGTAATTAACTGTTATATTTGCAACAATAACATCTGATATGTCATTTTTAGCAATTTATACGTAAAAAAAAGAATAGAATCATCTAAATATTTTTAATTTTATTATATCACTTAACATCCAAACATTATTATCATGCTATAGCCAAATTATTCTACTCTAAATCATCAATCTTATCCAAAATCCGTTCGTCCCACCATAAATCCAAACAAACCTAAAAGAGCAAGTAAACCCATGAAACAAAAGTCAAATGCATAATGGCATATATAGTATTAATTAATTTAATTTGGTGGACGCGATAAGCATATATATATATATATATATATATATATATAATTTGGATGATGATGATGAAGATGCAATAACAACTTTAATATGGGATTTTGCAGGCTTCGTTACTAGTCCTTATGCGATCTGTTTCCTATATATTCCAACAAGTTCCCATATGGAGAAAGCGTTGACGTTTAACGCTCATAGGACAATACCCCAAAGAATGGCAGATCATAGAAATTCGAATAATTTTAATTCTCTTCAGCATATATATATATATGATATCAACTTTATTATATATTCCCAGAAATGAACATTATTTATCCTTCCAAAGCATAATTATTTGCTTAATTCTCAAATTTCTACTCTCATTATTATTTCTTTTACCAAAAATATTTTACCAACAACAACACACACACTCTCGTAATGCATAGATCAACACACACGGTATCGAAGTAAATAAAATATTGGTTTTTTGTTTTCCAGTTATTTATTTGTGTTTTACTTTATGCTTAATTTATTGGTTAAGAATATTACATTGAATTATAGCTTAGGGAGAATATTCTTGCATATAACATTGGCAACCAAGAAAAGAAGGCCGAAAAGAGGGTTGAAAATTGGGAAGAGCAATAAAACAAACATAAATGCGTGTGAGATCATTATTCTTCGTTCACTAAGTTGCATTCAATAATTCCATACCCACTTCCCTTAAATTCTCCATTTCATTAAAGACGACTTGGGAGACTGACACAAGCATCAGTGCAACAAACTACTCCAAGCACTTGAGGTATTGCATTTTAGTTCTGCTAGAAACTTGCAGCCTCTCAGATTTTTATTTTGTTAAAAAAGGATCTGTATAACCGTATAAACTTCGCTATGTAAATCAAAATAATTCTCTTATTTGTATTATCTAAAATCAACAAATAAATTTAAGAAGAGACAAAGCACAACAGTTTTTTTCTATAACAATATCAAATCTTTTTTTTTTTTGTACAAAATTCTTTAGAAGGGGGTTGAGTTTACCCACGATTTAAGGGTAGGGCGAAGTCTTTCTTCTTCTTAGGCGATATCAATATTGGGTAGGGCGAGGCGTCAATTACCCTTATACGTAAACATAGGCATCCAGGAGTTATGGTATCTCTCAAAGGGCTGCGACTGAAACCACAATAAAATAATAGGGATTAAAACACGATTTAAATGATTGCACCTCTCTCCAGAACGATTACAACATAATATAAAATCCATCTGGTGTCGAGAGCTGCAGCCAATTGACATAAGAAGTTATAAACACGTATTGATTGGGCAGGAGGGAACAAAATACCTCTTTTATTTTTTTAATGTTTATTATGTTTTTCTAAAAGTATTATTTAGTACCCTGTATCTTTTTTAATTATTTACTATTTTAAAAATAAAAACATACAAATATTTGAATTAATTTCATTTTTTTTATTTTTTTTTAAATATCATGAATAAAATTAGAGAGAAAGAGAATAAAATGGTTCATAAAGAATGAGTCTGAAAATTTTAAAACAACCAGTTATATTTGTCTAAAAGGGCTGTTGGACCAAACTGTGGTTTAAAATTAAGATTTTGGATAAGCTAGTGAGACTAACTTCTAGAATAGTAAAAGAACTTATGAACTATCCAATTAATATTTTACCCTTATTTTTTCTTACACCATCTCTCCTCTTTCCACCCCCTCTTCTCTACTCTCTCCTATTTTTAATAAAATAATATCATTTCTAGTAATTTTTCAATTATAAAAGTTCTTCTAGTAATAACTATTCTAATACTTATTTATTTAAAATTATTTTTTTTTATAAACTCTTATTCAAAAATTATTTTCTAAAACTTTTTAAAATCTCTTTTTTTTTATAAGCTATTTTTTAGAAGTCTATCTAAATAGACCATAATTGTGTCCAAAAAAACTAAATTGTGTATGTTTGTTTTTGACTTTTTGTATGTTTTTTTTTATTTTTTTACGTATAATCGACCCCTTTATAGAAAAACAAAATGAAAGTTTGGGCAGCTTTTGTTTTGACTAGCCCTTACTTGTTACACAATTATTGAATCTGTGGGGCAGGGGAAGACATTTACGTTAGGATGAAGCAATAGACTTAGGAAGTTTAAAATGACGTTAGACCACTTTTTGTTCAATACAACAACAACAAAGCCTTATCCCATTAAATAGAGTCGGCTACATAGATCATACGACGCCATTGTACTCTATCAAAAACTGAATCCTTAGTTAAGTTATTGACCAGGAGATCCCGCTCAATGACCTCGTTGAGAGTTTTCTTTGGCCTTCCTCTTTTTTGTTCAATAATCATTTTAAAATTAAAACAACTTTGTCTAGTTGACTTTTGACTTTTTTATAAATTAGAATATTATGAAACTGACCTTTCAATAAATAATCAAAATAAATTTGACTTTTTTTAATAAAAATATATCCATATATAAATCATATTTCAATGTGATTAACTTTTACAGTGACTTTTACCATAACTTTTAGTTTGTATAAGTAAATGAAAAGAAAGATAATTCTGTCACAGATTCAGCACTACATTTGGTGATTCCTTATTTGAAAGCACAACTTCTCTCATGGGAATTTCCCTTTCAATTTTGGATCACCTGGAAAGTCCTTGATGACAGATGCTTTGCACCCTTCCCGTCAAAATACAGCGTGAAAGTCTAAAAACCTATTTCTTGCAGCAAGTTACCATCAGTGACTAGTAAGCAACGCGATAGTGCTAAAGAGAGCAAGCTGAAATAGCTACAATTGTGCAGCCAAAACACACGACCATAAGAGAGCCCAACATAAACCAAGTTGATGCTTTAACCAAAACCCTTCCAAAATAATGCTTTACAGTTATTAAACAACTCTAAAGAAGAGATTAGCTTACAAAAAGTGAAAAGAGATAAGTATGCTATTTAATTATCAGTCTAACTTGACAAATATTCATCAGTAGAGGCTTAAGCATAACATAATGCATACAGCGATCAACTTAAGAAAATCCCAGAAAAACAACCTACTCAAGAGCTTGAGGAAAAAGAAACCGATCCATCAAAATCATCCCCAATTAACTCCGAAAATTTCTAGTGTTGTGAGCAGGAGTTGTTTAGTCATAAAAACAATCTACTCAAGAGCTTGAGGAAAAAGAAATTGATCCATCAAAATCATCCCCCAATTAACTACAAAAATTTCAAGTACTGTTGTGAGCAGGAGTTGTTTAGTCATAAAATTATCGCTTACAGCACATAATTACCTCATACAAGGGTATCTTACAGTAAAGAGGCATGATAGCACCCCTTGCAACCGGCCATCTCCTATAAACAACTTGAGCCATTTTGTGTCATCCATAGTATTTAAGATAAAAATAGAAAACACTTGAGATCAAACATGATCGCACAGATCCATCATGCCATCTGGCATATGGTAAAGAGATCGGAGCAGGGATTTAAAAAAGAAAAGGACTTACAATTCCTGAGATCTGATCCAGCCAGTGTCTTATTGATGATGTACCAAAGGCAGTAAGAAGAAAGATCATGCATCTCCCACACAGGAAAGAATAGCATTTATAATAGGATACACCATCATGAGACTTTAATATATTCATATAAATGGCTATTCAGTCATAATATCAAGGGCAACAACTTCTTGCAAAGTTTACAAGTCATGGGCCACGAGAAAAGATGGGCAGGTGGATACAAAAAATATTTGTCACCACTTAGTAGTATACAAGAATTTGGCATACCTTTGATGTTAACCCTAAATACTGGTGCACAAGTACAGGATATGCAGAATGAAAATAACTGAGAAACAAGAAACCATGTTTGGTTTTAAACACAACACTTCTCATGACATGTGATGAACGCTTTAATTTAGAAAACTTAGGTGCCCATTTGCAAAATAAACTCCCAGTACGTTAAGCTCACTCCCATGTTTATTATCAATAGGTATATTTTGTATATGCTATTGGTTTTTCTTTTAAGGTGATTCAAACGTGTAAAAAAAACCAATAGCCGCAAGAATGAGGAGGTTGGAGCAAATAGCGTTTAGCCCAATCAAGACATGTAAAGGGAGGCCGAGAAGGACACTCAAGAAAGTTATCTATTGGTGCATGGTATATTTGAAGAGTTAGTTGCATTAGAGGACGATAGTGTTGTGTAATTCATGTAGCCACCTTTATTTACTAACATAAGGCTTATTGTTGTTATGCAGTGTCCAACCAACTGACATTCTGCATTACAACTATGAAGTAGTAGTGAACACATCCTACTAATTATTTATTTACATTTATTTGCACTTCGGATCAACATCACTACATATATAGATAATGTAGTCGCACACAAAATGCTCATAACTTTTCCTCTGTCTAACAACTTATATTTGCCCTCTTTTTATTAGCTACTGATGTTTATTGAAGAGAAAATAGTAGAAAATTGTATGAGGTGGCTCATAAATGTACAAAAAAGGTCATTGGAGATGCTAGTGATGAGAGTAGATTAGATAGTATGAAGTCTTCTGAAAAGGGGTAAAGAAAGATCGGAGAGAACACTCAATAAAATTATTAATGAAACATTTTAGTCAATAATATATCCAAAGATTGAGTTGTTGATAGAGCACAATAACGTAGTGTGATCCATGTGGCTGACCCATTTAGCAGGATAAGATTTGTTCTTGTTGTTGTTATTGTTTATTAGCTACTAAAGCAATTATCTTTCAATAAGCCTTAAGCTCCCATACAACTGCTCATAGGAGAGAACACATTAGTAAAGTAACCCTACCCAATTGAATAGCCAAATCAATTCTTAGACAAGAGTAAACAAAACCTCTTTCCCCACATTTATATTTGACATTCTTTATTGGCTAATATTAGTAATTTTGCTTCGACAAATCTGAAGCTCCAATAGAACTGTCCATGGGAGGAGACATTGACCCAAGTAACCTAACCCAAATGCATTGTCAAGGGTATGAAGTTCACCAAGTGATGAGGGAAATATTTGAGGGAAATATCAACCTCTTTTATTTCCCACCGAACTTACAACCTAATTGCTAATTGCTGCATATTAGCAAGAAAACATTATTAAAATAAATATTCTGTGCGTTCTTATTCTTTAACTGATTGATTTTCTTTTCCTCTACTCTCATCAGTAAGCTAACATCATGGTTAAGCTTTCCTCTGTTTATCCTAAAAGTAAACTAACATGTGATCTATCCATTATATGGGTTCTATTCATTCTACAATCTAAAGGACTTCTAAAAGAAACAAAATCTTGGAAGAACCTCATCCTGAACAGCGCATCTCACGAAATATTGTGATAAGTAATTCATCACCAGCAATGGCCCGCAACTGCCCTAAGAAAATTTCTTTGGCCAGCTTTCCAGCCTACATGCCACAGAAGGTTTCAAAGAAGAATGTTATTCCTTAAGTCATGAAATTATGAGCAATATGGAAATTTAAACATATATCCAATACCAAGAAGCAGCTTACCAATGCAGAACGATATAGAGTAATAATTTCCTCGAGTTTGAGAGAAGGAATACGACCATTCATCTTCCTCAGTAAATTTACAAGTGTATTCTTTGCTCCTAATTGACCTAAACAAGTAAATTAGAGGATCAGTTTCAGATAAACTACACATTAAGGGAAAAAGGAAGGGGGTGATTACCTGGAAAATGAGCAGAGGATTTGAAGCTGATGACACACTCTGGGAGTATATGGTTGCTCATGTTACTGCTCCACACTACATAACACTGAGGATTTAAAGGGTCGTCAGCTCCTGTATCATACTCCACACTGGAAGGGCGATACTGTTGAGACCCAGCGGCCACTTTTTCAATCTTTCCCAAGATGACACGGCAAAGTATAACATGCTTTTCACCGTTATTATCCACTTCAGCTTGCATAGCACTAAACAAAATTCACCTATTTAGTTGGAAAACCAAACCAGTAATGTTTTTTATAACATAAAAGCACTTTAAATTGACTAAATAGTTACCTTAGTTGAGGTAAGCCTAAAGGAGACAAATGTATACCAACTCCATAAGCAGGGTACCCAGAAGTTTTCCCAGGCAATACAAACCCATGAGCTAAAATGCCCGCCACTGTTTCTGCTGATGCAGCATACCAAGCATAAACTGTATTGGACACACCTCGAGTAGCTTCTTTATTTTTGTTATGTCTCTCAAAAATTTCGCGACGGTGTTTCTCAAGTGGCCCCGAGAATTCAAATTGATGAATTGCAGAAATAGTGACCCCCCGGATAGCTTTGGACATCTCTGAGAGAAATAAAAAACTCACGAATGAATACACGTTTTGTTTCTCACTAAGCAACTTTACATTGGGCCATCTAGAAGTTTCCGAACCCAAAGAGGTCAGCCTCTGCCGCTTGAAACCAAGTACCTGATTTTCATCTTCTTGCTTGTTATTCTTGACCGATGAACTCAACTCATCGTCCATCCCATCAACACCTAAATCTAAGTGATCGCGCTTTCTCTTGCCCAAAATCCCATCAATCCCGATTTCAACCTCAATTTTGGGAATTCCTGAATTGTCCAATCCATCCATAAAATCCTCGTCAACAAAGATATGGGGAAAGAACGGTCTACCGTTTTCATCGATCCAAGCAATAGATCTCTGACTACCGGATCCGAAATCAATCTGCACCATCCGCAGAAAGTCAAATACATACTTGGACCCTCCAATGATCACCTCCAGTAATGGCTTGCCCTCCAGGAACCCAGCTCGCAAAGGCTCAAGCACTTGGCTCTGAAAATCAACCCATGACCCTCCGCGGTAGAACATGAAGCGGTTAGGGACAGCACTGCGCTTGAAACTGTTGTGGTTGTGGATCATCAACCGGGCACAACAAGAATCGGAGAGGTGGCTGCATCGAACCACAGGGTTTGCCTTCTTAATAAGCAAAGACGACAACGATGAACTCTGTGGAACCCTTACCGTAACCGATTCAGCCATGTTCTTCTGGTTCATGGTCTTGAGGCCACGGATTCTACGTTGCCCTGGAAATTGGCACAACTATCGCAAGCTCTCGACGCAACGGATAGAATCAAGGAATCAAATCAATGGCACGGTGTCATTATATATGCGTTCTATGTCGTCATAGCTGGAAAAGTCCAGAATGCCTCAACAACCACAGGGCGTTTGTATGAGCTAAACAGATGAAAAAAGGATGTAATATTTGAGTAAGGAGGAGGGCTATTTTGGTAGTTTGAGGAATATTTCTAATTTATTATTGCTTATTACCGGCGTTTTGGGAAAGTGGGAAAATCGCGGGAAAAACGTTTACTAGGCAGCGGGGAAGCAGGGTGGATGGCGATATTTGCTAAAATGACTTGCGGGCCAAGTAGCGAGACACTTTAAATAATGCCACGGGGGAAACGGGCCGACCCTATCGTCCCGTTTTCTTTGGCCCAAAGCAAATGGAATGAACAAGACGAGAATAATGGACAGGGTCATTCACAATTAATTTTTTATTTTTGTTTGTACCAAAAAAAAAAATTGACATGTAAGTACATGAGAATGCTCTCTCAATTTTAAGATTTTATTTTAATTTTAATAAAAAATTGATGTAAAATTTATCAAAATTTTTTAGTATCAATTTTTTTTTATTTTGATTGCCAATAAAAATTGACACATATAATAAGGATACGAGTCCAATTCTTATTACTATTATGAGAATTTTTTTAGTAGGCAATCTTACAAGTCTCTTATGAAAAATCTTTGAGCCCTAAGACCATATTTTAGTTTTAGTGAGGGATCAGTGCCGAATTTCACTTAAATTTTTTAATATAAAAAAATTGACTTTGACTATTTTATTTGTATTTTAAGTATAATTTATAACAATCATATTATAGGTTCACTCACGATCTAATATTAGGATAATTTTTTTTTATTTCTAAGTAATACTAATATTAAGCAGGACGAGTTGTCAATTACTCTTAAATGTAAATCTAAACACTCAGAGTTATGATACTTCTTAAATATTGTGACTTAAATTATAATAAAATAATATTTTTTAAAGATAAAATATATTTTAAATAGTTATATATTTAACTGAATTAACATACCGATAACTAACCATATTATAATAATAAATTATATAAATAAAAATAGTTACGTATGTGCCCGTATGGGAGGGAGAAAAAGTACAATCAGTTTAATTAAAAATTGATCTCAACTTGAAATTTCAGGTCTTGGAAAAAAAAAGCCCATAAATGCCTTAATACGGCTTTGAAAATTTTTGATATTTTTATTAACAATTTATTATTATCAATCTATTTTAGTTGAGTTATGAAAGAGTAAAACATGTTATTATATAAAATATATTTAATTTTTAAGTGTGTAAATTTATATTTGAGAGCAATAAACAGTTTATCTTACATAATATTAATATCACTAGAAATAAAATTTTTACCCTCCATCTAAAATATAAGTTAGTCAAACCTGTTTTTAAAAATTTTTATAATAAAAAACTTATTACTATCAATAAAACTAAATTGTTTATCGAGTTGCTTTATGTATTTTTTTAAAAAGAAATCCCTTGCAAAGGAATGCTTCTCTTTAGTTTTTGAATTTTTAAGCAAAAGAAGCACAAGTTTCTAAATGAAAAAAAGTAGTTTTTAAATTATTATTACCATACAAGTAATTAAAAAAAAAAAAACTAACAGAGATATATTAATTTTTTATATAAAATTGCTCTCACGAATCACGTCATTACGATAATGTCTTTTGTTTTTTGGTTACATGCGATAATGCCTGTTTTTTTTTTTGGTGTGTACTACGATAATGTCTTTAATGGCAATATGCCAATATAACAGAGAAAGTATTTTGTGGGCTAACTATTTTTGGGTGGACAGCTAGATTGGCCCGCCATTTGTATTTCTTAGGTTAGCGGAAAATCTTCCGTTCCCGGTTTTGCGTGCGTCTTGCCCTCCGATCGTCGACGCCGGGCGCGCTGGGAGCTCTAGCCCTGCCTTCATTGAGTCCATTCCCTGTTAGTCATCTCCTTATTAATTTAACAATAATCTTCTACGGCTCATGAACTGTAGGATCATAC
The DNA here is from genome assembly GCA_037074615.1 of Leucaena leucocephala. Classification (NCBI taxonomy): domain Eukaryota; kingdom Viridiplantae; phylum Streptophyta; class Magnoliopsida; order Fabales; family Fabaceae; genus Leucaena; species Leucaena leucocephala. The sequence goes on from CM073541.1 coordinate 21,840,564, forward strand.
GCGGATCTTGACCCTGAAATTCTTTTCCTGGTCTCTTTTTCTAGGAAGTTAACCTGGCAGTATGTTGGTGTAAAGAAGCGGGGATTTTCTTGGTTCATTTCTTATCGTAGTGTTGAGGAGTTCTTATGATATTGATGGTAATCGGGCTACAAGGTATTTCCTCAGCTACCTACCTTGGTGTCTCCTCTCTCTCATTAACGGGGATTTTGGAGTGCGTTCTAAGCTTCTAGCACTGAAAAAATCAAGTTGTGCATTTTGAGTAATGCCTCGACCTCTTTCTCAAATGGCGGTAAACTCGTTGCTAGAATATCCATTATTAGCTTATTTTCCTTTTGGACCGTTGTCGGAGGTGGTGTTGATTTTTAGCGCTATATTTTGCTGGGAAACAAGCAAACAAGTAGAGTGTTTACAGCATATAAGTGTTTGGAGAATTATATAATATTTTCAATGGTTTTAAATATATTAAAATTTGGTTTTACTTTTAAGGACATTTAATTTAATGTCGAATTTCCTGTATTTTGACACACAACCAAACATCAATCTTACGAGTCTTGCATTGCGTGATGAAAATAAGGACTAACGAGTACCTTAAATTTGTCTTCTAGTTGTAATAGGGGTGCTGTTATTTCCATAGCCATGTCACTTCCACTGACACCATCTAAGAGACCGAATGATAGGAGCCTCGTAGAGCCAAATGGGAAAGGAAAGTGGCAGAAGACAGCAAGCTCTCATTTACTACCAAGTCAACCGTTTAAAGTGTCCCCTGGAAGAGTTGTCTTCCGTTTACTCTGTCCTGCTTCTAAAATTGGTTGTGTTATTGGAAAAGGTGGAAGCATCATATCAGAAATTCGTCAGGAAACTGGTGTGAAGGTTAAAGTTGAGGATACAATTCCTGGATGTGATGAAAGAGTTATTACGATTACAGGCCCTGATAAAGAGACTGGAGAAGATGCTGGGCAGAATGAGGGGGTTCATAGTGAAGAGACAGATACTAAGGGGAAGGATGATGAGACAATAAATCATGGGGACAATAATGAAAATAAAGATTCTCTTCCCGTTGAAGATTCAAACTGCGAGAAGGGGACTCCATCGGTTCGGAAGGCTCTATTTCTCGTGTTTGAGAGGATTGTTGAAGGAGAAGAGGATAAAGCTGAAGGTGATGGAGAAGATACCAAGTCTTCCTTTGTTTCGAGGCTACTAGTTCTTTCTAATCAAGTCGGTTGCCTTCTAGGAAAGGGTGGCAGTGTGATCAAGCAAATGTCAGCTGACAGTGGGGCACAGATTCGGATTCTTCCTAGGGATAAACTCCCTTTGTGTGCATCAGCTTCGGATGAACTAGTTCAGGTAAATTTTGGTGATGCTGTCTAACAATCCATCAGTCACAATATTTGTTTTACTGCCACATCAATTTATATCAGTGCCAATCATAGTAATCAAATTGCGATTTAAATCATGAATCAGGAGACTGATTTTTAAATGATAAATCATATTGAATCATATGATTTAAATGTGCCATGAAAAATAGGGTGAATTATATCGTATAAGTGATACATGCCATAAAAAAGATATAGGTAAAACGAAAAGCATGTTTTCTCCCACAGTATTTTTTTTATTTATTCTATTCTGCAGATCACAGGGGAAGTTGAAGGTGTGAGAAAAGCTCTTCAATCTGTTTCTCAACAGCTGATGGAGAATCCACCACGGGATTATGAATCTCTAACATCAAATGCTACTGGACCATCTCATTCATTTGGTCAGTTCCCGCCATCCAGCCGTTCGTTTGGTGCTCAAGGAGTGGCTTTTACTGCTGGATCTCGTGATATTCCTGACTTTCACTCTGCTCCTCCACCTCTACTACCCAAATTTCATGAAGGTATTCATGGTCGAATGAGTTCTTCACAGGAAATGCTGACTTTTCGTTTATTGTGTCATGCTGAGAGGGTAGGAAGTATAATTGGTAAAGGTGGAGCAATAATAAAGACTGTGCAACAAGAGACGGCAAGTGAAATCAAGGTTATCGAAGGTGAACCTGATTCAGAGGACCGCATTATTGTCATATCTGGTCCAGCGGTATAATGCAACTCTCATTTTCTCATAAGTTTTCTTGGTCTTGAGCAAAATTTCTTGTTTCACTAAAAGTACTGTTATAATTACAGCACCCAGATGATAGAATATCTCCTGTGCAAGATGCAGTACTTCGTGTGCAAACTAGGATAGTCAGAGCCATACCTGATGCTAAAGAGCATAGTATGTTGTTAGCTAGGATTCTCGTTTCCTCCAATCAAATAGGTTGTCTCCTTGGCAAGGGTGGTTCTATCATAACCGAAATGAGGAAGTTGTCTGGGGCCCATATTCGTATATTAGGAAAAGATCAGGTCCCAAAGTGTGCTTCAGAAGATGAAGAAGTAGTCCAGGTGTGTTTGGTTTTCTTTGATCTTTCTGTGTAATTTAAATCTACTTTTTATTTTACATGGCGTACTATTTATTTAATTAGTTTCGTTAATTAAACCAGCCTACTCTAATTTTCAGCAACAGAATGCAGGAATTTTAACTTCTGTGGATTAACTAGAATGAGAAACTGTTCTTTCTTTATAAGTCATTTTGGCTGTCAAAATAACTCACTAATAGTTAAATTTATATATTTTATTCTTTCTATAGAAAATTATGTTTAAATATGTTGTCAATTCTATTTAAGTTATGCTATATGCTTACTTCTTTTTGTTACTTATCCTGCTTCTTTTTCTGCCAGATAAGTGGAGAAGCTGAGGCAGTGCAAGATGCTCTTTTGCAAATAACCACTAGATTACGGCATCATTTCTTTCGTGATGCTTATCCATCAATCAACTATCCCTCAAATCCTGCATTTGTTGATCAACTTCCTCCCTTCCCACCATACATGGGAAGGAGGGAACTTTCACCTCCTGGAATGTACTCTAACTTAGGTCCTCCATTTCGCAAGTTTGATGCTATTGGTGCTCCACCTCATGGTGGTTTTCTCTATGATGATCGGCCTCCTTTTATGCATAATTTGCCAAGACCTGGTGTTCCTCCCTACCTATCTGAAAGGAGGCCTTGGGGTCCTCAGGTATTGATTGGTTACTTTCTTCTATGCTAATTGTAGCTTTCTGCTGCCTTTTTAAGTATATCCATCTTTGCATTTGGCTATCTTCTGTCTGATACCTTGGCGGCATGTTGAAACTAGTTTCTAAAAATTGAACTTGGAAAGAGTCAGAGGAGTTGCAATCTAACAGGAGTTATGTGGGGATCAGAATCCATATATTTATATGATAACAATTTTAATGAAAACAATAATGTGTATGTCTGGTGATGCATTCTCTTGCTTTTGAAATTATTGATTGTCTAAAGCTTTTAGTTTTGCTGTTAGGTTTTCTAATAAAGATGTTTTGCATGTCATTTTTCCTAACAATGATATGTTAACATTACCCTTTGATTTAATCATATTAAATAACTGGTTTCTAGGGGCTACATGAAGGTAGCAGACCCATGGGCATGCCGGACTTCGCAGGAGGCCCACCTAGAAGAATTTCAGGGTTAGTCCTCATTGTGAATATTATCCTCATCACAAATTTTCAAATATTTTCTCATTGTACTAGTTTTTCAACAATAACTGGCGATTTATTGTGTAGAGTAAGCCAACAACCAATTATCACTAGCACCACAGTTGAAGTAGTTGTTCCTCGTGCTCTAGTGCCTGTAATATATGGGGAAGATGGTGAATGTCTGAAACAAATACGTCAGGTAAGTTTTTCTAATTGATATGTTGACTTATGTTGATGGATGCCAAAGAACCATTGCCTACTGAAGCCAGCGCATTGGTAATCTATGGTATTAATTTGGGGTGTTTTTCTAGCTGTTACTATGAGATGTTTTTCCACTTTCCTTAAGTGGCCTGAGTTGCAAACCACTACACAATCCACACCTGCACTAGTATTCTTTTACGCACACGTCCATGTCTGTCCATGCTTTTGGCACAAGCAAACAAGGAACATATTTTCTAGCTCGAATATTATGAATGCTTTGATTTGCACAAGTGTCATAAATGTCAGCAAATTTATCAGTCTCTTCCTCTGAGGCATTTTGGCTAAAAAGAACCACCCACCAAAAGAAAACAACAAAAGAGAAGATAAGAAAAGGAAAGGAAAGGAAAGGAATAACAAATAAAAGTTGCCATCTGTTAAACTTTGACTTGGAAAACTAGATTGTTTACTGTTGTCTGGAGACTACTTCATGTTAGTTGTTGAGCTGATCTACAATATAATCTGTGCTTCCAGATCTCTGATGCAAAAATCACCATCACCGATCCAAAGCCGGGAGCAGTGGAAACTGCAATTATAATATCTGGAACTCCAGAACAAACCCATGCTGCACAGAGTCTTATTCAAGCATTTGTCATGAGTGAGAGTGAATCTGGTTGAGCCATCTCTCTGGCTAACACATTCGTTTTTTTTTTTTTGAAAAAAAAAATTGCAGTTGTAGTTGCGCTAGTTTTTATGCTTAATGGTACTTACGTTGAGTCAAAATATCTAAATGGAATGTTGTGTAAGGTGTTAGAATTTTTTTACTTGTGTACATGCGCTAATTTATATGCTAAGTAGGACTTCTATGGAGTTAAAAATCCTTATAAGGAATGCTGTGTAAGATGTTAAGTACTCCCTCTCCTCCTTTCTATAAGAAAAAAAAATGTGTTTTTATATAAGAAACATTGAATTAGACCAATTTCTGATGCATTTATTGCATTATTCCCATTATGCCCCTATTAATTATATACAATTATTAAGTTAGTACCGCCAATAAGTCATTATGTCAAATATATTGTATTTTTGGTAAGAATTTTACATTTTTAACATATTTAAGAAATTTAACTAATTTTAACTATATATTTTGATCTTGCTGATTTGGTTATTCATTTCTTATAAAAAGGAACTAGTGGAGTATGTTCTCGAAAAGATTATGCCTTGCTTGCTGTTTTGTTTGTGCTTTAATCTTGCCAAAAACAAAATTATGTTAATTAGATGAGTTTACAATCTCTCAGATGACGTGTTACGATGCTTGTAGAAGATCAAAATAAGCCCCATAAATTATAAACGGTTCCATCTTTTGGTATGTTTGAGCACAGCGAATTGGGGTATTAACACCTTTTCTGGGATGGGTTAATATGTACACTACTTATCAGATTCGTCCACGTTTTGCATGTTTTTCCAGTTGAATCAAAATTAACATTCCTCGCTTCCCACTCATCCCAAAAAGAAGGAAGAAAAGAAAGGAAAGATAATAGTAGAGCATTTGATCTGCCGTGCCTATCCCAGTTAAGTAACCATTAAGGTATTAGCTTGAGTTAGAGTAATTCACTACTTGTAAACTTTATACATATTAGAATTTATGATTTATTGATTTTTTATATTAATAATATTCATCTGTTGAAGGACCAAAGCTTTCACCTTTTGACGTTTTCCACGATGCTATTGGCAATGCGGCATTGTGCTTGTACCATGTGGCAATATGCCCATTGAGTATTGATGTAAGTAAAAGTCTTTGCTACTTCTGGTATTGTGAATTCCATCGTAAGAGTTAACATTACCTGAGAAACAGAAATGGGGAGAGAGAGCAATGGGTTCAGTTTCTGTCTCCGTAACCTTTCTCCTTGTTCCCTTACAGGATTTCATGACATGTTACTGGGGACAAATTTTGCCACTTGAGTATAAGGTAGCTAGATTTTTTCCAGCCTTGTCCTTGTTAATCAGATTCCATCAGAACTCAGTAGTGCATTTGTTTAATGTCTCCCATAGCCAGAAGCAAGTCACACGCGAAATTCTTCTTTGGTTCCTGATTTAAATGCAATAGTTTGAGGATAAACTAGGTTTGTAGCAAAATCATTTGTAAATCACAGTGAATACGGTTGACACTGTCCAGAATTTTCATTGCTATTGATATACAGTTTCATGTAGACCTCAGGTTGAAAGTTGATCCCTACAGGACTGAATTAAAAATCAAATTTTAATTTGTCCTTCTAACCATCTTGGGGTTATTTTTCACTGCTCACTCTACCCTAGGCTTGTTGTTCCTTCTCATGAGCAGTTCATAACCCTACATTATCCATGGACTTGCTTGCAGTTTATTTTTATTTTCTAAGAGATAGAAAAAGAAAGTGAGGGAGCATTGAAGACAATGTCACTGGCATGTAGCTTTAACTAGCCATGATTATTATTGTTGAGCTTTGAAGGGCTGATACTTCTTGAGATCTTGAGCGAGGCCTTGGATAGATCCAGCTGCTGAAATGACAGAAACGAGCAAGCAGACCCAACTCAAAATCTTGAGCCAAATCCATGTGAAGGAGCCTCTTTGAATTTTGGACTGCTTAATGTACATCTCTATGGGGAAATAAACAGTCAAAGGCCAGAAGGAGAGTGAGCCAATGAGACCCAAGAAGTCATTGAAGAATGGGAATATCATAGCTATCACTGCAGTAACAATAACATATGCAGTCCTCCACAACAGCCTGAAGAAGTTAAGGTAATATGTTCCTTTGCATAGAGGAATTTTCACTGCGTGCTCTACAGTTATAAATTTGCTGTCTGACCACTTTTCTTTGCTCAAGTTCTCTACGAAGCCGAATATGGGCTGACAGAAAACCTGCTCCAATAAAACCCCATACATGAGTAATAATACTCTTACATTTAGCATCCGAGGGAGTAATTTTGAAAGAAATGAAATCTTTGATGCATGTTTTTAATGTAGTTGATACTTGACCTGGTATGCTCCAACCAAATGAACTGCTATGCAGACGTTGGCAAAGTCAATAAGCCAAAAGGGCTCGTAGAAGCCAAATCCTGTGAGGAAATTTCCAGGGGCGTCGTTTCCAAAAGCTGCATAACCTAAACATCCGCATAGGACATAGAATAAGGTAGTGGTCATAATGCCAATCAAACTTGCTCTCTTCATCACTCTGTTCTCTGGAGGGCTTGATTTCAGGGTGTCCTGCAATCATCATAGGGTCCCCGTTATAATTAGTAGGCTTCAAACCAATTACTTCTCCATTTCATTTATGAGAGCCATGCTCCAACGAAAACAATTTTTTTGTAAAAAAAAAAACAAGAAGTTTACACAATTTTTTATTGTAATTAATATAAATAATAAAAAGGAAGAAGGCGAACATCAGCCAACAGCCAACAATAAGGAATTTGTGAGTGACCTAAAGATCAATGGATTCAAATCTTAAAATTAGTCTTTACATCTGTGAGGGTAAAATTTTGTATATTTGACTCTTTTCATATTCCACCTAGTGGGAGTCGGCCCGGCCTTATTATTAGTAGTTATTCGCTCCGTTCCTTGATATAAGATTCAATTGACTTTTTTTTGGAGATTAAGGAAGTCAAATGAATCAGTTGATTATGATCAAATTTAACCTCTCAAGATGAATTTATATAATATGCTCCTTAATCTACTTAAATTAGTCAACTAATTCTTATATTAGTTATGATTAACTGATTTATTTAACATTTTTTATTCATTTTAAAAAATTTAACTAAATGTTATATTAAGCAACGAAGTAATAATATAAATAGTAAGGAGAGTGGAAGAGATTGATCATTGCCGTTGAAGGGTACGGACCACCTAACACCAACAGGAAAGGAAACAATGACCCAAAACAATGGAAATAAACACAAAGGATTGGGAGTGTTGGATGGAACATAAAGCTTGTTGTGGTAGGGTCCTACATTTTCTGATCAATCTTCTTTTTCTTTAATTTATATTTCTTTTAGAAAAAGGTGTTATTGGAGCTAGAGGTCCATCAATTTGATAATTCGTGTATAAAGGGAATCTTACGGAAACACTAACTTTAGTTTTTTTAAAACAAAAAAAAACAATATCTTCCTATATGGAAGTAGAATTCCTTTTGGCATCTACTAATAATGATTTATTCATAGAAAAGTCATGGGAAAGTTGTGGGGAAAAAGGAAGGATTGAGAATCTTTTTATTCTGATAAGAATAGATTCTTCATCTTTTTCTGAGGGGAAAATGAATTGCATTTGTTAGAACCTTGTCAATACTAAATCTCTTATTCTCTATATTCAACAACCTTAAAATTCAATAATCTTATTTTCATAATGATCGGATTACATATCTTCGTGAGAGGTTTAAAGAGGAGGAAAACAGTGGTTCAGCGAAAAGAATGAATGAATGAACCGGGACTATTAAAATGACTAAAAAAGAGAACTAATTCACTCTTCTTTAGACTGCAATATGACTAAAGATGGTTTCAAACCTTTTTCTTCCTTTTCCTTTTCCTTTTCCAAGCTAATACGGTTTTCTATCTCTCGTTCACCAACCTAACCTTTTTTTTTTACAGAAGCATTCTTGTAATAATTTTTAGAGCCACATGGTTTTCAAGGCACGGTCATCTCAACTTCAAAAATGAGAACATACTGAACCAAATCTTTTGTTTGTTTTGTTCAGTATAACTTTGAGCATGTGTAAATGAAAGCTACACGTGTGAAAGGAACCAGACGCGGCTTATGACGAAAACTTTAAAAATATGTTTATAATGTCTTTCATTCAGCCAAAAACAGTCTTGCACGAAACACAAGCAAATATATACTAATATATATATATCTTCACCTACTCACACCAATAATAGAGATATACAGACATGTGCATGCGACACCTGTTATGCATAAATAATTGAAGGGGCAAGTGTATTAAGTATTAAGAAACAAGATTGAATTAAAAAGGAAGAAGGTAACTTGCCTGAATTTCGACGAGGACATTAGAAAAAGCATAAGCGAAGGCAATATCACCAATAGCTTGGAAGGTTCTCCAGACCTTCTCAGATGCCGACACGTCAACACCAACTTGCACTCCTGTTAAGGATGTCGTCACATGCTGGCCCTCTTCATGGTATCCACAAAAACAACTTTTTTCCATCAGAAGAATTGAGAGTAAAATAAAAGATACTATAAAGTAGAAAATAAAGAAATAAAGACAATAAGTGCGTGTGAGTGTAATTACCGGCGACTTTAGCGATGGAGAGACCGAGGCCAATGGAGGAATAAGCAAAAGACATGATAGCGGCGAGAATGGAGAGCCAAGAGAGCTTGTGGAAGTTTGGGATTTGGCTGAGCAATATTTGGATGCATGCAAATATTATCATATATGGATAGTTTGATATGTTGCACTTGTCTTGGTGTCCATGCTTGTGGAAACAATTCGACCTTTTCACCGCCCTGTTTGTATATTTCCATATCACATGAGTTTGATTAATACATACAAGACTGATTAAGAGGAACAGATATATATATGTATATATATATATATAAATGGTTTACTTACACGATACTGATTGAAGCAGTTATTGTGTAGCCGATGGTTACTCCTACTAGATTTATATATTGAGCCAATCCACACAGTTGAAACCTCCTCCCTCCTACAAAACGTAACATAATTCAAAGTTTATCATATTTATAACTAAAAAAAAAAAGTTTTTTTTTCTTTTTTACAATTTTGTGCTAAGAATCTTAATCTTGAAGAGTTTTATTTTGTCCTGTTTTTATTGAAGAATAAACATTTAAAAGTTTGATTGATTAGTTTCACCTTCTCTAGCATATAACTTTATTAAATCATACTTTCGCCTTTTGGTCATGGATCACAAAGCTACTCACACACACACACAAATTTAAAACATAAAGGGAGCTAATAAAAGATAAATAAAAATACTATAACTCACTTTTATATTAAAAAATCATTTGAAAATGAATTTTAAAAATTGCATGCAGTTGTCACCAATTTTTATCGTTATTTTTTCATTACATCAATAGGTTTCAAACCTCTACCCACTCAAATGACTCACTTTCATTATCTGCTAGCTTAAGCAATAAGAATAACCAAGTATACTTAATAAGTAGTCCACACACAGGCACACAAATATGAATAACAATAATGAAAATGAAATACCTAAGACAGAGCGAACAACCATGGAATAGGTGTAGTTACGCTTGCCATGAACAGGGTCAGGTGAGCGATAACAGTCGGCGAGCAGAGTTGAAGTGAAATATGTTATCACTGAGAATGCCATCAGCACCGCCGGTCCGGCCACCCACCCCATCTGCGCTATCGCCCACGCCAGCGATAACACTCCCGACCCTATCACCGCCGTTATTATGTGCGCGCTCGCCGTCACCCACGTCCCTGTCAATACACACAGTCCTCCATTAATATACAGCCAAGTTCGTTCATTCACCGTAACCAACTCACCCTCACACACACACACACACCTGTTCTTTTGTCTCTTCCGTCGTCGTCCAGCATCTTCTTGCTTGCATCGCCAAAACCTTCTGGTGTTTCTATGTACATGCTGTTCTTCTGATACTGATCAACTCCGGCCATGTTAATGACCAGTATAAAGCTCTCTGGTGTCTGTAACTGATATGCTTGAATTAGAGTGATCGAGAGAGAAGAGAAAGCAAGAGGGTGTGAGAAAAAAGCATGGGTTGTGAGCAAGTTAAATAGAGATCAGAGAGTCCAAGTCAAAGGGGGACACAGTTGATGAGGATTTTTTTTTTTAACGCATAAACAAGGGGTTCACTTTATTGAAATTAAGGCAGCGAAGGAGAGAACATTCAAAAGCTTGGACGACTTAAATAATTAATATGGTCCATATATGGAGCTAGCTTGTATAAGGAGAGGTTATTATGAGAAGACAAGGCGGAATTTTTGAACCATTGAAGGTGCAATTTTCTCTTCTGGCTTCTGTCCCCACACTAACTCATGTTCAGTTTAATTTGGTCCATCCATTTCCTGATTTTTATAGCACCCACTCATTATATATATCTATATGGGTATTTAAAATTCTCAAAATAAATAACACCTAAATTTCAAAATCTAAAATAAGAAATTCCTATAAAAATTATTATTATTTAGTAAATAACTTAGAAAGTATAGTAAATAAATTGATTTAAAATTTTAAAATTTAAATATTTTTTTGTATTTTCCCTATTAAAAATGCCACAAATATAATCTCTCTCTCCTGGGTAATTTTCCAAATATTATAAAGGTAGAGATACCGACATGTAATTTTAAGATTTCTATATCAATTCTTAAATACCATCATATATAATCGAGTACTATAGTATTTGTATGATCCCCTTTTGTTTTGTAGCTTTGATGGGATTTTATTATATTAATTTTTCACACTGCAAAAGTCCACAAGCAAATATATATACACGGTAACCGGTGTATCGTTATCTACATATGTCGTATCGAACTGTTCATGTTTGTCTTAAATATTTGACGAATTGCGCAAGCTGTCTCTGTGTATTTTCCCTAGTTATCATCCCCCATGTTACCCTCTGGATCTCTTTCGTCATTTTTTTATAATATTATTTCTCTTTTTCTCCAACAAAATGGAAAGGGAAAATAATATATTTCTCACTGATATAACATAAGAGTTATTCTGCTTGTTGCGGTGACAACATGCAAGCGAATGAGACCACGAAAACATTATATATGGATCTGTATTAAAATTACGTCGAGTGTAGTAGAACAGATCACTTGTATTAAAAAATAAAATAAAGTATAATAGAAAAATGGATTAAAGTTGTAATAGTTCTGCAAGGTGGCATTAGAAAAAGTGACAAAAAAGCAAACTACTAAGGTTATTTCGTAGAAATAAGAAAGGAATCCCCGTCCTGTAAGAGCCAACTGCAAAAGAAATACCAATACCAAACAAAAATTCCTCAATTAATTAAAGGGTACGGTTTGAGCAAAATATCTTCTCACAAATCCTTATATTTAAGTTAAAGTTGCCCGTCCAAATTATTAACTTAAAAACCATGCATATAAAATCAACAATCTGCTTTTCCTTTTAAAATATAAAGGTTGCGACTCAATAATTTTCACATGCATGTTTGACTCGAAGAAAAGTGCATGACGAAGAGAATATATGAGAAGTAGTAAAATTCCAAACTTTACATTTAAGCAAAAAATATCAATTTTCTTTTTGGGGGCATGAAAAATTAAAACTTGTCACTCCAATCCCTCTGATCTAGACATATTCTTTTGTCCTTTGCAATGAATGAAGGAGAAGATTGAAAAGAGCAAGTAGACACAGGGGTAGACGTCTTAAGAATATAATAATTTGGCGGTTTGACTAGTTTACTGTCTAGTGACAGCACAAGTCAAGGACCAAGAATATGCTAATATTATCGCGCGGCGACGAGTTATGAATACATCCATTGAACAGTGATAAGCTTGTGAACCAATTGCACTACTTTTGCCTATTACTGAAAGGGACCTTACATTAGTGTGTCACGATTTCAAGCATGATCGATCATAACGTATATATACTTTTATATATATATTCGGCTTCATCATCTTCTCTTTCTTTGAAATTAAAACCTGGTTCCGCCGAATATATATTCAATTTATTCATCAGTTGCGTGCTGGAAATAACTCCAAATTAAAAATAAAGCCATGCATATCTTTCCTTCCTTGAAACCAATCCTATTTATATATATATATATATATATAAAGATTTCAATATCACTGTAGTTAACTTCAGAAGCTTCCCCTTGACCTCCAACCCTTATTTTCTTCTGTTTAGGTAAACCAGTGAACCACTGGACATATTTCCTGTTTTATTTATTTGTTGTGTATTATTATAAACTCCTTGATGATGATTATTATGAGAAATTTGTGTGTTGACAATATGCGTTTGTCTCTCTAAGATGCATTCATATATACAAAAAAATCTTTTATCAAAAAATAGGTCAGTCTACCCATAGTAGGTTAGGTCTAGATCTATGAGTCTGTATAACGGAGATTGAGAGAGCAGTTATGGATAGACTGAAAGATGAAAATGTGGGAGAGTGAGAAGTTACCTCATTTACATATAACATATGCACATATATACGTCCATAGTGTGTAGAGAAAAAAGGAAGGTATTTTCCGTATATTCTTCCTCTGCTTCTCGCTTTCGGCAACCTCTGTTATAATTGCTTTTCCTTGCTGTTATTTGCTGTATAAACATACCAAAGTCCAAAAAAAATACTCCAGTTGCGTATAGGTATCTCGATGAACACGAGAAGATTCAAAGTACACCTGAATTCTTACAGTTTTAAATTTAAATACCCATTTTTTTGTTTTATTTTTAATTGGCGTACAGTAACATTCAGTGTATACTGTGTGACTTGCATCGCAGTGCAGAGTTTTAGGCTAATTCGGTGTCTCATCCAGTTGTTGATCATGGATTAATTAATAAGGAGATGGGATAAATTATAATTGGTCATGTGAAGTACGTAGTGTAGTAAAGTTTAGTATCTGTTTGCTTTCCATCGTGGGAGACACCACCTTTTGAAACTGTCAAGTGTTAATATGTCCCACCCACGGACGGGGAAAAGGACTATATATGAAATAGAAAACAAGTTAGCACCATAAAATCCAAATAGGCAAAGTTATATACGTGTCATTAGCAATAATTATCAGGCACTATGTATGGATAAAAGCTTCCCTGCTGTGATTAGCCATTGCTTTGTGATAAGGGTTACGCTGCTTATGTCCAGACAACAACCAAGTGGGATAGGATCCACAACACAAGAGAAGACTTTAATTTAATTATTTGCTTAAGCATTAATTTAAATCGAGATAAAATTGGTAATGAATATATATGAGGAAGAATTTGAGTCGCATATATTGAGAAAAAATTGATAGAAATTCGCCTGAGGTAATTTTAGCATATTAAAAAAAAAGTTATTAGATTCGTGAGTGAAAATAGTGGTTCAAGCAGTATAAATTATACGATTCATATAGTTAATTTCTAGAAGGTTTGTTTATGTTTTTCCATAATCTCTTTATGCAGGCTTTTCTATATTCTTGTAAATGGATCACATATACGACAACCGGTTTCCAAGAAACATAATTAATTAATATAGCCGTTCAATCTTGGCAACTCCACCTTTAAATAAGTCAATCTCTATTATTTGTGTGTCAGAGAGAATTATTTGAGCTCGATGGTGAATATGACAAAAGAACTTGTTAGATAGTTTTCTACTGCAAAACTAGCCATGCAATTTAAGTTAATTAAGGACCAGCTTTAAAAAAAGAAATACTAGAGCGTAATAATAATAATAATAATATAGTTATGAATTAATATACATACAAAAACAGAGATTTTTAAAGGATATATACAACACAAAACAGTAAAAAGCAAGCAAAACTAGTGGTTTTTGAGAATAAAAGAACAAGTGGAAGTGCTTATTTCATTCTCGCTCTAACGCAATTAATTAATCAAATAATAATTAGCTAGTGAGTCACCCTCATAATATTTTATTTATTTAATTATGTTAACTAAAATATTAGAATATCTAATATAACAACTACTTAAATATTCTAAATATTATTAATAAAACATCCATAACAAGTGTGTACATGAAAATCAAAGCTTTCACATTTCACATCTCCTTGATGTCCCCCAAATTATTAATAATACATGCATGCCTCCGACGTATCGGGTTATACTTTTTTCCAAAAGCACAGTCTAGTAACATTTTTTCTAATTTCTGCTTTCTTTCCCCTCGCTTTAATTTCTCTTCTTTTTAAAATCTATTTTAATTTCTTTTTCACCTGGCCCCGATTTTTTTTTCTATTCAGTGTGATTTCATTAAGAGCATATTTGCTTCCGCGTCCAGGGACCATGATTTTCCACTCTCGGAGAAAAGAGCTTTTCTTTAAAAGTTTCTTCTGTGAGCTTTCAAAGATTCGTGCTAAAAAGTAAAATCAATTTCTTGTCAATGAGCTGCAAAGAACAACAAGTCTTGTTTGTGCTAAGATTGAGGAGAGTATGAATCTCACTTAGTTTTGAATTGTGAATTCGCTGTATAATGAATAGTTGACGACGTCAGTCAAATATCAACTATTGCCAGCAAATATTGAGTTGTTTGGAATCTAAATGGCTTTTCGTATTCAGAAGGATCACTACTCTAGAAAAAGATTCCCTTATATAACTCAACAGGGAATGCGCTTGATTAATTACTCACACGGCTGACTTGGATCCTGAAAGAACTGATGGCCACTTTTATTTATTCCATGTTGATTATTGTCATGACATATATTAATTAGTTGAAATAATCTGATTCCTTAATAGGAGACGCGCAGCTTGAGGTTCAATTCTGTTCCTTTCAATTATTTCTAATTTTTTAGCTAGAAGAATTTGTGCTTCATTTTTATATTTAACTAAATAAATCAGTTTGTAATATAAAAAGTTGAAAACATTTTTTCCTGTTATTCTACTGTGTGCCTGAAAATACGTGTTAAGCCCAAAAACCATTTACTATGCGTGCAACAGTGCTATGTTTTTTTGTTATAAAAATTGTTGGAAAGGGGTTGGGCTCACCCCGATCTGAGGATGGGGCGAAGTCTCTCTTCCTCCTAGGCGATACCAATGTCGGGCAGGGCGAGCCGTCTATTAACTTTAGACGTAAACCTAGATACCTAGGAGTTAGGATGCATGTCTTACCCCTTCGCCATAAAATGGTATTTCTTAGAGATCGAATACGCTCTAAATAGTCGTATGTCTTACCCCTTCGCTAGTTAAATAGATAATAGTGCTAATTTTGATATATTGTTTGGTTAATTAAGCCATGGGTTTTCAAATCAAATCATAGCCTCGTGGCAAATAAATAAATCATAGTCCGTCAAATGCATTCAAAGGCATGCGGGCCTGACTGGGCTTTCAGTACCATCATGTTTTGAAGTTGGGCTGAAATGCTTGGCCCGATTATATGGTTCCATGGTCATCCAACAGGATCAAAATCCTAGTAAGTATTTGCCAAAAAAAAAATACGTTTTAGAAATAAACCTAGATTTAAGAGAGATTGTTTTGAGAGCGAGCATAATCTATAAGCCCTCCGGCCACAGTAATATAATTCACCTTAACTACATCAAAATCAAAAGATGGCACTATTAATAGTTAATACATTAAATCAGTCTTAAATTAATTTTTTTTCCAAATCTACCTGTACTAAACAAGGTTGTGGAGGAGGGAGAAAAATATAAAGAGTCATATTTAAATATTTGTAAGGGTAAATTTAACAAATAAGCATTAATTACTCTCAAAATCATTTATATTATAGACAAATTTTTTTTTATAAAAATGACTTATATTATGAATTAGAAGTAGCATAATGGTATGATTTTTTGTGAAATGCAATGGCCTGCCTCTGTTTTTTTTTGGGGCCCTGAGCCACCTTTATTATTATTATTATTATTTCTCTGGGGAATATAGAGGCTAATATGTTGGAGTAGCTGATTATCAGTATAATACGATTGATGTGAAATATAATATATTGATGATTCTGAGAAGGGGCTTGATTTTGTTGATGGATGTTAAGTTGGTGTACAGAGAAAAGGAGCGCGCCATGTGGGCAGAGGGCCGAACATGGCAAATGGCGCAAACCTATGTGGTCCCCACTCCTCATCTTGTATTTTTCTGATACGCAAATCATGCCATAGGCATGAGCAGTCAGCGCACGTATGCATGCCACGTTCTTCTTCCCCAACCACGAACCCTGGTTTTCACTCTACAATCTCTTCACCATCTCAGACTCTGATCTCCATCTCATCGGTTCGTTTTCTCTCCCTCCCCCTAGTTATCATTCTCTTCTCCATTTCATTTTGCCTTTTCCATTTTGAGACCTTCATTCATATACTCTGAATTATTAGCCAATCAGAACAGAGTTGGCTTCTACATGTCGACGATTTTGCATCTTTTTTGTGATGTCATTCCAGGAAAATGTGCTTAATTACGTGCAATTGATGACTATACCTTTCGAGGATTTTGCAAGCATTATGTTTCTTTTCACCGGCTTAATATAGTAATCTAGATTATTTAATGCTACTATGTTCGCTGAACCTTTTGTTCGAATTCAACGTCAATTTTGTCTCAATTTGTCCTCATGTAATACAAATGGCTACTGCTTTCGAGTTTTTGGTTTGCTCGAGTTAATGCAGGCACTCCCACCGCCTGTCAAGACTTACTTCGGAAAAAGATTTGCATTCCACTTGACAATCAAGGATTTATTTAAAACGTTACTGGACCATAATGTTGTATTCATAATCTACAGTCAAGCGTTCTAGGACAGGGATTCGCTTGATTTAACAAATTATTTTACCAAATACTGGCTTCCACATTTTTTACGCATATTTGAGTGTGTGTGTTATAATTGCTATTTATGAAAAACTTCCCGTCGGTGCTTCTCATTAGGTCCTTTCCTTTACAACTTACTTCTGATCGATCCAACTGTTCATTTTAAGCAGCTGGTTGACTTGCTCAAGAATTAGGGCTGGATGAGAGGTATGTCAAGATCTCAAGGGGACACGTGGAGTTGCTGCTAGTATTGGCTTAAAAAAGGATAGGCATGTTCTATGATGATGGTTATATTGCTCGCTCTAGTTACTAGGATGTTTTTGCTGGTCCGAAAAATAGAAGTCGGCCAATATTGAAGCATCCTAATGTGACGTCACATTCAGTTAGAGTCAGGCCAGTGGCTATGTTGGAAACTGTTGAGGAGATCGCCATCTACATTCATAGATTTCACAATCTTGACCTTTTTCAGCAGGGGTACTCGTACATTGTATTTTCTCCCTTTAATTTTCTTTATGAATTTGTTATCTGATAATTTCAAATACATATTTTTTTCGTAGATGGCATCAAATTAAGATTACTATTAGATGGGAGGATAATGAAAAAATCTCTTTAGGAACTCCAGCTAGAGTTGTTCAATGCCTGTATCTTTACCCCCTTTTTTGTTACATATTATTTTATATAGAGTGAAAATTGGAAAGGTTTATGTTTTAGTCTTGTCAAGAGTGAGATGAGGGTGTGCATAACAAGTAGCATAAAATACCCTACAAGTATGATTATGATGATTATGACTTATATCTCTTGGACGCTGAGCATCATTTTGAATGAGCGTCTGAGAAAACTGGGCTATACCTTATGGCCTAGGGTTCCTGCTCCTTTCTGCCAAGTACTAATCCATAGTTGAGGGCTATAGTTGGTCTTTGTTTTTTTTTCTCGTGCTGCTGGGTTGATTTCTTTTGGTTATCATAAAACATAATGTTATTAAATTTTTTATTATCATTTTTCACATAGTCCCTTTTTTTAATAGATTCTACAGTGATGAGTATTCTTTTAGGTTGAAGACTATAAATTTCTAGAATAATGCATAACTCCCATATGTGAATTTTGGTTAAAGATTAGTTTCTGGTGATATTCCTTCCTGAGTGTAAATTGAATTTTGAGAGAAGAAATGAAGCTTTATCATGCAGCTTTTTTATATTTAATCAGCCTGTTGGACTTTTGGAATATAATATGAAGCAGGCCCTTCTCTTGTCTATTCAAGTTGGAGATTGTGGATCCTTAATCTTTTTCAAGTTTATTTAAATATATTCCACTTACTATTTTGCAGCTCCTGATCTAGGTTCTGATAATTTATATGGTATATGGAGAATTGATGATACAGACCACAGTTTCTCAACGCGTCCCTTTTAAACGAAATATGCTAGACAGGACATTCATTTATGTGTGATGATCTCATTCATCTTATCCCCTGGTAAATTTGAGGTAGCAACTTCTTTCTCATTTTCATTGTTTTCGAGGGTTATCATTTGGAACGGAAACCTCTTTAGATGACAGCTGTTAGGGAGATCCCCCGGGTCATACACCTCCCTGTTGACAAGGTTGACATTCTAATTGCGATAGGGTTGTATATTCTTTATACGCACTTGCACATGCTCATCCACACACATGCACATTTATGCACGGTTGTTGACAAGAAAAAAAAATTAGAATAGGAACTAATTTGTAATTTTTAGTTGTCAAGTGCTTGTCAGGTTGAGGAACATACTTCATATTGACACTAGATTAATACTTTAGTTTTGGACTAATGCACAGCACTTGGCTTCTATGGCTAAGAGGAGCACTAGAATAGCTAAGATTAGATATAACTTCAACTTTTCTGGAAAGATGAAGTAGAATACTAGTATTTTTCATTATTCTTCCCTTGCAGAATTTACTATCCTTGTGACAACGAACTTTTTTGTATGGAATCTGCATGCAGGGTTTATCGACAACTGCTGCTATTTTTAAGTTTGAACTTATGTTTGCTCCCAAGTTGGAGGATGGGTGAGCAATAGGAGCTGTATATTGGTTGGCCGATTAGTTTAAGGCAAAGGAATTGTTTGCTTCCTTTTTGGTAGATATGTCCTTGCTGACATTCGTATTCTGACCTGAGTGCACCATCTACAGTGTTGGATTGCAAGCTTCTCTGGATGCTTCCCCTGCCGCTGTTCATGAATTTCGCATGCCTCCCAAAGCCCTTTTAGGATTGCATTCATATTGTCCTGTCCATTTTGATGCCTTACATGCAGTGCTTGTTGATGTAAGTGTACATGTCAGTCTACTAAAAGCTGCTTCTTACAGGTCTGCTTCGAAGGTACCCAGGTTTGTTGCATAGTCTTATTTGCATGTGATTGGGATATAATCTTATTTTAGCATGCGTAATTTTTCTCAGAAGATCATTTTAATCTTCTTTGATTGCAAACTTCATGTTACGTGTGCTTCTTCTTATTCTTGTTTTTTTTTTAAAGTAAGTATGCTTCTTTACATAGAGTAACCTTCACTTGTACCATTTCAGCAGTTCTGGCTGTTCCGGAGTGATTGCTGGTGAAAGTTACGGCACATTGAATCCAGTATGCTGCTAACATTGGATTAGATGTTTCTTTCTGTTAACCATTGCTGATCATGGTGGCTTTGTTCTTATTGCTAATAACCGGTCTTTCTTGGTAGTATGGGGAGATGACAGTTATAATTATTGTATCAATTTATTTTGCCTTTTCCCCTTCAGGGATTTAGGATGTACTTATTGGCAACTTGGGAATATAGATTCCATCACTATACATCCACTATTAATTAATGTGATTTTTTAAATGCCCAAATATTGTGTAATTTTTCTCAAATTATGTACTACTTTTTAGGGGGGAAATAATAAACATCCCCATGCAATGCACGAGGAATGTTTTCAGTTTTCATAAATATGAATGTGAGTCATTTTAGTATTTGTCCTTGCGGCTTTCCGTTTTCTATGGGCATGTGTCTGTTTTTATTGTCTATACTAGTTAGTTTGTAGGGTCCATATGTATGATTTTGCACCTGTTTGTTATCATTTTCATTGCACCCCATTATGCATGATCAGAAACAGGGAAGTTATTAACTGCACATATTTATTTACCTACATGATCGCATTTTATGTCGTGCTAGGAATGCCTTTTCCTATTTTAAACTTTCGATTGTTGGTTTATATTTTGATTATTATCTGAACCTGCTTTCCATGAAGATGGTGACATATTTATAACAATTTTTATTTGCATCAATGGAACTAAAGACCATTTTGAAATGTCAGGCTTCCAAGCACTACTTAAAATTTGTGTCTCGCACTGTGAATGGGGTAAAAATCATTGAAAAACGTAACATAGGGAGTTTAATAATATCAATGTCATTTTATTAAAATGATCAGGGAGTCAAGGACCATGAAAGTCACTCTCATAACATATATATTCTACTGGTTTAGGCCTTCATGCATTCTTCTTCATGTAATGATACTGCTTTCTGTGACTGACCAGGAAGCAAGTGGGGTTACTTCTGAAGTTGCAAAGAATGTTGCAGTCGTTAAAGCATTACTAACTGCTTGTGATATATTGCTTGAAGAACTACAGAAATTCAGCAAAGCAGTCGGTCAACGTATTGATTTTTCTGAGTCAAAAATGAACAACCCAACGTTATTAACTTCTATTCTGCAAGCAAAGCAGCTTGGTGCAGATGGTGAAGTCTCAGGAGAAGGCAAGCTAAAGAATGGTCTTGAGGTCCTTACTTTCTTTCATTCTGCATAGTATTTCTTACTTTGTTGGGCCATTTATATCATTTCAATGTTTCCTTCTTGATTAGTTCTTACTTCTTTTTCTCTTCCTTGCACAGAGAGGAAATGGTGCTCTGGATCTTCATAATGCTGAAGTTCTTTGTTCCTTATCCAAGAATGAACTGATGGGCTGTTATCATTCATTGGGAGATCAGTCCATGTATTTATGGAGTATATTTCTTAAGTTCCACAGGTTTGCTTTCTTTCAAATGTTGTAGGATTTCATTCGACTTAATTTTGTTAAATGAACTTAACAGAGGACCGTTTCTCAATTATGGACCAGCTACAGATCCAAATATGCTCATACATACATGAATGTATCATGAGATTGGTCTGGTGTAACTGACTGAAATTATAATTTTGACTCCATAATGATAGGATAAGTATCATGGAACTTTTGTTTGGCTTGTTTACTTAGCTGATATTAAGTATGAACTACTTAGGGATAACAAAACAAAGATTCTCGAGTTTTTACGTGATGCATGGGCTAAGAATCGGAAAGCCGAGTGGTCAATATGGATGGTGTACTCTAAGTTTGAGATGCCTCATCGTCATATAAATAATGGCAGTGATGAATCTTCCCGCCGTGGTGTACATAGAAGAACTGCCAGTTCATGGCAGTTACCTGATGATGTAAGTGCTCATCTGTTCCTTTTGAATGGAAAATGATAATTCTTAATGTAAAAGGTTACATATACTTTAGTTTTGTCTTGTGATTTGCTCAGCCTCGTCAGACTGCAGCTACACTTGCTGATCTTCATCGAAAGAGCATTACACAGATGAGGGTAAGTTTGTCTCCTTTATTAATGTGGAGTTTGGACCCCTAGCTTCAATTTTACATTTTCATATTGGCTATTAATTAATTACTGCTTCATTGCAGATCAATGACCGGTGAATTCAAGATATGCATATTTTTGGAGATCCTTTACGAGTACCAATTGTTATTGTAGAACGTATGATGAGCGCACCACGCCGTACTAATAGTGAAAATTCATACCTAAGACATGTTGAACTTTTAGAATCACTCACCTTACGAACTGACAGCTCCGTCACTGTAGACAAGAAATCCACACCACGAAGTAATGCTCGTGTGTTAAAGATTGTTGTCTTTGTGCATAGATTTCAGGCAAGTATGTCATGGGGAATTTATTGCAAAACCAGTACCTTGCCTTTGTGGGAGAATTGAGCTTGTTAACTATGCCCAAGAATTTTAGAATTTGATTTAAAAACATGTCTTGATGAATCAACTAAGGTTTTTCTAGACTATTACCAATCTAAGTTGTGCTTTACATATAAATATATTTCATCCGAAAATACAAAATATCGTTTAATGGAAAAATTTGCCCAGGCCTAATGAAGTTGCTGATCAGCTTGTTTTGTGATTGAATTGAACTGACCCTAGCTGAGCCTATTGTAGCAGCTATGTATGTGCTGTTTGGAGTAGTTTGGGCGTTTACTCTCCTATTGTAACCTTGGGTGCATTTGGTTAATATAGTATTGTACATTTTAATATTCCTTAGACATCCTAGTGTATCACTCTCAGTTACATTGTATTGAGAGAAACATTAATGGATTGCAAGTCGTCTATCTTTTCTGTTCAGTATTTTAATTGGTTGGGAAACTTGGTGAATTACTCAATACTTCATCACTCAAAACTTTATAGGGGCATCATCTAGATCTACGGCTTATCCGGAATCAGTGGCTTTTGATAGATCCCTTGGCTGAAGTTCTTATGTCCGCGGCTAATGAGGATAAAACATCTGGAGATTTCAGAGAAATGGGACAAAGGCTAGCTCAAGAAGTTATTTTTTTTGTTAAAAGAAAAATGGACAACGTATCAAAATAAGGGAATTTAGAAGATAGTAGGCTGAGTTTTGTTGGACACTCGATTGGTAACCTCATTATAAGAACAGCTATTGCAGGTTGGTCATGCATTTAAGATGTAACTATGTTCGTCAGTTTGACTTTTGGTGCTAAAATATGTTCTATGTTTGCAGACAGCATGATGGAACCATTTCTAAGACATCTTCACACGTATGTTTCTGTATCTGGTCCTCATTTGGGGGATCTCTATAGTTCAAACTCTTTGTTTAATTCTGGATTGTGGCTTTTGAAGACCCTGCAGAGCACACAATGCATCCATCAGTTGACTTTCACAGATGATCCAGATATCGAAAATACCTTCCTCTATAAACTGTGTAAGGTAGAGGGAAGGTCCTATGAAAGTCAGGGTCTAATGTTTTTGGCATTAGTTTAGTCTTACTCTATTGAATGACTTATTTTTAAGAAAGCTGCTGAGCCCCTCAAGTTTTAATTTTGTTGATCAGCTTCTGGTAACATAAAAAATTGTTTCAACAGCTAAGCTGTGTTCATGTGAAATCATTGATTCTGTGACTTCTTATTTTTAGCATGTAAAGTTCAGGGTGGTAGTGAGGATGGGCTGACACAAAAACACAAGGGATAGAAATGGCTCTTAGGACATTTTCTGAGGTTGAGAAATCTATACGCTTAAGCCTGAAATTTAAGGAGGTTCTATGCATTTTCCCTTTAATTTAATATTTGCTGTGATACAGAGATGAATAGCATATACTATTGATGGAGGTTTTAATATTTGTACTTTCCTTTTATTTCTTTCTAATTTCAGCAGAAGACGTTGGGCCACTTCAAACATATTGTCTTGCTATCTTCTCCTCAGGTATTTATTTCTCGTGGGTCACATGCAAATTGAACGTTTATACTGATATTTTGTTAGAAATTCGGTTATTATTCATCAGTATCATGGTTGAGCTTAAGCATGTGTCTGAGTAGAATTGGAACTTCTTAAATGGGTTCCGTTACATGTATCAGTGCAAGTAAGGCATACTTTTTTCCTTTGGGGCAAATAAATCAGGGTCGGTAGACACAGAAGAAGGATACTCTCTTTTTGAAATAATTATGTGAACTACATATAGTCTCGATGCTTCTAACGCCAGAGAGCATACAATGGGGATTTTGATGTTGTAAATTCTGCATGTGTTTCATTATGCTGGAAATGAATTAGTTGTCTTCATAGTTCATAAACAAAGAGCTCAATAAAGTTTTGCATTATAGTAGCAGTATAATCTTTTTCCATAACTAAGTCCTAATAAAATATTGAATTTTCAAGTGAAGGGTAAGGCATTGCATAAAAGTTAGTTAAGTGAAGTCTTTATACCTTTTTTTCCCTTTTATTCTCCCCATTTTACCTTCTTATGGCATGCTTGTTTTTAGTTTAGAATTTCTTCTGGCTTGCTTAATTGACGATGCTTCTTCAGGATGGTTATGTGCCCTACCACTCTGCTAGAATTCAATCATGCCAAGCTGCTTCAAATGATAATTCAAAGAAGGGAAGAGCGTTCATGGAGATGCTAAATAGTTGCTTGGACCAAATCCGTGCCAACCCTCTGAACGTCGAGCATTTATGCGCTTTGATGTCAATTTTGATACCACTGCCTATGGCAAGAATCTGAACTCCTTCGTAGGGCGGGCTGCTCATATTGACTTTCTAGAATCTGACATATTTGCAAGGTTCATAAAGTGATCTTTTCCAGAGCTTTTTCGATAGCAGCTGCTTGATGAACAATCCTCATCTATTTTGAGACTCGTAGTTGTCAGATTTCAGTTACAGGGTCTCCAATGATTGCCAAGGACTGGTTATTGAAGGGTCTGTGAATATGGACGTCTGAACTATATTTATTCGGCTTCATCATGTTAGTTTCGGACATCTACTTGTATACGTAGCATTAGGCAGGGTTTCAAGAATATATAGTGATGTAATTATTGTAGGCTTAGATACATCTTTTTACCAGATGTAGTTTAGAAATGGATTTAAGAAACAGTGGTAGAGAACTTGGAAGTTGGGATGCAGTGATGACGTTGCGATTACCTGACCTCTCCCCCCCCCCCCCGGGGGGTTTTCTTCTTATTCCATCCTTATCTTATGAGTACTGACTTGCCCCTCAATAACACGATTAATAAAATATTGAAATTAAATAGCTTATCATGTGGAACTGATGAATTACTTTTGACCATATGCTGATAAAAAAGGTAAATAATTATGGTTGGTTCAGCGGCTCATCATATGAAAACGGACTATATGGTTATTGATGTTGCCCCTTTACG
The DNA here is from genome assembly GCA_037074615.1 of Leucaena leucocephala. Classification (NCBI taxonomy): domain Eukaryota; kingdom Viridiplantae; phylum Streptophyta; class Magnoliopsida; order Fabales; family Fabaceae; genus Leucaena; species Leucaena leucocephala. The sequence goes on from CM073541.1 coordinate 21,865,689, forward strand.
ATGTAAGACATTTTTATAATGGTTTGTGACTCTGCCTTGTGCTCGTAGCTGAGTGCCTGAGTCCTTCTCCCGGTCCCGGCTTGATTATCAGATTATGTAACCTTGTATTAAAAAAATAATTAAAAATGTTAACAAAAAGTAAAATTCCCAAATCAATTAAGAAAATTGAAATGGAAAAGAATATAGATGTTTTCACTTCCTGCCTCCCAAAAGACCAGTTTTTGAAGGGGGAATGAACCCGAATCAATAAAAAGATAGTAATAAAAAGGCGTGTAATTCGAAGTGTATCGGATTCCTCCTGATCTTATTAACGTCTAGGGACTCCATGCAAATCTTGTTTGTTCATTCTAAAAACTGCTTCCTCTTTTATAAAAGCCAAGGAGATAAGAATATTAAGATCAATAAGTATTTATGAGTTCTAATTGTTGCAGTGATAGACATCGTTGTCATGCTTCGCTCTAATGGCGGACTTCTCTCTTCCTCAGGACACTTACTATCTTGGATTTGATAGTTCAACCCAGTAAGTCTCTGATTTCCCCTTCTTAAATTCTGTATTCTAATGTGAATAGAATAAAAATTAACACTTTTTGGGTTCGAAGGTCACTGAAGGCAACTGTAGTGGACTACAATTTGAACATTGTTCTATCAGAGCTGATACGTTTTGCTTCTGATCTGCCCCATTACAAGATCGAGGATGGAGTATACCGAGACCCCTCTGGAAATGGAAGAATTGTTTCACCCACTTTGATGTGGGTTGAAGCTCTGGATCTTATGCTTCAAAAGCTCTCACAATCGGAGTTGGACTTAGGCAAAATTGCTGCTATTTCTGGTAGTGGACAGTAGCATGGCAGTGTCTATTGGAAAACTGGTACTTCTCAGATATTATCATCATTCGATCCTAACAAGTCACTACTTGATCAGCTCGAAAATGCTTTTAGCACAAAGAAATCCCCAGTTTGGATGGAATGTAGCACCACTTCAGAGTGTAGTATTGTTATCTCCTTCATGGCCTCTCTTTTTATTGGCACTTATGCTGCTATTGATCACTCTGATGATTCAGGCATGAATTTGATGGACACAAGGAAAAAACGAATGGTCTAAATTAGCACTTGAGGTTAGTAATGCTTGGAATCTTTATACTAAATTTAGAATTTTCTATTAAACCAACGTGATTTGATTCTCATGGTTGTTGCAGGCCACTGCCCCTAATTTGGAGCCTAAACTTGGAGATTTAGCCCCTGCATATGCTGTTGCTGGAAGTATTGCTCCATATTTTGTACAGAGGTCTGTTGCACATAGTTTTGGAACTTGAAGTGGAACTTAACTTGCTAGTTGGAATGGTCTAAGTCTGTCTTATTGAAAAGAAAATGTCTAAAATGATAAGACTGACCGCTGAAATTTATCTATCTCCTCTTAGGTACCATTTCAACAAGAACCATGAAATCCTGAAAGAAAATGTCACTTTCAATAAATTTCTGCAACAAACACCACCTCTGAATGGTACTTAACAATTATCATTCTTTGCAATTCTGTGGCTTCTGTTACATGCCCTATATTTTCTCATCATTTTTGTTGATAGGTGGAAAGTTAGGTTTCTATTACAAGGACCATGAAATCCTCCCTCCTCTCCCAGGTGGCTTTTTAGTTTTACTGTATCTCTAAATTACTTGTACAGAAAGGATGAATGAACTTTCCTCAAACAAAAGGTTGATAACATTTTTTTTTTTTGTTTCCAGTTGGTTTTCACCTCTATATCATAGAAAATTTTACTGGGGATACATTGGATGGACTCTCTGAACATGAAGTGCAGGAATTTGATGCTCCTTCAGAGGTTAGAATACATACATAGCAAACCATCTTGTAAGGGCAAAATCCTATTTGAACTTCTTTATTGAACGACATTCTAAAAATTACAGGTAAGAGCAATAATTGAGGGTCAATTTCTCTCAATGAGAGCTCATGCGGAAAGATTTGGCATGCCTTCGCCTCCTCGGCGAAAATAGCCACTGGTGGAGCATCAGCGAATCATTCCATACTTAGCTCAATCGCTTCAATCTTCGGCTGTGATGTTTATACAGTTGAAAGATCTTGTAAGCCTTAAAAATCATCTTATTTTTTTTTGCTAGTTATAAAATTTTCTGAGGTATGATTTTGACTTGCTGAGATGTAAACTTACGGATTGATATTTGTCAACAGGAACAGATTCAGCATCTCTTGGAGCAGCATTGAGAGCTGCTCATGGCTTTGTTTGCAGAGAGAAGGGAAGATTCATACCAATTTCTAAGTTGTACAAGCACAAACTGAAGGAAACATCTCTGAGCTGCAAACTTTCAGCGAAGGCTGGAGATGAGAAGCTGGTCTCCAAGTATGGCTTGTTCATGAAAAAGAGAATTCAGATAGAGAATCGTCTGATCCAAAAATATGGACGCTGACATTGTATATTTACTCATCCAGCTATTTATGTTCATTGGTAGTTATTTTCCGTTATGTACCGTTAGGGAGTCATCTCAGAATCTTTGTATACATGTATTCATACTTCACATAATAAAGCGGGGTTTGAATTGAAATTTGCTATTTTTCTCTTTATTTCTTCTTCTTGTCAACAGAATAAGCTGAACATGACCATAATGGCTTTAATCAGTTCTTGCTTCCAAATTTTCAGTCGAGCTAAGTTTTCCGGCGGAATATGCTCATTATCCATAAAAAAAGAATTACTTATTCTAATTTGTATAGAAAAAACACACTGCCTCTTGTCTATGAGAATTAATTAATTTTTTTTATAAATTAAAATTAATTAATTAATTAATTAATTAATTAATAACTAATATTATAAAAATTAGTTAATTAATTTAAATAGATTAAAGACTATATAATATAAATTTATATTTAGAGTTTAAATTTAATTATAATTAATTAATGTATTTAATTTTTTTAATTTAAAAAATGGAAGAGAGTATAAAGTATATAAATATAAGATAGTACATCATAAAAAAATATTATATATTACATATAATCTCTAAAGTGTTAATAAAAATTTAAATTTAGATAGTGCGCCATATTAATGTTTTTCAGACTAAAAAGGTGTAAATTTGAATCGATATGACAGTCATCAATGGATTTTTGTTGGGCCCAGAATCATTATCACCAGATCAAAACCCCAAATCTTTATTTATATAAACAAAAAACAAATCTTTATAAGATAGCTCGCCCTGCTACTATAAATTAGAGGCGAAATTTCGTGGGTGGTCTAATCTCATTCCAAAAATTTTTATAATAAAAAAAACTCAAATCTTTATATTATTTAAAAAAACAAATCTCTACTACTCGCTTTTACCGTTTTACCCTAACAAACAATACTATGTTTCCGGTTCCGAACAACCGGAAGACAAGTACTAGAAAGGCGAACAATCTTGATTTTAATTTTTGGTTTACTGTTATCTTATCCAAATCTTTTGTGTTCATCCAAAAACCCGCGAGATGAGTTGGCTGACGTAACCTCCTTCCTCTCCTTCTTATAAAAGCCGGGGAGATGACAACACTGTGATCTATTAGTATTTCTTATTCTAATTTTTTTCATCGGTATTATACATTTCGCTCCAATGGCGGAATTTTCTCTGCCTCAAGGCTCTTATTATCTTGGATTTGATAGCTCTACCCAGTAAGTCTATGATTCACAGAATTATTGGTTTTCTCCGATTTTCATGAAATCGATTGAGTTCGAATAGTTTTATTTCATTCAGAAACTATGATCGTTCATCTATTTTGTTTCCCCTGCATTATTGTTTTACGGCTACAATTTTCCACCTTGAATTCTGAATTATAATTTGAATAGAGTAATAATTTTTTTTTTTCTTTTATGGCGTTTGAAGGTCATTGAAGGCGACCGTATTGGACTCAAATCTGAACATTGTTCTGTCAGAGCTGATTCGTTTCGATTCTGATTTGCCCCATTACAAAACCAAGGATGGAGTATACCGAGACCCTTCTGTGGATGGAAGAATCGTTTCACCCACTTTGATGTGGGTTGAAGCTCTGGATCTCATGCTTCAGAAGCTCGCAAAATCAGAATTAGACTTAAGCAAAATTGCTGCTGTTTCTGGCAGTGGACAGCAACATGGTAGTGTCTATTGGAAAACTGGCAGTTCTCAGATATTATCATCATTGGATCCTAAGAAGTCACTCCTTGATCAGCTCAAAAATGCTTTTACCATTAAGGAATCTCCAATATGGATGGACAGTAGCACCACTGCTGAGTGTAGGAAGATTGAGGAATCTTGCGGCGGGGCAATGGAGTTAGCTCAAGTGACAGGATCAAGAGCATATGAAAGATTCACTGGTCCCCAAATGAAGAAAATATTCAATACGCAGCTAGAAGTTTATAATAACACTGAGAGAATCTCCCTTGTTAGCTCCTTCATGGCCTCTCTTCTTGTTGGCTTTTATGCTGCTATTGATCACTCTGATGGTGCAGGCATGAATTTGATGGACATAAGGAAAAAGGAATGGTCTAAATTAGCACTTGAGGTTCGTAATCTTAGTATCATTCATATAGTTCATTGAGGTTCTAGTGATACCAAATTTTGATTTTTTTTTTCTATTAATCCAACGTGATTGAATTCTCATGGCTGTTGCAGGCAACTGCCCCTAATTTGGAGTCAAAACTTGGAGAATTAGCCCCTTCATATGCTGTTGCTGGAAATATTGCTTCATATTTTGTTGAGAGGTATGTTGTGCTTAGTTTTGATTCTTGAGAACTGGAACTTAACTGGATGAACATCAAAATGACCAGATTACTGCAACTATTTGCTCTAAATGAGTGCAAATGCAGACAAAATTTAGCTGGAAATCATGTTTGCAATTTCTTATAGCTTGATAGCTTGTCAACAAAGGAATCACAACAAATTAAAACTTTAGTTTGATGGAAACTAGAGTGTTGGTTTTCATCTGCTAATGTATTTTCTCTCGAATATTTGTCACACATAAATTTGACAACCAAATTAGTAATTAGTATATAAGTAGATTAACTTAGTTGTCCTGCAGAATGTGTGACTGAGCTATATTTCTATGTGATCTATTTGTTTTGCATAGGTTTATGTTCTTGTAGCTGTCTGCAATATTATATAGACTGTATTCAATAGAACTTCGTACATTCACTTTGTGGCTTAAATGTTCTAAATCGCCCTATATCCGATAAGGTACCATTTCAACAAGAAGTGCTTGGTGATTAATTGGTCAGGAGACAACCCTAACAGTGTTGCAGGTGCCTACATTTCTTCTCTTCTACTAAATTTGCTGCTACACATACGCGCGAACTATTCTATTTCCTGCTATATCTATGAAAAATTTAAACCTTTTTGAATCTGCAGGTTTAACCCTGAATGTTCCAGGAGATCTGGGGATCAGCCTTGGCACTAGTGACACAGTAAGTTACTCCTGCCCTGCTCTTTCAATTTAGTGAATGATAACTGCTACAAAACTTCGAGATCTATGGCTTGCTTCCTTCAACTTCAAGGCTTATTTCTGAATATATAATATCATTATCCCTATAGAGGTAAATTTCGATATAGTTCATTCTCACCTTGACTTTGAATTATAACATATTCTTATTCTCACTTCTCAGGTCTTTATGATCACTAAAGATCCTAATCCAGGACTTGAAGGACATGTCTTCCCTAGTCCAGTTGATTCAGAAGGTTACATGGTAATGCTGGTTTACCAAAATGGATCCCTTACCCGTGAAGGTATTGTTGTTAACTGATATATATATATATATATATATATATATATATTGTTGTGTGCATAGTCCATTTTCTTTACGTAATTTCTCACTCCTGGACTTGCCTCGATCATCAGATGTACGCAACCGCTTTGCCGAGAAATCTTGGGATACTTTTAATAAATTTCTACAGCAAACACCACCACTGAATGGTATGTATCATTCTCTGTGAATTCGTAGCTGTTACATGGTTTCGATTATTCTCACATCGCTTTGTTGATAGGTGGAAAGTTAGGTTTCTACTACAAGGAAAATGAAATCCTCCCTCCTCTCCCAGTTGGTTTTCACCGCTATGTCATAGAAAATTTCACGGGTGATACACTGGATGGACTCACAGAACGTGAAGTGCAGGAATTCGATGCTCCTTCTGAGGTTAGAATACATACATAGCAAACCATCTTGTAATTGAAAAATCCTGTTTGAACTTCTTTATTGAACGACATTCTAAATTACAGGTAAGAGCAATAATTGAGGGTCAACTTCTCTCAATGAGAGCTCATGCAGAAAGATTCGGCATGCCTTCTCCTCCTCAACGAATAATAGCCACCGGTGGAGCGTCTGCAAATCATTCCATCCTTAGTTCAATCGCATCGATCTTCGGCTGTGATGTTTATACGGTGGAAAGACCCGGTAAGCTATGAAAATCAGCTATTGTTTTTCTTTTTACAAGGTTTTCACTGAGTTTTGTTTTGGTAGTGTAAGCGATGAACTTGACTACTTGATATTTTTCAACGGGAACAGATTCTGCATCTCTTGGAGCTGCATTGAGAGCTGCCCATGGCTTTGTTTGCAGCGAGAAGGGAAGTTTCGTTCCCATTTCTAACTTGTACATGCACAAATTGGAGCAAACGTCCCTGAGCTGCAAGCTTTCAGTGAATGCTGGAGATGAGAAGCTGGTTTCCAAGTATGCCTTGTTCATGAAAAAGAGAATTGAGATAGAGAATCGTCTGGTGCAAAAGCTTGGACGCGTCTGAGTTGAAATTTGCTATCTTTCTCTTTAGTTCTTGTTGAGAAGGACGAAGATATGATCAAGATGACTGTCAATAGAATAAGCTGTATATCACAATGATTTGAGTTTTTTACCTTTTACTTTTTATCGAAACTGTGTTTGAAAACCCTTCCAGAATCAAGTTTACTGAAAATAACTTTTTCTTTGAAGCCTAGGTTTTGGATTATCCAATTACTATTATACCCTTACTTTTTCTTACACCCTCTCTCTTCTCTCATCTCTTTTCTCTATCACCTCTCCTCTCTCTTCTCTTATCTCTCTTTTTATCCTTCATCTCTCCTCTCTTATCTCTTTTTTTCTCTCTCCTCTCTACACTCTCTTCTCTCTCCTCTTTCTTCTCTATCATTTTTTATCTCTCTTACTTTTAATTATATCATACCCTTTTTAGTAATTTACCAATATAAAAAGTGATTCTACTACTAATCATCCAAACATCTTTATTCCCAAAATCTATTCTTCCCAAAATCTATTCTACCCAAAATCTATTCTCCAGAATCTATTCTTCCCAAAATCTATTCTCCAAAAGCTAATCCAAATACGCCCTTGGTATTAAATTACTTTTTGCCTATATGCGGTTTTTATCAGCTGTTTTTCGAACCGACGACGGTAGTTGTCGTTTCGGGTCATATGGGCCGTCAAGTTGGTGGGCCATATAACATCGAATAATGTTATTTTATGGGGCCCAATTTCTGATAACTTCTACTGATCCTAAAATTAAAAAGTCAGTCGGATGATGATTTTGTTTCTGTTTTATTTTCCCTAATTATGAATATTCTTTCTTGATTTTCAAAGTGGTTGCCTCGAGGGATTAGATTAGATGTGACGCAATTCAGAATCTCAATTCCACTGAAGGAGTAGTTTTTCGTGGGGGCAAAATGGAATAATTTAGGCAAACATTTAATAGCCAACGGAACGGTTAAAATTTCTTTCTTTCCTTTTCATTTTCTCGGTATTGGAACAACTAAGATTTATATCACATTTAATATAAAATATAAAAAATCAACGACTTTTTTAATACTATGTTAACGTCGAAAATATACATTGATGTTAACGTCAAGGGCCACATCTTCAAAAAGAAAATGTGTTCTTAGATAATCTATCAGCACTTTATCTATATATTAGCTCCTATCCTTAATATAATATTAATTATTAATATAAAAATTAGTTAATTTTTTTATATAGATTAAATAAACTAAATAAATATTTTAATAATAAATAATATAAGAGTCAATTAACTAATTTAGGTATATTAAAAAATATATAATATAAATTCGTTTTGAGAGGTTAGATTTAGTCAAAATTAATTAATTTATTTGACTTCTTTAATCTAACTAAAAAAGTCAACTAACTCTTCTGTTAAAAATCGGGTACCATATAAAAATTATAATAAATTATGAAAAATATGATTTATTTTTCAGTCGCCATGCACAGCACACACTACTTAGTAAAAATCCTAAACAACTGGACAAAGGGAAAGTAACTTGAATACTAAATTCAGGGCAGCAAATGGTGAATTTCAAGGTCAAACAATCAAAGTACTTGTTTTTCTGGTAACCAGAAATCAAAAGAATTATATTTCCTCTTCTAAGCCAGTCAGTCATAAATTCAACAAATCAATCTCCATGCAAAGTAGATTTATTAATTTGTAGCTGACAGATTCTTCTATTCTCTATGGTCTGTAAAATGTAAACCACAGATCAATAATATGACACTGCTGAATACAGCAGCAAACAAGTGATATCAGCACAAAACAAGGATGAATTTCACAGCTCTGGCCACTTTCAATTCAAATTGGCACACTAACCAGTGACCATCTATGTATTCAGAATGTATAGTGGAGGTTTCATTATAAAAAGTGAAGAGATAATTGTCCAAGGAAATAGCTGATTCCTTGGCTTCATTGTGAAATAACTAATACAATTCATCTAGCTTATATCTACAGAAAGAACTAATATAAGGTGAAACAATAATTAGCAAGGAAAATCATCAGATCAAGGATGCAATAAATGCAGATATCTATAATAATATGGAAGTGGCACTATTCACAAACTGTATTCATTTCATCTTAGGCCTTATGTAAACGCACAGGGCTCACTCTAGTTAATAACCCTAAGCACTGGAGCAAAACAAAAGATGATATATTTCTTTTGAAGCACATGAATGTGATTTATTGCAGGGAAATTCACCAAGTCTTAATCCATGGAAGTTAATTGTTTGACATGCACAGAAAATTGCTTGAAACCTTAAATATGATTGAAGCATTTGACACTATGCATGTATTATAGCTCAGTAAAAAGACAGTGCAAATTCCAATTCCTGTAACTAGCAAACTATGGAAGTTGCTTTGCTGAAGCCGCAAAATTATGCAATGTGTCACGAGTCAATCAACTACTGTGGAGAATGCAAGGAGTACAGTATTTATCATTTGAACTAAGCAAAACATAGGTTTAAGAATAATGGATCAGCTACGACGACTATTGGCTCAGTGGATTAGCTGAAGCTCTATCCAAGGATACAGCTCAATTCAGTTTAATTGATGAAATGCCCTTCTTTTGTTTCTGTGCTTTCGTTTATTAATTTTTCCTCCGAAGGGGTGTGGAATACAGAGTTTTACCCCAGGATTCTAACTCTAATTCTAACACTTGTAGAAATCAGAAGCTTATAAACTTCATTAAATGACAAAAGGAAAATAACCAAACCATCCAAGTCACAGCTCACAAAGCAAAAATAAGATCATGCAAGTCCCACTAATGTCAACTCATACTGAAACCGCTCCACTGATGCAGAAAAGTGGAATTAGCAGAATTTCAATTCCATAGGTCCAAGAGATTTTGTAACACATTTGGATCTTTTGATAAGTCTATTCCCTCTTGCTGGCCACTATTTCTATAGACAAGCGGAAAGGAGCTAACTTTTCACAAGTCCGAATGCTACCAATAGCTCAACGGAATCGTTCTACATTCAGGACACCTTATTGGCTTCAGATAAAACCACAAAAAACACGTTCTAGACACCCCACAAAAAAAAAAAAAAAAACAGGCAGGATAAATAAACACTCAAGCGATCAATGCAAAAAGGACAGAAAAATGTGGAATGCGAGAAACTGAAAATCGGAAGCTTAAAAGAAAGGAAAAGGGAGTAAAGAAATGAAGAAAAACATACACCATCATGATCATTAGTTAATAGGATGGGTACAACATTAAAAGGGTACATACAGGGGAAGTCAGTAAGTAATCAAAATCCCTCCCTACTTGTCGGCATTTGGAGAACCCACGATCAATGACGAGTTGTATGCTGCTGCTCTATCTTGCTTTAAAAGGAAAAATAAATGCCCAAAAGAAAAGAAGCAAAATGTTTTTTGCAGGTTCTGAATAGTAGGGGAAAATCTATATTGACATATAACTATATATAGAGAGACTTTGCCTGGCTCCATCCTGTCTGCCTTTTTCCACGCAATGATAGGAGAGAGAAAGAGAGGGAGAGGGAGAGGGAGAGCTACATTATAGAGCTCTCATGTATGGGTGGACAAAAAAGGAGAATGGATTTACAAAGGGAAAAGCAGGAGATACCTCGAGGGGTAGGAGGGCAAAAGGGTCAATGCATGAGATGGAGGAGAGAACCATGTCCTGAAGGAGAGCCATTGCAAGAAGAAACAGAGGAGGCAGTGAAGGGAGGCCACAGCCGCAGTGAGTGAGGGAGAAGGAGATTTGTCTGTCTTCATCGGAGGGTTTTAGAGAGAGAGAGAGGGAGAGAGGAGGGGTTGGCTTTGCCTGCTCAGAATGGCTATATTTTTATTGGTGGGGGGAGGAGAGAGAGGTAGGGAGCCAGTCAAATTTCAGTTTTAATTGTTTTTAGAATCTGGGGAATCGGGGAAGGACAGTGAAAGGGTATTTTCAACTTTTCTCATATTTGTTTGCTGGTAAATGCTCCCCTTTTTGTCTCTTCCCTCCCATTCTATTTTAGCCCTTTCATGCTGCTCTCCGCCTATCTCCTTCAAAATTTAACAGGGTGGATTGTGAGTAGATAACTCCTAAAAGTATAAATTAATTTATACTAGTAATAGTATAAAAAAAAGCAGACCATTAAAACTTGATTTCAACAATTTAGACCTGCACCAGTAAAGAGAAGTCAAATTCTCTTGTGACCACCTCATTTTGCTTTGTTTTTTTAACTTAGCTTCCTAAAGTTCCGTATATTGCAAGATTGCATCTTCCACCCTTATGTGGTGACTAAAATTAAATTATCTCTTAAGATGATTACCTGTGAAAGTCATCTCCAATGACATTCTCCTAAAACGTTTGTTTGTGAGATTATCTATCGTGAGTAAGAAAAGTTAGCTTAAAATAGGGTATCGTAAGGTCTTGAAATTTCTAACTCTTGACTGTTAATTTTTAATGTGCCATTCTTTCAAAAATGTATACTTATTGTAGTGATTATTTCACTTAGAACCAATAGAGGAGGCGCCCTAGTATAATATCCTACGAATTTGTACTCCTTACATTTCAAAATAGCTTCATGTGATGTACTGTTAGCAGGTCGAAAACATTTGTAATGAATGTAGCTTTTATTCAGGATGTAATGTATCGTGTGAGTAGAAGGCCCTCATGGTTTGGCTTGCAGGCAAATTAAATTATGATGCGAAGTCTACGATCCATGTTTCTCCAACTACGTGGAGCCCACCATCAGTTCCTCCCAACATCCACATTAAAAATATTTGTTTTAAAATTAAAATGATACCTGCATCAAACAAACGTTTTAGGCGAATGAATGGACCTGATCTGCCCAGTTCAATCGCTTTCCAACGACCCTCTCGGATTAGTTTACAAGATTGAATGGCCGATTCTCCTCCGGACCCTCGATTCGTCTAAATTTTTTAATTTTTCAATCTCCGTAAGTTCTTTCTTTTATTTTTTTAGTGTGTGAATTGAAAAATACAAGGCTGAGAGAATTTTTCTTGGAAAAATAATTAAAAAATACTACTTAAATATTAAATTCCTAAGTCATAAATTATTATAAAAATATGTTGTTATTTATTTTATAAAAATAATAAATAGCTTATAAAATATAGTAAATAAATTGATTAGAATTTTTTATGATTTTCTCATTTTTCTTCAGTCACAGGCAACAAATATTGAACTCTGATTGGTTGAAAAATTGGGAAAGAAAAGGCAACAAACAAACGCTCGGACATAAATTCCTGGTATACAGGTGTTGTTGCCTGCTAAATGCATTGAATTGAAGGTCGAATAATAATTAGTGGGCATTGCCAAACATTTACTCTGTTATGTTTATGCTGATATGTATAAAGAAAATAAATACTCACAGAACTGGAAAGATGGAGGGAAACCGGCTGAATAACGTCAGCTGTCATGGCGGCTTTTAATTATGAACAGTTTCTCTTATTGATTCCTTTCTCTTCTATTGTAAATATTTTATAAATTTAAAGGATGAAATAGAAAATAAACATACACTCTTTTATTAATTTTTTTACACTTCTTTTTTCTTTTTTCTTCTTATTACTCCATAATATCCTCACCCAATGATCAGTGAGAGACTAATATCTCGGGTATTACATAGGCCTAATTATAGAAACGATCCTCCCAATCACGCTAGCTCCATTCCTATCATCAAGTAGGATCGAACCCAAGATAGATGGTTAAGGGACAATCTCTTTAGTATTTTCTTTATAAGAAAAAGTTTAAGGGGGTTTGATATCGGTCTTCCACTAAGGACATGAAACAGCCTCAGGATTCAAATAACATTTATAGAGAATTTACGAGATCATTTACTAAAAGAGCCCTCACAATAGCAATAAGAATTAAACTCACGTCCTTATGAAATATAAGTCTATTTATTATCATATAGGTCAACTCTCTTATGCTCTTTTTTTTTGTTGCCCATCCGGTTCACTGGAGCTTTGCCCCGACTACATCCGGATCTGACCCGCGTCGCGCACCTGGCTATAGTGGGTGAGTCTCCTAACGGGGATTTTCTGCGTACGCCAAAGCTCAAACTCGAGACCTCACTTAAGCGATACCGAGCCGCTTACCACTCGGACCAACCCCCGTTGGTCTCTCTTATGGTCTTTAATAAGTTTTCATCATGATTTTTTTTTATTATAAAGAGAGGGTTAAAGCCCAAATAAAATAATTTATACCAATATATAATTTAATCCTAAAAAGCATCATGACTGAACTCTAGGCTTTTTTTTCTTGGTTGTCCATTCGGTTTACTGGAGCTTTGCCCCGATTATATCTGGATCTAAACTCAACTCACGGCTTTTGATTGGTCATAAAAAGGAAATGGGTTCAGCGTGAAGAGTTTGACAAAACAGTGGATCATAAGGTTCGGTTTATTTGGGCCTATAAACAAAATGGCTCGGGTTCCTTCTGACTTGGCCCCAATATATGAGCGCGATTAATCTAAAACCGCCATTTTGCAATTCGCGCTCAAAGGCAATTAGTATTGTTTCGTTTCAGTTTCCCCTCGCAATTGTATGGATCCTTCCCAGTTCCCTCCACTTCGTCAGTGATCCTATCTGTGTTCGCCAGGTTCCTTAAATCCTCGGTGCCAACAGTTGCCACTGATGCGAGTTCGGATTCAAGTCACCTAAATTAATAGCAACCTTCGTCTTAGGTATGAGTTTTCCACGTTACAGAGACGAAAAGTTCTTCGTTAATTGTAATATAGAGCACTGGACAGTCTGTCTTTAAGAACGTGTTCATGTTTTTTATTTTTATTTTTTGTGTGCATTACATGTTTGATACTTTGCGCTGTGTTTGGGGAAAATATATCTGAAAAATTTTAGACCAATTTTAAATTCTCTCGACGTGGGTGCGCCAATAATATTTTATCCTGAGAACACACTTATATGGAATCTGAACCAAGATGACACCCTCGGCTCATTCAATTTTCAAGTGCCTGGAGAGTCGAAGTTGTTTCCAATGATGTCCACATTGTCAAATTGATTATCCATTGTCACTTGAAATTATTACCAACTAAATTAAACCGCCTTAACTGTGACTGCAAGTGGGGTTCGCTCAGTTCACATTAGTCATCATATTTGTAGATAATTCCTCGTTTCTATAGCTCTGTAAATAATATTTTCGAGTGTTACTTGTCGGGTTGACAATTATTCTCTTCGTAGTGCATCGTTCGTTTTCATTTGCCTGGTAAGTTTAATATCTAGCCTACAGTTGTTAATTTATGATTCTTTGATCGTATTTTTGGCAGTGGAGTTGAGTTCAGATTCAGCAATTCCTTGATGGATGAACAAGGAATTGGCCTGTTGTTGGAAGTGGATTTGAACTGTGATTTGAATATTTTTGATAAATTGGACAAAGTTCCTCTGCCTTGTGATCTAAAACTTAAACTATTTGCGTGTTGATAGTCTACTGTTTGACATTTATTTAATCCCAAAAGAACTCTAGTAGTGAGTGCTATTTTATAAGTTGTTATCCTTACACTGGAATAATCTAGTCTCTTACTAGAAATTCCTTAGATAATATAAAGATGCATTCCACTTGTAAGTGGAGGTTCATGGCTTACTATCTTTGGGGAAGCATGATTGGTGGCCTCTCCCTCTAAACATCAATTCTGACAAAAAATCATAGATAAGAAAGGAAGAGGAAAAAGAATCGCTTAAATGCGATTACTTTCTTCTCTTACCTTAACCAAAATGGAGAAAGATGCTCCTCAATGCTCATCGATCAGTCATCCCATTTATCTTTTTCAAGTGGATAGCTTTGACTAGGGCCCCTCCACATAAAAATAAAGTCATAATATTGAATTTAGAATCTATGACCCACTTTGCTAATTTATAAAAGAAAAATAGAAAGAGCTGCTTACAAATCGCAAGTCGCAACCTTCTGGTCCTCACTAACATATGCTCCCTTTATTGGAGCTCTATCCATCATATATGGGGGCAAAAAAGGAAAAGAAAAAGAAAGAAAGAAAAGAAAGCCATAATAAAGTAGAAAAAACAGAGTTACTCAGAGAGAGTTGGTGAAGGATGTCAAGTGGGTGTATGAAATATGGCTACTGTGTATTACACTAGCAGCGATAGCAATCAAATTTAAGTTTTTACAAGGTCAAAACTCAAAATAGTATATGAGAAAAGGAAGTAGAGAGAAAGAAGAGTCAAAGTCAGAGATAGAATATACAAAACTACTTGTCTTTGGAGGATGAAAGTAAAAGAAGAGTCAAAGTCAGAGATAGAATATACAAGCTACTTGTCTTTGGAGGATGAAAGTAAGTTGCTATGTTTAATGCATCTCTCAATTACTGAGAGAGACTGCTTATCTAGTTGCAATATAGCTCCCTCTTTTACCCTTTAAGCACCTCGCCTGTCTACAGGTCAAATGATGAGTTCTTTGTCAAAGTGGCATTTGACGTTTCTTTGGTCCTATTGGACAACTTGCTAGACGGGTCTGCCTTAATCAGCACTTGAACTACCTCTTTCATGGTCGGTCGAAGAGCTTGAGCCTTGTAGGTGCAACGGATGGCAATTCGCAGCACCTGAATCATTTCCTCTTTGTAAAACCCTTCTAATCGCTTGTCTAATACCTCACTAGCCCCTTCCTTGCTTTCCACTTTGTTTGAAACCCAATATACGATGTTTCTGTTCTCTCCAAATTCTGCCTCCACAGGCTTCTTCCCAGTTATCAGTTCCATTAAAATCACCCCAAAACTATAGACATCGCCCTTGACAGTTGCTCTGGGAGAATAAGCATATTCTATTACAGGCACAAAAAAGTATAATTAATTACTATTTATTGAAAAAAAAATCAATAAACTACTCAGAAGATATATTAGAAAAGCATACCATCACTAGACTGAAAGCAATTTCTATTCTATATTTCCTGGTTCAATTTTTTATGTGGCATTAGACATACTTTAGAAACAATATATTATCCAAACTCCTTTAGCTTCACAAAGGATTTTTCTTAAATTCAAGATAGCGTTAAATTTAACGTTATTATGATTGAGTCAGACAATTACCTGGTGCCAAGTAACCATATGTGCCTGCAATAACAGTGGATGTGGAGTCCTTCCCTCCTCTTGCCTGCAATACCTTGGCAATCCCGAAATCCGCAACCTTGGGTTGGTAGTCAACATCGAGAAGGATGTTATGTGACTTGATGTCTCTATGAATTATAGGAGGGAGCAAATCATGGTGGAGGTATGCCAGACCCTGTGCTGTCCCCAGTGCAATCTTATGGCGAGTAGGCCAATCCAAATGGACCGAACCTTTGTGTAGAGCATCCCAAAGATTACCATTTGGCATGTACTCATAAACCAACAAGCGGCAATCCAAACTCAAGAAGTAGCAATACAGCTTGACTATGTTCTTGTGTCTTATATTTCCCAGGGTCTCCACCTCAGTTTTCAATGTCTTGTCTAAAGCTAAACTATCCTGATCCGGAACCGAATCCTTTGACTTTCGACTCCAAAGCCGCTTCACAGCAACAAATTCACCGCTTTTTAACTCGATCTTGTACACCGTCCCAGACCCTCCATGCCCCACTATATTCTTTTCGACCATGGCCTCGGTGATCTCCCTTTGGTCAATTGTTATCCTGTGAAACCTCTTCACTTCATACGAGAAGAATTGCGAAGACAGTGTTTCGTCATGTTCCACTGTAGCTCTCTCTCTGCTACACCTACGTTTCAAAAACAAGGCTGATCCAGTTATGATCAAGACCACTGAAATCCCTGCTACCCAGAAAGTGCTTAGCCTCTTCTTGTTGCTAGTCTTTGAACATATGGGAAAATTTTGATCCGATGAGTTAGCATAGACGGGTGACACACACAGACCAGGATTCCCCGAGAAACTTTCGACTAAACCTCCTTTTATCAACGATGGAGGAATTGGACCAGAGAGCAAGTTATTTGAAAAGTTGATAGAGTTCGGTAGCAGATCAGAGAAACTTTCAGGGATGCTACCGGTCAAAAGGTTGTTGGAGAGATCAAGAACGTTGAGGGACTTTAATAAGGAAAGTGAGCCGGGGATGGGAGAATTCAGCTTATTCCCTTGCAACATCAGCAAATTAAGCCTTTTAAGATTGCCGATTTCGAAAGGTATTGGACCGGACAAAAGGTTGTTGCTGAAATCAATCTTGACCAGATTGGTAGCTCGAGAGATGGTCGGAGGTATAACGCCTGAAATCCTATTCTTCTGTATGAATAGTTCTGACAAGTTTCTAGGATTTCCAAGAGTCTCGGAAATTGGACCACTTAAATTATTGTTACTCAAATCAATTATGGAAACGCGCGGGAGACCAAGGAGCCCCTCGGGAATTGAGCCCACCAAATGGTTATTACTGACTCGAAACCTCAACATTGTCCAGCACTTTGCATAACTGTCAGGTAGCTCTCCAGAAAAGAAATTATCCAGAACAAGGAAGTACTTCAGTTTACCTCCCCTGCAAACCTCTGTTGGCAATGGACCAGACAGTTTGTTCTCGGATAAATCTAGAACTACCATTCCTGAGAACTGACCCAGATTTCTTGGGACTTCTCCGGTCAAAAAATTGTCATACAGAGATAATATTCTTAAGGTTTTTGAGTTTGCTATCACACCTGGAATTTCTCCTGTGAGACTATTGTTGTATAGCTGCAAGACTTCAAGATTGGGAAGACGACACACAGATTCTGGGATACTTCCCGACAGCTTATTGACTGACATGTCCAAGTCTCTGAGCTCCATGAGATTTCCTAGCTCCTTGGGTATATTGCCAATAATTTGGTTATAGTAAAGCTCAAGTTGCTGCAAGTTTTTCAGCATTCCAAGCTCTGTAGGAATTTGACCCGTGAGAAAATTTCCACTCAATTCAAGATCAACCAGAGTCGAAACGTTTCCTATGGATGCAGGGATTCGGCCACGCACCATGCATGTCGACAAGATCACAGACTTGAGGTTTTTCATCCTATACATGTCCTCCGGCAGCTCCCATAAGTTGAAACCAGCGTTCTCATTGAAGTTAACCACCTCAAGATTGGTAAGATTAAATACCGAAATCGGGAACTGACCTCTGAAGGAGTTGTATGACAAATCCAGGATCCTTAGAGATTTCATAGGTGAGAAATCTGGAAGGGTTCCTCTATGGTACACATGATTCATGTTGAGCTCTTCTAAGTGAAAACAGTTGATGATGCTATCAAGGAATTTTCCTCTTAAACGATTGTGACCGAGACGTAGAAAACGTAACTCTGGCAGATAGGAGCATATATCTGAAGGGAAGTTTCCAGAAAGTGACCAACCGGAGATGTCGAGGTTGATGACTTCCCCTTGGTTGCTGCAGACAACTCCAGTGAAGTTGCAGACAGGTTTTCCTTCCGTGACATCCCAATTTAGCAGGTATTTCCCCGACAGAGACTTCTTCATTAGAGAAAAAAACTGTAATTGTCCGTCACTTGTTGCTTGTGATGCAAGAGACAAGGAAAATATGAGTCCAAAAAGAAAGAAGGATTGGCGATCCATTTTGAGAGGACGGAGAGAAGGGTCCGTACACTGGTAGTTACGGTAAATGTTGCGAGGAAGGAGATGAGTGAGAGATGGTATATAAGATGGAATGTTTAAGTGGATCGATATAGGGCAGCAGGCATTAACAAGCCTTGAAGATCAAAAAGCAGGTTCTAGCTGTTGCAGAGAGAGAGAATTGAACATCTTTGGTAAAGAGGCTTTACGGTTATACTCCACTGGCTCATTTGAAGAATAACATCAACAGGAGCACTTTACATTCACAAATACAGGACGTAGAATAAACTACATCTGATCTTAATCACCGCATGTTTCAGTGGCAAGACCTCTTGATGTGATTACTCTCTTTCTTTTGGGAGAAAATCATATTTATTTTCCATCAGGTGCGATCCATCTTTTTCTCTATGATTCCCACGGAAAATCTGAAAGATATATCTGACTTTAATTATTTTGGGTTATAAACAAACAAACAAAATACACTATGCCTAGGAGCGAACTAAGCTCATTTATATTCTTATTAGCGTGTTTATTACTTAATTGTATAAACGTCTAAGTTCATCAATTTTTCTCTCTTTTTCCCCCTCCTCCCTCTTTTTGCCTGCAGCTTTAAACACTGAGAATATAAATCATGTCTTATTGTAGTTCAATATAAGGTAAGCATCATAATAATAATTTAATCTGGTTCAAAGAATTTTCTTCCTGAGGGGCTGGGACCATATTCTTCCCTATTTTGATCTATGATATAGGGAGGGAGGAGGGACCATTTTTCTTTATTAACGTGTTTGTGGGTATGACCTTTTTCTTCTTCTTTTTCTCCGAGCAAATTTATGCAGATAGCCTGTACACGGCAAGGCAAATTCAATTTTTGTGGAATAAGAATAAGAGCAACACAGACTGCTACAGTCTCAAACCAGCCGTCAAACCAACCTTGGGGACAATGCTGGTTAAAAACCTGAAAAAGGATTTTGTTTTAGGCTATGTTTGGTTCAATAGAGGGGAGGGTAGGTTAGGTTAATTTAAGGGAAGGTAGGTAAAGGTAGGGGAGGTTATAAGTATGAAGGTAGGGGAGGAGAGATGATATTTCTTGTTTGGTTCAGGAAGGGAGGGGAGGGTAGATAATGAAAAATTGACAAATATACCCTTAGGCCTTTATTTAAATTTTTTATTTTTTATTTACAATATTTATATCAGAATTGTTATTTCTTTATTTATATATTTAAAAAATAATTTTATTCATTTATATATATGATTATATGATTATTGTTATTAAATATAAAAGTAAAATAATTGTATGAGAATTCTATATCCAAACTTAAGCCTTCTGATACATAATTACAAAATAAAATTATATATCATTACATAATTACATAGGACAAAAGTAATTACATAATTACATAAGCCTTCTGATACACAATCACAAAATATATTGCAATACCTAAGCTTCACCTACTCTTATTTCATTTGCGAATGGTGGTATAAAAATAATTGATATTGCATTAATAAAGCGAAGGTAACAATTATTTTGAAACTGAAAGAGCATTATCGTAGTCTGATTACAATTTATTTATTCAACAATCTCTGCGTTGTAGAAATCTTGTACAACTTATAAATAGAATAATAATTCAACAATGAGGAGGGCATAATTACTTAAAAATTCTTATTGCCTCCATTTTTTATTTAAAATAAAAAAATAATTATTAATATAACTTATGTTCTTATAATCACCTGTCTCCAAGGATGGAAAAGAAACAAGTGTGAGTTCTTAAAAATTAACAATCAATTGCCATTGCCAATTTCTTCCGCTAATGAAGCTGCTTCTTTCAAATTATCAATCCATCCATAAAAACCAATGGCTAGGGCAAGCCGCATAGACCATATGACTGTTGTTGCAATGGTTATGTATATTTCTGCAGGTACAGCATCCACATTAATGACATCAACATTAACAACTTGTTGATGCAGATTTCTCCAAACATCATTCCAGCAATCAATTGGCATCCGGTCAACTACATGACGCTGAAACACAATATCCTTAGGATTCCCTTCAGTTCCTGATGAATTTTCATTCTTATAATATGGTAGAATCACTGCATAATTGAGGCAATACATATTCAACATGAGGTTTTCATCCAAAAGAAAACTTATGATTCAAAATGAGGTTGTATGGAGCAGCAAACATGGGAGAACAGTTTAAACATTCTACTAACACATTAGCCTTGTTCTCAAATTCTTCTAAGTCATTTATTCTGTTCCTTTCAGCCTCCTTCAGTTTCTGAAAAATATCATATTTATATTATTCTCAGTAATTTAGAAGTTCAAAATGTGATATCCTTGTCATCACATGAACATGTAACAAACTTCCAACAAATTGCACCAAATAAGAGAAACTTGTACTTCTAAGATGCAATGGCAAAATGAGAAACTGAAAACCAAAAAAGGTTGAATTAAGCTAGATGGCTGTTCATATCAATATAGTAAAAAAATTGAATTTGCAGTATAATGGCACTTATAAATGCGATGCTATCCAGTTAAAAAAACGGACTTCGACTTGCAATAATCCGAGCTTGTCCAGGTCTATCAGTTGTGTTGAAACTTTAATCTGTCAGCATTTAGAAATGAAGCATTTAATATCGCAGCACCATATGCACACAAGTAATTTGCAAACTGAAATGAAGTTGTGGTTGTGGGGGGTTCAGGAACTTCAACAGTAGTTTTCTCCTTTTGCAATTTGCGACCTTTTCTGGAATGAATCTCAGTCCCGTCTTTCTTCTTTGGCCTTGAAAAGATATAAGCTGCAATAAATCACAGAGCGGAATCATTAAGGGGCAGAAAAAAAGTGTTTAGTTTAGTTCATTCATTGGTTCATAGGATCAAGTCCCGTCGAGGAAGAGAATGGTGAACTAAAGAAGCAACTGGCTAATGCTGGAGAGATTGAAGCTGAACTGAATCATAGATTGGAAGACTTGAAGAGAGAGAAAGATAATTTGACCCTGGAGAAAGAGACAGCTATCAAGCAGATTGATGAGGGACAAAATATTACAGACATCCTAAAAGGCACAGTGAGTAAACTAAATGATGAGAAATTATCCCTTGGAAAAGAACTAGAAGCTGTGACAGGTGAATTCTCCATTCTGAAGCAGCAATTGGAACAAGCACAGCAGCAAGAGACAAATTTAAGCCATAATCTGAAAGTTGCTGAGGAAGAGAACGAATCATTGAAGTTCAAACTTTCACAGGTTTCAAATGAGGTTCAGCTTGCTCATGATAGAATACAAGAACTTGTAGCTGAATCAAATCAGTTAAAGGATAGACTGAATGAGAGGGAAAAGGAAGTTTTAGACCTCACTCAAATGCATGAAGGGTATGAGAATGAATCCTTGAATAAAATCAGGGCATTAGAGGCACGAGTCACAAACCTCAAGCTGGTATTGGAATCACTGCAAACACAGAAACAAGACCTGGAAGTGCAAATGACTAGTAGCACAACTGAAGTTACAGAGCTGGTAGAGCAAAATTCAGGACTACAAAACCAAATTTCAGATTGAGTAATGTACGATTGAGTTTCTTGGGCTCCAAACTCTGGTTGAAGAAGAGCTGCAGCAACTAAAGCTAACTGCAACACTGTGTTAACCTGTCCACATTCATAGTAAGAATCAAAACTACAAAAATGCTCTCTATGCTCATAGCCCACCTTATGCTTTATATGCAGTATTTTAATCTTCTTATGTTTAGGACAAGGGTGGGGGACAGGCAAAGATTTTGTCTGCATTGACAGACTAGTTTGGTTTGTAATTATTCCAATGATCTATTATACAATGGGTTCAGTTGCACTACCGACCATTAAGCCTAAACAATATATACTTAATAGAAGATATAATCTATTACTATGCCTGATTGCCAGTGCAGAACATTGAAAAATCTGAAGCTAAAATCAAATAAAAATGATGGCTTAGCTAAGACGATAAAATTAAAACTTTCATTATTAAATTATAACACAGAACTATCTACAGAGCCTTAGATAGCTAAAAACATAAGATTACATGCTTATGCATTCAAAAGAAAAAAAAAATCTTTTTATTTCATTTTTCCATCTACAGTGTGTGCCAAACATATCCTTATATCACTATCAATCAAAACCTTACTCCTTACACCTTCAATTAGCTCAACCGATGAATCCTCAACAACTTATATCCAAATTCATTTTTTTTAATCATAAGGAAATAAGTACAAGTGTATTGTAATTAAAACTAGAAGAACTCTGTAACTTGAGATATCTGTTTGCTCCTTTGAAATCCGTAAGCACCATCTTTTTCACACCTAAATATATGCTTCCGTCTACAAACATGTCATGTAGTCGACTAGAATGATAGATGCTCAAGGAATTACATCGCTACTAGTATAGACTTGACAGAATACCTTCCTCAATGTTAAAGTTAATGTGCTACAACAAGAAATCCAATCTAAATCAAGCCTTAATTAATTGGAGTCCAATAAACTTACCCGACTCTCTAGAAGTTTTTTCACACTATCTACACATCCCTCGCACATCATACCTTAGCTCACAGACACAACAAAATATAAGGTGAAAAAACTAGATAAATAAACTTCCAGAAACGACGCAGAGCTCATACCTCAACATTGAGAACAACAACTTCAGGTGAGAGGGACGAAAGTTCACCAACCCGTCGGGAATTGTCATCCCCAGAAGCAGCGGAGGCGGAAAGGCGTCGGAAATGACAACGTTTTGGGATGGCTAGCGCAGACAATCTCCTCGGCGAGAAGGCAGAGGAGGCGAAAGAAGGAACAATAGAGGAGGAGGAAGAGGCGAGAATGGTGAAGTTGCGAGGAAAGCATTTGAATTGTGTGGATGAGAAGTGGTTCAGAGTTGAAATTGAAGGCGCCATTCGCGTTGGTGGGGATGGTTCTGTTTCTCGCGATCTATACAGATTGATATTTTACCCTCCCCTCCCCTCCATTTTTCCTAAGATGGGGTAGGGGAGCAAAAAAAGACAAAAAAATTCCCCTCCCCTCCCCTCCATTTTTCCTAACCAAATACACTTATATCTCCCCTCCCCTCCCCTCCAAAACCCTCCAACCAAACAATACCTTAGTCTCAACAATCGAGAGTGGAGAATAAAGATGCTGGGATAAGGTTGTCATTTTCCTATCCCTTTTACCCATTGTCGAGCATTTTTCTTTCTTTCCTTCCTTTCTCTGCTTCAAAAGCGTTAAAGGTTGTGAATCCATTTTTTTGTGGATTGTGCAGATAAGAGTTGTGGCCGCTAGGGGTGTGCATAGCCTAAGCAGGGTAGTGTTCTATCTGAAAAAAGTACGAGGTATATTTTGTAGTCTGATACCTAACCTTACCTAGTAAAAACTCTAATTATTTCAGGTTGGACATGGGTGGACTGGGTATGGGTGGACTGTGCATGCTCAAATCGTAATGCCCTGCTCATATTGTGAAAAAAAATCTATAATTATGAACTTCTAAAATAATACTATATTCATATATTTTCAAGAGTTAAATAATATCTATAATCCACTGAGAATAAAGTAACAAAAAAGATAGTAATTAAAGTTTTGAAATTCATTGCACATAAAAAAAAAGCTTTGAAGTCTAAATAGTTTATAATTATAACTTTGTATCAATCTCCCTAAAATTGATAAATATTAAGCATTTGAAAAAAAAATATCACGGTTAGTAAAGTTTTAAAAAAATAAAAAAATAAATCAATTTAGTTATAAATTTTAAAGGATGCAATTACTTACTTGACTATTCATATCTATAAAATTATCGTTTAGTTACTAGTATCTATCATATTCGTTCTATGTGAAATAATATAATCTATAAATTTTAATATGTATAAAGGTAACTAACTGGGCAGGGTTAAATAGGCAAGGCAACAACCCATGCTCAGTCTTATCTGAATATTGGCCCAGTCTGAAATTACATATTTTTTATTGGGGCTATTTTTTACGGGAGTTCAAACAGATTTACCGGGTATGAACTTCTTGCACACCCATAGTGGGTTTTAGCTGGAGGACGCTGTGTCAAATCTCTGTATTTGCAGGAACTAGATCCTTGGTGCATCACAGTGCAATATTTAGTTGTTTGACTGTATAAGATATTTATCTGTATTTTACGATTTATAAAATAACCATACTGAAGATAAATAATCACAAGTTCATTTCTGTGCGAGGACATTGCCTTTTATCAGGATTTGTCTGATCACTGTAAAAGTAGAGGCTTCAGCTTCCATGGAACATGGAGATCTCACACGGTGAGGAGGTTGCTTTTTTTTTTTTTTTCCTGTTCCATACATTTTCTTACGCTGATAGCTGACTCTGACTGGACACATGTGGGTCCCACATTAGCCACACGAGTGGAGGTCAATAACAGTTTGGTGGACCCTGGTGGGAAAGCCCAGAAGGGTTGTTGAGTTGAGTTGAGTCCATGTATCATCGATGGGAATCTCTGGTATATGTATTTTATTCGAGTGCTCAATAATGGAAGGACAAAGCAAAGATGCCCACTCTCCAAAAGCGCGATGTTGATTTTCATTTTGCAAGGAAATTGAATAAAAAAACATTAATAATAATAATAAGGGATATAAGGATATCTACAAGTATGTCCACGTGGAAATTCCCTATCAGCTGCTTTTGCTTTGCACTACCAACAATTTCGTTTTGGAAGCGCTGAATGACAATAAAATATAGAGTTAAGCTTTTGTAATGAACAGACATCCATTGTTTGATGGATAATTTCGCTTATATTCCATCTGGAAAGAAGAGGCTTATATTCCAAAACAGGCCTATGGAATATTTTATAACATAATAAGCATTTAATCGCTCAAAAAAGGGATTTAACTCGTAAGTTTTGGGGGTTGGCCACACACGTTCTGATAAGCTAATTTCATGCTGCGAAAGGTCGCGTCCCAGCATATACTGCAGCGATAAATTTTTACAATTTTGGGGGTTATTTAGTTTGATTTGTATGGGATCATGGGATGAGAATAAAGATGAGCATCAGCAAGTCAATTAGCCGTAGTGCCTCTGCAATATATAATTTGCTCTCATTAACTATAACTGGCCTCGTATTACAGTCTCATTGTAATCAGTCATGCTCTTCTCGTAGCTCTTATTGTATTAAATTCTCTAATTTTGTTAAAAGGGGTTTCTGGGAATGCTAATATATGCTAATGGAATGACTGAGTTATTTTTTTCGCGTTCGCATTAAAAAAGAATTAAAGGCTTTTAGTCAATTGCTATATGCGGGATGAGTGATTAGTTGTCGTAGGCACATTGGATGACGGGGAAGAGCATGATGGGACGTTATAGCAAAATAAAAGTTGGGGCATAATATATAATAGGTATTAGCATGAATGGAGAAACGAGTTATGCGGCTTAGAATGAGGAAGGGATATGGGTGCGCTTGTGTTCATTAGGGCGTCTGCGAAATCATTCCTTCAAATCACAATCCCATTTTCCCAATATTTTAACGATTTTTCTTCTCAGTGCTTCGTGATATTGCACTCATAGTAAAAATGGCGAATCCTACTATTTCCTTGCTTGAAGCTCATTGCCGTTCTCTTATTCAATCTCTTTACATCAAGCACTAAATTTGAACCCACCGTTTTTGTTCTTTTCACAAGTCTTTTCAGTAAAAATATAGCGTATGTGCGGGAAAATAATAGTTCTGATCACACGTGTGCACTTATAAAATTATATCCTTATTTTATTATTATTTAAAATTAATCAAATATGAATGTTTTAACTAAAAAAGTTAATAACTAAAAATAAGAAATAGAATATAATCAAAAGCCTGTGCACATCTCGATACTTTTCCCAATTCCAACAAAACTATCCAATTTCAGCCCATTAAAGGATCAATACCCAATGGACCAAGCCCAACTGAATTAACTGTGATGTTAACTACAGGCCCGCGTGAAGTTAAGTTGGGTTTTTATGACGAACAGAATAATATGGATTCACCAACGGGGGTTAGTCCGAGTGGTAAGCGGCTCGGTATCACTTAAACGAGGTCTCGAGTTCGAGCATTGGCGTATGCAGAAAATTTCCGTTGGGAGACTCACCCACCATAGCCAGGTGCGCGATACGGGTCGGATCCGGATGTAGTCGGGGTAAAGCTCAGGTAAACTGGGTGGGCAACAAAAAAAATAATAATATAGATTCTTTAGTATAAAGAACGAGATTGTGGGTTGGTCCGAGTGATAAGCGGCTCGGTATCGCTTAAGCGAGGTCTCAAGTTCGAGCCTTGGCATATGCAGAAAATTTCCGTTGGGAGACTCACCTACCATAGCCAGGTATACGACGCGAGTCGGATCCGAATGTAGTCGGGGCAAAGCTCAGACAAACTGGGTGGACAACAACAAAAAACGAGATTGAAATTAGAGGCGTTTTAGTTACATTTTGGGCTACAGTCAATAAAAGGCGGGACCGTAATGAAAGGTTAGAAATGATAGAGTCCGGCCCAAATGTAGGGTCTACAAATAGGCCATATTGATATGGACATGAGTTGCCAAAGTTTCATTTTGGGCTACGGTAAATATAAGGCAGGCCCATATTGAGAGGCTAGAAATGATTGCGTCCCGCCCTAATGTAGGGCATTTTTTTGGTACAACTTCACCGTTTGTTTCTTTTTGTCAGGGTGTTGCATCTTTAATCCTTTGTCCAGAAGTATGTATCGAAAAAAAATTCCTTATCTAGAAGTGGTTAGGCACTTCAGGTTGTAAGTGGTATTCATAAGAAAGGAATGAGTCCTATGTTCAAAAGTACTACCATTTTTTTTTTCTCCCGATAAAAAGACTGGTGCATACTTGGAATAGTAATTCTTAAATTGCTAATCATAGAGTTAATACATATTGAAAAAAATACACAAAACGAGTTTTCTGAAAAGATAAAAGGGGGCGAAGATTCAATGCTTGTTTATTCTTTTATTACTTCTTATAGGAGTATATAATTATCACTCTCACAATCCGAATCCTTGATTGTTTGTTAGGAAAACCATTTTCAGATACCCATACTTTTCTTCATATATATTTTTATTATTAAATTATTTAATTTTACTCTATTAACACTTATAATCCTTAGAAACTTTTACTCTATTCGCATGGTTAGCTCTAAGCAAAAAAAAAAGAAAAATAGAAAAAAAAATTATAGATACCAAATTATGAAACGAAGCGAGAAGTGGCGGTGTGCAAAGCTCGCTACGGACATGCCAACATCTAAGTTTAGGCCTTAGGGGAGTGTTCTGTTTGATGGGAGAGAACCCATGGATTAGGACTTTTAAAGATTTAAAGGCGTGAGGAAATTCACACCGCCCAGTCATAAGTCGCCCCAAAAGGCTGGAAGCTAATTCTCTTACAAACTAATCAAAACGCCAACCAAAGGAAAGTTTGATATAAATAATAAAAAATAAATTCATATCTCATGGAGACGTAAATTTAATTTTTGTTATCGTTATAAAAAAATTTTTAGTAAACAATTTCGTAAATTTTTTATAAACGTTTTATAAATCTTGAGATTATACTCTAATTTTAATAAGAGATCGGTACTAAATTTACTTATAATTGTACAAAAAATAATCAAAACGCCGTATATTACAACACCTAGTCATTCATAGTTGAGACCCAATCTAGTCTGGAACCCTTCTTTAGCTCCTCTTATTATTGCTACCAAGCCCTGTTTCCTAATTTCACCCTCCTCACTTTCTCCATGCCCAATTATTTTACAACGCTTCCTACCCAATACCATTTTACAACGCTTCCCTCCTCTTTCCCCACTCCACATTATTACATCTTTTTTCTCACCCAGAACCGTTACGGAAACTTGGCAGCTTCATTGACTTGCACTTTCTTAGCAGAATCATCTTTGGCCACCACGATTCCCACCAACTTAGGCTCAACGTCCTCCAGCATTTGAACCACATTTCTCATGGTTGGTCTTAGTGCCGGAAGCCTCGCTGTGCACATTATAGCTATCCTCAACACCCCAACTGCCTCCTCCCTGTAACCCTCTGGAATTCTCGAGTCTACCATTCCCATTATTTTCTCCTTGTCCTGTTGCTGCACCTTGTTGCAAACCCAGTTCACTATGTCCTCGTTCTCCCCAAACTCCGGTTCTATCGGCCTCTTCCCCGTCACCAACTCCATTAACACCACTCCAAAACTATAAACATCGCTCTTCTCGTTCACCTTGTATGTGTACCCATATTCTGCAACCATCATAAAACATGATTCATTACTCTATATATCATAATCAACAATAATGAAACAACCTTAAAAGTGTTAAAGTAAAACTTACCAGGGGCAATATAGCCATGAGTCCCGGCAACTAGATGCGTAGAATCTTTGCCAATGTTGACTTGAACAATCTTAGCTAATCCGAAATCTGCAATCCTGGGCTTCAAGAACTCATCCAACAGAATGTTACTTGACTTCACGTCCCTGTGAATCACAGGCCTCTCGCACCCATGATGAAGGTACTCTAATCCTTTCGCTGCTCCCACGGCAATCTCGTGCCTTGTCTCCCAATCCAGCTCCATCTTCCCATTCGTATGAAGCATATCCCACAAACTCCCATTTGGAAGATACTCGTACACCAACAGATTCGAATCCTCGCTCGTTATGCTGCAATACAGCTTCACCACGTTCACGTGCCTTATTGAGCTCAATGTCTCAACTTCCGCGTCAAATTCCTTTGATTTCCCTCCGCGTTTTCCGATCATCGGAGCACTACTCCGGTACCTTTTCCGACCGCCGGTGTCGGTGTTCCATATGTGCTTGACGGCGAGGTCTTTTCCGTTGGAGAGCGTGACTCTGTACACGTTTCCGGAGCCTCCTTTTCCTATGAGATTCTCTTGCTTGATGGAATCTAGAATCTCGTCCTCTGTGAAGCTTAGCACGTGGAAGGATTTTATATCCCAAGATTCTTCCTTCAGAGAACGTTCTCGATACTTCTCCTTCTTCTTTAGTTGCATATAAAGGCTTAGACAAAGGAGGAGCATGATTAAGCCTATTGAGAAGCAAACGAGGAGTGTTCTGATATGTCTGGACATGCCGGAATGTATTGAGCAACGCTTGAAGGAGGTGACGCCGACGTCCATGGTGCAGAGATCGGGGTTTCCATCAAGGCTTCCTTTGTAAGCTCGAAAAGGCAGACCTTGTGGAATTGAACCTGCTAATTTGTTGTTTGACAAATCAAAGAGGCTCAATCGGAGACGCGTAAAAGTCGCCGGAATTTCACCACAAAGTTCATTTCTTGACAAGTTCAGAGAATTGAGAGCTGGTAAAGACCCCAGAGAAGAAGGCATTTTTTTCGATAGTGAATTCTGTGATAGGTTGATGTCGCTGAGGGACACGCACGAACCCAGAGAATCTGGGATCGACCCAGATAACTTGTTGCTCTGTAAATTTAGACTGCTTAATTGTTTAAGCTCACCGATACTTGTTGGAATTTTCCCAGAAATTTGATTCTCGCTCAAGTCAACTGTCACAAGGGAGGTAGCTTTTGAAACCTCTTCTGGTATTTCACCGGATAAGAGGTTCTGTCTTGCGAATATTCGAGCCAGAGTCTTCGCATTCTTGATATCTGAAGTAATTGAACCTCCCAAGCGATTCAATTCAATATCGATAATTTCTGCATTTGGCAACCCCCAAATTCCAGCAGGAATGACACCGGAGAGAGAATTATTGCTCACTCTGAATCGACGCAGGGACAAACAGTTCGAGTAGGTGGCCGGGATTTCGCCGGTGAGCTTGTTCTGAAGCACAAGCAGCGCGTGCATCTTCCCCTTCTTGCACATATCTGGAGGAATAGGACCCGTCAAGAAATTCTCGGACACGTCGATGTAATCGAACTCAGCCCAAGATCCAGTCTTTTGAGGAATAGGACCAGTCAAGCTGTTTCTGTATAGCGATAGGTTCACGAGCTTTCTGAATTCACCAAACTCCAGCGGGATTTCCCCGGAAAATTTGTTTTCAAATAATTGCAGAGAAACGAGATTATTCAAGAACCTCAATTCAGAAATATTGCCTACCAGATTATTCATTGACGCATCAAAGTACTCCAACCTCGTGAGGTTTCTTAACCCATATGGAAGCTTCCCAGTGAACGAATTGTTGTACATCTCAAGCTGCCATAGCTTCTGAAGATTCCCGATCTCTGAAGGAATCTCCCCAGATATAAAGTTGTCGGAAAATTCCAAGTTTATGAGCTCTGTGAGGTTACCGATCCCTGTTGGTATTTTTCCACCAAGAGTGCAATTTGACAGATATAGCCATCTCAAGTTCTTGAGCTTCACAACTTCAGTGGGAAAAGGAGTAAGGGCAAAGGGGTTATCTCCGACGCTTAACACCTCAAGACTCGCCATGTTTTGGAGCGACTTCCATGGGAAAGTTCCAGAAAAGCCGCTCTGATTTAAATACAGATACTGCAATTGAGTGAGAGTAGAAATGTCAGGGAATGGCCACGAGAAAATATTATTGCCCAAGTCCATGTACTTCAATTTGACGCAGTTCCTCAAATCCTTGGAGATATTTCCATACAATGAATTGAACCCAAATGAGAGCTTCTCGAGTGATTGGAGCTGGCAAACGGAGTCGAAAGGAAGAACCCCGGAAAGCATGTGATTGGAGAGATCGATTACGGTCACCGAACCAGCCGAATTGCACGTGATTCCGTCGAATCTGCATACCGAATTAGAAGCGCTCCACGAGTCAAACACGGTGGGGTTTGATGTCTGAAGAGCTGCTTTGAGGTTGAGAAGACGTTGACGTTCTGGTTCATCGGAGTTCACTCCGACGACGATTGAAACGAAACAGAGGAGGGTGAGGAGGGAAGAGAAACGGTGGAAGGTGGATGGAAGGAACATGACGAATAATGCGGTGGGAATGAGAGAGAGACGACGTTTGGTCATGTTGGCTTCATAAGTCGTAACTAACCTTTTAAATTACCGTTTTGGCAACAATTACGGTCATTTTCAATATTATTAGTTTATTACCGCATTAGATAAAGTGTTGGTTGGATTAGATCAGACCAGGAACAGATGTCTGTAGATATAATTTTTTTTTAATCTTAATTTTCACGAGGGAATAGATAACCCCCTTAATCAATCAAAATTAGGCTCGCTCTTCATTATGAAATCATTAATTATAAAGTGGTTTATTCCAACCATTGATCTGAATCTATGGCTGGGATGTGTAAACTCAAAACCAGCAGGGGTGCGTTCACAATAAGCCCGTGGGAAAACGACAGTGTTAGAAGGCTCTCTTTTAAAATCTCAGGGGAAACATCTGGATCTTATCATGTTTGATGTGTAAAAAAAAAAAATTATAACTAATACTTTAAATTAATTTTAAAAATATAATTAATACTCTAAAATATTTAAAAATATAATTAATATCTGAAATTAATTTTATAGGTGTTATAATCACTATAAAATATTTAAATTAGTATAATTTTATTTTTTTATTAATAAAATATAAATTTACGTATGATCTATGTCACGTAAATTTTTTATTTTAATATATTATTATTTAAAATATCACGTGTGTCATATTGTTTAAAAAAAGTACTAACTAAACTCTAAAATTAACATTGTATACTAGGGTAAAAAAATTTATAGTTTATTTAATATAATTTATTAAAATAATATTATATATATAATATTTTAAATAATAATGTGTCAAAGTTTACATGTCATGTATCAAATAAAAATTTATATTTTATTAGTAAATTGGTAAAATTGTAACAATTTAAATAATTTATGGTGTTAATTACACATATAAAATTAGTTTGGGATGATGATTGTATCCTTAAATACTTTAGGGTGTTAATTACTCATTTAAAATTAGTTTAAAGTGTTGGATGCACATTTACCCTAAAAAAAATCATGTTCTTAATATAAAATTTAATAAAAATTTAATATTTATCTAAATATTACTTTAAGTCCTAATTATAAGAGTTATTTAATTTTTTTAGATAAATTTAAAAATATAAATAAATCAGTTAATTATAATTAATATGAGATCAATTGAATGAGTTGGGTAGATTGAAATGTATATAATATAAATTTATTTTAAAAAGTTAGAATTAATCATAATTAAATAATTTATTTAATTTTTTATATCTCTCAAAAAAATCAATTAACTATTATAATTAAAATTATAATAAGTATAAGATATATTTTTTATATTTATTAATTTTATTTTATATTATTTCTATTGATATTTTTTAAAATAATTAAATAAAATAAAAGAGAAATATATAAAATTAAAAAAATTATTATAATATTTTAAAAAATATATATTTTATTAATTTATTAATTTAATTAAATAGAATGAGTAATAATATATATACAATAAAATATTTATACCGGAGGTCTCAGTTACCGACCACATACTAAATGGAGATGACATAGGAGTTTATTTCTGCTGGATAACAAATGAAACGATTGATGTTTAAAGAAGGGGGGGGGCTGAGAGAGGAGGAAGATGGGGAGATGAGTGCGGAGTGAGGAGTGGGGCGTGGGAAAGACAGGAAAACACGGAACAAAGCCGCCAACATTGACCTTTTACGAGGAGGTACGTATAGTGAAGTGCCACGTGTGAAATGCGAGGATAGTTGACAGCGACTAAATTCCCAAGAATCATAATTCATCCCTATTCCTACGAGGCTATGGCCATCCCAACAAGGTCTCTGCATCTTCATATATCCATTGCAAGTCCCCGGATTCCGCGATACAGTGCTCTAACTCGTTGCAATTTGAGCGGGTACTATTATAATACTTTGGGCACGAAGCCTGGTAGTTTTTTTTATTTTACTCTATTATCAATAGGGTTTAAAATTCAAATATTTTCTCATATAGGATTTGCTCAATCCTTATCACAAAAACTGGTGTGGGGCATAAGTTTGGTGCGTGTTTCATGATTCAACGCACTTAGTTGTAGCATAGGCCCTGTTACTTGTTCTGGCCCACTTCATACTAGTGCTATTCATCTACTAGTATGATATGAATTGTTTAAAAAAAAAAAAAGAAATTTCATCTTGCCTAGATCGTGAGTCAACTTAATTTTTTTTTAATTTTTGTAAAAAAAAAACCACTTAGGGCACATTTTTCTGGTTTTATTCCTCTATTTTAGGAAAATTTTATCCTTTTTAATTGGTTCAATTTGAAATTCATACTCGTCTTCTTTTTTCTTTGGCCCTCTTAAAAGCTCTCAAATTTGATTGTGAAACCTTTTGCAATGTTTTGCGGTAAATGAGTGGACTCCAAACTTCTTTCTTCTTAATTTCTTTTAGGAACACTGAACAGCAAAGATATGGCCCTTTGAAGAGACAGAATATGTAAAAATAAAGAGGGACCATATTTCAATTGGGTCCCGCCAAGTCCACTGAGGCCTTTATGACCCCTCCACTACTTGAAGAAGAGCAGCGTTCACACGTTGCTGGCACTTGAAATCGATCAGAAGGAGGTGGAAGAGTGGGGTCAATGGGTCTTCTTCCAAAAAGTGAATCCCTATTGAATTGATAAGAGAGATTAAATTCATGGAAGTGGGGTCAAAAGGGTCAACACAAATCCCACGGGCTTACAATCCAATGCACCAATGCCAGACAAAACCAATCCCCACAATGAAAAAAGGACTCCTCACTCCTCACTCCTCACTCCTCACTCCTCACGGGACCATTATGGTCAACACGATTAGGTAAACACGCCACGCATTATTCAATCAGATTCTACTGTCATCGGTCTTCACTCACAGAATCCCACCACCCTGCTGGTGTTTTGCCCTTTTCGTTGCCCAAAAATACGTAGGGAATTCATTCTATGAAATAATACGTTATTATTTAAAATATATTTAAATTTAAAAAAAAAATATTATTTTATTATAATTTTAATCAAAATATTTAAGGAGATATCTTAATTTTAAAGTATTTAAATTTATATTTAAGAATAATATACAACTTATTCTACCTGATATTAATATTATTTAGAATGAGAAGAAATTTTATCTTACTTTTAGATTATAAGTGAACTTAATTTCTCTATAAATTTAAAAAAAAAATTGAAGAGATTTTTTCTCCGGGGGTGGGAAATAAGACAAAAATGTGGACGTGGATTTATATCGTGGAATCAATTTCGTGACGTGGGGTCCATGTGGGATCCCGACACTAATGGCAAGTGTAAGAGTGATTATTTTAATTTTGCCACTTCATTCATTAAGAAAGACTGATTAACTGTAGTCGTTATGTTTTTTTAAGGGCGAGACGAGACAGGATTACTCCATTATTAATAGTTAGTTGGGCACCATGTGACCCGCCGACCTCAGTGCTTCAGTCTCCGTTAAATAAAACTTCTTCCACTTTTTATTTTCCTGTCTCCTTCTCCTTTTCTTAAACAGAGATGAGCTTTTTTTATGCTGTGTGTTGTGCTCCTTTGCTTTCTTTCACCATTCATATGATTTATAATAACTTATGATCTATTAAAAAAAAAGAAAGGATAACATAAATAAAATAAGGTATCTTTATCAAATTCTGAATACACGCCTTGCATTTAGTTGTTAGGTATGTAATACTTAAATTAATACAAAAAATACTCGCTATACAAGGATCTCATCAATAAATCCATTCACGAGCTTTAATAATTTACTCTACTGGAAGAAATCACTATATATATATGTATCTTCTTCTTCTTTTTTTTGTGAAACACTGTATATCTAATTAATTACTACAACTTAAATGGACTGGATTTGTCATTTTCTTATTCAATTATTAATTCTGAGATTCCTTACTTATGTGTGGCTGTACATGCTTTTCAAGAGCTTCTAGCAGATCTTGCAAAAAGCAGTCAAACATTCCACTTTGTTATTGCCAAATAATTACTTAAATTCGTCTTCACCCATTGAACAAGACGTCCCTCTCACTTCGGTGTCATCAGTCTCTGCTTAAAATGGCCTTAATCATTTGTTTAAGTTGGGGCAAAACCTTCCTTAAACCACATTATTCACTTTATAGTTAAAACCTATCTCATTCCTATTTTAATATCAGCGAGCGATCTTCAGTGTAAATAGTTTGTAAAACAATATTAGATGCTCGGCATCTTCATCGCAAGATTCAGGTTAGATAAACAAAACAAAACGATTGGACATTTTAATAATGGTATTATAAAAGGCGATCGGGAAAAGATATGTGGAAGGAACTTCCTTGGTATTTGTTGAGATGCACAGGGAATAAGCCAGGCTGGCTAGAAAACTGAAGACCAGATTAGAATCTGAGACGAAGATCATATTCTTGGCCGGGATCGCATATTAAGCAAATTGTTCGAAGCCACGAAAAGGTAGATAGAGTGATCAGATTGTAGATTAGATCCGTGGATTCAATATGTTTTAAATTACGTCGTTTTAGTTGTAAGGTAGAAGGCATCTCATTCTCACTCGGTGAATAACGAGAGTCTTTCTTATGAACGGGAAACTCGTACTTTGTGTATAACCAAAATTCTACAATAGGAATTTTATCGGGCCACAACGTATAAACCATAGAATACGGAAGGAATTGAAAGTAAGCATAGTACAGATACAGTGATAAACGAGTTGTGTTCAAGACTTGATACAAAATAAACGAATTGCAAAGTGAGAATGAGAGAAAAATTTGAGGTTGCAAAAGATAAAAACGATCCCATTCATAAATGGATGGTTTCCTCCTTTATAACAAATCGTTTTTGTAAGCAGTTCGGTATCGTTTAAACGAAATCTCGAGTTCGAACCTTGGCGAATATAAAAAAATTTTGTTGGGAGATTCACCCACTACAGCCAAATGCGCGACGCGGGTCGAATCCGGATATAGTCGACAAAGTTCCGATAAACCGATGGATAACCAAAAAATAAACATAAAACGTCTTGGATCTAGCGTATTGGTTTAAAATTTACCTAAGTTTATAGAAGATTTTGGGGAGCGTGAATCGCACCCCTATGTCAGAATCTAATTTTCTAAGGATCTTGATTTAATATCGTAATTATTAAGCATAGGAGAATCAATTAAATCAAATTTCAGTGAGTCGAGTTAGATGAGTCGACTTGAATATTTTGAATTAAGTAATTATTATTGAAAGAACTCAATGTTTAGGCCAATGTATTATTAATTGGGCCCTACACTCGGCCTAAAAAAACAAAACGAAGGAAAAAGAAAAGAGTGAGGAAGGGAGTGCGCGGTGAGGGGCACTGAATTTATGAGCAAATGGCGTTGGGGCATTTCATAATTGATGAGAGAATTTAGACACATTAAACAAGATCTTTAAAAGTTTCATTGTGGGTGATTGTCCCATTAGTGAGGGGGCTGGGTCCCCTTGGGAAAGGCACGTTGCATTGGGATGGTGCGTGTTGCGTCACAGAGACATTTATTAGTCACCATGTGTCCTTTGCCCCTCTCATATCTTCCCCCTCCTATTATTTTCCCTCTCTATTTCTGTGGCTTCCCCTTTAAATTCTTTTCTTTATTTATCCTTCATCGCCTTAAATTATTTTTTTAAATATATTAAACACCTTAAAATATATATTTTATATTATATCTAATATTTTAAAATGTTATATATATAATACTTGAAAATATTTTTTAATACATTAAGTACTATAAAATATTTGTTAGTATGTCGTATCAATACAAAAAAAAAGTAATTTAGAATCCGAGACCTCCCTAAAACATACTTTATGCACTTTAATACTGTCTTCTTGAGCCCAATATAATGCACATGATCATCCTAAAGTTCTAATGAATCCAAATATGTCATTTCAATTAGGGCAAATATTATTTGTAAGTGCTAGCTGATTGTATAGGCACATGATAAAAATTTATTACTTCCTATTTTAATTATTTATAAGAGTTGATTATTTGTTTATATGTATCTAAAAAATTAAATAAATTAATTATGATTAATATAAGAACTAATTGATTAATTTAAATAGATTGAAAAATATATAATATAAATTCAGCTTGATATATTATATTTAATTATAATTAACTGATTTATTTAATTTTATATATTTGCATCAAAAAGTTAATTAACTTTTATAATTAGGGTGGAAGGAATACTGTGTTTTTTATAATAACACATGCTTTGCTTGTTTTGGTCCCCTTAGACCATAAAATTTATCAATGCATCTATTTTCATACCTTTACTATTCAAGTTTTTTAATTATAAAAAATCATTTGCGGAAGTGAGGCTTTTCGGCTCAATATATATGATTTTTGCATACATGTACTAGCTCCGATCTTAAATGTTAGATCAATTTATTCTTCCTTTATGTCATTCTTCTCTCTTGTCTTCCAATTTTCTCTTATGGGTTAAGGGCTTTCCTACCAAGAGAGTGACATGAAATCACTAGGCCATAGTTTTAGAGACATTATTGCCGTCAAATGTATATATGATCATGCAATCGGGTTCTTTCCCTTAGCTATTTCTTTTCAGACTTGTTTTTTAAAACTATGAGAGTAGTTGGATCAAACTTGGCAAGCTTGGATGGCGACTTGATCGTTGATCAGCACTAATTTATACTCAAGTGAAGGGGATAGTGCGATCTTAGTGCCCGACATCACTCCCGTTAAATCTTCCATCTTTTTCTATCCATTGGGTGTTTGAAATTAATCACACGTTAACTTCTTCCCATAATTATAGAATCATATTTCTGGTATATTAGAAACAAATGTTTGGTTTTGGCGAAAATAGGCGTACTTGCATTGCTAGTGGATTAGGCATGAGACATGCTGGATAGAATTGGTATAAATCAATGCGTTCCCACTTAAATTATGAATGTTCCCTTGTGTTGGGTTCATTTCCGGTGAAATGGCACTTGTTATTATTAGTGCCACTGTCTATAGCCAACATTTTCTCATAAGTACAAAAAAAGAAGAAGAAAAGAGTCAATTTGTGGCGTAATTTGGGATTGAAATGTGGTCCGAAACTGTCACTTGCCAAAGCCGCGTTCACACATCTATAGTGGGAATTATGATTTCAGTCTCCAGAGCATGCGCGACGTTTTTAGAGGTTTCGTTGATCACTTCGATTTCATGGAGGAGTGAGAGTAAATCCACACACGTAATAAATGCTACGGTTTGTTCCATGAGCCAATGGCTGGATGTCATAGCAGCATGTAAATCTCGAAGTTCAAATCCGCCAGATGTGTGAGTATATATAATCGTGTTTGATAAACATTCAAAGGTAAAAAGGATTTTTTTTTTTTTTTTGGTATACAGGTAAAAAGGATTTGTTCCACGAACGAGGCTAAAAAGCTCTGATCACGTAAAAAGGGGTACGAGAGAGAAGCCAGCATTTGGATTCCACGTGGCAATACAGTCGCTGACGGGCCGTTTGATTGCAGATTCATGTAATTAAGGCTTATGCTCCCTTTTAGCTATAGAACCCATGGGCCACGATCGGCCTCAGCTACCTCCCCATTTTTTTTTCCTGTTTCCCCAAGCCTTACGCACGATTGCAACACTTTCCTCTGACAGACCCAACCCAACCCTGTCATTTATTTTGTTTGGGTACAAACCCGGTCCTTTATTTATTCCAAATGATTCAACTCAACCCCCCAACCTTAGAAACAGTAGCCATAGTCTAGCGAGCAAGTAAACCCCAACAGCTGTAGCATCTAGAAAAACTCAGATGAGTGGGATGATTTTTGTTTTGCAAAGTACGTGTACACTCTTATTAAAGATAATTTTATTAAATATATTATAAAAATACTAAATATAAATATATTTTTTAAAAATTACTTGAATATGAGTTCACAAAAAATGACATGAGGGATTTATTTTCGTTTATATACCCCTCCAATTTTAAATATAAAAATAAGATAACAAATTTATTTTAGTCATAAATATAAAATTTTAATTTATTTTATCTCTTAAAATTATAATTTTATCTTTAACATATCCTTATATGATTATATATATTAGAATAATTTTTATCAATATTACTTTAAATACACATTATTAGATAGGATATTTTAAAAAAATAACACGCAATTATTATAAATAATTAATTTAATTATTTTCATTAATTTATTTAAATAGATTAATATATATTTTATATTAATAGTAGATGTAGTATTGTGCATGCATGCTAGTGTGAAGTACTGGAGTGGATTTGTTTTCCTGGTCAAAGCCATGGGAGTTAATAAAAAATTTAAATGTTCTTCACTCGGAAAAGGAAAAAAAAACGAAAGGGATAGTTAGACGCTTTAAGATTGCAATAAACATGCCATTCGATGAGGATGATTGGAAATTAGGGGTGCCTAAAGTTGTCCTGTTTCAGGTGTCCCGACCTGATCCTAGTAATTTCGGGACGGGTCCGTCTCGTCCCGAAAGGGACCTGGCCGGGACACTCCCGGGACGGGACAAAAGGAAGAACGGGACGGGACGGGTTTCGGCCCGTCCCTCGGGAATCCCATCCCGTCCCAAAATATTTTTTTTAAAAAAATATTATATTATCCTATATTTCTCACTCTTATATAGACATTTTTATTATTATACAGATATTTTTATATTAATATTTTTATTCTTTCTTATTATTATTTTTTCTTATATGGGTAAGTTATTATTTTCTATTAGTGAAGAATGTTGGTATTTAGAGGAAATTGTTATGGCATTTTATATAGAATAATTTATTGAGATAATTTTATTATAATATTAAAAAAAAAAAATCGGGAATTCCCGTCCCGTCTCGATCCCATTGGGACCGGGATAAATTCGGGACGGGACGGGATACGGGACGTATTTTGCGTCCCGTATACTGTATCGGGACGGAAAACAGGACGGGGTTATTCCGGTCCCGACCTGTCCTGTGAACAGCCCTATTAAAAATGACAATTACTTATGAAATATTATCCTCCCTCTTATCCTCTTATAAAGCTCTATTTATTATTTTATTTTGTTTTTAGATAAAATTATTGATTTAACTGCGTTTCTGTAGTCTTAATGAGACAGTTAAAATTAAATATTAAATATTTTATAATTTTTTAAATTTATTGTTTGATTAATATAACTCTTTGGGAGGAAATGATGGGAAGCCATTATAAATAGATAAGAATATTTTTGTAGATGAGTTATACATAATTTGTTAAATTTTATAACAAGTCTCGGTTCTTTATAAAATAATATCTTGGTTGTTTATTTATGTCTGGCCACACACATGCACAATCTGGTGCAGTTTGACCTTTCCGGTATTATGAATGTTCAACGCGACGTGGACATCACAGCCACATAAGAAATGAGCAATTTTAATAAAAGAGGAGGCCAGCTACGATGAGGGGGTTCCCTATCTAACCAATCATAGACCCTAACCCAAACGCAAATCACGCCACCCTCGCTCTCTAACGACCTAATCATAGGATGTCGGATGGGACCACGGAGGACCCCACTCCATATGGAATTTGTATAAATTAAATTCATCAATAAGCATTTTTTTTCCGCATATCGTACGCATATTTATTAACACCCCTGATTCCCTCCAAGGCAAACAACACATGACCCAACAACCTGCAATCTCGATCCAGTCCCAAATAAATACTTATCTGTCACATGAACCTGAAAATTTGTTGTGTGTAAAAGAAATTAAACCAACACTCCTGTCAGTGTTTATGTTTAAAAATACTGCTGGTTCATACTAATTTAGTTTCATAGATTATTATATAATATACTGAGTCACGGTTCTTTGTGCAGAAGCCCTCTGGTGGGTATTGTATGTTGTACCAATACCCTTTGTTACAAGTAGACATTATTTCTTTATTAAGCACACGTATTTTTTATTAGATATAATATTATTTAAAATATTATTAGATATTAAATATTAATATATTTTTTAACAGAGACTTAAATGTCAATTTATCAATTAACTCATTTTATCATAGCCAAGGAGTACGAGTATACATTCTCAGGGACGGAAAAGAAAGGAGGTGGACCTCATACATATGCTTGGATTAGGGAAGCGGGGCTCAATCAAGCAACGTAGGCCACATTAAGCTGCAAAGTGATAAGAGTCTGGAGAAACAGGCTCGCCGACCTGTACCTACCAAGCCCACATCCCTTATCAACATATTATTCCTTTTTTCTTTTTGCCAAATCATCCATACATTACTTAACCCATCCTTGCTTTCCTTATCAGGCTATAACAAAATCGAATTAAAAATCTGTTTACATCTAATCCCCTTGTCGTTTTTATCTCATAACCAAAACACCATCTTTTCGAGGACAATTCTGTCATTTGCCATACCAAGTACTTTTCCATCGAGGACTTTTGCGCAAACAGACATCTCAGCTGATCGAGGGGAATGCAAATTGGCCCTTGTCATCTCCAGACAAAATATCATCAAAATATACATAATAAAAAGTATGTATTAATCCCGCGTAATACATGTAATTCGATAAACTTCAACTCGCTATACGTAATACGTAAATAACTACGGAGGAGAGGAGAAACACATAAATGCAAATAACTGTAGTCGCTTTTAGATATACTTTACTTGTATATCAAAACTAACCAAATTCCTGTTGTCTGCTTCGTACTGGATAGTCCCCACCTGAAACCAACGCGGCTCAGCATAACCGCCACCTCCCTCTGCTTCTTCTATTCTTTCTCTTCCTATTCGTCCGCGTCACTCGGTGGAACCGGTCTTACCCGGATTGGATCGACCTACAGAGTGAGTGTGTGTGTGTGTGAGAGAGCTTGATTGGGACTGTGACGATACGTCACCGCACCCAGGGATGACCAATCCGGAGTCTAGTCACCACCACCGGACCAGAGCTCGGCCGTCTGCGGCGCGGACGCCGTCTCGGCCCAGGTTTCCGCTTAGGCAGTTGCTTCGAGTGGCTTCTGTGGCTGGTGGTATTCAATTTGGCTGGGCTCTGCAGCTCTCCCTTCTCACGCCTTATGTACAGCAGCTCGGGATTTCTCACGCTTGGTCCAGTATCATATGGCTCTGTGGCCCGCTGTCTGGTCTCTTCGTTCAGCCGTTGGTTGGGCATATGAGTGATCGCTGTACCAGCCGGTTCGGCCGCCGGAGACCGTTTATCTTGGCTGGAACATTGTCGATCATTTTCTCGGTTCTGGTCATTGCTTACGCTGCTGACATTGGTTGGTTGCTCGGTGACACGGAGAGTTCAAGGCCGCGGGCCGTGGGCTTTTTTGTGTTCGGCTTTTGGATTCTGGACATGGCCAACAACATGACTCAAGGTCCTTGTAGAGCTTTGCTTGCTGATCTCACTGGTAAAGTCTCCTTCCCATTTTCTCGGTCCTTCCCATTGAATTTGCAATCGTTTGAGGGATTGAACATTCTAGCGTCCAACTCGATCAGGATGTATTGCTAACATTCAATCGGAAAACGAAGGAACATAATTTTTTGTCGATTCTTTTTAAATTGCATTTGGCTTATTCTGCATCCGAATGTTAACTTGTACATTATTGCAATTTGTGTCAGTAACTAATGCACTTCAAAAAAGATGGAGCTCCTTGATGTTGTGTTGGCATTCATCTATAATCTTCGTCTATGCATAGAGTTGACTTGGATGGTTTCTGATGATTTTGACCTGTTATAGCTTGAACTGCGTATATGTCTCGATGAGTTTGACTATTGAATAAGAACTATAATAATTAGTATTGAAGTTACCTGCGAGCACGACTTTTCACATATACTTTGGTAATTAGGCCATGAGAACGGTATTTAACAACATGGCAGATAGGGGCCATTTAAAGGTGGAATGATATCTTCCAGAGTTTGAAACAGAGTTTCTCTCTTTATCTCCTTTTTCTTATATCTGGGTGCGGAGTTCCTTGCAAAGTCTTATATTCAAAGTAGCGTAAATAAGTATGCCCAGGTAGGTGAGGGAATGCCTTTGATCAGTACTTCCGAACTATGGGTGAAACCTAGATCCCCTTGCCTAGGTTGAACTAAAGAACGCTCTATTGAATTGATCATCGCTCGGTAATGAGAACCGAAAAAGTCCTACTAACGTTATATCTACAATTTGGATCCAAGTTATTGATTTCATCTCACAAATCCCATCAAGAACATATAGTATTGACAATATGTTGGGATATAGATCTGAAATGTTTTCTGCATGTAACTTAGCAGTATTAGTTACTTATTTGCGAATTATTTTGCTGGTAACAGAAGAGAAGAAGCGTAATATTGACAAATTAAATACTATATGTTCATGTATTATTCCTCTTTTTTGTTGGCCATTTCCATGTTGGAACTTGCATTGTTTGAACTCTTGTTTCAAGTTTGAAATGACATTCTTGTATTTGCTTCTGCATATTTCTAACATTTTTTACTAAATTCATTTGCCCGTGTGCAAAACTATACTCAAATTTCTGTTACAACGAATTTAAAGAATGTGGGAAACAAACTTTTTGTTTAGTGCCAATTTGAATGAGGTTACTGTCTCTCAAAGATTTTCTCTGCAATTTTGGCAGAAAATCTAGAAACTCTTTTATTTGATCTCTGATTGTTTTGAGCTTTGCACTGGTAAACTTGTTCTAAATTTGGTGGGAGAAGACATCCAATGCTAGATTTTGAAGAAACTTGGTGAACTTGATTGGAAAAGAGTTTTGAAGGATTTGGACAACTTAAAGGGTTCTTGATCTTCGAGCTTTGGTTCTTCAAAGCTTCCTTTCCTCTGAAGATGAATTGGCGAATATGAAATGGAGCCTCCTTATACTTTTAGAAGTTTGAGTGGAATCCACCTTTTGTGTACGTGTGTGTGTGTTTAGGAAATAGAAACAGGTTGGAACTATTTGATGAGTCCAGGTGGAATGCCATGCATGTGGTGCTTTTGGATTATTGTGACATCAAGTTATGGCCATCAGAATCATTTTTATCATTGATGTCTCTATCTGGTTCATATTCTGTGCTTTGTTAAACTAACATTGAT
This sequence comes from Leucaena leucocephala, assembly GCA_037074615.1. Taxonomy (NCBI): domain Eukaryota; kingdom Viridiplantae; phylum Streptophyta; class Magnoliopsida; order Fabales; family Fabaceae; genus Leucaena; species Leucaena leucocephala. The sequence goes on from CM073541.1 coordinate 21,909,900, forward strand.
AAAGAAATATCTCTTTTTGTGTGTGTGTGTGTTTTGTGGGTGGGGAGGATGTGCAGGTTTTGCTTGGGAAGGATATTCAATACATTGATATCCCTTTTTTCCTTCATTTTCTTTACCTTTGTATTCTTTGAATGTCAGACAAGGATCATCGAAGGATGCGTGTGGCAAATGCTTATTACTCTCTGTTCATGGCTATCGGTAACATCCTTGGTTATGCTACTGGATCATACAGTGGCTGGTTCAGAATTTTCTCTTTTACCCATACTCCTGCGTGCAATGTCAGTTGTGCAAATCTCAAGTCTGCTTTCATTTTGGACATTGTTTTCATTGCTGTCACCACATATTTCAGCATTACTGCTGCTCATGAAGTGCCTCTAAGTTCAAATGGTGCACCTCATGCAGAAGAAGCAGAAGGAGAATCAGGTAGTGCAGGAGAGGCTTTCATGTGGGAGCTATTCGGGACATTCAGATATTTTTCAGCCCCTATATGGATAATTTTGTCTGTTACTGCCTTAACTTGGATTGGATGGTTTCCGTTTATCCTCTTTGATACTGATTGGATGGGCCGAGAGATTTATGGGGGTGATCCAAATGAAGGCCGTAAGTATGATGCTGGAGTTAGAACGGGAGCGCTTGGTTTATTGCTGAATTCAGTTGTTCTTGGAATAACATCATTACTTATGGAGAGGCTTTGTCGGAAGCGAGGGGCTGGCTTTGTATGGGGAATTTCAAACATCCTGATGGCTATCTGCCTTATAGGAATGCTCGTGGTGACCTATGTAGCAAAAAACATCGGCTATCTGGGAAAAGATCTACCACCAACTGGCGTTGTGATTGTGTCATTGATAATTTTTACAATTCTTGGGTTTCCTCTGTCGGTAAGTTGCTCAAGATAATCTACTGCCAGACACGCCTTGATATTCGTTCTTCCTAAGGTCCATATTGAAGCTGGGATGGGTCTAATAATTCAGTGTTGAATGATAAACAATATATAAAACTCTTACCATTATATAAAACTTAATTCCTTTGTTCTATATTTTGCATAACAGACAATAAAGCACTTCTTTAAAGTTAATTTTAAATTGAAGAGAACGGAAGAGAAGGAAGTGGAAATGAAATTTTAAATTTAAGTCTTTGATTTAGATTCACATAAACGTTTCTGTCCTTTCCTTTCTCGTCCTTTCTCTGGTATCTAAACGTATTTTTAGATTAAAAAATTTAGAATTAAATATAAATAAAAGAAAATGTCAAAATTAAAAGTTCACTTTTCTACCCTTTCTTTCAATTTTCCTTAATCCAACCATATACCCTAAGACTCCAAATCCCTGATACTTGTTAATTTATGATATCAAAAGTATGTCTTCTTTTGCTTATGTTTTTACTTTGTGGTTAGATAATTTTACACGGAAATTCTTTACAGCCTGTTAATAATTTAGCAGCCTTAAAGTTCGTTTGGGTAAATTCCTTTTAAAATATATTTTAGGTAAGCCAAAATGAAGGGCCCACAATGGAATATGTAATGTTAGCATTGAGCTATTTATTAATAGAGCTCGCTTACAATGTCAGCTAACCACCATGGGTTGCGTTGCATCTCGTGTAGCAAAGGGTATTAATTGACTTGACTTGGCTACATTCTCTTCAGTACATTCTTGAACTATACAAGGACTTTGAAATCACCCCCTTGATTGCCCACATGCATCTGCTGACTTAGCTCTACCTTTTGCTGATACCTTTTAAATTGAGTACCATCATTTGTCAGAACTACATAATTGGTAAGAGTCCTGTAAATGGTGAAAATGTTGAAAGTTTACATTATATGTGGGTTCTTAAGTTGAAAGCGGTCGTCTAGATAGTGCAATAGTTGAAGATGTATATCTTATTTGAGGCTTCTAGAGTTGAAGAAACTGGCTTAACGGAATAATTATTGCAGATCACTTACAGTGTTCCATATGCGTTAATTTCCTCACACATTGAGTCTTTGGGACTTGGCCAAGGTAGCCTCTTAATTTGTGGCCTTACTTGTTCTTTCTTGGAGATGGGACTGTATATTTTTTAATATTTATTATTGGTCCTTACAGGGTTATCAATGGGTGTCCTAAATTTGGCAATAGTGATCCCACAGGTATTACAGCTTTTGCATTCCTTTAAGTATATAAATATAGTGAAATATGGTTGCAGATGTAAATCTTCAAATAATTAAACTAAAAACAATAGGCTGATTTCACCTGGTGGACATATTATAAGAAACGATCTTTAGCTTCGAGGAGGTTTTCTTGTTTTGTAGTTACCTGAGATATACATTTATCATGTTTGAACAGATAGTGGTGTCCCTCGGAAGTGGACCATGGGATGAGCTATTTGGTGGAGGGAACGCCCCAGCCTTTGCTGTGGCAGCTCTTGCATCACTTGTTAGTGGGCTCATTGCAATCTTGGCTATTCCTCGATCTGGTGGTCAAAAGCCCAGAAACCACACATGAGGTACCACAATTTTTTTGCTTTTGCCTCTGATTTCTTTCTGAGGGGGATGGTGAAAATTGAATAGGTTGAAAGAATTTGTGAATAGATTTTTCTTTGCTATCTTTTTCCTGTGCTTCCTTTCATAAAGATTCTCCTTCCCAGTCTCTTCTAACAAATAATTGAATGCTTGGCGGCTTATTTCTATCATATTGGTCTCTAATTAAAACCAGTGAGCTGAATTCTGAGTGCCGTTATTTTCTGGATTGAATTTTTGGTAACTCAACTTTTTTTTAAATTTTTGTTGTGTGACCCGAATTAGCGATTGGTCTATTTTAAAACAGCGAGAATGGTCTGGCAGTTTATACTATAGAGGGACCCTCCGCAGGTTTTAGGAAATGATGAATACTCTGCCCATCTAAGGAACAACGTAAAACAAGCAATTCATATAGCAATTACTTTTCCTAGCATCCTGGCAACTCAAATCTTATAATAAATGCTGTCACCAAGTATTAAATGAGTAGAGATTATCTGCAGTTGGTGGAGAATTTCACTGCAAATCAGTCCCTCTTGGGGAAGAGTTGCTTTTTTGCTACGTGCCGAGGGAAGTAGTTGAAGCATTTTCTATAGGTTCCAAAGTCACTACGGGGCATCATTTCCAACAAAGACGAGTTGCTGCCGCTTGGGAATTATTCCTTGTGAAAATTCTTTAATCTGAGGCGTTGTTCATTGTGCGGTGGTGGGGGTTCTATCACAAGGAATTGGAATCCAATATATATTTATATTATATAATATATAGATATGTGCATGCTACTGTGGTGCGTATGCCTAGTGGTAAACAGTGAATATGCGAATTGGATTGTGTTGATGGATGGAAACCTTGATGGAGACATAGCTGAACAGCCCCATTTTTTTTATAAAAAGAAAAAAAAGCTTGTGAGTACCGTATATATCATTTAAATGTCATAAATTGTGTGCATGACTTGCTTTTTTTATTTTGATTCTTTTGCAATCCCATCAGCCGTGGAATAAATTCTTGTGTTTATTAATACACTTCGATGTTCACTGTAGTCTGATTTGGTCTCAATTCTTCCGTACAATGCCTAGTTACAAAGGCTTCAAGAACATTTAAAAATGTCAACACCAGCACTTATGTTATAACTTGTTGAAAGCTGAAACCATTAATGGCCAATCTTTGAATCACGTTGCAACTGCACAAAAGGAATTTACCGTCTGGGCAGCCTGCTAAAATCGATATGTTTCTATCTACTGCTTTGATTTGTAAGAGACATGTCTGGGGCAAGGAAGTGGTAAATGTTGGGCGAACGTATTATTTTATCAGATTATACGCAGGTCATCTCTCAGTTACGCAAACTGCATTAATATCATTGCTGGGCTGTATCTATGTGCAGAATTTAATAATTAATTTCCATGGTTCTTGAGAAGGACCGTAGAGTTCACCTCAGTGAGTTTTTATAGGTACGTTTCCTGGACCCTCTCCATGTTAATTGTGGTATGCATTAATTCTTGCTCTGCGTTGGACTCGAATGTTACGATTTTTACCCACGGTAAACTCCACTAAACTAAAGAATGACGAGAATTGACTCCTGATGGGAGCCCTTTCCTCTCTTAGTCGGGAAAAAGTTTAGTTAGAGTTAAGACGGATATATTTAGCTTATCTATTCTGGCTTCTAAGGTAACATAACCTTTAGTATTGTCAAATTTTAAAGATGTCTTGTCACTCTTATTCGTAAATTTGCATTTTAGATCGTTATCACTTTGTGTGTTTGTGGGTGGGTAGGGGGATTCTGTCTGGTCTCCACTAAAACAACTTGTTCCTAGACGTCTTCTTTGACTGATGGCAATACATTCATCACGCGATTCTATGCTGGGAATCTACAACTTATTCAGCATGTCCTGCCCATTCCATTAGGATGCCAATCGTAAATGGGAATTCCAATTTATTTAACATATTATTTCTCTGGATGACACTGATTTCTGTCCTTTCTTTTTCCCCCCTGTTGGATTATTAATTTCTAAGCATTGGTTCTGCAAGTGGCTGAGCTAGAGACAGATGGAATCTGACATGGGATGGTCATGTTTGTGTATAAGCAGTATTGATATCCAATAGAACAAAAAAAAGATTGATTGTTGAAGATTCTGAAACAGTGAGGAAAAATAAAAATTAAAAAAAGGGGAAAAGAAGTCTATCTGCAATCTCTTGTCTGTGTTTGAGGTGGATGATGATAGGGGTGGTGTTGTGCCAGAAGGAGATAGCCAATGCTCACTTGTATATGCAGAGTCAGAGTAAGAGTCATCCCCTTTATGATACCGATTAAATGGTTGTAAGGGGAGCACGTTATTCTCTACAGTGTTCCCCATCTCCCATCTGTCTCTTCTCCATATGGCCATCTACCTGTTAACCCCCCTTGTGGTCCCATCCATATCATCTAACACCTACCTCCATATGACTATTCTTTATCCATCAAGATAAACCTCCTTTCCTAAAAAGCTTCATCTCATTCAAGTTTATAATATCCTCTAGATCCTTCGTACTATGCTTTAATTTGCAGCGTAATGTTGATGTTTTTTTTGGTAAAAAAGTTTTTAGAAACAGGTTAGACTCACTCACGATTTAAAGGTAGGGCGAAGTCTCCCTTTTTCTTAAGCGATACCGATGTCGGGCAGGGCGAGTTATTAATTACTCTTAGGTATAAACTTAGGCATCTGAGAGTTAGGATGTCTTCTTAAGTACTGCGACTGAAATTATAATAAAATAATATTTTTTAAGGATCGAATATATTTTATATAATTATATATTTTATTATTTTGTTAGCTGAACTTATGGACGATTAAATCATTGCTTATTGTTAGCAACATGCCCAGAGAGCGTGGGGCCTGAAATTGGATTCTGGAGAGAAGTTGCTTCCACATTATTGGGTCAAGTAATGAGGGGGAAGTTTTGGGGTTCTTGAGATGTGTGTAGACACGAGACTTCTGTTGAGAATGGGATTTCATCAGTTTGGTAGGGGAAGAACGAAACATGCATGGCTGCCTTAGAACATGGAAGGCACTTCTCTGCTCTCACAAGATTACGAAAAAGGCGTATGTTTGTTGGAATTTTATATTGGCACAAATATTCGCAACCACATAAATGCTTGACAAATTACTCCACCACTTTACCTGACAAACAAAAGTGAAAGAAATAATAAATGAGTTTGGTTTCACAAAGAAGCAGAATTGGCTTCTCCACCACCTCCATTCCACTTGTCATTCCCCTTATGAGGATAAAATTGGTTTTGTTGCCATACACGGAAATCCGAGCCCAAACGTGGTGATTTAAGAGATTACCCACTTTACCATTAATAATACCAAGCGAGTTAAAACCACTAGTAGCCCCATCTATCATTATCACCCCAAACAAATCATAGGTTTGACGGCTAAGAAACCATTAAAAGCGAATAAATCCGTTTCCTTTTCTTCTCTCTAGTTTCACCGTCACTCTGAAAAGATGAGACCAAACTCGTTGTTTCCTCTCCTCACTCAACGCTACCCCTTTTAGCTTTTTGCTCCTATTTCTCTCCAGATGCCATACCGCCCCTCTTTTCCTTGTTCTCACCTTCCTCATTTAAAGAAACATATTATGCTCCCTACAACAGCATCTTCTAATTGGATTCTCAGTAATCAAGCAATACTTGGTCAGTCATGATTTATTTATAAATAAATAAGTAAAACTGTCTTTTCTACTACTATTTTACATTAATTTCTTTTCGTATTTTTTTAAAATATTTCTTTAACTCTGTTATATACAATTACCAATAATTCGGATTCCAACGCCAATAGGCATTTCTTCCGTTCAAGCTTTCTCCTTCTTTTTAACCCCACTCCCTCTTGTATCAATTTTAGCATTTTCCTTCAATTTATGACACGTTTCGTTTCCCAAGCCGGGGTGGGGCCCAAGCTTTCATGCATATAAACCCAGTCCCTCACCTCCCTTCCCACAGACATACACCATCTCCTCTCAGACTCAATACAAACAAAACGCACAACCAATACTACGCCGAGCCAGCAACTTGGGGTTCTCATATTCTCCAACCTCTTAATATCTCTTTATCCTTTCAGTTTTTTTTCCCTTTTATCCATAGCTTCGCCTAGCAGGTCATGCCCAATCCCAAGCAGCCATCTTCTTCGCGTCCTAAACAAACCCATAATCTCATAACTTGCCACAAAATCATGGATCCCCCCGACGATGAACTTCACAGATGGCCAACTCTTAATGAGGTAATGAAACAGACCATAAACTACGCCAAACCCATTAATGTTAATGAACATTGACTACAGCTAAAGTTGCTAGCTAGTTAAACTCTATCTCTTTCGGTTAACTAACATTAACTAACACGATCTTTCATTTTTGTTCTCTGCATTCAGGTTGTATCAGAAATCAAAGCCATAGGAAAGATATCAGGCCCAACCGCCATAACTGGTTTGCTCATGTACTCGAGAGCCATGATATCTATGCTTTTCCTTGGCTATCTAGGCGAGATGGAGCTTGCAGGAGGCTCTCTCTCTATTGGTTTCGCCAACATCACCGGCTACTCCGTCCTCTCTGGTTTAGCAATGGGAATGGAACCAATCTGCGGACAAGCTCACGGCGCTAAGCAAGGCAAGCTTCTTGGCCTCACCCTCCAAAGAACCGTCCTCCTCCTTCTTTCCACTTCCATACCTATCTCCTTCATGTGGCTCAACATGAAGACCATCCTCTTATGGTGTGGTCAAGACGATGACATATCCTCAATCGCACAAACTTTTATTTCTTTCTCCATTCCTGACCTCTTGTTTCTTTCTCTTCTTCACCCTCTCAGAGTCTTTCTCAGAACCCAGAGCATCACGTGGCCTTTAACTTATTGCTCAGTCGTCTCTGTTCTCCTCCATGTGCCGTTAAATTTTCTTCTGGTTGTTTACTTCAAGATGGGTATTGCTGGTGTGGCCATAGCCATGGTTTGGACCAACCTCAACCTCTTTCTCTTCCTCTGTTCCTTTGTCTACTTCTCCGATGTATGTAAGGACTCGTGGGTCCCTCTTAGCATTGACTGTCTCAAGGGCTGGTCTTCTCTTCTTGCTCTTGCCATTCCAACCTGCGTCTCCGTCTGCCTCGAGTGGTGGTGGTACGAGCTCATGATAATGCTGTGTGGCCTTCTCGGTAATCCCAAAGCCACCATTGCATCAATGGGGATTCTGATTCAAACAACCTCACTCGTCTATGTCTTCCCATCGTCCTTAAGTCTTGGTGTTTCCACAAGAGTGGGGAACGAGCTAGGCGCGAACCGCCCTGGAAAGGCCCGCATTTCCATGATCGTCTCGCTCTTCTGTGCCGTCGGCTTGGGCCTCGGGGCTATGGGTTTCACCACCGTAATGAGGCATCAGTGGGGGAGATTCTTCAGCGGTGATGAAGAGATCCTCAAGCTCACGGCCATCGCATTGCCTATCGCCGGCCTGTGTGAGCTCGGAAACTGTCCACAGACCACCGGTTGTGGAGTTCTGAGAGGCAGCGCCAGACCCACCATTGGAGCTAACATCAACCTCGGTTCGTTTTACTTAGTGGGCATGCCGGTGGCGATCCTCCTAGGGTTCATTGCAAAACTGGGTTTTGCTGGGCTCTGGCTCGGCTTGCTTTCTGCTCAAGCCTCGTGCGCGTGCCTCATGCTGTTTGTTCTGTGCACAACGGATTGGAATGTGCTCGCAGAAAGAGCAAGGGAGCTAACTTCAGCCGATGCTGCAAATTATGGTGTATTGCCCACATTCACAAAAACAGAGTGTAACAAGAAGGATTCGCTTAAAGAGATAGGGATCCCTGGTCCACCCTCTCTTGAAACAGAACCACTCATATACCCATTTCACATCCTTCCACATGGCACATGCAGTGGATTAGTTAGTTAATTAAGCACTGTTCTTTCCACCCTCTTCTATTTCCACGGGTGGGATTGATATCGGCTTATTAATTTTTTGGATTGTACTGTAAAATATAATCATTTCCTTCTTCGCTTTTATCACCATGATTATCTTTCATTTTTTATTGATTATACTTGCTTATAGTTTAAAAACATGATCTTTTGCCAATTAAAAATACGATATTATGTATATAAACCAGAAAGAATACTTGAGTGATTTAAGGGATATATATTACATAATAATTTGATCTTTTTTTTATATATATCTAGTATCTTAATCTTATTTCTAGTATAATTTTATTCATAATATTTTTAATTTGGTGTAATTTTATCCATAATTTTTTTAATTTAGTATAATTTTATATATAATTTTATTTCTCAAATACTAAAAATTGTACTAAATTAAAATAATTATGACTAAAATTATAGTAAATTAAAAAGATTATAGATAAAATTATATCATGAATAAAAATAAAATAAAGATATTAGATATTATATAACCTTTAACTTAATTAACTAAAAAAGGCATAAAATTTTGTGTTGCAGTGTTAATGCACTTTACCTTGATAACAAATTAATTTATCTAATTTATAAAATAATATATTTATAATATATGATCTAATATTATATAAAGATATTTTGTGTATAGTTTTTTTAATAACTCTAACTTAATTAAATAATTCCTGAAGTAAAGTCTTGTAGTATAATAAAACTAGTTTTTATGTACCAAAAAAATAGCTTTTGAGAATAGGGGGGGGGGGGAGGGGGGGGGTTGCAGATGCTTTTGAATTGAAGCGTTGAGCAGAAAAGATACCGTTGTTTTATAACCTGTGGCTGTGGGGGTCGTTCATGGCCATAATTGGCAAATATTTCACATTCCCCCAACACGGAAAATTAACTGATAATACCTTCCCTCCCTTCTAAACTTGGCAAATTGCCTTCCACCATCCCATTCTTTCTTAAACATCATCAATGCGTGTACATATTATATTCATATATAACTGTCGCATTTTTTTTGACAATTTTTAAGATTTCCTAATGTTTTTTTTAATGTTGACCTTTCTCTTGAGAAGTTAAAAAACAATATTAACGCACTTCAAAAATATTAGACTCACATGAAAAATTTGAGAGCGGTCTCTTCTAATTTCAAATTTTCCAGATATTCTCACTTGATCTAAAAATGGAAATACTAGTACTGTATTTAAGGACAAAACGTAGGTCTACTTATTTTCATTCATTAGATCCAATCAATCTTAATACATAGATTTTAAAATAAATTGACTAAATTTTATCCTCTATTTAATACACACACACTCAAATATATAAAAGTGTTAGAAGAGTCACATTTGTTTATACAAAATAATATAAATTTGGTTTTGATTAAGTTTTTCTTTTAAAAAATAACATTTATTTGTTTATTCTTTAAGCTGTAAAATCAACCCCAATAAATGATAGGACCCAACTCATTTAAACAAAGGAAAATTTGAGAACAATCCCTTGTTGAAAAATTTGTGTCAAAATGGCTCAAAACAGAGTATCAATATGCGCACAAAAATTAACAGAAAATGGGTATTTTTTTTATGTATAAAAAATTATCAGATTCTTTTCATCGATACAATTTTGTATGGGGACTTTCTGCAAATTTCTGTTGGAACAATTTGTTATAAAATTAAAAAAAAAAAACAAGAAGAAGGAGGATGACGAAAGAATAATAGAATTGAAGTCAAATGTCAAAGAAAGGTTGAAGTTAGGAATGGAATGGGGGTGGGGGAGGCAGAAAAAACAAGAGAAATGGGGAGGGTGGTAAATGGTAATGGACGTGGAAAATGCAGAAAAAGCCAAACAGAGGGTATCTGGGCAGAGAAGAATAATGAGAGATGGAAAGTACTGTTCAGAGGGAAAGTAAAAGAAAAAGGTGTTTGGATACCATGGATTAATTGGAGAGGGGGCCTGTTTGAATCTGCAGAAACAAAATCCAACCTTTCATTATTGCCGCTGTCTACTTCTCAGATGACAGCAATTTCTGGAGCTCCACTTCCCCGCCAACACTCTTTCAATCTTTCCTTTTTTGTAATTATGATTCCTCTCTCTCCCCCTGTTAATTCTTGTCGTCTTCTTCGTCCTCCCCTAACCTTCTTCCTCTTCTTCTTTCACTCAATATCTTCGTCTTTATCTCCATATCTCTATCCTCATACATATATATTAATCCACGTGCTTCGCTTCTGCACCTCGTGGCCAACAATAGCCCTTTTTAATTTATACACAAATGGCTGCTACGGCATATTATGTATATATATATTCCCCAGATTTTATTCTAATTCTTTTCTATGACATGCAAAAGAAAGACATATATATGCTTCTTGTTGGAATCAATGGGACACTTTGTTCCATTTGGAAATAATGACCGTATACAATATACGTATGGTAGCTAGCTTTCAATAATATTTTGCTTGGTGGTGTAATGAGCTTTAGAATAAAGTGAAATATGAGCATTCAATTGAGAGAGAGAGAGGGAGTTTAAAACTGATGAGCAGGGATTGACATGATAGAGTTGCAGAGAAGTGAAAGCTGTGTGTATGCCCACCATCTTCCGTATATTTGCCGACTTTACTTATTTTCATCATATGCATGCATGCATCTGAATCAAACATCCACCCGTTTATGTCATTAATATCTAATTCGAATCATTCAATTAGTCAGATTAATAAATTGATAAACCAGATACAAATAAATTTTTATTAAAGATAATTATATTTAAAATATTATTAAATATTAAATGTAGTTATATTCAGAAAATATTTAACCTTAGTTTATCACCTTGTAATAGATTAATACACATCAATTTCTTGTCACTCACTTTCTAGTTGTGATTGGTAATTAATTTATAGCTTAAAGCGCACAAAATAAATGAATGGGTAGCTGGGGTAGATTACCACTTCTAAATGCGCCAAAAGGATTATTAATTATATTTAGGATAGTGTTAGCCGTAGGCATCTTGAGAGCTGGGATTTTGATGGGATGCTTCTAATCCATCACCTCGGTGGAATTATTTGGCGATGGAGACATATCATCGGACAGGAGGACTGCCCATATAATTAAACATTAATACTCCCATTTTTAATATAAAAAATATTTAACTATATATTAAAAAAATATAGTGATACAAAAATTTATAAATATTAATAAATAATATGTACGTATTTAATAATAAAATAATATATATAATTGAAAATTTTAATGTGATAGATATAATAAATTTAACTTAAATTTTATCATACGTATTAATCATATGATTTTTAATATATAATATATTTAATTATTTTAATTAAATTAAAAAATAATTAATATAATATTTTTTTTTAAATATCAATGATCATTTTGGTTAATTTTTTCATTACAGCTAATTTTAGTTTACATATAGAAGAAGAAAGCAAGGAGTTTAAAGTGGGATCAATGTTCTGAAGGTGTACCCCCCATCCCCCAATGAATTGGGTATAATATGTGTGATTTTTATTATTATAATTTATTTAAATATTAATTATAATAATTAATATATATTTTTTAGTATAGTCCGTAGTTATTTAAGTTTAGTCTAAAGTGAGTTATTGACTTAATTTATTAAAATTAATTTTCTGATGATAGAAATTAACATAACGATAATTATTCGTGCGATAATTTTTTGAGACCTAAAACGATATAGTTTTTTCTACTCACTCTCTGAGGGTTCCCCACTAGTGACGGTAGTATACAAGTTATCATTACTATACCTAATCACCAGCTGAAATAACCTGTTATTTCATCTAATAGTATTTTATGATTTATAGGTATTTGAGTTAAGTTCCATTTCTTCCTCAAATCAATTAAACTAATAGCGAGAGGTATTTATAAGTCTTCTATTATATCTCATATAAATTTTATACTTATATATATATTATAATATAGATTGATTAAATTATTAACGATATATTTTTATTCCAACAATGAACACGTCCCTAACGTCATGGACACATCTACCCCCAATGTTTTCCGTTTTTCCTACCTTCAAATAAAGGGGAAAAAACTTTTTTCCTACTGTGATTGCTCCTTTAATTTATCTGCTCTTTTCTTATTTACTTTGGTTTGAACGTGAGGGAGTGGATTGGAAGGGGCACGAGCAGTTTTATTTTATTTTGGACCGTAAAGGGACAAGAGTAGTTAGTTCTTTTCTTTTGTACTATATATAACTTCATGTTTCTCTCCTCTCTTTTAATGGAAATTCGTACTCATCAGGCCAAAAAGAAAAACTAGTTATCTCATACTATTATTCTCTTAAACGCCAGATCAATATATTTATCCATGGGAACGCCATGTGATAGAAATTTCTTTGCATTTATATATAATCACCTATTTCTTCTTTTTTTCATATTTATGAAGTTTCCGCCTCGTCAAAAAAAGAAAAAGAATGATTTATGAATGGAAATACCTTACGCCATGCCTATACCTGGTTCTATCAGGAACTGCACAATAGTAATGATTCCCGAGTATTTATTATTTTTTAGTAAGGCTAGACATTTTTTAATAAAAAAACTTAAATCTAAATTAATATGAAGTTAACCATGGCTGGTCATACACTTAAATTTCGCCCTACTGATAGCAGTTACTAGTAAATGCATCAAATTTGGCAATCTTATATAAAAGCCTGTTAGAAGAAGATATGTTACGTGGCAACACTTGAATCTCAATTAGCTAGTTGTACATATAACTAATAATAAAATTTTTTTAAAAAGTGAATTGCTTAAAGACTCATAAAAAAGAAAGAAAAAAGAGTGCAACACCTTTTGAACTACGTGTCACGGTTGACAAAGCACAAAAGGTTGGTGAATATAAGAGCAAACGTTGAGAGGATGACACGTGGAGTTCCATATTAGCTTAGTGATGCCTTAAGAGTAGCTAGCATAATATATATATACATATATACATATAGAGAGAGAGAGAGAGCATACCAATTTTATAGAAAATGCTTAATATATAATGAGCACTTTTCATGAGAGAAGAAGAAAAGGTGTAAAGGAGAGTGAGAGCAGTGGAGTTGGCCGGCCGCCCCATTCGGCCAAAATGCTTTCCCATGCCTCACAAAACAACAACGGATAAGTCATGCATTTTTATATAAATAAATTAAAAGTGAGGTATGATTAAACAAAACAAAGAGTAGAGAATCAGTTGAACGTGTGTTCTTTTTTTGCCAACAAGTCAGACGCTCTTATCGTCAGAACAATTCGTCTCCACCTCTGCCTATTCGTACATATGCCGACGTCTTGTCTTGTCACTCCCCCAACCCAGCATATATATATATATCAGCACCATTTAATAGTTATAAAATAATCTGAATCCTAGTTATTAAAGCGGTATACTTATTATTAAAAAGGTCGAAATCTAAGTGCTGCTTTGGGTATTCATGTCGCTAAGGTTGAATAGAGCGAGAGAGAGCCCCCACGATATTTATGAAAGAGTCAAGCTTTTGGTCCTACCATTAATTTAATGATGACGATGCCTCTGCTAAAGCTTCTCTCTGAAATATGCTCCTTTATGGTCTAACCCTCATGTGTAACTCTCTCATAATATCGCACGCTTCTCACATACACCCTCCACTACTTGCCATTATTTACAATATCTTCTCCTAATCCTAAATATCTATAACTTCAAATATACCCTAATTCTAAAACTGTTCGATATATTAGAGAAGGTGGGCGCCCATTTGACAGAACGCAGACACAGAGAGAGAGGGTTGAAGATATGATAGTTTAAGATAATGAAGGGGAAGGATCACCCACTAGGAAGAAAATGGAGCAAAATGAGGCCAGGAAAAGATGGTATATATATTTTGCTATCAACCATCCATTTAATGCCAATCTAATTATAGCTTTCTGCTCCCCTCTTCATCTATTACCACTTTCCTCTCTCATAATGTGACCACCACTCATGTATACCCTCCCTCTCCTAAATTCAATGCATATAATATCACTGTATTTTTCTAGGGCTAGGTCTAGAAGTATCCTCCGTTGATAGCAAAGACTATTTGAGTATATTGTTTAACAAACAAGAGACTCAACTACTCACACCAACAACTTAAATCGATAAGTCAAATTTCTTCTTCAATTGACTCACCAATCACACCGTAAATGCAAGTACATGGAACATTTAATTTGAGTATTTATATGATAATAAAGTATATACCGACACTTAGGGGGTGACTTGAATATATTTGTCGCGTACAATAATAGATTGCATGGGCTAGGACCATTTATGCCATTCATTCATTAAAAGCACTGACGCTTAGGAAAGGTAATATTGCGAATATGGCAGTAACCTTGTTAGGGAACACATATTGTCATTTGTAGGGCACCAGGGTTCCATCTTTAGGGCTATTTCGTCCCCCACCCCTCTTGTCCCTTCTCTCTACACTTGTATATATCTTTCATTTTGGCAATTCATCTCACAGCAACAAGAATGCATGTGTATGTGTGTGTGCACTAATTTTTAAAATGGGTGTATGTGTGGATGCACAAGGTCAACATTGAAAGCCGTGATAGGAACCCATCGTGGCACTTCTAGGACGAGGCATTAGCTAGCAAAGCAAAGAAAAAAGAATGTCATAATTTAAATGGTAAAAGAATAAGCATATTCATATAGCAACTAGCTAATTTTCGTTTCCCATTATATATATATATATATATATATATCGTTCGTCACCTTTTGAAGCTATATGCGCCAACAACAGTTTATTAGTATTTATTAAACGAGACCAAGTCACGAGTCGGAAAGGAAAAAAAGTGAAAGAAGGACAAAGACAGAGTCCGAGAAGGAAGCTCCATATTATAAGCACCACCAATCAATCAATGCGCTGTTCAATCATAGTGAAACGAACGAATTTCCCATTCAAAAAGCTACCACATAAAAACAAAAACACAGACAGATTCTAAGAAATTTGCTGTGCCACCACTAAAATAATAGATATCTTTCTCTGAGTGGGGGCTCACTCGTATATATGGAAACATTCCACGAGTCATGAATGAGAGAGTCAAAGGGGTAATGTAATGCATAGTTACATGTTCAAAAACGCTATCTATCCCACAACAGTGACACAACACACCAGCCAATTTCACTATATAAACTATCTACGAAACGTACATGAAATATAATTCTTGCTTCCTATTAGCCACAACACCATCATTATATATGCCCATGCCTGGCCTGCAATCTGTGTCACGCAATCCCAGCACTGAAAGCAATTCAATTCCTCCAGAAATTCAAGTTTGAATGGTAACACCCAACATAATCATCAAACTTTGTGACTTTCAATGTACAACCAACAGCAACCTGGGATTTAGCTAACTAGACTTCAGCCAATCATCTTCCGTTTTTTTTTTTGACTTGGAATCAATGGCGCTAACCTGATTAATGTGATCAGTGTTGGAAATCAATGGGTGATAAGGAAGCAAGCACACAGAGGCATATATGAATGGCTTTGTTCAAGCATCAATATATATATACTGCGTCTCAACTATTCCAACTTGAGTCTTAGAAGCCAAGAACTAAGCTGCCTCATTGGCATTCAATTCCATAACGGAAACATTGTACGTCACATGTATATATCCCTGATTTTATACTTGTTACAATGAATAAGGATCGACTTTCCTAGGGATCTTATTTTCTTTGGGACCAAGCGACAAAGGAAAGGATATTACGTGTGATGCATGATTTATCTCAAACTTGTGGCTTTTGACCGCAGATTTGCAGTTCTACAACCGATATGCATTATTTCTCGGTATCCATCTGAACTGAAAGAACAATTCGGCTTTAGATTTAGTTACGTTTTACGTCCCATCTAAGTTGTTTGGGCGTTATATGGGCCGGACGAGAGGGGTTGTTTTGGGCTCAGTGGCCCGTTATATTAACTTCGTTTACAAATCTGTTCAACTCGATCTCCGCCCAAGAGTTCTGCTCGCTTTATACATATAGGACTGACATTGGGGTGTATGGTGTGTTTGGATTAACTTTTAGAAAATATATTTTAGAGAATAAATTTTAGGAAGAATAAATTTTAGGGAGAATAAATTTTAGGGAGAATAAATTTTAGAAAAAATATATGTTTAGATGATTAGTAGCAGAATCACTTTTTATATTGATAAATTACCAAAAAGGGTATGATTTGATAAAGTAAGAAAGAGGAAAGATGATAGAAAAGAAAGAGGAGAGAAAGGAAAAAAATACATATATATATGTATTTGAGGAAGATAAAAATTTATAATATTAATTTTAATTTTAATTTTTTTTACTTAAATAATATTTTTAATTTAAAATTTTATATAATAAAAATGTATAAGTACCACCAGAGGCGCAGGAGAAGAAAGTGAAAAATGAAAAATGAAAAGCTGGAGCAGGGAGAGGAGCAGTTGGGAGAGAGAGAAATGAATGTCCTTTTTTGTCTAAATTTTTTTCTTTAAAGTTGTTGGAGCCAGATCCTGGGCAAACCATAATTTTTAAAAATAAAACCATAGTTTGTTTGAAAAACGAGATTATGGGTAATTTGTAAATATTTGGTTAAAAAATTACAAAACTATGTTTATAGGTTAAAATCGACTCTGAAACTTATATGCCAAACACACACTAAGTTTGATAGCACATTTTTATTTAACGTTTGAGTTAAACTGGTATTTTTGTCTAATTTTCTTAAAAATACTAAGATTATTGTTTTGTTTAATTTACTGGGGTTAATATGAAGTTATAAAAATGCGAACTCTGATTATTGATTTTTTTTAAAAAAAACTAATTGTTTTGTCGACAAAAAAATTGCGTCCTGCATCTCCAGGAATTAAAAACTGATCTTTTTTTTTTAGGGTTTTTGGCTTTTTGCTTGAAAGATCAAGTCTTAGAGGGAGGAGAAATTCGAAATCGATCGGCGAGAGGGTGCAGAAAGGTGCGCGTGAGTAGTTAGCGAGGAAGAGAATGGAGGGTTGGGACCCGAACACGAAGTCGACACTGACTCAAATCCCTCTTCTCTCAACGAAGGCGGGTCCAAGAGACGGAGCGGCATGGACGCAGAGACTGAAGGAGGAGTACAAGGCTCTGATAGCCTACACCCAGATGAACAAGTCCAACGACAACGATTGGTTTCGGATCTCCGCCGCCAATCCTGAAGGAACACGTTGGACCGGCAAATGCTGGTATGTCTACAACCTCCTCAAGTATGAGTTCGATCTCCAATTTGATATCCCCATCACCTACCCTTCCACCGCACCGGAGCTCGAGCTTCCTCAACTTGATGGCAAGACCCAGAAGGTTAATTTTGGTTTCTCCCTTAGATCTTTTACACAAGAAGTTTATCTCTTTTTTCTTTTCCAATTCAATGACATGGATATTTTGGATGGGCGTTTCAGATGTATAGAGGAGGGAAGATTTGCTTGACCGTGCACTTCAAGCCACTTTGGGCTAAAAACTGGTAATTTCATAATACTCTTTTCTCAGTACTTCCATGCTGCTTCCTATTGGAGTTATTAGATCTTCTATTCGCATTGCTTTATTTCGATCACAGATTAATTTGAATCAATGGAAAAGTTGGACGATTGATAACTTGATATTCTTTCTTCGTGGAACATGTAATTTGAATTTTGATACATGATCTGTTTTATCATAATTCTATAGTGAACCTCACTATCTCCATCCTTGTGTTGCGATCCAATAGTGATCTGAGATTGTGTCCATCATTCCTTGCAGTGCAATGATATTTTCCCGATAATGACCTTAGCTGTGATGTGTGTGTGTGTGTGTGTGAGAGAGAGAGAGAGAGAGAGAGAGTCCTCTGATATAATGACCTTGTACTTTTCATGATCAAACTGTGACTCTTAAATGGAGATTACCCTTGGCAGTTGGAACCTTGTCATTGTCTATTTTACTGAAAGCAATAATCTGAAGTATTTCTATTCTCACCTTCTTTTGCAGCCCTAGATTTGGCATAGCACATGCCCTTTGCTTGGGGCTTGCCCCTTGGCTGGCCGCAGAGGTTCCTATTCTTGTGGATTCTGGTATGATCAAGCATAAAGATGATGCGACTACATCAACAGAATCTTAGTTATTCTGTGTTGCAGGAGCTGAAAATGTAGCACCCGAGTTTTAGAGTTATTAGATTGGTCAGAGAAAATAAAATGAGCACTATGCTCACGAACAAATTGACAAGGTCATCGTTATCAAAATGTACATGTATGATAGAAAGACATGAGATACATACTGATTATTGGGCTATATGTATCGTATGTTGAGAATTGCATATGCATAATGGCTATGAATGTTTAACTTTATGAAATTATGAGTAGGAAAATGGGTATAAATGCCATGTTCATCTTTGTTCAATTTATTGGTTCTGGAAGTTTGGGTAATTCCTCTGGCTCTTCAGGAGTCTTGTCTCATAATCTCAACAAGCAACTCATGTGATGCGTCATCTGGTAATGCGCAAGTATTTATGAGTGTAGAATGCAAGTGATGCGATTCCTTACAGATTCCTTACATGTTGTGCATAAACAAGCAACGGTAAGCTATCTCAATCTCAGATACAATTGGGACTTTGATTCTGTGTTCTGGGTCCCAAATCAGAAATTGATCATTGACGAACAACTCAGATCTTATCAATAGACCAAGTCACTAGTCCTTGATTTATTCATTCAAAAACTACATGAGGAACATCATTGTGCGTATTAAATGCTTGGCGTAAATTTATCTCAAGAAATTCCTACTTTTTTGTCTGTATTCCTGTTTGGTTAAGAGCACGTGGCCAGTGTCTATATGTCTTAGTCTTCAGTAAGCATATCCCTCGGAATGCAACTCGGGTGGCAGATTTCCTTGCCAAAACGTCTCGTCTTTGCTCCTCAAAGGGAAGCTAAAGCTCTCTTGATCGCTTGCTCATACAACGCCATGAATTATATCACAGGGGAACTGAATTTGACATAAGAATGATGTTCAGATATGTTGGTGGAAGGCCAACAACAAAACATTTCAAGTCCCTTCTTTTTCTCTTATTTGCCAAAAAGCCCAAAATGTTAAACTGGGCCAAGCCCTGTTATTGAGTTGTCCGAGGACAAGCTATTGGGTGAGAGGAGGAGAGGGAGAATGGGGAGCTGATTCGACGATTTTAACAAATTCTTTCTTTCTTCCCTTTTTGGCCACTAACAACAAGTTCTTAACTAGTTACCAAATTTATAATTACACATATGTATGTAATATTTGTTTGGGTGGGTGGGTGGTTTTTGGGAAGGGTAGGGGCGCGTGGAGAAGGAAAAGAACACGAATATCCTTGGGGTCCACGGCTTTCTCGTGCTTGTGGCGAACACAAGGGCTTGAAATCCTAGAAAGCAATGTCCACCACATGTTCCTTTCAGAGCTCCTCTCATCCCTATCTCTTTCTCCACTACTGAATCATCTGATCTCTCTCGTATTTCCTCTGCCTTCTACTATTATTTTAATGATTAGTTTAATGCTTTTCGACCCCTCATATCATCGTAACATTGTTTTAACTTTTACACCCTCCCATCAGATTAACGCTCACCCTTTTTTTTAATTACTTTTCACATGCCAGAGGAGAAACCCCAGCAATTTACGACAGAACAAAACGGTTGGCTACTTCCATTATTAGCACATTTCATAATACTCATTTTAATCATAAGAATTAGTTAATTTTTATAAATATATTAAAAAAAATTAAATAACTTAATTAATCATAATTAAATTTAACTCTTAAAGATAAATTTATATTATATATTCATAAATTTATTAAAATTAATTAATTAATTTTTATACTAATTATATTTAACTAGTTTCTTTGCCTTCTACTCGCATGCATTAATTTGTTTGCCCTTCGAAATATGCAATGAGCTCAAAATAATTAATAAAGGGTGGAGTCAGAAAATGCAGAGGTTGAAATCTTTGATTTGAGAGAGGGAGGGGTCCACAACAGATCAGAAGCAGCGAATAAGAGATAGAACAAGAAGGGTCAGATTGCGGAGTGTGGATAAAGGCATGCTAATCTGCCAATCAGAATTCAGAGAAATCGCAATCTCTCTCCCTCTCTGCCCAATAATGCGTCGTGTGGCATTTCCGTAAGACCCAAGTTCAAGGGACGATCTTTACTTCCTTTGGCACCAACCCTTCCACGCGTTTCTCAATCGACCCTTTCATTCCATTAGGAATTCGTTCAACAACTACCAAAACGATTCCTTCCTGAGACATTTTCGTCTCTTGCCTTCCTCCTCCAATTTCCCATTATTCCTCTCTGCGATCTGGGGTTAGGTTCGACGCAGTCTCAATGGCTGTTTCAACCAGCTTCTCTGGTGCCAAAGTGGAGGCCTTGTTGCTCAAATCTTCTTCCCCTGCGTCCAGGGCCTCCGCTGCTACCCGTTTATCGGATTTTGGCAAACCCGGTGCAATTAAAAAGACCCTGATCCAGAGAGGAATAATTCGCTGCGAGGCTGCTGTTCCTGAGGTGTTCATCAAGGCCGATGATCCCAGTAATGGTAACAGCGTCTCTGCTCTCGAGCAGCTCAAGACTTCTGCTGTTGACAGTAAGTATTGTTCCTGATTTTCAGTTAATGTTACGATGATAAGCTTTATTGGCTAGTTTCTTTTTTCCCCTGAGCTCAGAAATTTGTTTCCGCAACTCAGTTGCTGAATTGCAATATTTTGGGTAAAGTACAATTGTTTGGTGCTTTGAGATTTTTAATTTGAATCCAAATTGAGGTTTGATTCTTTCTTATCATTTACATTTCTAGTTACAAAATGACCTTGAGGAAAACAACAGCTGGACTTCATTTTTTTAATGTAAATTTTGTGTTAGCAGCGATTTCACCCACGGGCATTGGTCTGGTTCTTCATATTTCATTTCGGGCAGTTGACAATAAGACATTGCTGAGAATATCTTTGCATTATGCCCTTTTAATCTATAAAATCTAAAATTGTATCACTAGTTGGATAATTATGTTATTTTGTAAATCAATACAATTGGGTTGGGATTTATGGTGGTGTTCAAGGTTTGAAATTTGTTGTGCAGTATTGCTATTTATTACCCCTTTTTTATAATGTAAAAAGATCACATAGTGAACTTTCAATTATTCAGGCTTTTATTCTTCATCATTATTGCCATATATCCATAGGTTTGTCTGTGTCAGGATTAGGGAAAAATCCAAAGTCCTGTGACAAATTTTTCTACAAACCATGATTATGTACTGAGTTTATAAAATCTAAAATTGTATCACTAGTTGGATAATTATGTTATTTTGTAAATCAATACAATTGGGTTGGGATTTATGGTGGTGCTCAAGGTTTGAAATTTGTTGTGCAGTATTGCTATTTATTACCCCTTTTTTATAATGTAAAAAGATCACAAAGTGAACTTTCAATTATTCAGGCTTTTATTCTTCATCATTATTGCCATATATCCATAGGTTTGTCTGTGTCAGGATTAGGGAAAAATCCAAAGTCCTGTGACAAATTTTTCTACAAACCATGATTATGTACTGAGTTTTTAAACAAAACCCACACATACTTGACATGAGAAACACAGAACTATCATCCATCATCAAATAAACAATTCTTTTTCCAGATAGTCATGAGAAAGCTGGAGGTTTTTTAAATGTTTTACACGATTAACCTTATCAGGGTATACAAAGGAAAGGAGTAGCATTGTGGTCATTGGGCTCAGTGTGCACACTACACCTGTGGAAATGCGAGAAAAGCTCGCCATTCCAGAAGCAGAATGGCCTCAAGCCATTGGAGAGCTGTGTGGTCTGAATCATATTGAAGAAGCAGCTGTTCTGAGCACCTGCAACAGAATGGAGATATATGTTGTTGCATTGTCCCAGCACCGTGGTGTCAAAGAGGTCACTGAATGGATGTCAAAGGTAAGTCCCAAGTTCGCGTCTGATAATATATTAATATCCCATTGCAATAAATATATTGAATAATCCTGTTCTTTTTTGCAGAAAAGTGGGGTCCCTGTTTCGGATCTTTGCCAGCATCGGTTCTTGCTTTACAACAAAGATGCTACACAGCATCTTTTTGAAGTATCTGCAGGTCTCGACTCTCTTGTATTGGGAGAAGGTCAAATCCTTGCGCAGGTTAAGCAGGTAGTTAAAGTTGGACAGGGCATTAATGGCTTTGGGAGAAACATCAGTGGGCTGTTCAAGCATGCAATTACTGTGGGGAAGAGGGTTAGAACTGAAACTAATATTGCCGCTGGTGCAGTTTCTGTAAGTTCAGCGGCTGTTGAATTGGCCTTGATGAAGCTACCTGAAGCCTCACATGATATGGCCAGGATGTTGGTTATTGGAGCTGGCAAGATGGGAAAACTTGTAATCAAACATTTGGTGGCCAAAGGTTGTACTAAGATGGTGGTTGTTAATAGAACTGAGGAGAGAGTTGCAGCGATCCGTGAAGAAATTAAGGATGTCAAAATTATATATAAACCCCTTTCAGAAATGCTCTCCTGTACTGGTCAATCAGATGTCATTTTTACCAGCACTGCATCAGAAATCCCCTTGTTCTTGAAAGATCATGTGCAGGACCTGCCTCCTGCAAGTCGAGATGTTGGAGGACTTCGTCTTTTTGTTGATATCTCCGTTCCTCGCAATGTAGGTTCTTGTGTCTCTGATGTTGATTCTGCGCGAGTTTACAATGTTGATGACCTTAAAGAGGTTGTGGCTGCTAACAAAGAAGATAGGCTAAGAAAAGCAATGGAGGCTCAGGCAATCATTGCCGAGGAATCAAAACAATTCGAAGCTTGGAGAGACTCTCTTGAAACTGTTCCTACCATCAAGAAATTGAGGGCTTATGCTGAAAGAATCAGGGCTGCCGAGCTCGAGAAATGCCTAAGTAAGATGGGAGACGATATCCCAAAGAAGACGAGGAGAGCTGTGGATGACCTTAGTCGGGGCATTGTGAATAAGTTGCTGCATGGTCCAATGCAACACCTGAGATGTGATGGGAGCGACAGCCGGACTCTTAGTGAGACCCTTGAGAACATGCATGCTTTAAATAGAATGTTCAGTCTTGAGACAGAAGCATCAATTTTGGAGCAGAAGATTCGAGCCAAGGTGGAACAAAATCAGAAGTAATATCTGACTCCAATTTGCGCTGATCACACTTATTTATTTCCTCTAATAATAATAAAAAAAAAGGAGGTTGTGGGGTAGGGGGGTGAAGGAGGAACACCCTCGCCCTTTTAGGAATGAGAATCATTTAATCGAGTTGCATAGTTGAAACAGGAGAAACCTCCCCGGGGGACTTAAAATCCATAGTAGCTTCCTAGTGTCTGCTTGGCGTAACCTGTGTTGGGGATTTGGGTTTTTTTCTCATTTGTACACTTGTTATTCCGTTGCCATTTTGACTGTAATATATCACATAAAGGAATTGTGTTGGCGATTGCTGCTTCCCCTGTATCGAGGATACTAATTGTAATTTAGTGAGGTCAAATACTGAGATGAGACCTGTTTTTGAGCATCTTGCTTAATGCTGGTTCTCCGCTCTAGTTGTTCAAATAAAGTTTTCCATGCTTTCTCTAGATTGTGTAAAAATTATTGCAGCTAACCATGAAATTAATATCAACGCACGGTTGTGGGTGGGTTTCTTCTGAATTATATTCCACCTTTAATGATGAATCTCACATTGTACCACGAATGATCAAAGCATCAAATTGATCCCTGGAATCGGAAACTTTAGAAAATCTTTGTGGTAGTTGGGAAGAAGGGTACCTCGGAACCAAAACAAAGAGAGAAAAGGGAAGAAAAATCTGTTTTGTGTTCATTTCTATGGAACGAGGGCGTGTGGTCGTGAAAGAATCCATCAACATGAAGCGTGGATGGTTTAGACACCCTACAATTAGAAACTCAGAAGGAATACGTGGATGAACCCATGAGATGAATGGTCCCTCAGCACCACGTCACATGAATTGGGCCACCAATCAAGTCCACTTGTTTGTTTGATCTTTTTGGGGAATAACACTGAATGACAACACAAGTCATGTACTGCATTTTTACTCCACCATCCTTTTCATTATAATTCTTTCGTTAACAGCAAATGAGAATCCAAAAACAATATCAAATCCATATCATGTAAATGAATCAATTTCACTTTTCTCTCTCGTTATTTTCGTTTCTATCATCTAAGATGAATGCACAAAAAAAGACTAAGCTCACTGTTGTTGAGTGGACGAGTGACACGGGGGCCGGGATCCAACAGTTAGAAGTTACCTTGATGATCACCAAACGATATAAATTCACTATTGATGTTTAATGTTGACGAAACAATATGGGCATTTGAAAGATGAAGTCGAATGTACCAATACGTACCAAAAAATTAGCTGGATATTGTTGTCAAAACTGGGGCAGGTAGCAGCACTGAAAGAGACAGTTCGAAGCAACAAGGCATTGAATTGTCAATTACAAGAGTTGGTTTTTGGGATTGTCAGTGCCTCTCCTTCCCCGGGAAATGACTATATTAAGTCTTAGTTTTACAAGTTTCTTACGCTGCAAATGCCACATCTTGAACCAAACAATCTCAGTTGTTCTTAAATGCTTGTAATACGGAACAAGCTTAGAAACTTGTATTTGCTTCTGTGCTCTTTCAAAGCATTAAAAGAATGGATGAAAAGCGGGGGCATGCATGAAGAAAAACGAAGATAGGGCCCAATTCTGTTATTGGAGTCAGTGGGGAGTTGTAACAGGACGGGCCACATCTTTTATTTAATGAAAAGTTTCAACGTTAATAATAACAAGGTAACGAACTAACGGGGTTGGTCCGAATGGTAAGCGGTTCGGTATCGTTTAAGCAAGGTCTCGAGTTCGAGCCTTGGCATACGGCATACGCAGAAAATTCCCGTTGGGAGACTCACCCACCATAGCCAGGTGCGCGACGCAGGTCGAATCCAGATGTAGTCTGGGCAAAGCTCCGGTGAACCGGGTAGGCAACAAAAAAAAAAATAACAAGGTAACGATCCACCTATTATCAGTAGATTCAAGTAATAAAATTGTGAGACGTATAACTATTTAGAGTGTGTTTAAATTTTAAGGAGTACTATTTTGTTATAGTTCCAGTTACGGCACTTAGGGAAGCATCCTAGCTCCTGTGTGCCTATATTTACGCTTGAGGGTAATAGACGGCTAGCCCCACCTGATATTAGTATCGTTTAAAAAGAAAGAAGATTTCGTCCTAACTTTATATTATAAGTGAGCCTAATTATTTTTTAAAAAATTTTATACTAAAAATACTAACAAAGTAGCGATCCAAGGCATCAAAGTGCGATGGAATCTATTCATTTGTTCATTATTATAGGTGCTAGCCAGAGCCAGCCGGCCCCCATCTTAACTTCTTCCCCTCCCCTTTCATTTTCCATTTAAAACAAAATAGCAAGTAGTTGCAATGATAATAGGATAAAGTTTTGTGAAATTTTTTTTAATAATTGATCTTATAAATTTTTTATAAATATTATCTAAATACGACTTAACTTTAGTCAGAAATTGATATTAACCTCACCTAAAATTTTCTTATAAAAAAAAAAAAGGCAAGTAGTTTAATTGACGCTGGCGTTCATATATAATCCCAAGTAGGTAACACTTGAGAAGCGTACAAATAGGTTGTTTGGAATCAGGCGCTGGATTTGAGATTGAGCACAAATGACAAATGAAAATCCTAAAGCAATCATTTTAATCAAACAATACCCAGTGCCCCGCCGTCTCCCACCCATTCTTCCTCTCCCACCCCATCACTACTACATGTTGCTTTTTCTTTTTCCCTTCTCTCTCTACACTTCTACAATTTTATATTTATTTTTCAGATAATATTTTTTAAACCGAAAGAGACAAGAGAACTAAACTTGTTCTTTTCTAAACCAAAAATTAAAACCTAGCATTTTCGAAGCCGTGCAAGTCCCTGACTCTGTTCAATGACTTCCTCATGATGGCCACCTTAGCCAGCTTCTCAGCAGCTCTCCAAGCCGACGTCGGCGTGAGCGGCTCCCCATTATCATCGACCAAGCTCGTCACCTCCCTCTCGTACCCCCTCCTGCGTTCCTGCATCACCATCTGCTGCTCCATCGGGTTCTGAGTGCGCCAATGAAGTTCTGCCAGCTCAGCTTCCAAAACGCGCACGTGCTCCTCTGCCGAGCTCGACTTTGCCTGCATCAAGAGAGCGCGAGCCGAAGCCAGTAAATGATGAGCGCTCGTGAAGTCGTTGTGGTCAACGAGCCGGCGAGACTCAGCTATGGCTCGAGTCGCAAGGAAGAAATTCCTCAAGCGTTCGCTTCGCGTTCCCTGAGGTGGCGGAACTAGTAGTGCCTGTTCCCTACTGGATACGATCTCTTGAGAAGCAGGATCCTTATACAGGCACCGTACCGTCATCACGTGGTGGGTCCACAGAGCCGACGTTGGAACTCTCAGCTCCACCAGTAACTCCCTCTCTTCCTCGGCGTACAAGTCACCGAGCCGTACGCAGCCTGAGCTCAGTGCTGTGGTTCGACCGCCGCACAAATAGATGCCGCTGATTTCAGCCGCCGATGATCCCGACTGGAAGCCGAGCTGAATTCTCAAGTCCTGTACAACCACACTCAATAACCCTCCAACGCACTTGGCAAATGCATCCTCGGCCGGCTCGTGGCTGAAGCCGCTCTTTTTCCCGAATCCGAACGCATGAACCGGAATCTCGATGTGGGCGAATCGGGTCGAGGACACTTGGTTCGAGGATTTTCGTTGGTTGTTGATGTTGCTGCTTTGGACTCGTTCATCCTGACCGTCCGATAGGAGCATCACGCTAGCAACCGGGTTTCTCTCCCTCCGATCCTCGAGCACTTTTGTGGCTTTTCTGAGAGCATCGCCCACACAAGTGCCGCGGCCAGAGACGAGCCGGTCGATGATGCGCCGAGCCACGCGCTGTCCTTGAGCCGTCATTCTTCTCAAGGGTAAGAGCCGCTTGGAAGTGGCCGAGAAAGCCACTATGGAGAGCCTGTCGGCTGGGCTGAGTGACGACATAACCAAACGCATCGCGCGCTTAAGCATGTGAAGCTTCGAGCCTGTCATGCTTCCACCAACGTCTAGAACCGTTACGAGATCTATGGGAGCTCGCTGCGACTGACCAAGACGCGGCGCCGAACTGTTATTGCAACTACGCACTGGAGGTGGCGGCGGAGGAGCCTTCACTTTCAGAACCAAAGCGCAAGTCTCGTGGGTTCGAGAGACTGACACTACAGCACACTCGGGTATCAACTTCACCTGAACGGTCCTGGAATCTTTTTCGCTTACTTGCAAGTCATCAGAGTAAGATTTGATTGAGGATGAAGATTTTGCATTGGCGAAAAATCCCTGGAATTCTTCAACGTCGTCTTCTTCTTCTTCGGCGTTTTCGTCAGCTTCAGGTATTGGAATGATTCGACCACCACCGGATGTGGGAGATAGAAGTGGCTCATCATCGTCGTAGGACCTGTACGAATCAGATTGATTTGGTAGTTTTTGTGGCAATTGTTGGGGCGGCGTTTCAACAAGCTTGGTTCTGAAATCTGGGGGTGAGTTTTCTTTAGTCTTCTGGGTAGCATTTGGTTTTACGACGCTCTTCTCAACCACGATGTCGTTGTTTTCGGCGGATTCTGTGGCGTGGTTCTTGTGTGCGGCTAGTAGAGGCACGTCTTTCCAGGTAGCGTTGCAGACGGGGCAGACGAGACTTCCATGTTTGTGTACATAATCGGCGATACAGGGAAAGTGAAAGGCGTGAGTACATTCTGCAGTGTAAATGGCCGTTCCCTGACCGGCTTTCACGCTATTAAAACAGATTCCACAACTACTCTGCAGGATGAGAAAACAGGAAAGACAAAAGAAATCCCCTAAGTCAACAGATCTCACACCATTGATGCAATTGAAGAAATCATATAACTCAAAACAAGGGATAACATACCCGGAATTTGAAGCTATTCCTGAAGAGAGATAACTTCAAAGGAGAACGCGGAGATGTGGGATTTGAGGTTGAACTGGTCTTGGGGGACTTGGTTGCCCTGAGAGTATTTTTGCTTTGAAACCTGGGGCTCTCATTCACGTTTGCTGCTTCGGAAACTGTTCGGCAACGCAAGCTCGGACTAGACACAGCTTGAGATTGCTGCTGCAAGCGTGGAGTGGAAGGGTTGCTTCCGCCGGAAAGAAAACCCAATCGAACACAGCTTCTGGGGCTGGGGCTTGGACTCGTGCCTCTGTGCTGCTTATCGGATATGGTAGATTCAGGGTCACGAGTGCAAAAGGCTCTTCTCCATCCAGTTCCCATTTTTTTTTTCACACACCAAAAAGGATGAGAATTCTGCAGTTCTCAGCTCAGAAGTACCAAAAGCTTTATTTGCTTCTATCTCAATCTATACCTTTTTATTTATGCTTACCAGAGGGCAAGAGGGAAAAAGAAGTTTTGTTTTGTTCTATTTTTGATCGATCTGAAGATGCCACAGAGGACAACAAAAGGGCAAGATCGAATTTAGGGATGAAAAGCTTGGGATCAGCGAAGATAAAAGGCAAAGATACGAGCTAAAAGCCATTCTACGATATCAAACTCCAGACTAAACACGCAGGTTTTTGGTCTCACTTTTTGCCTCCTCGCTTTCGCAGTTAATGAAAAAGGCTGAGAAAATCTGACCCAATAAATGCCTAGAGAGGGGAGGGGAGGGGAGAGAGAGATTCGTCCTCCCTCGCAACCTATACGTGAAAATTGAAGAAATGCACAACAATGGAGAAGGCCACGTTACCTCGCATATTTATATAGTACATCATTTTCCATTGGAGCAAAATTAATGTAATCATTATATCTAAATCATTGATTAGTTCCCATAATACTCATGCTTTACCCAGAAGGATAAAACGTCTTTACACACAG
This sequence comes from Leucaena leucocephala, assembly GCA_037074615.1. Taxonomy (NCBI): domain Eukaryota; kingdom Viridiplantae; phylum Streptophyta; class Magnoliopsida; order Fabales; family Fabaceae; genus Leucaena; species Leucaena leucocephala. Next base: position 21,939,215 of record CM073541.1, read on the forward strand.
TATCGGCACGTGTTGGTTAGGTCGCCAAGTATTCCCTCAACGTCCCCTCTCTCTCATTCTTCATTACAGTTAATCCCGACCCATGAGGTTGCAAAAATAACTAAAACTGAAGTTATCACGCCTAAATGCCTAAGGCTGGTCAGGGGTATTCATAGGTAAGACGAAATAGATTAATCCCTATTTGCTATCCTGCTCGAAAAAAAAATATAGATTATATTTTATAACCTGATACTTGATCTTGCTTGGTAAAAATTCTAACTATTTTGGGTTAGACATAGATAGGTTGGACATGTCTAAGTTGTGATGTCATATTATGAAAAAAAATATGTAATTATAAAATTCTAAAATAATATCATATTTATATGTCTTCAAAAGTTAAATAATATCTATAATCCACTAAAAAATAAAAAAATAATAATTAAAATTTTAAAATTCATTGTATATAAAAAAAAGTTTTGAAATCTAAGTAGTTTGTAATTATAATTTTATATTAATTTTCTAAATATTGACAAAGATAAAGTATCTAAAAAATAAAATAAATATTATAATTTATAATGTAATTGATTAATAAAATTAAAACAAATAAATATAATTATAAATATTAAAAGACATAACTTACGTATTTAACTATTTATATTTTTAAAATGATCCTTTAGTCACTAGTAACTATCATATTCTCCTTTTTAAGTGTAGCATCTAGGGAGAAAAATAAAAAAATAAAAAAAATAGTGCTCATGGGCAAAGCAAGGCAACCCCTTTCCCGCTGCCTAACCCAAAAAAAATATAAAATATATTTTATAACCCAATTTTTAGCCCTCTCATATGTTTATTGAGTTTGGGCAAGTTTTTTTTTTTTCGGGTTTTAGATGGACATATAGAGTTGCAGCTTTATGAATAGCGCTAGGGCTGGCGATTCCTCAACGAGGACACGTGCCCTGCATTCCTGCATTTCCTTTCCCCAGCTGTGTAGGATTATCAATTCCACAGTTCACTTCATCGGCCCCAGGAGAAACTATCCTCTATACTCTCTTGCGAGTCAAAACCCAGTGGTCCGTTCATTAACTGCCGTTGACTTCTCACGGGTCATCCTGATCCTAATGGATTCTCACCGTTGGATCATAGGGAGGCTGATGAGAGCGCGCCAGCCTTTTCCAAATTCCCACCCAATTACGATTAAGTAATTAAGCAATGACTGTGACAATGCATGCATGCAGTACACTGCCCGCTCAGGGACTCTCGAGGTTTCGCTAAAGGGTAAACCCCGCAGTGTATTTCCAGTAACTGGTCTTATTCATGCCCCCATTTTATGTTAAGCCTTATAAAGGACTAATTTGGAACTCCATTTCTTTGAATTTGAAATATACCCAATTGAAGACAACATTACAAAAGATATATGTACTAATATAGTAACAAGTAAGACATACTAAAATACGTATATTACCTTTTTGGGTAAAGGTACAAATCTATGTATACAATTTTACTCAATATTTATTCACCCCCATAATTTTTTTTATAAAAATATCCATAAACATTTAAAACTATAGCAAAAATGACATGTTTATTAAAATGGATTAACATCAATTACTTTTTGTAGTGGCACATATGTTATTTCTATAAAAATACTTAAATATCCCTAACTTAAAAATGATAAATATGTAAAAATAACTAAAACTTTTATTTAAAGTGCGTCAAATAATATATATTTTTTAGAAATATAAAAATACCTATAGATATTCAAAATAGAGATAAAAGCATTAAAATACTCTCGACTCAATAAAAACTCATATATATATATATGTGGTGAATATATTTTATGAAAATTATTTCCACATATTTTCTGGGTACTCTAGTCAAGCTTGCCTCTAGTTCTTTGTTTCTTTTTTGCTTTGTCAAAGGATTTGGGATCCAACCTACTCTAATGATTCATTTTTTAATTAAATCAATCTTGTATCCGGCCACCTTAATTACTGTTTTTCAGGATAAAAAACAATATTTTCCTCCATAATTAGTTTCTAATGGATTTATAATCTAAACCTAAAATTTAATTTCTTGAAAAAATTGAAATAGAAAATTTTAATTGTTCGGTAGATAAGTCTTTTTAAGTTGGGATATTTTGGTACCTCTATCTCCATTTTTAACGTTAATGGATATGACGCATATTGAATAAACATTTATGAGTAGATTTACACATTTAGCCTATTTTATTATATGGGATCTTCAGTTAGATTTAAAAATTGTTATATCTAATTAAAAATAATTTTATTATAATTTTTTTATATTCATACGTACGACTTCATGTTTAAATAATTTAAATTTATTTTATTTGAACTAATGACTATTAGTAAATATACACATATTACTAGCGCTATTCAAAATATTATTTTCTTATAATCATTTGTATGGGAGAATAGTGGTTTGATATTCAGAACCGTGGAATTAATTATATTCTTAAGGTGTGTTTGGATTAGATTTTGGAGAATAGATTATGAGAAGAATGGATTTTGGGTAGAATAGATTTTGAGAAGAATAGATTTTGAAAATAAAGATGTTTGGATGATTAGTAGTATAATTACTTTTTATATTGGTAAATTACTAAAAAGGGTATGATATGATTAAAAGTAAGAGAAATGAAAGATGATAGAGAAGAAGGAGGAGGGAGAAAAGAGTGTAGAGATGAGAGAGAAAAAGAGAGATAAGAGAAGAGAGAGGAAAGAGAAAAAGAGAGTTAAGAGAAGAGAGAGGAAAGAGAAAAAGAGAAATAAGAGAAGAGAAAGGAGAGATGATAGAGAAAAGAGAGGAGAGAGGGGAGAGAGTATAAGAAAAAGTAAGGTATAATAGTAATTGGATAATCTAAAACTTAGGTTTCAAAAAAAAAGCTATTTTCAGTGGTTTATTCAAAACCGCGGTTTCAACCGAGGTTTTACCCAGAATCAATTCTCAATAAAAATAGCTGTTTGTATAAAAATTTTCTAAATCACAATTTTAGCCATAATATATATTCTTAAACGTGGAAGCTAAACACACACTTATTTATATATAACTCTTTAACTTTATATTCGATTATTTAAAAAAACATATTAAAAACCTTGATGTTAGGGAAAGTATAGGGTAGTACTAGTACTATTAAGTAGCATAGATGAGCAGAGAAATGTACAGAATGGGAGAATGAAAATCATAAATAAACAAAAATGGATCCCAGATCAGACGTCCCACAATACTGACCGGTCCTTTCAGTTCGTGTCAGTGGTTATTTACCCACAACCATTCTCCTCCATAAACTTGATTCATTCTTTTTTTTTTCTGATTATTTATTCTACTCTTTAAATCTGAATGACAGATGCTATGATCTCATAACAGTAACAATGAAATTGACAGTGGTTGAAGGAAACCGGATGGGGGTGTAGCAGTGAACAAATGGGAAGGCACGAGATGGAAGCATTCCCCCTTGAAAGTGGGTTTGTTGAGAACCGAGGGAGTGGGAGAGAGTGGTACCTTCCCCAAAAGGACATCGCAACGCAGTTCAGATTTGACTCCTTTGTCAGTAATTAGTCAATTGTTCCGACAGCACTGAGAACGCCGTTTTGGGCTTCAGCTTGCTGACGTTTCGACCTCGTCGGAAAATGGGATCACTGCATTTGTCAAATGTCAACTCGTGCCCCCTAATAGCCCTATGTATCTTTATACCCAACCATTATTTTATTCACATAGCTCATGATGTTGCGATTATTTTAACCGAGTTAGGGAGCTTTTAAGATACTCAGTTTTCACTTGGGTTTGAGGCCTTCTCGAATAACCGATTAATTCCGTGCAGAATGAGAATCTCACTCTCAATGCATGGCAACAAGGGGAGTGCAAAATAGTAAGCTGTTTATACAAGGCAGAACCGAGCGGATGCTAGGGTCTGTTGTTCAATAATTGGACCGACCAGATCACTCTTACCCTTAAAACTCCCATTTGATAAGAAATGAACGAAGGAAGTGCATGTTAGCAGATAGCTACTGGGCCTATGCATACATACATATACATATTATTGTTGTCGTGGTCGTAGTCGTAATTATTATTATTATTATTATTAAAAAGGCCATTAAAATCAAAATGAATGCAATGCATACCGCTGCCTTGTTGTAAGTAGCGAGGTAGTTTGCGACTTTCCTCGTATGCACTGGATTCGGCTTTCCCCCATGAACCCCCGATTGATATTAATATTTTTTATTTTTATTTTTCACAACAATCACATGACAGATTGATGAGGAGCCTGCTATGACTTGAGCTCCTCAGTAAATAAATAAATCACAATAATGTACCAAGAAAATCGCACAAAAAAAATGTATGAAATCGCAGTTCAGATTCTCTCTTCTGGGTTTGTGCAGTAGCAGCGAGGGATCACGAGTATTGATGAAACGCGGTCGTTTTTGTGTGGCGTAAGAGCATCCCATGTTTAATTCCCATATAGGATGGGCCATGCTCGAATATTGTGTCATCGATCGCTTCCATGTGCCACAGATCAATTAATACACAACCATCCACCTTTTTTTAAAAAAACAAATATTTTGTAGTCAATATATATATAAATATATACTATTAAGAATTATGGAGAGGAAAATGGATTCTTGTGTTTGTCTTTTGAGAAAGTTCATTACACGCACCCTCTCAATTCCTTTCCAGTCACTCTTTTCTTTCTCGAGATCCAAACTGAAGCTTCCTTCAAGTATCATATTCATACAAACGCCTTCCCTCTCTCTCTCTCTCTCTCTCTCTCTCTCTCTCTCCATATACAGCCATCAAGCTTATGCCTACTAATTCTTGATTAATTAAAATAATTGTTCCTCTTTATTTTGTGTATTGCCGAATTAAGGAACTGCATCTTTATCTTGTTGCGCTGCCAGGCTCAAGATATTTTTGTCTATTAAATAGTTTCTATTGCTCAAGTAATAAAGTCTGGATTAGGGATAGGGTTAAAGTAATTATCTGAATCCTTTGTTGATTTTCAAACTCATGTGAATGTGCTTGATTACCAGATCGTAACGGTCAGAGATAAGAGCAGGAAGACAATATTGTATTACTTGGCCTGTATAATTAAGTGAGAAACTGAGACGTGGGTTTATACAAATGCATCCCCTCTTGTATGAATATAATAAATGTATATTATTTATATAGTTGGAAGGGGCTGATTTGCATGAATATGATATTGCACAATGATTGAATATTTTAAAGGTGTCGGTATTAAATTAACAAGAAAAATAAATATTATAAAATATATAGAGGCTAACATGACCAAACGCCATGCGCCTTTTTGACTAATATGGAGGAACTACTTTTAAAGAAATGGGGTTAGGCATAAAAAAAGGCCTGTTTCGTTAATAAATTAGGTATATTCGAACCCAAATCAGAGAAAGAAGAGATGATGAGACACTGTAATTAAAGAGGTTAAGATTCTGTGCCAATGATTGACATGTGACGCCATAGTCAAGATTAGCATGCTAAACCCTTTCTTAATCATGTTTTAATTTAATTAATGCCTTGTACTCCCATTGATCCTGCTGACAGGTGTCCATCACACAGCAAAATTAAACATTATCACAGGAGTAGATCTAAGATCGGAGAATTTTGCTTTGTGTATTTTATTGGTCAATTAACTTTCAACAATAGCCTTTATAATTTTAATTTTTAATTGGATCAATGTACTGTACCAATTAATTAACGGAGTAGTTCTGTTTATTCTATTCACTACCCATTGTCCATACTACGTCTTCATGTTCAAGATACTCCTATATCTAAGTCATGCTTAACTAACTCTACAGGGATTAAGGAAATTAAAAGTAAATTAAGTAATTAGATTTGTTAAAAGATGCCTTCAAATTGCATTTTGCTAGTTAATCATCGTTAGTTTAAAAAATTCAATTAGTTAAGTGCCTAAATGTACATAAATGACCATGCATGTCATGTGTATGGCGCTAAGTTAGTATTAAATATATTGTTTACATATATATATTTATTTAAAAGAATATATATATTTTTTACAGGTGATTTGGCAATTCATTTCCAAACAAGGAAACTTTAAAAAAAAACTGTTGCCCAATTCGTGGATGTAAGGACATTTAATTCATTTCGAAGAGAATATCTATCTATTGATATTATTAAAGGTTTAGGTTAAATATGCTTTTAATAGGAAGACTTTTGGTCAAGCTTGTTGAGTTTTGATGTTGCCAGTGCCATTATTGGTCACATTGCTATCATGATTTATGACTTGTTAATTAGTTAATCCATCACTCTTATTACTCCTGATCATAATTATAAGAGTTAGTTGATTTTTTTAGATAGATTAAATTAATTAATTATAATTAATATAAAATCTAATCGACTAATTTGGGTAAATTTTAGAGTATATAACATAAATTAATCTTGAAATGTTATATTTAATTATGATTAACTGATTTATTTGGCTTTCTTAATCTATCTAAAAAAATTAATTGACTCTTATAATCAGGACATAATGGCATCTCTTTTTCTTTCTTATTGTTCTTTTTAGCGAACTAATCGCTTGAGTGCATATTATTATATTATTGAATTTTATACTATTATGTTAACAACAATAATTACAATAACACATAAAATAGTAATAACTCCACATCACAGTCATGTGCACTGCAATAAGTTAGTTCCTTTGTACCAACGGGAGTTGGTCTGAGTGGTAAGCGGCTCGGTATCGCTTAAGCGAGGTCTCGAGTTCGAGCCTTGACGAATGCAGAAAATCTCCGTTGGGAGACTCACCCACCATAGCCAGGTGCGCGACGCGGGTCGGATCCGGATATAGTCGGGGCAGAGCTCCGGTAAACCGGGTGGACAACAAAAAAAAAATTAGTTCCTTTGTGACACAGCACGTCGTTTATAGAAGTCAACGTGCATGTATTGTTCAAATAATTTCTGATGGTATATACACAGCATCCAATCAAAAGTTCAAATTCAATTACTTGTTAATCAAGAATTTAATTATGCAAATTCAGTAAGAGTTTATAGAGATGTGTGGAGTACTTGTTAATTTGCGCCCTGGGAATTATGACTACTAATTAATTTAGTAATTTTTGTTGGTTGATCATATGACTGAACTGAGTGCGTGAGATTTAAGTTCAAGTTGAGATTAAAATATTTGATATGTTGACGCATCAAGTCATGGTATCGTTATCGTGCACCTAAAGAGTAATGACTTTGGCCTACAGACATCTAAAATTCAAAGATTTTGCTAAAGTTGATGACTTTTAAATCTTATTTTATATAATTAAAATTTCAAATTCATTGAATAGCTCATAAAGGCAAAGGGTAGGCGTTTCGCACTAAGCATGCATCTGTACGTTCTTTTTTATTTTAGTGCTCTCCATTAGGCTAATATGTACGTTAATTGAGATTAACTGGCTCCAAAGCGTGAGTTTAAAAACTCAATACAATAATTGATTTAATAGGTTCTGGCTGTCGCTCTTAGGTTTCATTTGAAGTCAAGTAAATGATACATAATCGGAAGAGGCCGAACAAGAATACAAGAAGAAGAAGAAGAAGAAGACTGTTGCTTCCAAGAAGGTGAAACTCCATGATGCTTTGAACGACATCGGTAAATACACATACAAAGCTTAAAATATTAGAGACTGCGGATCTCAATTGTCGTAAGCAATGACTCCTGAAAGTCAAATTGATAGCGTTTGAAGTAATTGAAGGTGTGAATTTGATTAATACTAATATTTAATTACGAGGATCCCTTTTCAAGATTCAAAGCACAGAGAGTTGTTATCTCTCTCAATAAGTGTGTTTATTAATATTCGAGTTTTTGTTATATAGACAAGACTATTTACTATATTAACTAACAGTTTATTAGTCCCCAAGGCCCTTCATCTTATGATCAGTACTAAATATTCTTTCTCCGTAATTTCAGTTTCATGAGAGTCTCCTCGCATAACACTCTCATTTGCTTTTGTCCGTGAATATGCTTCTCCATATCAATGGTATGCACTTTGCTTCTTCAATTCACTCAAACGTTTTTTTTTTTAATAGTATTTTATCTTCTGAGATATTCGCAGAGCCCCAATTCCAACGCCATATGTGGGAGGCATTTACATTAATTACATCATTGGTATGGTCAACCGCCAATCTAGCTTATATTTACATTTGTAAACCTTTCTAGATGGGGTCCAGCACGATTCTCTTGGGATAACGTTTTCTCTAATCTTTTTTTTTTTACAATTATATTTTAAGGATAAAATATTGGATGCAATATTAATTCAACACTGAAGAATGTGCATTTCAAATATTGAATTGTAATGCGTGTAATTATCATATAGATAAAAAAATTCAAACGTGACCATCTCATCAATCAGGTAAATCAATTTTATGAGTAGTCCAAGAGACAAAGGGTTCATACTTCATAGTTTCACACGATGCCTGCAACTGACAAGGTAATGGGTGAACTTAATTATTCTCCGTGCATTTATTTCACACTGTCTCTACACTTTATTATAAAATTTAGTTAATTTTTGTTAAAAGACTAAAAAATTAAATAAATAATTTTATTATAATATATATTAAGTATTATTATATTATTGATTAGTTTATAAATTAGACAAATTAATTTTAAAAAAATAAATTTAATTTATTTAATTTTTTTAAAAAAAATTAACTAGATTTTATAATAAATAACGGAAGTACATCTTTTTCTATATATAATTAAAAAAGCGGGAAGATGTATAATAATGAGGGTAGCATGTATTCGCAAGTTGACTATGGGAATGAACAATATTTAGCAATCCACATGGGAATGAAGAACGTGTACATTAATACAGAAGAACCTGATTCGTTCTGATATGATAAACAAATCCATAATATTATGGATCAACTGCTTATCTTATCTGTCATTAATCCAGTCGTTACATGATTGATTGGGCATCGTTTATTTCATAATTTTGCATGCACTCCTTTTAAAATAAATAAATAAATAAAAAGGATGCCCCACTAATCCCCGAGGTCTAGTTCCGCTGAGAAGAGAAGTTTCGAGTAAATTTTTGTAGTCTTATAATGAAGAGAAGTGCACATATATAGAAACAATCATCTACAGCATTTTTAATATTTGAACTTACATGCTTTCTTATGTTATAAAAATTTTTAGAAATAGGTTGGGTTCATTAACGATCTAAGAGTAGGATGAAGTATTATTTTATCTTAGACAATATTAATGTCGGGCAGAGCGAGCTGTCAATTACCTTCAGGCATAAACTTAGACACTTATGAGCTTAGATGCCTCCCCAAGCGTCATGAGTATAACCACAATAAAATAGTACTCTATAGAGATCGAACACACTCCAAATAATCGTATATCCCACTTTTCGCTAGTTAGACTAATGGACGATGGGTTGAAACTTAGATGCTGATGATCCTTTAGTTTAGAGAAGGGTCAAGTTGAGAACTTGAGGTAATGATAACTTTTTTTTTGTCTACTCGGTTCACCGGAACTTTGCTCCGACTACATCCAGATCCGACTCGCGTCGCGCACCTAGCTATGGTAGGTGAGTCTCTTAACGAATTTTTTTTGCATACGCTAAGGCTTGAATTCAAAACTTCACTTAAGCGATACCGAGCCACTTATCACTCGGACCAACCTCCGTTGGTTGATGTAATGATAACTAATAACAATAGCGATGTTCTGATATTGGAACTTGGACCCTCTTTTTTGGGCCACCCAATGGATATTATAAGCCCATTCAACTTGTGAACTGTGTAAAATATGTCCCCCACAAGTATAAATTACTGAGAAAATTAATTTACCCATCCCTATAATTTTACCTTATTTTTTAATCAGGTCTCTATATTTTACCTTATTTTTATTTGGTCCTTATTATCTTATGTTTTTGCTTTCTCTCAGTTTTATTTTATTCCAATTTGTTTTCTTAACTTTTTAAAGTTATGTCAGTGTTTTCAACAGTGTAATCATAAGAAATGAAACACTTGTGAAAGAGAAATGTATAATAGCAGGCAAGGCTATCACGTTTATGCGGCTAAAGAGCCAATACTTTTGTTCTGAATTTTTGATAAAGTAATAATGTAATATAGAAGAAATGATTTCCAATACAAAAAGGAAATGACGACATAGAGTTGAAAGAAAATAACATTAATGAAAAAAAAAAGTGAAATATATAATAAATTTAAGAAAATTAGAGCAAAATGATATATTTTTCCTATGATACGTAACAAATGGTATATTTCATCAGATATCGCATGATTCACATTGAATACAAAGTCATAACGTAGGAACTCGGCATTACGAGAATTTGTTTAATGAAACGGAATTTCCAAATCCCATGCGTGGCTTGAGAAACCCCCAACAACCATATCTAACACTCTGACAATATCTCAATAGTTTAAGGTCTTACTCAAACGCATCACCAAACACAAGGTCTTTTATATTGGAAAAAAATTAGGAACAGTGAAGCTCAAGGCTTGGGAATTTCCACCCTTTTGCTGTGTCAGTTCTTGATTCAAAACGCTTCAAAACATGAGTGACATTGATAGGTAATAGTAATATTATAATAAGTAGTCGTGAAACGGTAAAAACAGGTACATGACAGTGACACAAAACTAGGTGATCTGTTCTTATCACACAAAACATACAAGACGTGTCGAAGCAACAATGCAATTTACAAACTAGAGAAATTCCTGCATTTCACATCAAGCACTTAGGCACTTCGGATTATAACAACATAAGCACTCCCATATATAATAAAGTGTCTTTGGTGGGGTTTCATAACGTGTTGGACAGCCTTGAATCAAAAAGTTACTCTGAACATAAATGGCACCACAATAGGAAACACACAAACAGTAAATAATAGCGTGAGGAATAAGTAAGGCAGCTTCCTGTAATGTTGGATAGAATGTCATGAGTGAGGCTGCCTAGTTCCTACTCTTGCTTTTTTCGACAGCCCTTGGAGCTGCAAGAAGCCGAAAATATAACAGAATCCGAATCAGATATGGTGATTTAAAAGACAACAAACCATATATGGACAGATAGTTGATTTTTTTATGCAGGATTTAGACATTTTATCTTTTAGTGACAGGTGACCCTTGAACAAGTTAGCCACATACCAGAGTAACTTTATGTTTAGTTCGACACATATAACAGCAAGGTTTTGTTTCGACTCCTTTTTGAATGTTTTATTATTTAACTATGCAAATTTGTTACATGCGAGATCTTCTCAACTTTGATATGATTCACTAGCACCTTGTTCAGATTCAGACAAGTCCACTTTAAATCATAGATGGTTGGGTACGAAATACTAACCAAGACCAATGGCATCGGAACTCTTCATGATCCTCAGCCTCCTGCATGTATCAATGAACATCCTGCAAATTGTTGAAATGTGAGATTCATAATTGATAACAAACATTGCAATAAAGCAAATTTGGCGCAACTTTGTTTTAACTTTCTCTTATGAAAGATTCTTAGGGGCAAGCAAAAACATCACCCATCGTATGCTATTCAATTCGCTAATTCTCAAAAGGGGAATCCATTCCCTCAGATCAACAGGTCATTAGTAATGCACATTAAATTCTTCACCAGTCGGGCATGGTATTCGCAGCCAACAATGTTATGGAACAATTTTTACAAGCAAATGTCAATCAATGAAAATCTTTATAACTTGAAATTAAAGGCTAGATCTTGTGAGATCATTTTGCTTTGATCAGCGGATGCATGATATGCATAATTCTTTGAATTCATTTCTGCTGCAGATAAGCATTCTAAGTTGCAATTATGGCATAATTCCAACTTTTCATGTCAAATGTCAGCCTAGAATCACGAGAATCTATAGATGGAGCCAGATTTGTAATATCTATTAAGAACACTAAAATTTCACCATATAATAATATTAAAAGATCCACAATATTACAAGCAACATGCTTTCGTTTTACAAACTTCTTATGTCTAAAAAGTCTGTTCTCCCTATGAAGAAATACCAATTAATTAAAAGAAAACAAATTCATTGACGTGTTGGAACTTACTCCCAAGGAACATCACCCACAAGCATCCAGTCCCCATCTTTGTCCTCATAGGTTAGGACAAATTCAGACCCATGAAGCAGATCCTTCAGCTTGCTTTCATTTAAAATCTCCCTGCCTAGAGTTCCATGAGAGCCATATTGACCTGAAATCACAATGAAACACGCAGTAACTGGATCCATGCAAACGGATCATGAATTATTTCGAGTGCTAAATAAGCTCGTGTATAATTAATTAATTTCTTACCTATGGTGAAACAGCTGAACATCTTCTCCAGTGCAGATGACAGTTCGGGATATGCAGAGTAGTTCTTCAAATCTACTTTTCTTAAATATGGAGCACCATCCATACTGACTTTGATGAACAGTGCACCAGATCCTTCTTTTCCATCTACTTCTTCGGTATTCTTTGAAGTAGTAGCCAGTGAATTCTTCCTAAATGATCTTATAGGAGGCCAACCCACAACCTGGGCCCTGCACCACAAACACACAAGGATGATTAGAGATCATTTCCATAGCTTAGCCCCTCAGATGCATTGATACTAACAGATACGTGATTCAGACAATGTACAAAAACTGTTCAAGTATCGCTGACTCCCAGCCCAAAATTAATTTTTGTTCCTACTTTCTGCTTACTTGGTAGCTGGTGCATTGTTATTGTTATTTGCAGAACCTTGTAGGTTTGCTCTAGTTTCATTGACAGAATGTGACCTCTCAAGTGTTGCCTTTGTTGGTGTTACTTCTTTGGCTTTGGCTTGAGACCCGAGATTCTCAAGTATAGAGCTAGTTTTTAATCCCATGTTATGAGAAGGCCTGGGGGACCGTACATTATTGGCCTCTGAATCAGCCATAAATTTTGCCTGCATATACATTCATTGGGGACTTTTAGTCCTGGGCCCAGCATTTAATAAATTTGTATCCTTCAATTAAACCAGTATTTACCTCTGAGAACCCATTCATGGCATCTGAGAACCCTCTCTTGCTTCCCAAGACAGCAGTCTTTGTTGAAGAGTGGTGATCGTCGGTTAATGGGCGCAATGGAAACAAGGGTTTCTCATCAAATTGAGTTGAGCTTCTCAAGCAGAGATCCGAGTCTCGGTCAGGAGACTGAGATCCTGGAAGGCCAAGCCTCAGCTCTGTGGCTTTCAGGTTTAGGTTACTTTTAGTCTCATCTGAGAAGGACAGGACTGAGCTGTCCACAGAAGAAGAATCAGATAATCCCATATAGTTGCGTTCTTTTAACTCCGTGGCATTGAGGCGTGCATTTTCGGTGGCAGTTGAGGAAACCAGCAAAGTAGCGTTGGTTTTACCTTCTTCCTCGCCTATGCCGAGTAGCGGCGGAGACATCAGAATTCAAACGGTAATCACCCAATTTTGTATGCCCTATCAAACACCACAAAATTTGGCATTGTTCAGAAAAACAAGGAATGTTTCGGTTCAGTAATTTAGTGTTATCACACAATCAGAACCTTCCAAGTCTAAAGAAAATAATACATTGAACAAAAAGAACTAAATAACAGCTGACTGCTCCTGAATTGTTCTTATAATCAGCCTCAGAAGCTTGATTCCCAAAATTTCCGTACCCTATAGAAGCACCGCCTTAACTTGTGCACAAAATATTTTCTAGTATATATATACCCAGACTATACATGTTAGGGTAATTTTTGTTTTGGTAGAGTAAATTTATTAGAAGATGCTGAAAAACAACTAAAAGAGAATGAACAGTACTAGGATAAGTGCCATTAAAGATAAAGAGATGAAATTATCCCACTCTTTGTTAAATCGTCCTGTGGCAGCAAAAGTCCTTACAGGTAGAAGATTCGTCTATATGCTGACAGTGGACTTAAATAGTAGAAAGTAGCAACCCCAGAATGATAGTAACAGGTACAGAAATCCAGTGAAGGGAAGCACCGACCCCTTCAGGTAACCACTATTCTCAGTTTAGTAGATCAGAAAACAAAGAGCTAAAATGAACAATACCCCTCATCCCAAGAAGAAAAAGGTCTGAAAGAATTTTCCAAATAATGAAAAACTTATTTTCGAATGCGAATCATTTGTTGAAAATAAAATATGAGGAAAGGCACAACAAAGTCATACCAAGGGGAAAGCAAGCAGGAGCAAGAACCATTAAGGACTGCAGAAAATAGCAAGAAAATACGCGGGCAATTGTTTGATTTGACCAGTAAAAGAAAACAAAACTTGGAAGCAAAACTTATAAGATGAAAGATTACAACGTTTTACCTGTACAATTAGCAGATCAGAAAGATGGAGAAGAAGAGGAAGGAGAGAAGAGCGATTGAGTGAGCACACACACAGAGACTAGCTGAGAGAGACCCTCCATTTGTCACAAGGTAACAAAAAGCTTATTTGCGGTCCGATGTGAAGCTCAATGCATTAAAATAAGGGCTTTAATAAAAAAAACAAAAAGAAAATATCTTGAAAAAAAATAGGCCTCCCTTTATTTTGTTCCCCTTTTCATTTTTAATTAAGGGATCTCCTGTACATGATTATCAAGATGAACCATTTTATTCCCTTCGTTTATTTATATTTTATATTACATGTTAATTAGACATATACTCTCGTATGAATTTTGATAAATAAATAATCCTTCTTATAATTTATGAATAATATGATTAGTTATAAATCATATTATTATGTATATAGTAAAATTACCACGGAGAGGTTATTTACGTAATTTTATATATTGATGGATTAATGATATGATATGTATATATTGATTAAATCCAGATCCATTTTACGAATGACGCCACGCTCTTGATGTGTTATTTTAATCCGATTAATCATTATTTTAATTTTTTAAAAAAATTTAATATTTAAAGAAGCCAGTACAGACCAACAAACAGTGGTTTCCACTCATCTCACAATATTGTCTGTCGGTATTCCATATGCATTTTAGGGCAAATTGTTAATTTTTTTGTATAAAATTTTATAAAAATAAATTAGACTCACTTACGATCTAATAGTAGATCAAAATCTCTTTTTTTTTTAGACAATATTAATATCAGGCAGGACGAGCCGTCAATTATCTTCAGATATAAATTTAGACCCAATGATTAAGATATCTCTTTAAGAGTTGTGACTGAAACCACAATAAAATAATATTCACTAGAGATCGAATACAGACGATAGGTAATAAATTATTATATGTCTCACTCATTTGTCAATTAAACTCGATAGGTGGCAAATTGTTAATTTGATTAAGAATAAAACTAAGTATTAAGAAATATATGCTTTTTGCGGGAATAATGGGTAATTGTAGTGGAATGTTACTGTTAGAGTAGTATTTGTCCTTCTAAACTTTATTTCCAGTTTATTTATTTATTATTTAGAAGGTCTTTTTTTTCTCCTCTGAAAATTAGTGCATTATTTTCTTATTTTTGACAGAACCATATATTGAGGAATACTGAAGAATCTTTTGAGAGAAAATGGCAAATGCCAAGTGATTACACCCTAAAGTGGAAATGTGTCCATGTGTATTGTTTACATGGGATATATTCTTGCATGCTTTGTCCCTCTCATAATATTCTTCCATTATTAGAGTGTGTGGTGAGCTGGCAACTACAGTGACTTTGATTAATTTGTTCTACAAATCCCTCACTATTTCTATTTGTGTGTATGTGACAAGAGTGAATTGGGGATACTCTCAAAATCCTTTCTCCACTTTTAGATAAAAAAATTAATAATATTATTAAGATCCTATTTATATATATTTTTTCATATTAATTTATGGGTAATTATAGCTCATCATGTCATGCAATATTTAACGATTTAATAATTAACATATTATACACTGATAAAGTAATTAGAGTTGTGGATACTCTATATTTAGGATTCCAGGCGTGTGTATTTGTACGCATATGATGCTCGTTCTATACATGTCAGGTAGTTGGGGAAAATAGATCTGAAATGACCATATTGCCCCAACTAAGGTAAGTTTTGACTTTTGGAAAAACATGCCTACGGAATGCCGGGATGGCCCTATCCATTTATTTATACGCTGTTTCTCCATGTATGGTTTATTTATTCGTTTTACTATTTTATTTGGGATTGGCTTTAATTATGGCGTGGCTTTTTATTTGCCCTGAGGGAAAGGCCAAAAAAAGGAGTGAGATGAAAGAGAAATATACCATGCTTAGCCACATACTGAAATATAACGATAGTTTCAACCCCCACACTCATTACACTGCCTCTTCTATTTGTTCATTTTTTATTCAAAGGTGGCAATATTCCCTCTCCAATATTTATACACAAGCCCCTTATTTAATTCCACAAATACCCCCCCCCCCAACTTCACATGCATGGATCCCACCTGCTACTTTCACACGTTATTAGACCCAGCATCATTTTGCGCCTCCCGGGGCAAATAAGTAAATCCATATGTACCACCCATCCACAAATTCTCCTACCCTCTTTATTCTTGACCCCTTTTCTAACACATTGTAGCAAGGTTGAGAATGACCCATCCAAATTAAAACCATCATTCCTGTTTTCAGATTACTAGTAAAAAAAAATTGTTGAAACACCCCAATTATAAAATTTATTACCTTAAGATACTCAAAATTTATAATATATTTTTAGTAAATATAATTATTCTTCAGTTATATATAATTTATCTTTAATTATATATAAAAACTCACACATAATTAAAAATATATTATATATAACTAACAAAATTATATAAAGTAAAAATGAGATGCAGACACTTAAGTGTCTTAAAAATATTTACGGGGAAATGTTTTTCATAAATAAAAAAGGAACCGTTGGGGGAGTTTTATGTAATTAAGTATAAAGGAAGATATACGTAGGAGGCATTAAGTGGGGGGAGTAGTATAAAGGAAGATATACGTAGGAGGCATTAAGTGGGGAAGTGGGTGGAGGGGGCAGAGAGAAACAGGGGCAAGATAGATGATGCGCTGGGGGGACAAGAAAGCGGCTTTTATTTTTGAATTGCCGGGTTCACAACGCGACACTTCACATCCTCCACTTACTCTCACACTTCCCCTCCACGCTCCCCTCCCCGCGCGTCACCTCACCGCTCAATCCCCTCGCTTCGAACTGCCTTCCCTATGTTGCGGTTCCGACGGCGGGCCCCATCGCGACCAGCCATCATGCTGTCGCTTTTTTGTGTGAATGTGTGATGCACGCGTGTGCATGGCTTCCATTGTCTGCATTTCACAAGATATTTTATTTTTCTTTGATATTGAATTAAATATGTCAATTTTCTCCATTTCATTAAAAGTTAAAACTTAACATATTGTGAGGGAAGACGTAAGATTCGAATTTTGTATTATATATAGGCTTTTAGATCGAACTTAATATATTTAGATGAATTTTATATTTTATTTAAATTTAGTTTTTAAATTAGCGCCTTCCATCTAATCAAATTGAATTACGGTTTTCTTTTTGAGGGTGAAATTGTTTCTGGGGGGTCTGCTGGTTTTGGGAAGCATAATTAATGGGCAGCTTCGCACGCTTTGTGGTTAAGCACAGGAGATGCACAGGTGGCATCATGTAGATTTACTGTTCCGCGTGTTAATTATGATGTTCCTGCTCCTGAGCCGTTGGATCTTCAACATCCTCATCATCGCCTCGCCCCACTTTCTCTGTGACGCCAAGCGCACGCCATCTTCATGCCCTCTTTTCCCAGGCGTCATTTTTATAAATAGAATGGAGATTCAAAAAAGTACCGTAAAAAATATAACTATGGATTGTTATTTACTCACTCTTATATCTTTTTTTTCCCTATAAGCCGTGGTCTATAAAAAAAATTATGATCTTAAATATAAACTGATTTTTATGAATTTGTGGAATATAGAAGAATTTCAAAATATTTCTAATGAAGTTAAAAAGAAAAAAAGAAACTTGTATTGAGAATATGATGAAATACTTGATAAAAAATGAGATGGATGCCTGAAAAGAAAAAACCAGAAAAATGAGCCAAATCTGTTCTCATTCTCCTCCCTCCCCATTCTTTCTGTCTTCTCAACCTTGCTTAAAAATCATCATCTGACAAACGGCGAACAATATACAATTTTGGTTCCTTTCATTCAGCATTTATTCGCGCCTTGTCATTATACTTTAGTTTTAATTAAATAGAGAGGTTAGATAATTAATTAATAAATATTATAAAAATTATATATATAGAGAGAGAGAGAGAGAGGATTAAAGCAAATCCCTCAAACCTTAACTATATCATACGTTTAAGATTGGATAGAATATATTATTTAATCCTGGTGTCTGCTTTATCTCCCCATTAGCTAGTGGAGAGTATATAGCTAATTGTGGTTCTACATGGGAATTATTTATTGCACAAAATAAATTAAAGTATTGGTATGTTATTAGATATATTTTCCCCCCTTTCATTTGATGTCTGTCTCTCTGCTTTATCATCCCATTAGTTCGAGAATAATGATAATGTTCCTCTTTTCCTAATAAAATAATTATATATGTAATTGAGATAGTGGCTCGTGAGCCGTGACCGAACCAAGATGTCTAGAAATAGTTCCTTTGCCGCAACTTTAGGCTTGATTTATAAACTCTGATTGTAAGTTGTCTCTTTGGTGGTGATAGTAAATTAAGACAGCCAACTACAATCACATAATTAAACTCATATAAGAATCCAACGTAATTAATTAAAGTGATTATTCTCGCCACAAATATTAGCAATGATGTATAATTAAAACCCACTGTCACATCTCAAAATTTTAAGACGGTGGCTGTTTTTTTTTTTTTTAAATGATTTAAGTCCAAACATAATGTACTCTGCATCTATACATATTATAATTATAATAACACATAATAATTGGTGACAAGATGATTTAAGTCCAAACATATAGATTAACATATGGGAGGATAGTAAATTAAGAGAGAAAAATTTGCTGAGTAGCAGACAGTTTTTTTTAGAAAAATATTAGGTTCACATGTGATAAAAAAATAGGGTAAAATTTTCTTTTCTCTTAAACGATAATAATATTAGATATAACGAACTATTAATTACCTTTCTTAATTTACGAAAGAGATTCTTTCGTAGGCTAAATTTACGAGATAAATTATATGGAAGGAGATATGAGATTTAATTTATGTTGTGTTTAATTAAGCTCCAATTCCCTCCTTAATTTTCACGTTGGAAATCAGCACAATTATAAACAATAATAACCACTTCTTTGATGATTCCATTTGCTCAAAAGCTGCCCCCAAATCTCTCTCTTTCATTTTACAAACGATTTTGTTCGATGAGTAGCCACCACTATTTATGAGCACTAATTGGGCATGTTTGGATAAATTTTTAAAAAAAGGTTTATGAAAAAAAGAGAGCTTATGGACAGTCTATGGAAAAGAGTTTTTAGAGAAAAATTTATAGAAAAAAGTGGTTTTAAATAAATAAGTGTTTGGATAGTTATTTTTAGAATAATTTTTTATATTGATAAATTACCAAAAAGGGTATGATTTGATTTAGAGTAAAATAAATGAGAGAGGTAGAGAAAAAAGGAGAGAGGAAATATGAGAGATGAGAGAGGGTAGAAAAAAAAGAGAAGAGAAGAGAGAGGAGAGAGGAGAGAGGGCAGAAAAAAACAGAGAAGAGAAGAGAGAGGATAGAGGAGAGAGGGCAGAAAAAAAAGAGAAGAGAAGAGAGAGGATAGAGGAGAGAGGTAGAGAGGAGAGAGAGTGTAAGAAAAAGTATGGGTAAGATAGTAATTGGATAGTCCATAAGCTCTTTTACTGTTTAAAAAATTAATTTTAATAGCTTATTCAAAACTATAGTTTTGCCCAAAAGTACTTATGGACAAATATGACTGTTTATTTTAAAAATTTTCTAAATCAAGATTTTGCCCAAAAAAAATTTAAAATTAGTTTGGAGAAATACTTGGACTACTCACCTTGGATTACTTTATTAATATTGTTCGCTATGAAAGATATGGTGCCAAATAACAAGTTATTTGGCTAAATTATGTACATCATAGCTGGCCCCAATGTAAAATAAAATAAAATCAACATCTACATAAAGTATTAAAAAATATATAAAGTTTACTGATAATTTATAAATATTTCTATAAATATTTTTTAAACATAGAAATATACCCTAATTTTGATAAATTTTTAAAATTTAACTCATTTTTATACAATACTTAAATATTTTTGTTATAAAAGAAAATACATAGGTTATGATGGGGGTACTGTGGTTGCTTAAAATGATACATGTGACAGGTAAGAATACTAAGTAATAATCATAGCTTCTTCTTCTTTTTTGGTGGGGGGCTGAGATTGGCCAAACATAATTATAATGATTAGGTATAAGGAAAAACGAATGATTTTTTTTTTCAATTGATTAACTTTTTCGAAAAAGAGTTTTCTAACAGAAACAGACTGAAAAAAAAATACATAAACTAAGCTTGCTCAATGAGACTATGTGCGTGTTTAGATACAACCAAAATTTAGGTTTTAAAAAGATTTCTAATTCAAATATTGATTTAAGAAAATTTTAAAATAAACAATCATATTTATCAAAAGAACTTTTGGACTAAACCATAGTTTTAGATAAGTTATTAGAAATAACTTATAGAACAATAAGAGAGCTTATAGACTATTCGTTTACTATTTTACCCCTATTTTTTCCTCTTTCTCCTCTCTCCCCCTCTCCTTCCTCTACCGTCAACACAAAATTTTTAGCATATCTGTCACTATTTGGGGTGGCAAATTTGCTTCACTGTGATGCTTGGGGGTCACCGTCGTCTTCTTTAGCATATTCTTCAGCGTCGTAGTAGTGCTCCCTCGTCGCTACTCTTGCTCGCTGTCGCTATCGCTGGTGGTCGTTGCTGTCACTGCTCATTGTCGCTCGGAGATGCGGCAATGGAGGAAGAAGAACGTTGCCATGGAAGAAGATCGCCAGTGGTCGCAATGAAGAGATGAAATCTGTTTTTTTATTTCATACAATTTCTGGTAAATTACCAATTACAAAAGTCATTTCGAGAATATCTATCAAAATGCTCATTTATCCATAATTAATTTTTTTTATAAGTTATTCTTCATATCATAATCATCAAATCTTTTAATTAGGTGTTATATCGTAGATTATTCTTAATTATTCTTTTGATTTTAATCACCCTTCTCTTCAACATTGGCCAGGGTTGTTAAGTTTTGACTTATTAGAAAGGTATGGTAACAATCACCAAGTCTCAAATTGACAGATTTTGACTGACTTAGGATTTTCTGTGGAGTAAACTTATCATAAGTATTTGAAATTGTGTTGGATTTGATTAAAGTGCATGCACACGGTTATGACCAGAGCAATGCAACGCATCTGGTCAAGATGTGATTTTGATGAAATTCAGTGTGTTATCAAACACCTTGTATGGGATTTGCTAAAGGTTTAAAATTAGTTTCAATTATCAATGACCATACACGTTCAACCAAAGAGGAAAAAACAGAGCGTTTGTTCCTCTTGCAGTTCGAGTAACACTAGAGATGATTCGGAATTTTTTTTTTCTGACCTGAAACTTGGATTTTGGAATTCGAACAAGTGATTATGGACAATTATTCTTACGAACTTCACAGATAAATAATTAGACCACCGAAAGCTCTTTTTCTGCCTTGACCACCGTTAATATTTCAATAATTGCGTATTTGTGCTCCATTCTCCCAGAAAGGCGACGTCGTTTTAAGTCTCACGTCAAAGAATTGTACTCTGTATAAATATTTATAGCTGTGAGTAATCAACCCAGAACTACAAATCAATCAGCAAAAAGTTTTTACATACAAGTGTCGTAAAGCTTGGAAAAAAGGGAAAGAAATTTCTGATGCCTAAGTGTGGCGGTGGATTTGGCCGCAACATCATATTGCTTCATTCACCACACGACAATCTTTTTCTTCAGAGATTCAACTTCCTACATTAATCATACAAGTGTTTTAACCTTGGATTTCTATCGGGCAAAATGTGTGGGGACTGGGGAGAGAACGATACGTAAGGTTAAGGAATAAGGACCATTCGAAGAGAAAAATAATATTGAAAGACCACGAATTTTCCTAATGACTATGAAGGACTAAAGTTTTTTAAGAAAAGTAGATGGATAAAATGCACTTATGTGATTAACAGCATAATTTATTTGAGATTTTCAAATAATAATTGCAACTACGTCGTAATCTATGAAAACTTGGCTATAAATCTAAGAAGCCCAATTGCAAATATTTGAAATTTAATTGTAAAATCCCTCCGCAGTTTATAATTCAAATGTAACCTTGATACTAAAACTAAAGTCTTCAAATTTTGTCTTCTCATGACGGTTGAGTAAATGAATATGGGTAATTATGGCACATGTGATGCATGTGGTATCGTGGTTAGACTTAAGATTTGTGTTCTGATGTGGATATAATACTGTTGTTTATGAAAGAAATATAGACCCGTTTGATTTAACTTCTGGATAATATTTTATAAAAAAATGATTTAAAAATAATTTTAGAGAATAATTTTTAAAAGAAAGATAATTTTAAAAACATAAGTATTTAGATAATTATTACTAGAATAACTTTTTTAATAGGTAATTTATCAAAAAAGACATAGGGTAAAATGATAAATAAAAAATATAGGGATAAAATAGTAATTACATAGCACAAAAGTATTTTTGTTATCTAAAAACTATTCCCATAAATTTATCCGAAACTTTCATTTTAAACTATGCTTTATTTTTAAAAAAATTTGAGATATTTGATAGCTATTAATTTAATTTTTAACTTTAAACTAGAATACTTTTAATAAAACTATAGTTTCAAAAAACTAAACAAGCACATACTCGGCCAGAAGTTCGGTCATAAGTAAGTTCCATTCGACCCAATTGTATGGGATATATCTTGGAAGTTGGGCTCACACGTGTGTACAGGTACAGTTCTTGAGTCGGGTCTCGTATCATTCATATTTTTTTGTATTGTCTACCCAATTCATCAGAATTTTATCTCGATTATATCTGGATTTAACCTACATTGCACACCTGGTTATGGTGAGTGAGTTTCCTAACACAAATTTTTACATATGCTAAAGCTCAAATTCAAAATCTTACTTAAACAATACATACCTATTTACTATTTAAAGTAACTCCAAGTGAAATATCATTCAGATTATAGTTGGGTTTAAGCTTACCCAATCATTTTTATGGCAACCTCCTGTTGAAAAATGTCCTTACCCTAAATAATAACCAAGACCCGTATGTAAAAGCGATGAAGACAAAAAAAAAAAAATCCAACTTTACTCTTGTTACAGTATGTGTGTGTGTGGAGCATCGTTGACCGCCCCTTCGTATGCACATTCTTTTGTCTACGAATTAAATCTCTCAGTGCTAAACATACGGAATTCAAGGCCAATAATAACTGCTACTTATTTTCTATCATTCATAAATTTCATTACATCCACATAAACAGATAAAATTCAACAGCTTCCCAAGTTTCCTCCACAGTATTAGATTGAAATGTGCCTCAGAGAGAGAAAAGGCAATTACCACAGAAGGCATGTTTACTTCTGATGAAAAAATCATCTTTCACTTAATTATAAACCTCAAACATATAGTAAAAAATCCCTTCTCCTGTCTTTAATTTCTTCACATCTTGTTCTCACAAACATCTTCCTCCATATCCTGCGCTTCTAAATAACGCTTGCTTTATATCCCCCGAACCCAGTATCGTCCTGTGCTCCAATTCCTGTTTCATATATAGCAAACATGATTATTATAAGTTTAAATCTTGCTGGAATGCTAATTAAAGGATGTTAAGTAATTAAGTAATATAATATACCTCTGAGCAAGAAGCCTGCATCGTAAAATCATTGAAGCAGCTGATAACACATTGCTGAATCTCAAGCCCAAAGGCTTCCAAGGTATTCACTGTGGACAGCAACAAGCCTGGCTTCCCTGCGCAGCATATTTCAACCCTCGTGTCCACATTCCTTCTCTCCACTTCAAACTGTTATAAATGAGATAAATAAGTTAATTGGGGTCTTTCAATTAATGCAGATCTCGATTACATCAAAATATAAGTAAGCACGTTGGCAGGTAAATACCTTGGGTGAATTTCTCACTATGATTTCATTTGGTTTCTCATCCTTCAAAACGCCCAACATGTTTGAATCCAAGTCCACTTCTTGCTGCAAATCTTTAATCTTCTCCAGAAGTTCTTTCATGTAGTCTATTGTGTCTCCAAGTATAGATGTTCTATCCATCTGTAAATTAAACATATATCATCGAGAAAATTAGAGCACGAATGAGCTCAGCAAAACGACAACAGTGGGACAAATGCGTTTGATAGATGAAAATTTTGAACTTTAACTAACTAAATAACTTGCTGCCCTTACCTTACTGATCTTGGGGACAATAGATCTTAGCATGGTGAGACGATCATTTAGCCTCTTTCTTCTTCTCCTCTCAGCCATTAGATTCTTGGAGGGCAATCCCAGCGGTTTCTTGGGTCGATTCTTGCTTTCCAAATTACAAGTGCCCATGTTGAAAACTTGCGTTATTTCCGGAGAATGGTTGATGGACTCTATCTTACATGTCGTTTTGAGCTCCAAAATCTGAAGCTCGTCTTCCATCGTCATGGTGGACGACGACAAGGGGTTATTGTCGTCTTGAACCAGAAAAGGAGGGGTAGTGCTAAGTGAAGAAGTCGTTGTATCAAGAGTGGTGTAGGGAGATGAAGTAGAATCGATTATCTGTGGCGTAGAAAACTCATCAAGTAATGAGCTGTAGATTTCGTTGAAGCTACTGTAATAGTTGTTATTGTAGCTTTGAGGTACCTGTTGATCAGAGAAGGAATTTGGCAGAAAGGCAAGAGTGTTTGGATCAAAGCAGTCCAAACTATTATAAGCATTATTAGGGAGCAAGAACTGGTTTTCTTCATTTGGACTTGGAATTGTGTCCCATGCTTCTCTTTTCAGAGCTAGCAATTCCTCCAAGAAATCATGTTCAAACACCTCCATTTCTCCTTCTTATTCGCTTCTTCTTCTTCTTCGTCTTCTTCTTCTCTCTCTCTCTCTCGCGTTATGTGTTTCTCTGGCTATTGAAATTGCGGATCGTTTTAAGAGAACACGCAGGACCAAGTTGGAGAATTTATAGTGGCCCAGGGTTGCGTTTCTGCCAAATTGATTAATATTGTATGCATTATATTATTATGTATTATTTTGTATCCATTAGCAACTATTTGCCTAAGTCTGAAATGGAATCTGCTTTCAAGTTTCATCTCTCTCTCTCTCTAGGAGGGGCGATTCCTGTCTTTTTCACCGAAATATGACCCTCGCATCTGTGTGGAATAACCCAAAAGAATTATGGAGTTACCTTTCATTACCCTTGACAGGTTCTTTGTATCCCAAATATAAATATTAGGAAAGGAAGAAAATTTTCAGAGTAATTGGGTCCCAGTCTTCATTGCCTCCAAGGCTCCAATTAGAACTTTGGCTTAGGTCACAAATTCAAATGAGTTGGTGGTCTATTTTTGTTCTTTCTGCACTGACACCTTTTCCATCCATTATACTTTAGACAATTTGTTCATGCTATCGACATAAATAACAAAGAAAAAATCTAGACAATCTAATTATATATCCTTAATTCTCATCACCTCCCTACTAAGCCTAGCGTATAATAAGATTAAATATATATACACACATACACAGCAACGTACGAATAAAGTAAATTGTAATATAAGTGTACAATGTTTGGCTTATGCATGTGGATTTTTGCGTGTAACGAATAAGCAAACAGTAGCGCACAAGTCAGTTCTATAGATTTGGCTTTTGGCTCGTGTTGTGAAACCAATAGGGATCGACAAGCTGTCTTGTTGTCGGGTCTCTCTCTCTCTCTCTCTCTAGCTTTTCTATGTCTCATCAGATCTAGTCGTTCCCACCCTAAGAAGATGACAAAAACACTAATTATCGTTGTTGTTATTATCGTCGTTGTAATGATAGCGGTTTTTCTCAGTTGTTAGGGTTTCTGAAACTAACTACCATGTAAAGACATAAACCTCTCTCCATATACTTACAAATAAGGATTACGTCCTTGTTTGACTCCTTAGCAGCAAACTGCCTTATGTTCAGCTACATCGCCAACTTTGAAGCTCATCGGCACGTAAATTGTGGACTTGCATAATCATTTCTTGTCCATATATATAAATATCTGAGTTATCTAGATCTGAGTATTATTGATCCAAGGATCGGGGCATTTTTTCTAAAAATCTTAAAAATTGTTTTCTACATTTAGGCAAATTAAAATTTGAGATCTATATTTAAGTGATAAAAGCCCCTTCCATTAAATTTAAAATAAAAAAAATGGTTCTACCATAACTAATACCTATTAATTGCCATAATTATTTCTTAAGCTAAACCATATTATTCACAGAAATAAATAGAAGTGACGATTTCGTGAGTGTTTTGTAATAGATTTTTTATAGCTCAATATCGTGTTAATTTCTTTGGTTGAAATTAATTAAAGTATCAATATATATACAGCGAAGTCTATTATCCCATACTATACTACTCGCTGCTGATTTGTAATATGAATATTTCTGACTATTGGATGAGCGTCTTAGTCACTGAGAATGAGATGTCATGAATTTTCTTAATGGGGCTATGGTTGTAGCCTTATTATTGGAGCAGAGGATTAAAACGTTGTCTAGAATTTCTCGGGGACGAAAACGATTTTAAGGTTCTGATTTCTGAAAATGCCATTCGTAGGAAAAGATCAAACCCAAATTCTCTTCTTTTCTGGGAATAATTTCAACCTAAAGGAATCTGAGCCCCGTGCTATTGATGTGTAGACTTCGCCAGAACGAAAAATCATTTCTAAACTAATGTAATGCCAATCACATTATACAACAAAAAATATAATTAAAAAACAAAATTCCCCCTTTTTTTTGTTTCGTTTTTCATATTTCAAATCAGGATCGTCTGTTGAGAATCTATCCCACGTGCTATCTTCGACAAGTTTTTATAGGCTTATCCCAACCGTACTTGTGTGTAAAACTGGGTAATTTGCATACAAATTATAAGCTAACATTTTCCATCACCTACGTGGGGTTAAGTCTATGTATTCTCACCTGGCTGGCATGTGAAAATGGCTTCATAAATACCGGAAATTAGAAGAATCATACTAATACAGTTGTGCATAGTCGTCGATAAATATTAAAAGAATTATATTCCACCTCAAAAACGTCCACTGCCTATATTTAGATAATGAATATCGTACAAACAAATCAACGAGCCTATATGAAACGTACGTCCAATATGAGTGGTCATTGTTTATTTACGCATAAAATATAAGGGGAATCAAGAAATGAAAAGCGAGGGGAACTGTAGCAATAATTAATCCAATGAAATATAATTAATGAATGATTATGCACAACGGATTACGCGAAAAGTTTGTAGAAAAAGACTATGAAATGATTAGATGCGAACTTGCTTTTCTGGAATTTCAATTGAAAGTTTTTTTTTTTAAAAAAAGGAAAGTGGGGAGTTACTTGCCTCGATTTAATTACCATGCGTTACATGTGTAAACTTTTCCTAGTTTGAAACTTCGATAATGGTCACTGTGTTTTGTCTAATTCTTGACTTTTCGTGGCTTCCTATATATGAATTTTCCTCAGCAGCCACAGCGCCACTATTTGTTATAAATCATTGAAATGGAAGTCAGTCAACGGTAGGCCAGGATCAATTCATTCTCTGGAAGATAAATAATTAAGTTATCGTATAATTCTATGTAAGTAATAAAATTTTACAAGATAGAAAGTTCAATATGCATAATTCTCTGGATTGTTGAATAAGGCTAGTAATGTTTTATTCTCTAGCTTTTTAAAGTTACGTAAAACTGACTCCTAATAATAACTTAGTTAACAAAAATATTCTCACAGAGGACGGGGACAAATTAAACAATACACACATAAAAAATTAAATAAAATAATATACATTAGCTTTATTCAAGAAATTAGAATTGCCAGATTGGATGGGTTGTTTGAGAAGAATAAAGCAGAAAATAAGGAAAGAGAGAAAGAGAATGCAGGGTACGTGTCCACGTGTGTTTTCGAGGAATCTCCTTTTAAATTGCTGCGTGCAATTCCCTTTGTCAATTAAAAGAAGATTATAGACAAAAACACCAAAAGAGATCATGGCATATATAATACTAAAAACTAAGCCCCGACAACAAGTGACTCATCGCTCAAACCCATAACCATTACTGCTTTCCTCTCTCATCTTTGTTCCTTCGTCAGTTTATTATTATATTAGTTTATTTATATATAACTTAATGCCCACACATGTAACTGTGGGGGGGGGGGCACTTATTCCCTCGCTCTCCCAGCAAGCCGCACACAGAAAACCATCTGCCAAATACAATATTACGGTTCCCCCTGTTTTTCTTCTACGCACCTTCATTAATTCTTCTGAGTATTAGTTTTCAAATATGCCTTCTATTAGTACATAAATAACAATATTGGGCATGTCTTTTTCTTTACCGTTATAACATTTAATTATAAGATTTAGAATTATATTGTATATTATGTTAGTTGAAAGTGAGCTAGATTGAGATATAAATAAATATATATATATAGTTGGATTATGAAGATATGAAATGGAGTATACACATCAATTTGAATTGCTTGAAAGATGAAACAAAGTCCAAGTACATTGATCGAAGAGAAAAAGTTGGAAGGGTTGAGGGAAACATGAGTAAATAAGAATGTTCAAGTAGGAAAAGTGGAAGACCCGAAGACACCACGAGGAGCACAGTGAGGAAATACGTGGCAGAGAATGATCCACGTGTGTATATGTATATATATAGTGGGGTGGGGTGGGAGAGGAGAAACCAGGGCTGTTTCTTGAACACAAATGGTGGTATTATTCGAAACCATGCACTTTTCTGCTTCTATTCCCAAACCACCTTTCGTAGCCCACAATATCTCAACTAAATCCACCCAGCTAATTATTTCTCTCTTTTCTCTTCATTTAAAAGGAAATCATATATCGTATATTCAATTGAAATTGAAATAGTAATACATTTGGATTACCTACGCTGCGATATTTTGAGATAGCTTCTAAAATCCAAATATAGACGCCCAACTTTACATTCTTAAACCCCTTTTTCCTTACATGAATATAGGGAATTCAAATTATTTGAATGAATGGGACGATCGTTGGACTCGGTCAATATCATGAAATCATTAAAAGAAACTTGGTTTTGCAATTTCACGGTGGTCGTTTCAGAAAAGACTGAATGTTTTGTCGTTTAGGCAATTGGGATTTGCTGAAACAGTTTTTTTTTTTTCCTGAGTGTATGGATGAGCAATCACCATCAAGGGGGCCCGACTAATGTTGACAGATCGTCGATGCATTGCACCATGCATGGTTTCTGGCTTTTCATTGCTTTATTGATAGAGATATTCACACATGAAAGTGTGGACAAATTATTAAACTGCATGAAATACGTCGTTTTGTAATTTAGCTGAAAATTAGATGAGCAAGTAGTTTTTTTAGTCCATAATAGTAATTAAATTAAATTAATGATGAATGCACATACTTTTAATACGAAATTTTAGCTAACAAGATTTTACATGTTAATTTTAATTACTTATACTTCGTGGGCGGAAATTTCCATTTAGAACCTCTCACAATTTATATAACTGTTAAAAAAGAACGTGATGTTTGAAGAATTGTGTTGATTTTAAAAACGATACGCAGTACATGATGCCACGTGAATTCCCAACTTGTTATATGTGAGACATTAAAGAGAATAACCATATAGTCTAAGAAACATGTATTAAAATTTCTTTAATACTCATCTTATCTTATTTACAAGTCATTTTTAATATATTTCATATACACTAAATTTTTTTTAAAACTCATTAACTATATCACAAAATTCAACAATTTTTTAATTTTACCCATAATTAATATACATTATACCTGATAGAAATAAAATTAATATAAATAAATAATAAAATAATATATTCATATGATTTTTTTTTCTATCTTATAAATATGATTAAAATAAATATCCTCTGTACATATGACTTCAATCTTTGACTTGATCATGTAGATGCGTCCGTGCAATTCAAATAGATTCAGTGGTTGCCTATTGCCATGAAATGGTCAAAACAATGAAATTTTTGTCTTCTTCTTTTTCATCTCCTCTACTCAATTCTTTAAGAAATTTAGGTACTCGCCGAGGAACTCGCCAATGAAGCAGAAACAAATTTACATTGCTGCACTGGGGTGAAGATAATGAAATTATAATGTAATTATTGTTATTACACTTTTACTAATGTAAACTGCAACAGAGGAGATCAAAGAAACGAAACTGATGATAAAAAATCATAGAAGTGGTATTTGTTCCGATAGATGGACTTGGATTTGGATTTTAGATTTAAAATCTTACATTTAAAATTCTTTGTTTGGGTAGAATAAAAACTTTCAAATTCCAATCCTCTGTTTCGATTGAAAATAAGGAGGTGGGGCGGGACGAAGGTTAAAAAACAGAAAGAATGGTTAATATTTGAAATAACCAGGGCAGATCGAGCATTATATTTGAAATTTTAAAGGAATTACAATAAAAATTTTGCTAGGATTTGATCTAGATTCATAAATTTTTATGTATCAAAATAATGGAGTTTGTCTAAATCGTCTAAATCCAAGTCCCCACCGATCCAAACATAACATTATTTCGTGGAATTATTGGATATTTCATGTAAATTAAAATTAATTTCTGCAATAAAACGAGTCATGTAAAAAAAAATTGGGGCAGCCACGATAATGATAAGAATATGTTTGCAATCATAGATTGAGAGATCTGTTATTATTTGTATAAAATGTCAACGGGTGCTCTTCTTTCGGAGACCCTATCAAGTGACTGAATGCTACAATAATAACATTTCACTCAAAAGAATTAATAATAATATCATGCATGGCTACAGATATAATGACGTATATACATAATAAACCCAATAAATTATATGTGTTTCCTGTCTAAATTTTATTCTTATATTATAAATTCCTTCTATTATCTTCGAATATTATAAACTCCTTCTGTTATCTTCAAATTTTATTCTTTTCATCAACGTAACAAAATTTTGTTGTCCTTCTATTATAAATTCCTCGCGTACTCCTGCACAGTCTAGAATAGAATATTGTCCACATATATATATATATATATATATATATATAGGTACTCAGATAAATATAATTATCAATCAGTATGTAGTACTCCCTCCGATCTTAAATATAATAGCTACATGATGAGTCTACTTTAGTCCTAATTATAAGATTATAATCCACTTTGTCTCATAAGATTTCTTAAAATATCCCTATATAATTATATGTATTAAGGAGTTTATATTAAAGGCAATTCAAATATACATGATTGAAAGGAGTACTTTAAAGAAATAAATACATAATTATTATAAATAATTAATTTAATTAATTTTTAATATACTTAAATTAGTTAAATATATTTTATATTAAGAATTGGAGGAGGTAGTACTATTTTATCACACAATATGGATAAATAAGCAGCCTTTATACAAACCAAGGCGCTTACACAAATGATACGAACTCATGTAAATTTTTTAAAATAGAAAAAAATATGTATCAACTAAATTAAATGATTATTCTTGGGGGAAAAAATAAGGCACATGATCATATACAATGATTGTGACATGTTATACTTTTTAAATTTTTAATATAAGATGTATTATATAATTTAATTTTTTTTATTAAAAATATGTCTTATATTAAAGATTAAAAGAGGGGTATATCAATATTTTGAGTCCTTTACTCCCAAACCTTTAAACGGTATTACATAGAATCTTGGATATCGATAACTATAATGAAGGTATGCGTGTGTATGTGACTCCTTCGATGTTGATGATTTTATAGACAGTATTATCGATTCGATAAATTCAAGTACATAAATAATCTTGCCTGGCAAGCATCTATAAACTCGTGCCCTTTGAATAAAACTCGGCGCGAACGCATGGTCGATCGGGGAATCACATATATAGTGAGAAATTTCTCGAACTTGTTTATACAACACAACAACGTTCGCACATATATTTTATGGGTCACACATCATGGGAATATGAATCTCTCTCCCCCCACCTTCAGCAACAGATAACACTTTGTAGTCTTCTGAACCACCTGGGAAAAAAGAAATTAATACTGTATATAATGACCCAGTAGCCAGTGTGGGCCTTCAACTACATTATTATAATAGAAACACATTTGTTGTATAATTCAAATAACGTATACGTGCTGTTTTAACTCTGAGATCTCTAAAGAAGACCAATCTTATTATGGGATTCTCACTAATTAATAAGTAAAGATCAATATTTTTTCTAGCTAGTTCCTGTTGTACCTACTGGCTTCTCTCTCAAGATACGTACGTCGACCAATGACCAATTAATTGATTCCTGTGAGCTGTGATCTGTTTCACGGGCTTATAGATTCAATCGAACGGCTCTTTGTAGGGTGGTCGCACAACAACGTAATCTAACTTTTGTTGTTTTTCGAGATCAGGAAAAAATGATTTTTAAGAAAAATATGAAGTGCTTCTTAGTATATTAGATATGGCGTCTTGCCTACCTTCATCATTCAAAGCCACTTTCGTTTCATTTGATTCCTCCACTTTCCAATAGAAAAGCACGAATCCATTATTTTAATCATATATATTAAAAACATCTAAATGTGTGTAATTAATATGAATACTTTAAACAAGATGCTAATAAATATGATAAATAGATGAGGTTGAGGGGTTACAAATGTCCAAAATAAACTTTTGAATTAGTTCATACGTACATATATATATTTTTGGGTGGAGGTACATATATATATATAATCAGAGAGAATAAATGACAGCGTGTATGTATATGTAGAGAGAGATACGATAGATCAAGTTTTCCAATATTCATTTTTTGTCTCCTCGTTTCCCCCCGATTTTGTTCCATATCTGTTTTTATATGAACATCGTCGTCAATATATCTTCATTAACTCGCACATATAATTACCTATAGAGACGTATTATTCATAAGCTATATGAGTGATATGACTTATTTTTTAAAATCTGCATAATACACAACATCCACAGCTAATCTAATTTTATATAAATCTTCTATATCTCATGCATACCTCAATGTCCAATACTACTCACCTATATCTTGCGTCTTGAAACACATGTAATTAAGAGAACTTATTTTATATATATAAAAAATATCTTTTGAATTCCTAGTCCAAGCTCTGTGTGTGTGTGTTTAAAATCGGATCATGTGTTGATATTTTATAACACAAGTTGTCTTAACCCGAACACTTGCGTGATTCAGGTAAGATCATGAAACAAATCAAGTACTCACGAGCCCAGGTTAAATGATCATTTGTCTCTATTATGGTGCCCCAAAAAATCTAGTTAGTTAGGTTCGTCAAGTTCGTACCCACAATGTTGGAATAATTGAGTATATTCGTTGTGCATACGTTATATACGCAGATGAAAATGAAAGCTATAGCAGCCAGATTTTGCACATCTCATATATTTGAATAATGAACATAGAAGAGAAAAACCTAGAATCCAGCATGTCCGATGTTTAAGGCGCTAGGAAAAATACAACTGGCTCACGCGGCGTTAAGGAAACAATGAAGAGTTTTAAAAGGCTTTTCTCTCAACTGATTCATTAATTTGTCTTTTTCCATAAATCCAGAAAATTCAGTCAAGAATATATAATTTAGATATATTAGAGATGCAATCTCTGTATAGGTGAGCATTAGATAGAAACATGTTAGATTATATATGAAATCCAACTTGATTTCGTGCCCTAGCTAATAAATTAACTCGCTGTAAATATAAATTCCTCGAATCTAGCATTCAAGAAAAATTTATATTATATGCTTTTTAATCTACTCAAATTAGTCAATTAGCTCTATATTAGTTATAATTAACTGATTTATTTGGTTTTCTAAATTTATCTAAAAAAATCAAATAAATGCTATATAAGTGGTTATCGATCCTTCTGCATTTGAAAATATAGTTCATTGACCAAAATCTGGTGCTTACATATATAGCTAGGGTCGTGAGCAGTGGCGAAGAACATAAAAAAGATATAAAAGGTACCAGGTTGTCTTCTTCTACAACTCATTTAGATCATAGAAAAATGAAGAAAGATCGGTCGTCTTCAGGATTTCCAAACTTCTGAGGAAAAAGACAAAGCTTAGGCGATAAGAAGTACCCTACGTGGCAAATACAATCTTCATCAGAATCCACTTGTAAGCCTGTTTCATCGATTTTGTTGTTGTGGAGAGATTATATTATACTATAGTATTTTAGTTTCTGTTTATGGAGAACGAGAGTTGTTAGGCATAATGGGAATTATCAGTAAGATTTTCTTATGCTTGGCTGTATTATTTAATTCAGTAAGTCACGATGGTATGTAACAATGATTGGTAGTTTATGGATTATAAAAATATAGCTGGGAAAAATGGATAATAAGTGTACATTTTAATCAAACAACTTGTAAGAGAGTTTTCAAATAAAAAAAGAAAAAACGATACGTAAATCTCTTCGCTGTTAAAGACTCAACTAATAAATAGAATGACCATTCGATTGCCTCATATTTTATTCACGTGTTCACACAAACAATAATTCCACCTATATTTATAGCTGATTCTAAACCTGGGTAAAAAAAGGAATGTTATATTAAATCCCGACAACTAATATAAAAATTGCCGAATCTTTATGAACATAGATCAGTAAAAAAAAATTGTGTTATTCATGTATTCATATTCAAATAAAAAAGTACAATGAAGCAATGATTGAGGTTAAAGTCTAACATGACTGTAGAAAGAAACAAACATGCATGCATGCAAATAATCCTGCCAGATTTAATTTGGCCTGGTAATTATAATTTCACGTAGTATTACTTATACTCTTCTAGCTGACTCCATATATGCTCCGTATGTATTTATAGATTATCAATATCAACATCAATTAATATAAAATATAAAACTTATTATGAAATTATATTATCAAATGGCAAAATTTCTGCTAAAATAATTGCAAATAGTAAGGTTTGTACTTTAGATTGAAAAAATGACTCACCTAATTAAAAATATTAATTTTCCAAAACTTGTCCCTGCCCGAATTTTTTGTTGTTGCCCAGTTCGTCAGAGCTTTATTCCGACTACATCAAAATCTGACCCGTGTCGTACACCTAGCTATGATGGGTGAGTCTCCCAACGGAGGTTTTCTGCATACACCAATGTTCGAATTCGAGACCTCGCTTAAACGATACTGAGCCGCTTACCACTCAAACTAACCCCTGCTTATCCCCCGGTTCATCGGAGCTTTGTTCCGACTACATCAGAATCTGACCCGTGTCGTACACCTGGCTATGATGGGTGAGTCTCCCAACGGAGGTTTTCTACATACGCTAAGGTTCAAATTCGAGACCTCATTTAAACGATACCGACCCGCTTGTCACTCAAACTAACCCCCCAATTATGATGAACCTAATTTCTTCGTTAGAATTAGGGAGTTTTTTTTGTTTGAAAAACAATATAACAATGACCCGGAAAGAAAAACCTTGGAAGACACCATTGTTGGAGCGGTTAGCTATTTAGGTCATATTTTGGATATTAACAAGTCATGTTCTTTCCAGGCCCAGGAAAAAAATTCAGCGTCAAAAACAGTCACGATCCAATAATTAGTGGTCAAACGTGGCTGGGCCAAGCCCTACCATAGTCCATTCTAAAAGTGGAGCCATATGGATTGAAAATTAACTGTTTTTTTGCGTGCGTACCTTAATTTTGGACCCCAGCTGAAATATGGAATAGTGCAATGATTTTGGAGATCTATGTGGAATATCCATCTCTGAAACCAAAAGTTCTCTTGCTGATAGTAACAATTCTTGCTGGTTTCCACCGAATGAAAATTCGTTAAAGATAAATATTGATTGAGCTGTGAGAGTCTGGTGGAAAATATCCTTCATGCAAGGAAATCGTTGAGGAATCATTCTGCGAATTGGATTCCTTGGGAAGCCAACTTGGCTGCTGACTTGATGGCCAAGGCTGCTCTCAAAGGGGCGTGCCCTACGAATTGGGTGGTGGGCGCCACCCCAGCTTCGGATGTTACTTGATAACGATGCTCTAGTTAAGTAAATGGCTTTTTAAGAATATATGATTTGTAAAGAAATAATCTTCATCGACGGAAAAATAAATGAACAGGGAGTTGGGAGGATCTTTAAAACGACTCATATATCAAGTATGATTTAATGCAACCTTTATTCAAACAAACAGATTGGTATTCCTTTCTTTTCCTTTGTCAAAGAAACCTTGAGAAACTCTCTTATAATTTTCCAAAAAAGCCATAAATCTTGTTTTGAAACTATATATATATATATATTAAATGTGCAGCCTCCTCAAGTAATAGATGTCTGCGTAAACTCTTCTTGGTATGATGGTTCATACAATCAAACCGGGTGAGAATACCAGACAGTTGATCGTAAGCATCATAGAATATTAGCATATTCTCAAGAATCTTGATCCCATGTTCCCACTGCTTTTAGTTTAAATAAATTAGAAAGCTATCCTTCTTTTGCGTTGAACAACACATAAAATATTACAATTACGTATACAACAAAACACCTACGTATAGGTGGATGAAAACTACACATACTTCTTATAAAAAAAAACAATGTCCTGGCTTGGCGCGTTGAATCGGGTAACTTGTGTTCTCATCTCAACTCAGCGGGTTATATTACCCTGCTTCTCCAACCCGCTGTCGTACATGTAACGACTAATCACAACCTTGAAGAAAGTTGCAAAAGAAAAAAAAACACTTGAAGAAAGAGATAATTTCGTATTTTATCCGAAGAAATATAGTAATGCACTAATTTTTCTAGCCGCATAGACCATATTATTTCTGATAGTCTTTTTTTAAAGCTTGAATATGAATATATTTAAAGTATTTTTTTGGTTTAAAATAAAATACAATTTAATGTATATACATATTTATATGGTCTGGACGATTAAAAAACATAATTTTTAGTCAAGCCATTTGCACCTTATTGGATGGTTGATGTAAAAGTACATCATGTGCGCTGCACGAGACAACCCGAAGCAAAAAAATGATTGGTCCACGGCAGAGACTCCTCCAAGTGGGGAATTGCGTGGCGCGAATGGAAAGTTGGTTCTTGCCGCTCTGGCCTCAGCCTGAGTGCGGCCCCTTTATCGTTCTTAAAAGCACACGGAGATCGGAGCAGCAAAAGCTTGGGCAAGAGCAGGTCACAATTATTTGTCAGAATTGATTTTTCATTATACTATTCTAATTTTTTTTTTTCAATATCTCTCGTTCCCTCCTGCCCTTACAGCGTCTCACCGTACACGCCATGCCCATTGTATTTACTTCTCACCGCATTTTATTCAATCCCCCATTCGTCCCCACTCCTATTTCAAAGCTTCGTTTTCGTTCCTCACGCTCTTCTTCTATTCTTTGTTTCTCTTCTCGCTCAGGTACTCCTCTTCTCTTCCCTCTCTTTTCTCCATTGCTTCCATTTCTCTTCTCATGTTATTTTCTGCTATGCGAATTCCCATGGACGTCGCCTTTTTCTTTACATATATATACCGCTGATCTTGTTGGCCTCTTAGCCAGAAGATGCTTACTTCGAGATGTGACGTCGTGTGATTGTTTCGCTTGGTGATTCCTGATTGCTCAGTTTTGGATTAAATTTGGACTCGTTTTAAGTTGATCCGGTGATTTGATGTTTTTGATATAAGGATTAGTGTTTATGATGCTGAATGAGTATTTGAGGAATTGTTCATTTTCGATCCTGTATGAATGCGCTG
The DNA here is from genome assembly GCA_037074615.1 of Leucaena leucocephala. Classification (NCBI taxonomy): domain Eukaryota; kingdom Viridiplantae; phylum Streptophyta; class Magnoliopsida; order Fabales; family Fabaceae; genus Leucaena; species Leucaena leucocephala. Next base: position 21,977,102 of record CM073541.1, read on the forward strand.
GTGAGGGGAGCTAGTGCTGTTGATCTGGCCATTTCTTAATGTGTAAGGAGTACATAAACAATGGATTCTCGACCGATTATTCCTAAACAGTTTCCCTCACATTCTTCGATTTTGAATGTTCTGTTTGCAAAAAATGGTGACTGCTGGATTTTGTGCTTTTCGTCGTTTTGGTGTGTATACAACGCTGATGCATGGATTTAGGAGAACTGCCCTTTTAGTGTTGAGTTTTGATGGATGAACAGTTAAACTGACGCATTTTCCCTATTAGCATGTTGTGTTTAGGCATTTTTTGCTTAAGTTACCCGATCAGAAAGTATTATGTTCTACGAGGCTTGTGGCGTAATTTTCATATGCAATATACAACAGCGGTGCCGTCCCCTGTGTTCGTAGCATATGTCCGAGTATGCTGTATAGCATCTCCTCATTTGCTTGCTTTAAAGTAATTTATGCGGTCTTTTTACGTTTGCAACAGTCTGCTATAGCCTTGCGCCCGGTACACACACCATTTAATCACACTTTTTTGCTTCCCGACTAGTGCGTCTTTGTAGCTTCTTGCATATACTGTTGTCCTAGTATCGTTCAAGGTATATAGATATCAACGTGAAGTTTTGCTTTGACACTATTGATATAGTGACCTTTAATTGTTATATGTCATTTTATGTCCCTGCAGATATGGATACCAACGAAGGTCTAAGTATCTATCCATCGCACCGCTGTAAAACTCTTCACCTGGTTCGTGGTCACCTTTATGTTTGAATTTTTGTTTCTTAGGCTGTTGCTTATGATCCTATTCCCAACATATGGTTCGAAAACCAAAACCTTCATTGACCTGCGGTTTTCTGTTCTATGTTGAAACTTACTATTCCTTTCTTTAAAGCATTGATACAATATCACGTTCAAATATCAATGTGTTCAATTATAATTCTGACTGAAAATATGACATCGCTTTTCGACGAAATATAAGATGGTATTTCAAACTAAATATACTTCTTTCAACAAATTGGGAATTGCATTAAAGTAGTTTGATGCGGACCAAATTCCATGAAATTGAAAATTTGAAACTGGTTGTTGTCTTATTGATTATCTTTAGTACAGATACAGAGTTCCATAGCTTATGCTTGTGTTTGGAGATTTTTTACAAAAAAATGTTTTGGTTCTCAATGTCACCAGCAGTAATGTCTTATTTAAGCTACTATACAGGTTAGACATGCACAAGGGACTCACAACGTAGCGGGAGAAAAAGACCACGAAGCATACCTGTCTTATGATTATTTTGATGCACAATTAACCCCTCTTGGCTGGAAGCAGGTGATCTCAAGTTGGAACATATTATTGTTATCTTATCAAGCATTTCAATATAGATTTTGTGTTGTATGGAATTCCTTTAGGAAGTGTTTTCAACTGTAAAGAAGAAAGTCGTTTCATACTTTCAGTAGAAAATAGGTATTATAGCCATATATTGCCATGATTTTATCCTCAGGAGGGAAAATAAATATGTCGAGGAGGATGTGTCCTAGCATGAATTCCAGTTTGTTCTTTTGCTGAGATATTCCTAGCCAAATATTTGTTATATGGGCTCTATAACAGGTTGATAACCTGCGGGCGCACGTTCAAGCATGTGGTCTTTCCAAGAAAATCGAATTGGTGATTTCTTCCCCCTTGTTAAGGTATAACTTTATTAATTGGGAATCCTGTTATGACTTATATAATGCTCGCTTTGTAGAGATCTGTTGCTTCTATTACTGAAATCACCGCCTTTTTATTTTTATATAACTGATAAAGTCCTTTCTAAAAGGTTTACGGAACCATTCCTGATAACGACACTCTTCAGCAATGTTAGTTGAAAAATGTAATCTTGGTGCCATCACCATAAAAGCGTAAAACCATGGAAGGTAGACTGCAAATGATAACCGGAAGATAACACGATAGAAATGTGATATTGGAATTTAGTTTGCATTTTGGTAGATGGAAAAAAAGATTTGAGAAAGGGGAAAATGTGAAAGTATTCTTAGTTATATGTGACTGATGGGAAAGTGATTTTCTTAGAAATAGAGCTTCTCGTGTTTACAGGAGAGAATTTCCTCATTCTCTTGTTGGTGGGGACTCTTGAAGAAAACTGAGGAAAGGAGTGAAAAGTCTGATACCTTTATTTTGTCTATTGATCTGGCATGTGTATATATCTAGCATCTGTCTGATATCTATCAATCTGACGTCTTCCAATTACTCTTTAGTTTTGAACATGTGTGTACTACACGTGAGTGATGCTTTCTGATTCATTTTCTTTCTTGAAAGAGGAAGAAAATCTGGAAGACATGCACTCTAACAATTAACCGGGAGGTTATATGTAAGAGTCTTGGTAGGAATTTGTCCTTTGAGCAGTTAATAGTCTTAATATGTGCTCTGTTTTTTGATGTGTTATGCTAGTATTCTGCAGACATGTGTTTGCAGTTAATAACTATAGTTGGAAGACGTTATAAGTTGAAATTGCTAATTACTGCATTTTAGGACCATGCAAACAGCAACTGGTGTCTTTGGTGGTGAAGCTTACACTGACGGGATTGATGCCCCTCCTCTGATGAAAGAAAATGTGGGACCTAGTGAACATGCTGCAATTTCTAGTCTGAATTCCCCTCCATTTATAGCAGTTGAGCTTTGCCGGGAGCATTTGGTATGTAATATTGGTAATCTAAATTATGCTTGGTGAAAAGTTGACTATTAGTAATTAACACCAACCTTTTCTTTGCTTTCATAGATTCTTTTCGTTCCTATCTGTCTGCTTTGCTTCTTTTTGTATCTGGAAAGCTGCAGGAGAAAACAGCATTAGTGATTTTGGGTGGTTCATAGTTTTTTTTTTGTTGTTGGGGGAGGAGATCCTAAGTTTAGCGTACTAAGTTTTTTTAGTTTGGCATATAATTCTTGCAAATTAGGTTATCCATCGTTGTCATATGAGAAGACATTTATGGTTGCCAACTTCGATGAAGAGAAAGAAAATTAGAAGTTTACCGTATAAATCTGTTCATAATCCCCTGTTGGAATTTCATTTGGCTCAAACATCCGTTACATTTCCATCATGCTTTATTTTTGTAACTCAGGGAGTTCATCCTTGTGATAAGAGAAGAAGCATTCATGAGTACCGGGATATGTTCCCTGCAATTGACTTTTCACAGGTAAGTGATATTTCTTGATTGATTTCTCATAATGTGAACGAGAGCTACTAAGTTTTTTCTGATGCTTAAATTGGTAGTAGCCAGTAGGTAATTGAAATTTGGTTGGATTGTATTCATACTTTATTTAAATTCATTTTAGATAGAAAGTGACGAGGACATTTTGTGGACACCTGACATTAGAGAGAAGGATGAAGAAGTTGCTGCTAGGGGGATGAAGTTTTGGAAATGGTGAGCGCGTGATTTCATGTTTCAATTCATGTTTCTTGTGTATTTAGTATTTATGTATAGTTAAGAACATGAAAATTTTCATTAAGCCATAGCATGGCTTACCAAAGAGGCCTCACCATGTCGTTATGATTGTAGTGGTCCTATATTTCTGCAATTCACGTTTAAGCACAATCCTGGAATGCATGTAGTTGACCAATGATTATTAGCGGCTTCAGATTTTATGTATTTGGAGGATGGCACCAAAATCCACTGTTTGGATGGATCTCGCATTTTTCTTCTTTTCATATCCAATATTCGAGTAAATTATGTTTCAGGCAATCATGTGCGTGTTACCCATCAAAGCCTGGAAATGGCCATAACCATGGGTCTGACCTTTTGTCTCCCCCTGATTTCCTTATTGGTACAGGTTATGGACACGTAAAGAGAAGGAGATAGCAATTGTTTCTCACAGTGGTTTTCTATTTCATGCCCTAAGCGCTTTTGGAAATGACTGCCATCCAACTGTGAAGAGTGAAATATGCAAACAGTAAGCATTCCTTTAAAAATAATTGCTAAACTTGATGGTACATGTTACGACAAGTGCGTTCGAAAGATGGCGCAATGTTTACCCGGTGTCATTTCTATTTTCAATACTAGTACTACATCTTTTAAATTATCATTCTTTAGGAACAAATAAAAACTAAACTTGTTTGTTTGGCAGCTTTGCTAATTGTGAGCTGCGTTCAATGGTTATCGTTGACAGAGGGTGAGCATCTTACACGCAGAACACGCTTAGTTATCCATGCTTGAATGAAGAGAATTCATTTTTATAGTTTTTACTTGTGCAGTTTGATTGGATCAGACAAGTCTACTACAAACTATCCTGGCAAGATTCCTCATGGCCTTGATCTTCCTACGGATATTGCTGACGAGAAAAATAAAGGGAATGGACCGACCCAGTAATTGTTCTGAGTGACATCGTCATACATACATATTGGAAGTTACTTTCTGATGCGTAATGCATTAATTGCATTTACAGGAAAAACATTGTGTTATTTTTTTATAGGATCTGGAAAATTGGAAATCTTTTTTGGGCCCCACCTAAAAATTGCAAATCTAGGGGCCCAAAGTTAAGGATAACAGCGATGAATGGAGACAATATTTTCTCCAACATTAACTTTCTATAAAATGGTCTTAATTTTTGTGTGGGAAGAATATGCATGACTTTCAATTATATTTATTACTCTTAATTTTTAATATAAAAAATAATTGTCTAATTTAAATAAATTAAAAAATTAAATAAATTGATTAATTATAACTAATATAAAAATTGATTAATTAATTTAAATAGATTAAAGAGTATATGATATAAATTTATATAAAATATTTAGATTTAATAATAAATAATATTAAGGGAGTATTGTTATGTTTTCGGGGGCAGTTATATGATTGCTTTCACATTGAAAGTGGACACACACTCGGTGTTGAAATACTATTCTGAATCAGAATCACATCTGCTGCTACCAACAGAAGTTGATCCGAGTAGTAAACGGCTCTATATCGCTTAAACGAGGTCTTGAATTCGAGCCTTAGCGTACGCATAAAATTCCCGTTGGGAGACTCACCCACTATAGCCAGGTGCGCGACGCGGGTCAGATCTAGATATAGTCTGCTGCTATCGAAAGACAGAGCAATTCTCCAAATATTTAAAATTTGTCACTTAATCTAAATACAGAACTCCCCTTTTGTATTATGCTGATTCTAGTTTAATTTTTGAATTTTCCCCGCAGCACAGATTTCCATTTCGAAGGATCACCATATACACATATATAGAGCCTGTTTGGTAAAATTTTAAACCATAATTTTAAAAGGGCTTTTAGTTTTGGTTTGAAAAAATTTTAAAACAAACAGCCATATTTGTCCATAACTGCTTTTGGGCAAAACCATAGTTTTGAATAAGTTATTAAAACTAACTTTTTGAACAGTAAAAGAGCTTATGGACTATCCAATTACTATCTTACCTCTACTTTTTCTTACACCCTCTCTCCTCTCCTACTTTTTCTTACACCTCTCTCCTGTCTCTTCTCTTTTCTTTACCTCTCTCCTCTCTCTTACTTTTAATCAAATCATACCCTTTTTAATAATTTACCAATATAAAAATTCATTCTAAAAATAACTATCCAAACACTTATTTATTCAAAACCATTTTTTTTCCATAAACTCTTCTCTAAAAGCATTTTTTCATAAGCTGTCCATAAACCCTTTTTTAAAATCCTATCTAAACATGCCCATAACATCAACCGGCTCTGACTTAGAGAAAATGTCTGTCCGTGGCTTGGATTCTTCAAATATATTCACCCGCCGCAAGTATAGAAATTAGTCGAGACAGAAATTCCACGTCTATTGATGGTTCAGCCCTCTAACGCCAAGAGGGCAAAACCAAGCATGATTGCGACGGCAAGGACAAGACCAGCAGCTACAACATTGATGTTAACTGGCTTTGAAGATTTACTCGAACGCTCTCCTCTGACTTCAATTCTGCCATTCTCTTCCAAGTGTTGAATAGCTAAACCAAACGGCACAGCTACATCCCAGAAAGATTTACTTCTGAGGGATGAGGCTTCTTTTTCTGGCTCCAAAATCGTTGAGTCAGCAGCCGGAGATTTCACAGATAATAACTCTGTACAATGATCTCTTAGCACCTTTGGAAGCATGCAAACCACAAGTCAGAATATCACATATACACATTTTCTTAAAAGAAACTTTGGGGGAAAACTGAACAAAAAATAAGCATAGCTTCTACATTACATTGACATTAGAAGGCGCAAACAGGTTACAGGATAACAGTAATTTAAATGCAAAATACCAGTTGATTTAAGATTGCCTTAAAACTAATATGTAACAGCACTAAACAAATCAGTCATTGAGATGGTTTTTCTTTTCTTTTGGTTTTTTGATTTTATTTTTTCTGGATAAGAGGACAATATCCCTTGCCAAATGTGTAAACCAAGGAATGAGCCGAAGTCAGCAGCTAAGCAATGAAACCAGGGCAACACTATCATTTTCCTTTACTTTTCTTCCTGTGGGCAGGCTAGCCTACCTAGTGACTATGTACAACATTGGCAAATATATTAACATGACCCTCAAACTGTGCACACTTAAAATCATGCCAAATTGCCGCATGAACATGCTTGAACAAACCAGAGGAACATGCCAAAAAAGTCATAGTCCAAATTTCTACTACATAAATATGGAAGAGAACAAACCTCAACTGTCTCAGATGGTTGCAAGTAGTCACATACATAAATTCCTGCCAGCCAAGGTGCAAAGACCCTTCTAGGAAGCGGAAGGATGCACCCTTTTCTGTTTCTCATAAAAATATGATAATTATTATAGCCTAGCCATTGTTAAAAACCAAAGTATTGGCAACCAAAAATAATGAATGCCTTGTAATGAATCCATATATCTTTTTTTTTCTGTAATGACTAATGAATAATCAAGAATATTAATTTCGGATGTTTTGATGGTGTATGACTTTAAAATGAGTATCAAAGAAATATACATTTAACACCACTCCAATACAAACAAAGTAAATTGTTGATCCACGGAAAACTAGTTTGGCTACAAACCTCAATAATTGCAAAACTAGTTTGGCAACAGGCTTTTCAGTTGATATCTCGTCTCTTGCTTCTCTGCTATCATCAAGATTAGAAGCTGAATCACCCTCAGCCTCGTCGCAGATGATATCCAATCTACTTTGCAGACTCATAATGACATCCCGCTGTGTGGCAAAGAACCGTGATCCAGGGTATAAGAGGACAAAAACAGGGGACCCAAGTTAGTGCAGTCTGAAGGAGATCATACAATCATTTACCCAAAAGCCTCATCATTAAAACAGGCAAGTCAGCAGTTTTATAAGGTCCTTTCATCCCTTCCAAAATATGCTACAAGACTACAAACTATTAATATGTCAGACAATATTATAAAGAGTTTTCATAAGAACAACATGCAACATCAACCAACTTCAAACGACAAATTCTAAAGATGTGAAACTAGACCACCCTCACACAAATGAACAAGATGTTACAGTAAAAGGATGAATAGAATAAATATGGACGGCCATTGATTACCTTTACATCAGATGGCTTGTGAAATTGGCTCTTTTGAATTCAGGTATGCAAAAGAACATATTGAACCACTAAAGTAAAGAATACCAAGAACATCTCTTTGGCTGCCTGCTTTATAACATACCAATCATTAAAGTTAGTGATGGACATACTAGAACCACAAGAAACATAGAAATAATAAATGGATAGTTTAGCATATGATTGTAGATATACTTACGTTCAACTGGAGAATTGCTCATAAATGGTAGAGGCAGTAAAACTTCATGCACACCATCAGATGAGCATTGCTCATTATCATCAACCTATATTTATAGAAAGGAAGAAATAAAATCTTATTAAAATAGCAATGACAGAAAGGAAAATTACATACAAATGATGCTCAGTATATAACGATTACAATTGGAAGAACTGGGAATATGGGGGAAGAAGGAGGGGGTGGGGGTGGGAAGAGTAGTGCAATTACCAATTTACCATCTATCAAGGCCTCTGCACCTTTAAGCTCTTTGGCATGCATAGATATAGCATGACGAAGGATGTCACTCACTGTGTGAAACTTGGAGGCATTTTCATGAAATATGGGTAATCTGGCAAAACATACATCATATTTGGGAACTTCAATTTCTTAAAAAATTTGAACCCCCTACCAAGAACCAACCATCTCAATAACAATAACGGTAATGATAATAAGTGCCTGGAATTTTAGGTCAGGTTAAGAGACTCAACAAAGAGCACAACTTGGCGCTGCTATTGTGTTTCATGCACTTTGGGTTTCTTTTCTATTCTTTTTTCCGGATGAAACTTTAGATTTCTTACTATTACCATTCATACCTGGCCTATCTTCAAACAGCAGTGATATAATAAACTAGTAGACAAGAAGATAGTCAAAAGTCACCTAAGTTGGAATGAATGAATAAATATTGCAAAATTAAAATTTTACCTGACGTTGAAGTTGTACATACACCTAAACATTTGAATGGAATTCACGACTTTTCCCAGTTTAAAATCACCAGGCCGTAAAATAATTGATGTAATATTTGAAGATAGTGAACAGCTTCGACAATTCCATCTGCCACTCAAATACCATGAGAATTATGTCAAAAGAAAGGTAGATCAGTTAAATGATTTCATTTAGGACATAACAAACTATTAAAGATTGGATCACCCCCTTGGGCTATAACAAATGTGAACAAGCAGTCTTTCATCCCAGTCAGTCTCCAAACTAGATGCCGCTTCAGCAACTCCCTTCACTGTCTGAAACAGAAGCAAAGGAATGTGTTCCATCGATAATAGTTACAATTCTACACAACAGCACAGGTATGGCCGCGAATACCTCTATTAAAAAACTTCACTGCCGAACTAAATTACACTCAAACGAATAATGTATGATACCTGGCAAAGCACCCCGATTGAATTTTTGAATGCATTCTCACTAACCCAAATGTATATGCCAACAACCTTTATGCCGCCAACAAGCATTCTAGACACCTGAAATCCAACCCTCATTAGTTACACGAGCAAAATAATCAAGAGATCACAGCGTAAGGTCTTGTTGGCGCACTTCGTAATTAACCAAACTACATTAACGAACCTGGCGGGCGTGTTCAGCGACCCAATCCATATCGATGAATAGTGAGGAAGAATCAGTGGCCTGAGATTTGGATTTGGATCCCTTTCTCTTGTCGTCCTTGGAGGTATCGATGATGGAGCAAGCAGGTTTATTAGAATCATTTTGCGGCGTCGGAATCAAATCCAACACAAATCCTCGATCCAAAGTGCAACTCAGCTTACCTATTGCTAGGCCAACCTGCAAATGAAAGAAAGAGGCGAAGAATGAAACTGAAATATAGAATACGTGATGTGAATATTTCAGACCAAAGAAGTGCGTATGAAAAAGTAGTGAGTACCTCAGCAGGAAGTGCAGATTGGCTGAGCCTGAGACGATCCTCAACCAATTTGAGCTGGGCCTCTTCTCCGACTACGGCTTCCACCATTGCTGATTCACTGCGTTTAGCTGGAAAAGCTCCGTCGCTTGGACTCAACTCAGATTCCGATTCTGTGCTGGAAAGTTAGTTGAAATCCAAGAAGTCGTATGGGCCCTACAAAAAAATATCTATCCATTTTACGGAATTTTTACCAAATATATATAAATGTATACAAAATTATACTACGCATTAGTTATAATTACGTGTTTAGAAAGTAATAAAAATAAAATTTTAAAAGAGTTTGTAGTTTAAATATTAATTTAAAATAAATTTAAAATAAATAGTTATATTTATTTAAAAGTATTTTTAGACTAAATTATTGTTTAAAATTAATATTTTAAATAAACTATTGAGATTAGCTTTTAGAACAATAAAATAATTTATAAACTATCAAATTATTATTTTACTTTTATTTTTTTTATATCCTCTCTCCTCTCTCATTTCCCATCTCTCTTCTCTACTATCTATACTTTTTTTTCTTCTATTTTTCACCCTCTCTCATCTCTCTTAATTTTAATAAAATCATATCCTTGCTAGTAATTTTCTCATTATAAAATTTTTTCTAGTAATAACTATCTAAATACTTATTTATTCAGAATCACTTTTTTTTCTATAAATTTTTTTTAAAAATTATTTTCTAAAAGTTATTTAAATTTTTTTTATAATTTTTTTTAAACTTTTATTTAAATAGATTTTAAATCGTAAATAAATGAGGTATCTCTTTTCAAACTCCACACAAAACATGAACTAGTTTGCAAGAAAGTATGGTCTTGATTTTTGTTATATGTACATAAGCACATTTTTCTTGTACCGAATTCAACTTAGATCGCATTATAATATTGTTTGAACAATATTTTTTATTGTATAATAGACATTTAAAAAATTATATAATTTTGTTGATAAAAAAATTATAAAAGTTTGTGCATTAAAAAAGTTACATTATAATAAACATTAAATTAAATATATAAGAAGTAATTATGAATTGAGTTTATATTTAATGACACATTGATCGTTATTAAATATTAAATAAATAATATACATTTTTTATTTTTTTATTTAGGAGTAAATCAGCATGAATTTTTACTTACATAATGTTGAACTATTTATGCATACCTACGTTAAATTTTATATATGTCCATTATTTTATTTTTTATTTAATTTAAACTTTGATTAAAATTTCAATCTTAATTAAATTGACGTTGAGAAACTAAAAGAGAACAGACGTGAATCTTTGACAAAATACATCGTATCTTAAATCTTTGAAGGGTTATTTTGGCCAAAAAAATATTCTTTGAAGGGTCATCATTTTAAAACATTCAGCAGCAATATATCCGTGACCTTATTTGCAATATTGCGCGCTATGTGAACTATCTCCATCATCAATAATATTTTATATTAAATATATGATGATTATCAGGAAAAGCCCTATTTGATCCTAGAAAACATTAAGGCATAAATAAAAAATTTATTTCTAATAAATAGTAAAATTAAAAATAATGTTTTAAATAAATATGTATAGATCGATTATATTAAAGAGTAATGTTAATTAACCTTTTTAAAAAAACTGTTTTTTTTATCGCGGACACTGTTAATAAACTAATTTTACACGTGGCTATGCCGTCACTCAAGGCCAAGATTTTGGTTGTTATTATTAATACGCGATGCCGTTAATAACGACGAGCAGTTATTGTTATATATATATATATATATATATATATATATATATATGAAAGGATTCGATCTTGAATGAGAGCTGAGCATGAAACTTTAAATATGCATCTTTTAATTAGTTTTATGATAGAGGGATACACGCATGAATGAATGTGGAAGCAGTTTCTCATGGAAACGCAGGGTTATGCTTAGAGAGAACACAAGAGCTTCCCAACAAAACCATTTGAAATTTATATATTATACAGAAAATATCTATACAAATTAATCCGATTGACAAAAGAAATCTTATAAAATAATGTCGCTCGCTCCATTTTATTCTCATTATATTTAATTATATACTCATATTTAATGCAACGGTGTTATAAATGCTGCATTTCCATTAACAAAAAAAAATTGCTCTTCTTATAGCGAACTAAAATGGTTTAATGACTGAGGAGACACCTTTTTCTAATTTTACCTTTTATTTTATTTTTCTCTTTTTCAGCCTTGTCACCCATTTATTCATTTAATAGTTTGTGACTGTAAAAGAAATATTTTGGAGAAAACTAAAATAAAAAATCTTAATTTGATAGAATTTAATATTTTCTTTATTATTTAAGTAGTTTTTAAGTTATATATAATTGCTTACGAAAATAAATAACACGAAAATTAAAATCAATAAGCGCAATTCACTCGATATTTCAGTCCATAAATATTCAGTATCCACGATTCAATATGGCGGAGGACGCTTCTCTACAACTTTCTTTCCCTCCCATAAACCCATATCACCGATCCTTACACCGCCTCGAGACCTCTTATTACGTTCGATTTCCTCAAACCCTAGCTCCTAAATCCCTTAAATCTGATTCAATTCTTAAAACCCTAGCAATGGAGGATCATTCCCTCGCTTCCCACCCCGATTCCCGCCATTCCTCGCCTCATTCTCAAGAAGCCGACCACGAGAATCCTTCGATGGACGATCCTCTTTTCACCACCACCAACAACAACAACCAAAAGGTGAAGTTCGTGTGCAGCTATGGCGGAAATATTCAATTTAGGAGCCATGATAATCAGCTTGCTCACGTCGGTGGCGATACCAAGATCATAACCTTTGACCGCAGCATTACGTTCTCTGCTATGATGGCGAAGCTCTCTTCTCTCTGCAATAATGCTGATGTTTTCGTCAAGTACCAACTTCCCGGTGAAGATCTTGACGCTTTGATTTCGGTCACTAACGATGAGGATCTAGAGCACATGATGATCGAGTATGATCTGTCTCAACGTGCGTCGGTGAAGCCCGCTAGGTTGAAGCTGTTCCTGTTTCCACCAAAATCTTCGGCTCCGATGAGTTTCGAGTCGAACGATTTGAAACCGGAGCATCAGTGGTTTGTAGACGCTCTCAATTCCGTGCACATTCCACATGTTAAGGGATCTTCAACGTCGGCACCTATATCGGCTGCGAATCCGGATTTTCTGTCTGGATTGGATTACACATATTCAGTTGTTTCAACGACGAAATTGCCTGATTCTGTTACTCCTGCTGCGTCCGCCATTCCGCGTGTAGAAGCAAATGGTTCGCCTACTGGAACGGACGGGGGATCGGTAGATCGGCACATCGTTGGAGAACCCGCGAGATCACCAAATGAGAGTCAGATACAGATCGAGGAGTCACAGAGATCGCATTTGGAAAAGAGTGACCAGATCCTACCAAAAGGCGATGAAAACAATGGCACAGTTAGTAAAACCATGGATCACTACTCTCAGAAAAAACCAGAGAAAGAGCAGACGCCGCCTGTTCACATAGTTCCAGCTCCGTTATCAATTCCGGCATCGGCGGCACTTTATTCGCCTGAAAGACTCATGACAAGTGCTAGTTATTCGTTAGCGGCTTCTGCAACTGTTACTGAGCAGCCGTTGTATCTCATTGCAACCCCAGCCATAATGTACCATGCTACTACTTTGCGAGCCATGACTGGACCTGTAGGTCAGCCATTCTATAGAGTCCCAAGAATGGTCCAAACAAGTGAGTTCTACAATGGAGCTCCACTGGCATCACTTTCACATTCACATTCACAGTCCAGTATCGGAGCTAACGGCGTTGAAACTAGTGCAATAGTACAGCAAAAGGTTGAGGTGGCAGAGCCTGCTGGATACCAGCAGATGGTATACGAGGACGCCGGCCGAAGGCAGGTCTTCATTGCGACCCCGGCAAACTGGGGTGGGGTGGTGCCTCCACACCTAGAGGTGGCTGCTGGAAGTAATGGGACACAAGGCGGTGGTGCAAACACTCTGAATCAAGAAGGGAAGGTTTCTAAAGCGGCTTCGGCGGTATGATGGTGATATATACCCTCGATTTAGGCAATTGAAATCATTCCGAGCTGTTCTCGTCAGTTTTGATTTTGCACTTGTTTACCGTGAAGGACCCTTACACTTTACAGAGTATATTTTCCCCTGGCACTTATCTCCATTATCCTTCCATGATTCATGTCATTCATTATTGAACATAAAATTTTATGATGGAGGTTATGGAAATTACACGTCTTATAATATATATAATTAACTGTCTTAGATCATCATAATAATTCTAGAAGATATACTAGTAACCAACAGGTTAATTATATTTTATCGATATATGTTAACATCTGTCATTATCATTACGATAAAAAATCATTTCACAAAAGATTGCGACTTAATTTCATAATCACACGAAATAAAGCGGTTTGGTTTGATTTCTTTTCCCTTTCGTCTTCCTATAATCAACTAAAGCCGATCGAACAGAAAAACGTTATTTGGCCTGTCTTTCTGAATTAGTTATGCGCTGCCTCCATACCGTTGAACAGACAAATAAATGGGGTGCATCAACTTTAGTGCCGCCGCCGCAGCAATTGGCGAAAAAAGAGAGAAAATTACAAGGAAAGGCACACCCTTATATTTTGATTCTTTAGGACTAAATAGCTGTATTGTGTGTGGTTATTCAATTGAAGAATTGATTTTGCTTTATTTTTAACGAGGCTTGAGTTTCTAGTTATTCTCAGTTAGAAGTTCCCACGAAAACTAGTATCGTAGGTGTCATTTTGAAGCACTACAAGTGGCTGCTCATCGGAGTAGAAGTGCATGTAGATCACTCGTGTCTCCAGAAGAATGTGCCGCTATCAAATTGTTGATATGAGCTATAGCACTTGTAGAATTGATCTCTTTGAACTAGGGGGTTTACTGGGGCCGTGAATAAAGTCCTTCAAGCAAAAACAAGTAATTCTAAAAGGTATTTTAATTGACTCGCAAGTTTATTATGTTCCAAATTTAATTTATCCGAAAAGTTGATATATTATATGTTCTATATCCATATCCACTCCTTACAAAGTGTGCGAATGTATATAATTAAGGGCCTGTTTGGTTTGTTCGTAAACCATAGTTTTAAAAACCCTTTTGGGTAAAATTTTGGTTTAGAGAAATTTTAAAACAAGCAGCCATATTTGTTTAAACGGGTTTATGGATCAAACTATTGTTTAAAACTATGGTTTCAGATAAACTGGTTAGATTAACTTTTAGAATAGTAAAAGCAATTTTCAACTACTCAATTACTATTTTACCCTTACTTTTTCTTACACCCTCTCTCCTCTCTCCTCTATCTTTTCTACTATATTTTCTCTATCTTTTCCACTATCTCTCATCTCTCCTCTATCTTCTCAACCTTCTCTCCTCTATCTTTTTTATCCTCTCTCCTCTCTCTTCTCTCATATATCATACATATCTTTTTTTAGTAATTTTTCAATTACAAAATATCCTTTTTAACAACTATCAAAACACTCATTTATTCAAAATCATTTTTTTTTCCATAATCTCTTCTCTAAAAGCCATTTTCTATAAGCTATTTAAAAACCCATTTTTTCATAAGTTATTTTTAAAAATTTTATCCAAACACACACTAAATGAGGACAAATACGCCTAAACCTCAATTGAAACCAATGGCACGACAGATATTATCATCTATATATATGTAAAAATAAAGGGAGTGAGGACTGAGGAGTGGTCCTCCCGCACAAACAAAATCGTTGAGGCTCAAATTGTACTCTCTCTCTCTTTTTTTGAAAAAACAGACGCAAGTTGTACTCGCGTGTTTTTTTTGGTATACAACAAGTTTATACGTGTTTTGTATTGGTCCCTTACTAAAATCAGAGTATAGTCCTAGGGTTTAGAGAGAATTTACAGAGAACTTACGAGATCGTCTACTAAATGAGTTATCACAGTGGTAGCAAAAATTAAACTCACGTCCTTATGAGATACGAATATGTTCTTTATTATATGTATTAACTCTTATTATCAATTGTTCTTGTGTTAAGGAAACTCGAGAAAATCAGCATTTTAGCGGATAAGATTATCCTTATTGGGCCAGCAAATTTGGACAAGGAGTTGGCAAACATCTAAATAAGTGCATAAGTTTGTATCAAAAAAAAAAAAGTGCACAAGTTCAAATTGCGCCCTCAATAACTAAATTTTGGCATATCGATGTGGGCTTGGTTTTTCTTTACAAAAGCAAGTAGTATTTGTAAACGGCTCGATATCGTTTAAGCGAGGTCTTAAGTTCGAGTTTTAGCGTACGCAGAAAATCTCTATTGGGAGACTTATCCACCATAGTCAGGTGTGCGACGCGGGTCGAATCCGGATGTAGTCAGGACAAAACTCCGGTGAATCGAACTAAAAAAAGTAGTATTTTATCTTTATATAAAATTTTAAATTACAAAAGTTTTTGGTTTGATTCGAAAATAACTATAGACATTGATTTAAAAAGAAGTCAAATTAGCTGCCAAATTGATGAATAATTTGTGTATACATATTTAAAAAATTTTAGGATAAATTATTCATAGGTTACATGTCAAGATTAAATAAATGCGCATAGGTTTTCTAAATTTTATTTAATAGTAATAAATCTTAAGAAATTTAATATTTATAATTTTTGACTTGTAAATAACAACTTATAAATAGGAAAGTTTGACTTATAATTTATAAATATTAAATCTTTTGAGACCTATTAGTATTAAATAAAATTCCGAGAATCTATCTGTATTTAATTTTTGTTCATCTGGGACCTATGAGCAATTTTTCCTTCTCTTAATAACATATAATTTGTTTAAATATTGAAAAACGGATTTTTTTTTTGCCAAATATTGAAAAAACGTTTAGAACCATCTTATCTATTTTTTTTAAATAAAAGATGGGAGTTATTCTCCAGTCTGTTTTATCAGCATGCTTTCATCTTTTTTTTAAGAAAAACTTGCGGCTGGCCAGGTGCATCCGGTTAATCTAATGACCATAATTCTTTCTTGGAGATGTTTTTTATTGTGGAAGGCTGAACATATCAATAGATTTTCAAAAGCCAGAAAATGAGGCTAACTGTTCGTACGGCGCGTAGACGCTCTGTCCCCTCACCAATCTGTTACATAGGACTCTATGTACTACCAAACATGCTTTATCACTCAAAAGCCAGCAAAGGCGGTTTTATCAAGTATGGAAGTTGTGGCACAATCAATGGGATTTAAGACTCATATTCGCAGCTATAAGGTTAGGATGCTGTAATTTACATAACGCCCTCCACTTCTGTTGCTTTGGATTCTTTGATTTGACTTATTCACTTTTAGTTATTTCGATTGATAGTCAACGTAAATCAGCCGAGATCTTAATATTTACTGAAGACTAACTCTACCTTGAGTTCTTTTCATCTAAAATCTTGGTATGAATCTCCAGATGAGAGTAGAGGGTATTTCAGCAGACAAGACTTCTTATTTTTCGGTGATGCTGGAAGTAAGCTTCTACTTTCTAGGCCTCTACTTGACTATCAACTGCCCCTTCACATTTAAATGACAAGTTTATTCATTTCTTCACATGCTCCCCTTCTTTCCGGTAAAGGTTTTTGAAGTTGCTCCACATTTTTAATGGTGGACATTCAAAAAACAGCCGGAGATGGGAGTGAATACCTCAAGGTCAGTTTCCGAGAAGTCCTTTTGTTGTTAGTTTGGCCCCACCATTTGTGTTTTTGGTTCATAGTTGATGAAAGTTGTCCCTCCTCTATTTTGCAGTTCTACAAGATTTTTGGTAGCAATCTGGAGGATATAATATGGAAACCGCCTCTTGAAGCAAGCAAATCAAAGATCTCAAAGCCTAAAAGCAAGAAACGTTAGTTTCTTCACCTCTAATATCTTCTCTAGTTGGAAAAAAAGAAAGAAGGAAGGAAGGAAAATCTCTCTGGGGAACATCTACGAAAGATAGAAAAAGAAATTACATATCACGACGAACAATATATACGGTTGATCAGTATATATGTTTGTGCAGTTTGCTATTTTTTTTTTTTTACCTGCAATATCAGTTTTATAGTTCTACTTCTGCCGTTATACAATACGAATATTACATCGGTTCTCGGCTATTGTTCGAATATCTATGACAATTTTACACGATCTTCACCCAGGATGTCGAGGGCGAGTTGAAAAAGATAAACTGGGATTTTGTCCTACTGTTCATGATTCTAGTTTTGTATAATTATCACAAGCTCTAAGCTTGCCACTTTTATTCCAAAAAAAAATTGCTTGCCAAATAGGTACCTGTGATTCAAGAAGAATAACTTCTTCACATATTTTTACGGGATAAATATTTTATTCCTGCTAATTTCTTTCAAAATGTAGATAAAATTTATTATTTTATTGTACGGAATTTTATGGAATAAAGACAAGTTTCGAGATAAAAATAATATAATCAAACGGTATGTGTCTATCTACTGTCTTCAAATACAAGGTCTGTGAGCCTCCTTCCTAATGGTTCTTGACGAAATATGTAAGTTTAATTTGTTATATCAAATGAAATTTTGAGAGTAATTGGATTAAAATTTAATTTTAAAAAGTTAAAAATCTTGTGTTATTTAATCGCAAATTAAATTATTTAATAACTTCCTTCACGTGCGTAAATAAACAATTGTTTTGAAATAGGAGGAACTACTAACAAATTTTAACGGATTAAATGTCGTGAAATAATCCTATCATTCCATTTTTGTAAATGTCAAAAAAAAAAAAAACAGAATAAACGTTAACCACTTAACCTCATCAAAATTAGGCATTATTTCATCCATAAATCGCAACAAATGCCCAGCATTTGGCCGGGCGAGTAATCCAGGAGAATGAAAGCACCCGCCATACCATATGCTATCTTCATTCCCGGTACTTCATCGTCTCTTTCTCGAAACCAATTGTAGGAAACTGTTTGGCGTAGTCCTCTACCTGACGGCGGAGATCACCAATATCAGATTGAATTTGAGCATCCGATTGCAATGTAGCCACGAAATCCTTCAACTTTGTTCCTGAACTTACAGAAACCAATAGCGAATGAGCTAACAGTTGTATGCCCTCAGAATTGCCAAAAGCCTTAGTTTCCTATGTACAACTAAACTAAATGAAGGTGAGGTAGATGGAAATGGAACCTTTTACGTTAGCCTTGACCTTTAAGGCCAACTTGACTGCGGCATCAAAATATTCAGCTACTTTTACAAAATCTTCCTCAATAAACCCCCTGGATGTGAGAGCTGGGGTTCCTGGAGCACCACCAGATGATCACATTTTCAACATGTAATTACAGAACCATCATTAAAAACGAGAGAAAACGATGGTACAGAGAGAGAGAGAGAGAGTACCCATACGAATGCCTCCAGGAACCATGGCAGACACATCCCCTGGAACGGTATTTTTATTAGCTGCGATATGAACTGATTCGAGCACCTTCTCAACCCTTGAGCCATCAATGCCCTGGCAAACAATACAACATAAAATTACAAGGTTAAAGCATTCCTCTTATCAATATAATTCCACTCAACTTTTAACTTAGTCCTTGCAATTTAAATTTTTTAATTAACTTCTTACACTTCTAAAATTTTAATCCACCAGCGTTCCGTTAAATTTGGTTGATTTAGCCATCATATGTCCTCTTAGCACTTAGACCATGCATGATTTATATTAACATGAAAATGTGTGACATACATGTGACACAACATATGATTAATCATGTCAAGTTAATCATATGCATGATTTATATTAACATGAAAATGTGCGACATACATGTGACACAACATATGATTAATCATGTCAAGTTAATTTCACAAACATTAGGTAAGTCTTCATTTGTTTGAAGGTAAAATTGTGTGTATGACACACAGTTCCCTTTTAACTCTCAGGGATACGCTTTACTCAGCAGAATTCCTACGAAACATTTGCCTATAGCAATCAGTCACTAATCACTGCCTGTGATCAGTAATCAATATAAATTTAAACAAGCCGTAGGCAGGTTGTTCTAGACAGGTCTATCGACATGCATTTATAAATTAGTACTTTATCACGAATCCTTTTAGATAAAAATATGAGCAAGAAATTGCCAGAGGAAGGAATCATCACCCCATTTACCTTGTTTCTCAAGTTAACCAACACTAAATGGTTATCCGTTCCACCAGATACAAGATCATATCCTTTCTCCATCAAACTCTGGAGTTCAATCAACACCAAAGAGTCAACCATAACAGTTAAATGTCAGGCCACGCAAATTAGAAGATACAGCTAATGGGTATTGACTCATTGCGATAGCTTTATAAGGCACTGGTGAGCATAGTTAAAAAGGTGCTCACTTTACCTGTGCAAATTTTGAGCAATTAATAAGAACTTGCTTTTGGTAATCCTTGAATTCCGGTGTCATAGCCTAAATTTAAAGGAAAAGAATTGAGCAATGAGCCTGGCAATTCAAAAAAGAACACCACAAATCGTATCCATAGCTATCAAAAAAAGATGGGGGCAAAAATGGTAGTTATGCTTCCATACAAAAGATATGGGGAGACTACAATGATACTAGTGTTTCCTTGGCTAGCAATTACAAAACCTGCTTCAGTGCCACTGCTAAGGCAGTGATTGTGTGATTATGTGGACCACCTTGAAGTCCAGGAAAAACAGCCTGATTTATCTTGTCTTCAAAGTCATAAAACACCTGAAGAGTAAGGAAATCGGTCAATTAAGGATTTGTTACATCATGCAACTTTGAAATAATCTAAAGAGACATAGAAATTACTTGCAAACAGCATTTTAAACAAATATAGTCTGAGAGGATTAGCAGCTACTGCAAACAGAGTAGCCCTCACATATTCTTTTTAATTCCCTTTTTCCTTATTTTAACATTAAATTTAGCTTTTGAGACTCACTTCTCGTCCTTGCTTGTTTATCTCCTTCACGCCTTTCCTGTAAAAGATCATAGCCCCACGTGGTCCACGGAGTGATTTGTGTGTTGTGGTTGTCACAACATCTGCGTAATCAAAAGGAGAAGGAATGACACCAGCAGCAACCAATCCACTGATGTGTGCCATATCAGCCAACATGACAGCCTTCTGCTTGTCGCAGACCTATGTAAACTCAGGCACAAAAAATACAATACCACCATCACTTAACCTATGTCGAGCATGAAAATATCTAAAGATCTATCCCAAAGAGCAAAAGTGCTGCAGATATATAATTACCTTGCGGACACGTGCATAGTCATAAAGGCGAGCATAAGCACTAGCACCAGCAACTACTAGTTTTGGCCTAAAAAGTGCAGCACTTTTCTCCATCTGAAGGTAGTAAACGGTCCAAATCATTATTCACAGGAATAACAGAACAGTATGCATGAAAGAGCAGAAACTTTGTAAAACAAAACTCTTTCCCAAATCTAATGTAATGATTTATAATAGAAAGAATGATGGATTCTGTGGGCACCGAGCCACTGAGAGGTCAAAATAGTTTGAACCAGTTTCACAGCTGAACGTGTTTCATCAAGATCTGAGCAAGCATGTATAGGCATGGAGACACATAATGAGGTTCATAACAACACATTGAAACTATTTTCATCTGATAAGCATTAACATTTAGAACTCATTAGAAGCAAAAAGTTGAAATTGAAGGCTCATGAATTTAATACCATTAAAAGAAATTAAACTAGACCAACCATACAACCTACAACTAAATGATTAAATATCAAATCAGAAAGGACAGCTCAATGGCAAAGATAGCAGTAACACTAACTAAATAGCAGCAGTGTAGAGAAAGTTCTCTCTGAATTAAATGATAATATACACAGCAAATGAAAGCAATGGAACCTGGTCATAATCAATATAGCCAGTGCTCTCATCTAATCTGTATGGCATTGTTTCAAAGAATATTGATACGGCTGATATCTTCTTGGTGTCAGTCTGCATGGCAGAAATAAATCATTAGGTGTATATAAGTATAATACATCGCTCAAATAATTTGAAAACACAAACAGAAGCAGAAAGAAATACCGGAATCTGGAAATCAACACAAGCACATAAGAACACAACTATTTTATCAAAGCTTTAGGAATGCCATTATACTGTAGGATAGTTGCAGTTTGCTCTGGAGAACAGGCAATACCAAATGTCGTAGTGCAGCATTCAGATAATTAGTGAGGAAAATTTTAGTAAGGCTCAGATTGAATGGTGAAATGACGTGATCGGGTATGTAAATATAGAGATCATAACATGTTCTGGCATGAAAGGGTAATTAGGGGAAGAACTAAAAATACAATTCTTTCTTGCCTGAGCCTAATATTACCAAACTCCACAGCCCCTGAAATATTAATCCTATGCTCAGAAAGTTCCTGGTGCATTACAATGAACACATTTTTTTATCAAACAGGAAAAACTGGTTCCTACTTCCTAATGGATAGTAACATGAGAATAATTAGACCAATCCCGACTAAAGTGGTGATCATATTGAACAGACAGCATGACTAGACTCTGGGATGCTATGTGGGCACTCCTCTGTGCAAACGTCCAAAGTTTGAGTTACTGTCACACAAACAACTCATAGAACTTGTGGCAGCAATGCTTTTAGAACATGAGTTTCTTTTTCCAACTTTGCATGTAAAAGTCTACACTATTCAATCAGAACTTTTTGCTAATTTGCTCATGAACTGATCCAATAGAACAACTGATAATGAAAATCAGTATTATTACCTGATAGCCATGAGACAGATGCCCACCATGGGGAAGATCAAGAGCCATGATTCTCTCGTGAGGTTTCAATAATGCAGTGTAAACTTGGAAGTTAGCGGGGGATCCAGACAATGACTGCACGTTGACTGTTAACAAAGTACATAAGGCCTCCAAGAAAACATAAGATTGAACTAGTGTTCTAGACTGAGAAGAAATAGAAGAGGAACAAGTGAATGGTCCAATCAAAAAACACAACAGGTACCCCACAAGAAAAATAGAAACCAATTACCAAACAGGCGCTCGGGATGATATTAAATGAAAACAACATGTATCAAAAGCAAGAGTTCTATTGAAACTAAAAATCATAAAAAACAGAAGGGGACCATCAGCTATACTACAGAGACTAGAGTTCGAAAAGTAAATTTTTAATAACAATGAAATAATGCATTGGATATTATTTTATCCTAGAACAAAGGTTGCCATGTTCCAAATTAACATGACAAGTAATGTAACCATAAGTACATGAAATAAATAACAAGAACCCAAGCTGCACCCTAAATGTGTATGGACATAGGTACCTCCCCATTTTGAGGGATCTAGCCGAAAAGCTTCTAATGCACGCTTCTGACACAAGGTTTCTGCCATGTCAATGTACCTGAATGAATGTGTCAAAAGTCAATATACCAATCTATGAATTTCTTAAAATTACAAATCGCATCGATAAGCAGAAGCACGTACTCATTTCCTCCATAGTATCTAGCACCGGGATACCCTTCGCTGTATTTATTAGTCATAACCGATCCAACAGCTTGCATCACTGACAGTGACGTGAAGTTTTCTGAAGGTATGAGTTCGAATCCCTGTATACTCATAAAGCCATAAACAGACATAAATTCAAAGGAATTAACCTTTCCAATTCGCTAGTGTACGAAAATATAGTTTTTCGTTGGATTATTTCATATATCTTTAACTCAAAAATTACAAAACCATTGTAAACCCAAAGTCCGATCCATCACCACTCAGTTACATCACATGGATAGAAAAGAGAGAAAGGTATGTTTAACATGCCTTCCATTGACGAGCTTTTTCGAGTTCAATTATGTCTGCGACGTCCGGATCCACAACTTCAATAGGATCATTGAGCTGCTTTATCCACTGCGATATGTTCTCTTGGTTATCCAAGATCAAGATGAAATAGACAAAAAAAAAATCATTCCCGGTAGCGGGAACACACGAAATGAGGCAAATGGCTTACAGCTGCACGAGCTTTTTCTTTTTCTTGTGCCGCTGCATTTTGGAAAGATGACTGTAACCAAGCAATACATAAGAGATTATTGGAATTTGGAAGGAAATCAAAGGAAATGAATTCAGTGAGGAGATGATCACGAGTGGGGAGTCGATCTAGAAGAGATTGAGAATTTCACGTCACCATGTAATAAAAAGAACCGCCATTAGTAAAAGCTAGACTTGGTTTCTTGATAGTGGAGGATAGTCTGCGAAGAGCCATGGCCATTCCTTCTTCCACTCACTACCCCGACACCCTATCTCTGTGTTGCCTTCAAAACGCGTATAGAGATAGTATGGTCACCGTCGGGGGTTGGTGGTGATTCTGATCTGTATTATGTGGGGTCCAGCAAATAGGAAAATGAGGGAGCACCAACCGCACTTGACTCGCGGTGCAGCCTCACATTTACGACGCCGTATTTCTTCCCGACGACAAGTTTCATCGTGTATCTGCTTGTTTATTATACCGCTGGTCTTTAGTTAATAAACATATAATTCTCTAATTCTAATTACAAGATTTAATTCACTTTTTAGATAAATATTAATTTATTTTAACAGATAAAATTTAATTATAATTAAATTTTATCTCTTAAAATAAATTAATATTATACTCTTCAATTTATATAAATAAATTAATTAATTTTTATATTAGTTATAATTAATTATTTTATTTTATTTTTTAGATCTATATAAAAAAAATTAACTTAATCTTATATTTAAGACATGAGATAATAATATATATACATTGAAAAAAATAAATAAATTATGTATAAAAGAGATTAAATAACAAATAAGAATAAAAAGTTATGTATACTCTTACACGTTTTTCAAGTTGTGTGGTGTTCACAAATTATCTTTTCTTCCAGTGGTGATTTTAACTTAACACCCAAGATGGTTTGTGAGTGGAAAATATCATAGAATTCTTGATAGGAGGACTATATACATTAGTATATAGTAGTATTTTACAACACTCGTCGATCGAGTGAACAAAAAAAAACGTCATAGACATATTGATTATAAATCAACAGGTCCAAGTTTCCCAAACTAGAAAGAATACGATGATTAATGAGCGACCTAAATAGGTGACTCCCTGGATTGCCCTTGTGTTCATTCCTCATTGCAATTCCTGAGATATTCGATCGTGTTATGCCCAGAATTAACTCCTTTTTTTTTAATTTTTCACATCAAGAGGATTTGATATATAATTTGTACTCATGTTTGATGATTGAAAACTCTACAAGTACTGCTTCTCTATAATAAAACAAGTGAAATTCTTGCTCCCCGGTCTTTCATTTTTTTGTTTAATTAGGTTTTTTCCATGCACAAGATGAGTCCTAATAATTTGAGAAGATATGATTTATTTAAAAAAAGGAATTGAAAAATAAAAGAAGAGGAAAGAACAATATAAAAAGAAAAATGCCGGCAGAGCGTAATTAATGTATTGTATGGAAGGTAAGAGAAAGAATTATAAAAAACAAAAAAAACAAAACCAGAAACGTAGAATTAGATAGAAGCCAAACCATCAGTAATTATACACTATCTAACTTCCTGTGATTTTAAAATACATAGATATATAGATATTTCTTTTCCTCCAAAGTGGGTAATTTCCACTGTGTTTTACTATTCCCACAAATCCTTCTAAGCTGGAGAACACTGAAGAACACATCGCGATTGGGGTTTACGAGTTAATTACTGTTCGAAGGGCTAATAAAATGGTAATTATAAATGGTTTAAACCAACTCAGGAGAGTTGATAATTCTTAACAGGGCATAATTCTCTGCTTGTTAAGTTTATTGAAGTCATTCAAAAAGACTCCTCTTCAGCAAAATCCAGAGCTCATGCATGAACCTGGAAGACAAAGTGAGAACGACGCGAGCTAGAACGCCAGGTAATTCAAACATTCAAACCCCCAAATTTTAAGTCATCAACAATAATTGTTGTTCTAAAACTCAAATTTGTTTTTGCAGAACAAATCTCGAGTCTATACAAATCACTTAGAAACAGGGGTTTCGTATACAATATATGCATTACGTGGCTGTGTGAAGCGACGATTATATATAGCTCACCTTCAACTTCGATCGGCTTTATCATAATTACTTGTAACCGGACGATTTAGTTGAAGAGGCAGCAAATCTAGCAGAGAACCCACGACGTGTCGTTTCTTCGTCATCGTCAACGCAACTCTCGTCGAAGTTCCGCGCATAGCTTAAAGGGTCGTACCTAAACCCGCCAGCTGGTCTGTTGTAACTGTGTCGTTTTGGCCAGCGAAGCTTCAATTTGAGACAGCCCCAGCATGAAAACAACCCTCCATCTGCTGAGCTTCTAGGAGATGAGCTCTTCTCCATGACTCAGAAAAACTGCACGGAACGAAAAAGTTGGGTATCAAAGTGGTGAGGAGTCCTTCTTATTCACACTTACTATATGTCTCTTGTTGAGTGTGTGGTATAGAATAGCATAGCTACGAAATGCGATGGGTTAATGATGTAGGGAAAATAGTGCCTTTTGGTTTGAAGAGGGAAAAAGTACCAATAAATAAGTTCAAGAATGATACCAGGGTCAAAGAACTTTGATCTGTCGTACCGAATTGATTCTGCATAGGAAAAAGGATTTTTCTTTTCTTGTGAAGCAGTCTATATTACAAAAAGAGATGAAAGAGAATATTTCCAAAACTTTTACAAAACTCCTTTTGAGGTTTAAAAAAACTCCTTTCCGCTTTTTTTTATTATCTATAATGACCAATTTGGATTAACAAAGGGTAAAAAACTAAAAATTATTGTTAATAAAAGTTTATATGATTAATAAAAAGTTGACTTATAATTTAAAAAATTATAATTTTAAATATCGTTGTTAATAATTCTCATCAAACTTCCTTTTCACTTATTCACGTGTGATGATTACTAGTGACTTTAATTATAGACCGTAACTTATCATCCAGTTAGGCTCTCGCAGGACATAGTGATGTTTTTGGCGTTAAACTTGAAAGTTAGCCACTATTGAAGGGGAGTGATTGTTGGAATTGTATGTTTCAAAATTATTTTGTTGAGCAATGAGTGATCGGTTGGTGGCTTGGAAAATAAATCTCAGTTGATTTGCTTGATGATAGTGTGGTGGGCCAAAGCTCTTGGAGCTTCCGGGAAGGAATATGCGCAAGGACCATGCTCTGAAGGAGACAGATGTTTTGTTACACAGATCACGGATCTATATTATTTATTTATATTTTATAGTATATGATTTCTTATAATCTTTTATTATTGAGAATTTATTAAAAAAAAATCGATGAAGTAATTGATTTAATCATATATACCTGGATCCTGGTTCTCGTCAATTTTTATATTCTCTGTATCTTCCAGTCCAGTCACTGAAAATATATAAATTATTAACTTATATATGTATTATTTCTATATTATTTGCTCGTTATAATATTCTCATGTAATCCGGTTACTCCCGTTAACGACGAAGAAATCCGATTTTGGCGCCTATATCTCTTCCGTCTAAACTTTTTTTTTTATTGCACACCCAATTCATCGAAGCTTTGCCCCGACTATATCCGGATCCGACCCGCATCGCGTACTTGGCTATGGTGGGTGAGTCTCCCAACGGAAATTTCCTGCGTATGTCAAGGCTCGAACTCGAGACCTCGCTTAAACGATACTAAACTGCTTACTACTCGGATTAACCCTGTTCTTCCCTCTAAACTAAATGTTCATTGTTCAATAAGGCCCCACCACAGCGCACGTGTGAAACTTTCATCATTTGGACGGCAATTGCAAGTGTGTAACCTTGTCCAATGTTTAGGACTAGTCGCAATTAAGAATTGGCCCAAAAACTAAAAAATACTAAGAAAAACTATCGCCACTTCTTTATTACAGCAAAGAAATATTGCAAATTACACTTGGAAATAGGTACGACAAATAAATATTAAGGAAAATATTGCAGATTACGATAAACATTTTTATATAGAAAAATACTTACATATATAGTTAAACTTTATTAAATCAAAATATAATAATTTAGCTAATAATTTAAATAAAAAAATTATAATTTATTTATTTCTTTAAAAAATAAATATTTTAATTTGAGAAAATAAAAACTCATCAAAACTAAAGTAAGAGATTTTTCTTTTAAAAAAATTAAAATGTGATATTTTTAAATGGGTCATCGGTCAACTATGCTTAAAATATATTGAATTGTTATATTTTGATTGAATAGAATTTAAATGACTTATCACTCCTAAGTGTTTCTCATTATGATAAATTATATATTTTATGAGTACCATATTATCTGAACTCTCTCCAGTCAAAATACAACAGCTCAACGCACTTTAATCCTAGTTAGCCAATAATTTATATAAAATAATTCATATTTTATTTCTTTTTTTTTAAATAAACTTTTTAAATTAGTTCAGATTAGTTTTTTTTTTCAAATTCAAATATTTATTTTTTTTAAATAAAATAAATCATTAATTTTTTTGTCATGAATCACCATCTAAATAGCTAAATTGTTATATTTATTGAACATAATTCCTCAGCTCTTTCCCGCTCAAATTAAATTAATATCCGGTAACATTAATACTATCATGGCCTTATCATCAGTTACACTTAGAAATAACATGTAATCTGAATTCTCTCTAATCAAAATATAACAATTCAACATATTTTAATCTTAATTAATTAATAATTTATCTAAAATAATTCATATTTTATTTTATTTTTTAAAAATTAAACTTTTTAAATTAGTTCAGATTAATTTTTATTTTTTAAAATTAAAATATTTATTTTTTAAAAAATAAAATAAATCATTAATTTTTTTTGTATGAATATCAGCTAAATAGCTAACTTTTTATATTTATTGAACATAATTCCTCACCTCTTTTCCATTCAAATTAAATTAATATCAGGTAACGTTAATACTATTCTGGCCTTAACATATTTTTTTATGGATTGCGTCAGCTTTTATTATCAGTTCTGGCCTTACTTTCTGCCGGTCATGCAAATGGTGCAGGTTACCTGTCACTAATACTATTCTTGACATGTAATGTCAAGGTCTTTTCCAATACCCTTTATGGTATAGACGTCGTGAGGCTTTGGTCTCGTGGTGGCGTTAATCGAATATACCGAGCGCTCTGTGATGCAGTGCATTTTGATTCTCGGAGCTCTTGTACAAATCATGCATGGCGGCAATATGGCTGGTACACCATGGTGGTGGCGCTTTGGCTCCATGCGTCTGACTTCTGCTTAAGATGGTTGTTGGGGCCATCTAATTTCCTTTTGTTCTCTTTTGATTCTTGTTTATATTTTTAGAAATGGATTGAATTTATTCACGATTTTAAAATAAGATGAAATATTATTTTTTTTAAGTGATATTAATATCAGATAAGACGAGTTATTTATTATTTTTAAATATAAATTTAAACACCTAAAAATTATAATACCTCCATAAATATTACGACTGAAATTATAATAAAATAGTTATTTATGATTTTTTTTTTCACCTAGTTTATTTGAGCTTTGCCCCAACTACATTCGGATTCGACCTATATCGCGTACCTGGCTATGGTGGGTGAATCTTCTAATGAAAATTTTATATATATACCAAAGCTCAAATTTAAAATTTCCTTTAAACGATATCAAATTGCTTACCACTCGAACTAATTTCTTGTTACTTGATTTTATTTTCTTGGTGTATCTGCTACGTCTTTTTCAGTTGTTACTGTTTCCCTTGGGCTCTCTTGGTATGGACTGTTCGATGGTTCTGTAGAGCGCCTTTCTATGTTCCTTTTAACTTTGCTTTAATAAATTGTCATTTTATCAAGAAAAAAAATCAGGTAACGTTAAAAAATATTTTTACTCCACTAAAACCCAAACTAGGACATATTTTAGCTCCAATGCATAAAACAGAGAAAGAAGGAAGGATTGGCTTGGCGAAATTTCACTATTTTAGTTTTGTTAAACTTAACTCCTTTTCACTAACTAACATTAGTCATCATTGAAAGAAAATTTTGCTATTTAAACATGAGATATCTGAGTTTGAATGTGTATAAATTTAGACTTAGTTATATAATTACATAAAAAAAAATCACCCTCTCGTAAAATACAAAACTTTTAGCTATAGGCTCTTCCCCCTCACCCTTCTTTCTCCCTCTCTCCCTCCTCACTCAGCGGGCCCATGATGAACAACATAAACCGCGTAGCCGTTTACATTATTTTTTAACATGGGAGTGAGGCACTTGATGTAGGTCCGTCGATGCCAACAAAGAGACGTGCAACTTGCTCATTTTTCGTGATTGGTATGGCCCTAATGGTGTTGTTTCCCCCGTCCTCTCCTATGTTAGGTTATTAAAAATTTGCGAGAATAATGAACGTGTCTCCAGCCAGAACCTACCTAGCCGACAGTTCTCCATCCACGTCATCATTTTCATGATTCAGAGCATAAAACCTTGTACGGAATATGAAGTTAATCCTGGGCTAACATCAGACTGACATTTGTTCTTGTTAGTTTATCATAGATCCCTCTCTGTAACTTGGACAAGTCAGCTTATTGGGCACACATTTTAAGAAAGAAGTAGTGGAGCGGGGCAGGAAAAAAGTTCGGCATGATTGCACACGAAGGATTAGTTAATAGCCTATCTCAACTATAAACAGTTTTTTTCAAAATTATTGAAGTTACAAAATACAATTATTAAAAAAATTCACATGAAATAAATACCGAATAATATATAATGATAAATTATAATATAAAAAATGATAATAAATCATTATTTATTTATTTTAAGATTTTTTTTATAATTATATTTATTTTTTAAAACTGCATGGTATTTTTTTATGATTAATATTTACATAATCATTACTTACCTAGTTATTAAGACGTGAAACTCTTAGAGTCATAATAAAATTTTATGGCACAACACCAACATGAATTCTATATAAAGATTATTGTATCTATAGTTTAATTTTAATTTGCTTTTAATATAAAATTATTTTCATAGACATATTTATTTTTATGCCGAAGAGTGACGTATCTATTTGAGATGAAAATATCTAATTTTCATAGGTAGAAAACAGCCATTATTATGATTTTTTTTGTCCACCTAGTTAATTGAAATTTTATTCTAATTATATTCGGATCTGACTCGCGTCGTCTATTTAGTTATAGTGGGTAAAGTTTTTAACAAAATTTTTTTATATATACTAAGACTCATTTAAACGATCGAGCCATTTAGAGCTAAAATGATGGTGTGATTATTATGATTTATGAGTAGAGGCCGGCAAGAAGAGTTCGAGGAGAATCCGAAACCCAATAAATTAATCAATTAATTAAAAATACGAGAAGTCATGGACCAAAAAGGCGCCAAGTCCACTCCCTACAAGTACTCATTTTAATCCCTAATTGGCCCAGATATTTCACTCGAGCTCCAACTCATTTTTTTTCCATTGATTTCTACTCCTATGCTTGCTAGTTGCTGGCTCTATTGTTTTTTATCCTCGGAAGTGGATCTCATTCTATCTTTCTTCTATTCTCAGCTTCTGCGCGAGAGCTTCGATATTCTCTTTGAAGGTTGTCTCTAAGCTGCATTTATGATATAATCATAGTTGCTCATCTCCTCATAGCTTCCATAGCTGTATTTACTATTTACTTGAAGAATGCGTATGACCGGAGGTTTTCAGCTCGTAGGCCAGATATTTTCATCTTTTTATCCGTTTGGTTGCTGAGAAGCTGTGGAATCAGAAGTAGCAAGGAAAAGAGTGGGGAAAACTATTAGCCTAATCACGAAGACCTCACTAACCTGGCTTTAGTAGGATTTATCTTGTACTGCATATAGATGCTTCCTAGGAGATAAACAATTTTTTTTCTTCGTGCTTGTAATACCGTCGGTTTATTCTCATATGCCTTCTTTATCGTTTCGTCCATTTATCTGTTCATATTTCCCTATCATCTAGGTTGACTTGAGATCGTCTTCACAGGAACAGTGGATCACTATGGAGAATGGACAGAGACGGTCGTTCGGACCTCTGGTAAAATCTTTTAGTATAATTATATTTATTTATATATTTTCTTAACTTTTCTTTTGCCGGTTTGGACAGTCTAAACTCTCAAGTCTAAAGTACTTTTCGGTTCGTTGGGATAATTCTTTAAGTAGGCGTAAACTTTATTCTTTCAAATTGGACTTCTGTTTTCCACCGAGATGTGAATTATGTCGGTGAATTCTCCTGGTTTTAAGCGAGTTGACACAATAACTTCTATTTGTGAAGGCTTAGGACCAAATCCACAGACTAGTTAGATATTTTTATCTCTTGTACCTTAAATAGTGAGCGATAGTATCATTGCTTCATTTTTAGTTGCCTTCAATTAAGTATGTTCATCGCTTTTTTTTATTTGAAGAATTAAAAAAATGCAATGGTTAAGTAATATATTCTTTTATATAATTTTATTCTCTTCTTGACAGCATGGGAACGTATCGATGGGGTATTTGGAGTTGGAAGATGCATATGGGTCTTCTTTGAAAGTTGGACTTAATAAGAGAATTATTCATAAAGTGTGCACTCTGTCATAATTGTTTTCCATAGTTTCCTTTATGCTGCTACCTTCACTCTGCCAGCTCGCCTCATTTGAGTGGCAATAATGCTTTTTTAACACAGTAAAAGGTGTGAATGCAATTCATATCTGTGCAATGTGAATAATTTCTTGGTTGTTTAGTCATAACATTGCATTAGATGCCCTGTTCATTGTTTATCACATGCATGCTTGAATTACTTTGTTAAAAATAATTTTAAATTGGTTTGTACATGCATCTCTCTATCAAAAAGCATACATTCCAGATATGATCCCATTTTCTTGAAAGCAATCAAGATACAGAATTCTCCTGTAGATGCATCAGTGCAATTGCAATCTGCTGCAGCAATCACAAACAATCTGATATTAAGATTTCTGATAATGTTTCATTATTTGGTGACCCATTAGCCAAATAATTAAGATCTTACCCCAACTCTGTGTCTCCTGAAGGCGACTCATGGTTTTGCTGACGCGGTTGGCTAAGCTGGAGACTCACTGGCACATGCAAATTCTCTCCGGTGCCTAGACCATCTGTGAGAACAGAATTTCTGTTTGTTTCGTTTCCATCTCTTGTTCCATAGACCTGAATCAGTGAAATGTCTCTTTTAAAGTTCTTGACAAATCACATAAATGAGCATGATTTAAAAATTGGATCATAAGTTTCTAATATTCTCTTAGTTTGTCTTGTTATTTAAATTTTAAACCACTACCTTCGTTTTTAATTCCTTGTTTTCTTGATTAATTAGGTTTACCTTCTTGCGCAGTTCCACATTTTCCTGCCGTAAGAGGTTTCCCTGCAGAAAATGAACACTGTTAGAATTAATGAAGAATTGTAGAACTGGTAATCTTTGTTTTGGAACTGACCCTTTGGTTTATTTCCTGTATTTCGCCCATTAAAAGTTGATCCTGCATACGTCAAATCATGCTAATACTTCAGTTTTTGGTATAGTAAGGAAAGTTTATATTAATCTTTGCTATATTGAATATCAGAAGCTGAGTACTCAACCTTTTTTAAACGGACACCTCGAAGGTTAATTTCCAACTGGCTCTCTAAACTCTGTAATTCTTTGACAGTCAAACCTGAAAGTTCTTCTCCCATTGTTTGCCTGTTAATTCATACAATAAATATGTTTGAATTTGCTGCTTTGACGATTGAGAAATTATTCATGAGATTAGAGACAAGGGATACATATAATCTAGCAAGGACTTGGACAATATGTCATTAATGCCCTCACCTTTATTTACTCCATGACACTAATAGCAATTCACTTTCTGTTGCCCTTCCGAAAATTTTTAATTGGAGGGGATGATGCCTTATTAACCTTCATGTGCCAGATAATGTATTTCATGTTTATCTTTGTATTCTTGTCACCATTGAATTCAGTGCTTGCATTTTTCATACGAATAGTGGGATTTTTTTTAAGACAAATGTAACTTGTGGGATTCAGTAAAATGAATCTCTCTAGTTTGAAGAAAATCTTCATTAAACCTTATTTGCATTTGGTACCATTGGATGGTGGAACACTTTTTCTTATGTCTTATCTTCGTTACTCTTTAAACTATTAAGCCATCCTCAAGAACACGTGCATTTATAGTTTTATACGTTTGTTTTTTTGAGAGTTTAACAGGACATACAACTGATAATGTAATGTCAAGCAAATAAAATCTAATTTGTGACATTGAATTAATAATTTTCTTGTTTCGCTTTGTCAAAGTTGTAACCTGAATTTAAAGGCATGGATTATCATGTTCTTTTTTAAAATCAACATTTATGAGCTTATATTCAAGAAAATAGATATTTATGATGTAGAAGGAAGAAGGTACCGGTGACTCTCTTGCAAGTTCTGCAGCTGTTGCCTCAACATTGCTGCCTCCCCTTGCCAAAACTGAAAAATGGAAAAAATAAACAGAGAGAGCAAAATATGGTGCACTTAGATGTTAAAGGAAATGAAACAGTAGAGATAAGTGCTTTTACAATTGTATTCCCTATTGAAAATCAGTGGAAGCAATTACATCATCTTCCTTCAGATGTTCAGGTAACTATTAGAATTAGATTTGAATGATGCATGGTAGGGTGTTTTTTTTGGCATAATTATGCGTGAAGCAAGAAAATCTACTACTGGGAGATACCTTATTTTTCATTATATGTCTAATGGTTTAGTTTGCATGCCTGTATTTCCCCTTAGAGGAAGCTCTCAACATCATTCTTCTTTGCTAGATATAGATCTAACAATATTTTGTCTTTCATAGGATGGTGTTTCATGAATAAAACTTTTTGGATTACAGAATACTGTTTGTGGGTTATAATTTAAACATTTTTTTTTAATTTTATAAATTCAATTCTCAGTGCTCAGCAATTTGTCATCACTGGGGTTTGGTAGACCATTTTTATGACCGTGCCTTGAGGTGTAACTAGATTCCTACTTACTATGGGAATCTAGAAGATATACTGCATATATCAGAATTTGAATTTCCTCATTTTCTCTCTTTTGGGATACTACAGTGTATACTGTCTTACCTGGATTCTTCCCCCTTCTGACTTGAAGTTACCTTTTAGAAAAATTGATGTCTTCTTCAATTTGTTCTTTATTTTTTATGTTTCTCATGATAAATAACTTGCTCACTACCTATCTAATCTTTATGCAATAATATTTATGAAGTCATGAAAATTTTCACATCTTTTGTTTTTGAGATCCGATAAATTATCTAAGTTTTTTTATGTCTAGAATGGAAAGAGTTTTGAGCTATTTTTTTCCCCCCTGTGGATCATAAAGCTTGAGATATAGTATATTGGGTGTTATGGCTGGATTTATATGTTGCAGAGGATGCTTATTGGACCATTTTTGGGATCCTATGGAGACTAGATAGTTAAAAACTTAAAATGGTGGTTCTCAGTAGTGGAGTTTATGTCACTCTAGTTTAGGTACGTATGGCATTTCTATATATCCACATATTATCTCCAAAACTAGATGAAAAGTCAGAGAAATCCTTGAAGAAGGAACTTGTGTCAACCATTCAGAACGTCTATGGAATTAACAATGGCATGGTTCTCAGTATGTCTAGCAGTGCAAGAAATTGTGCTAATAAGATCTATATTGAATAAATAGGATGTATATGTCGTGTTAGTTGAGTATTGGTTGATTAAGAGCTTCTTCCCAACTATATGGGGAAACCTGGTAGCCATGAGCAGTTATAGAAGCGTGTTTCGCAGTGTTCTTGTTCTTTCCCCAGCTTCTCAATTCTCAATGATATCAAACCTGCTTGCATTTCTAGAAGAGGTATAAAAAGAAAATAAAAGAGTGCGTTTTGGGTAGAATTTTGAGTTGTCTCTGGGATTATGTTACTAGCAATCTGTGATTAATGCTTCCTATAAACCCCACTATACCTACTCTTTTCAGAGTGGAAAACACCAGGAATAGGAAGTAGCTTTCTACTATGGAATAGAACTTGCCTTTCAACTGCTCCATGAATTTATTCCCGCGCACTCTAAAATTATCACTACTTATTTGTCATCATAAGTAAGCGTGTCATTAAATCATTTTGGAACCTGTATCATTTTTAGATTAATTAGATGACTGTGGTTATGCTTATGTATGTGTTTTCCACCATACGGCTAACAGCTAGCTGGCATTCCACACAAATGAGTCTAAATTAGGGAGTAAGACTCATGATCGTATCTCAAGTATGTAATTTGTGTTGTGGTAGTAATCTTGCATGTGAAAACTGATAGAAGGAACTCATGAAATACCTTTACTTCAGAGGATGAACTTCCTAGTTGATGATGTTCCTCTTTAGTTTTGCCGTATCGTTCTATTACTGATTTCATGCTGGGAGAAGTCATTCAAAATGTCAGAATTTTCAGTAGAAATCATAAAAATATGATAACACAATGTCGTATGTTTGTGTATTATGAGAGTAGTTGAGGGGAAGGGAAGGGAACCAAGGAAAATGGGAGGGGAAGGAATGGTTGAATGATAATTTTCTGTTCTCCTTGTAGAGAAAAATTCCCCAGATGTGGGAACTTGAAATAATATAGGGAGGACTATGCAGAATTTTCAAGGGTTAGTTTCAAATCCTCAATTTTGCTTCCCTCTTTGTAACACACGATTCAAGAGAGTTGTTTCAATAAAACCTTCCCTTTCCGACTCCATTTCCCCTCCGACTTCGTGCATCCCTTGTGGCGATTCAGATATTTTCTACATACACCAAGGTTTGAACTCGAGACCTCGCTTAAGCGATACCGAGCTGCTTACCACTCGGACCAACTCCCGTTGGGAGACTCACCCACCATAGCCAGGTGCACGACGCGAGTCGAATCCGGATGTAGTCGGGGCAAAGCTCCGGTGAACCGGGTGGGCAAAAAAAAATATGGTCTAGACCCATTACTAGGAGTATTATGGTGTTATTTTAATTATATTTCATGTAACATCAGGACCCTTTACCATCATATATAACTCTTGTGCAAAAGTTAGCATTGACAATCGGTAATGATTATCTCAAGTTTGTTTAAGTCAATCATTTAGCATGAGTTTGTTTAAAATTAAAACAAAAGTGATTTTAACTGGGGGAGTAAGGAGAAGTTGTGGGAAAAAACTTTGAGATAAATATGGAGATGTGTTGAAAATACTCTATTTTTTAGCTTAATAAGCGAATCCAATCAGATTATCAAAATAAAATAAATTTATTATTTACCTAAGATTTTCCCCCAACTCTCCTTTATTCCTTCAACTAAAATTACTTTTCTTTTAATTTTTAACTAACTGACCCTTTAGCTGTAGAAAAGGTTATCTTTTAAATTGATATCTGACGTTATTTAAAAAAGAAAAACAATTCAGATCCACACAATTTCTCTCAAATGAAAATTTTCCTTTGATCAGATGATTTTTTTTATATTTGATAAATAAATTGGAGGTCTTGTCACACATGGTTTAAGTCAGGAGAACTTTTATAAAAATGACCGGATTTAGACAAATTTTAGAGTCTAACAATGGTCAAAATGTTACCATTTCAAAGAGATTAACCGACAACGTTTTAAGAGCAATTGTCACTAGGACTTTTATTGCTGCAAATATAATCGAAGAGAACAAATTGATAACGATAGTCATTTTTGGACTCACATCTTCAGAAGGCTTCAGTTTCTTTTTTTAAAATTATATGAATTTTGAAAATTTAATTAAAGTGCAAAAAATCTAGAAAAATTAATCATTTAGTCCTGTAATTTTAACTGTTGAACTTATGCCACACAATTTCTCAAGTATCAATCGTTAAATTCATTGGTTTGCACGCTTTTTAAAAAATATCTAATCTTTTTGTTACTGAATTATAACTCAAACTTTATATGATTAATATTTAAGAGATTGGATTGTATTAAGTTAAATTTTAAAAGTTGAAGTATAACTGAGTTAAACCTATAAAATTAATTAATTTTCCTGTGAATAGTATAACTTGGAAAAACAACTCTATACATATACAAATTTATACATATATATACATAGAGAGAGAGAGAGAAAGGTGTAAATTCCATGGAGGAGGAGGATATCACTAACGTCAGAAGATAATAGTTAGCCGCAGCCAACAAGATAATAGAATCTGTAAATGTGCGTTATCATGAATTGGATTCCTTGCATAATCATTGATAATATTAGCTGTGAAAACCCCATTGGCAGAGGCAGCGGAGAGCAAAGGATTGAAAACCAAACATACTTACCCCTTCAGTTAGATAAAGGCAACAGATTAAAGTACTCCAGTGAGAAAGAGATACAAAGTGCCCTTTCCCATTGAAAGATACTTGGATGAGGCGCTCTTCGATCTTTTACTATTCGGTAATTAAGCCTGTAAGGAAGAAAAAGGCGACAGAAAGCACGCTTTTTTATATCCTACAAAGAGGAAGTTTCAAAATTGTGGCTCAGTGGAGAGCGTCAGTCTTGTAAGTACTGAAGGTCTGTATATAAGTTCGATAATCATGGAGGACAAAGGAGATGCACGCTGCAATAGTGAAGCAGATGCTGATGGTTGAACAAAATCAGAAGCAATTACACAGCAATCTGAGAAATTTAGTACCCTAACTCACTATTAGATGAGTACGAGACTTCCGAAGGTGGAGGAGCTATTGCACAAGGTAGGTCTGAGAAAGAATGAACTCATGCCACTTGAGGAACCACTCCATCTTTTCGCGCGGGAACTCCTGAGGTCGAATAATTAAGGTGGCCCGCTTGACAAAATAATTTATGGATTTAACTGATTGTCGAAAGTCCAGACAGACTTGTTGAAACCTCATTCTAATAGCTTGTTTTTTTGTTAGTTTTATTATCCCATGGTTGCTTGGTTCAAGTTAACTAACTTCTCAATAACTTTCTAGAAAGTATATATTTCAAGAAATTGATTTTTTTCCAAAAAGTATGTTTAAAAACATATAACTAATATTGAGAGAATAAAACTTACGTGGGTTTTACTTAGTAAATTATTTTCTAATTGAGAGAGAAGTAGAACCCCGATAAAATCAGTTTTTTAATGAACTAAATAACTTAAATATATTTATTTTTCAAAAAGTGTAACTTCCTCCCAACCAAGTGACCACTTAACATTTTTATATGATTTAAGAGGTATTTTTCGTATTTGACCAGTTAAATTTATATTTTAATTGGAAAACATTTTTGGTTTATTCTTTTATTTATGCATAAATCAATGGTAACCAACTTAGGGCCTCTCAATCCTTAAGTAAATATAGGGGTTTGAGTTCTAGCATCTTATATGTGCCGAGTAAATAAAACCTAGTTGAAAGAGGTTTACTAGCCCTGTACTCCCAACATTTGACGGAGATTAAACTCTACAGCTAAAGCGGAAGTCATGTCCATTCTAGAGTCAAGCATTTTGGTTTGATTGATCTACCCATTGAATTCTCACTTGCCTGTTTAGCACCATCGGCCTTAAAAGGCAAAGACGCTTCTTCTTGAGCTGCCAACTATATGAAGCTATCCAAAATATATAGTAGGAAATTATGCTAGCTATCTTAATTAATAGTTCTGAGCTAAAATTTTGAATATGTAGACGTACTAAAAACTTAATGAGACAACTTTATCACTCTTATCAATAACGTCCAATGTAACTTTCAAATAGTGAGTGGTTTAAAAACACAAGAGCACTCTTCTTGAGTTGTTTCGTGGCAGTGCCTACTGATTAATGTTTGTGACCAGACTCGACATAAGTGCTAAGATGGGGTCAAGAGACATTATCCAACCCGAAACCCAGGGTACTGATCGATTTGTGTAATGCAGTGATCGAAGCATCCTAATGATCTCAGCCTGATTAAATACATCCATAGACTAGTTTAATCATCCACTATAAAACCAAGAGTACCATGGACCTTGAGCATTCGGATATGGAATCCATCAGCAAACTATGTGTGGTACATAAATTGCCTAGCCATGGGATGGAACATGAAATGGCCTCCCTTCGTGCTTCACTTGGGTCTATCATTGATACTAGGGAAAGAGAAAAGATATGTACCGATTCTATTCTGAATATGGGGATAGAGAATTCGTTCCAGAGTTTATTTTCCAGTTTTCGTTTGCGGTTTTATCAGAATATATTTCACTATTAAGACAATCCTGTCTAACCTATTAGCTATTGTAGTCACAATATAAGAAAGAAGATACTCGTCTACCCAAACTGACTCTAGGGCTCTCGTTTGCAGTTTTAATTTTTGAAGAAGGATTAATTCCTATTTTATATTACCTCCTCTCTTTAATATAAAATCTGTTTAACTAATTTAAGTTGATTAAAGAAATTTGTTAAATTAGTTATTTGTGATGATTGTGTCTTAGTTTCTCTAAAATATCTCTTTAATTATGTGCACGTGAACTACTTTTAACAAAAACTCCTTTAATATGTGTAATTATATAGGGATACTTTACGAGGGAAATTATAATATTGGGAGACAAAGTAGATTTAAGTCTTATAATTAAAAATAAAATAGATTCCTCGTATAACTCTTATATTTAAGATAGGAATGAGTATAAAGGAAACTTGAAGCTTTACGTTGTTTCTGATAATTGATAAATTAATGACTTCAGCTTCGAGTAAAATGAAGCTCCCAGAAAATAATTTAAAGACAGCGAGAGCATGTGCGTTCATGTATAGTCCTATCCTAGCTAGGAGAAACTATGCCTGATGTTAACTATCAATTTCATAGGATGAACCCTAATCATCCTATGCCTAGCTAACACCACTTATATATGCTACTTGATGGAATTGGCCTATGGTCTTTTTAACTTGTAATTTTTGTGACTATATCGTTTTTAGGGCCGCTATTTTAAGGTTTTTCATACACCAATTCAGCTGACTCAAGAAACTTTACCTCGCTGGTCTTTTTAATTACTGTATTTTTTATGAATAATTATATATATAATTAATTAGCTTTATTTAATTGAGATGTTTTTTTTTATACAATTTTTAATTGAGATGTTGATTAGAACAGCAAGTACATTGTTGATCTTTTTATATTTTTTTGCGTGCACGAGTACGTTTATTTGTATTAAGTCTTCAATAAAACCCAGGCAAAAAAAAAAAAAAATCTTCCATAAACAACACCGTACTTAGCCTGCCTTTACTTTCAAAATCATCACATTTAATTACTTCTATATCATTTGAAACGGTACATACAAACTAGCTAGCATTCGAAGTCTAGATCTGTTTGTTAGCGACAAGGAACCAAATTTAAAACTGGACTAACCAGTCACGTTTAATGTCATTGACGACCTCCCCTAAAATTTACATGCCTTAATTATTTGTATGTATTGTGATTTGTATGGATCTACTCGAACAGGACTATTTACCTCTAATTAATAACTCTGCAAATTACCTTTGTTCCCAGCCACAAGCAACTTTCTAGCCAAAGGTTCTCAGATCCTAACCCCCTTCCATTTCCACGAAGAAAACTACACTCCAAAAGATTTCAATTTTCAACTTCTCAGATGACGACGCAGGAATCCTAAAACTTCGCTGCGTCTTCTAATTCAAACTAATCCTGAATCTTAGTATAATACTGTGATTCTGAATAACAGAATCAGAGTTTTTTTTATCTCTAGTTGGCATCAAACATAATTATCCAGTCTAAGAAAATTAGAAAACAAATGCGTACTTAATTCTGACTTTTCTTCAGCGCGCAACGAATATATCCATGCCGTTTCAACCAGAAATATAGCAGTAACGGAAAAAGCGACGCATATAGTAACAGAAACGCCAGCACAAGGTGAAATGGAACAGAATCGCAGATCAAAAGAGAAAGGAATATCTGAGAACTTAGCGTGCACCTTGTGCTGGCGAAGTCGTAGAGCTTGCCGGTGCTCGAGAAGATCATAACTCCTACCTCAGCGTCGCACAGGATTGCGAGCTCCTTCGCCTTTTTCAGCAAACCGTTTCTTCTTTTGGAGAACGTTACCTGCCTGCTCGTCGAATTGTCGATTCTCCTAATCACGATCTTCCCTCTCCCCATGTCTATGTTTCTGATCCCAAACTCGATCTTCGGAAAAGAAAATTGTTCTACTATCAGTCAAACAAGAAACAGTTTCCGGAAAAAGTTTAAATGAATATCGTGAAAATCTAAAGAGGTAAATCGATGAACAGCCGAAAGAAATGAAAAAACTCTGGCCGAGCTTTGGTTGGAAGAGAAAATGACGGGGGGGAAAAAAGATGACCAGATTTATTTTCCGAGAATCACAGGGAGAAGACAGAAAAATAAATAAATAAAAGAAAAGAAAGAGCTTACTGGTGATGAACACTTCGATTATAAGAGACAAACCGATGTTTCAAAGCCGTACTGAATCAGCAGGAGCCATATAAGGAAAGTGTCTGATTAAACCCGCTTTGGCTGGTGGAGGGTATTCGCTCATCGGCGCGTGGAATTTGAAAACAACAGATGGGCGACGGGGCACGTGGCCCAGTCAGTTTCTTAATCGATGGCTTCTTTTTTTTTTTTAATTCGTACCCTAACATTCAGCGTGCTTCCTTTTTTCCCATTAAACGCGGAGGCAAATCGTCTTTTTTTGTGTTTAAATAAAATTTTAAAATAGAGCTTATAAAAAAAAATTATAAATAATTTATAAAAAAAATTAGAGAAGAATTTATATAAAAAAATTAAATAAATAAGTGTTTGGATAGGTATTTTTAGAATAATTTTTTTATATTGGTAAATTATTAAAAATGATATGATTTGATTAAAAGTAAGAGAGAGGAGGGAGGTAGATAAAATATAAGAGAGATGAGAGATGATAGATGAGAGAGGAGAGGGGATAAAAAAAAGAGAGAAAATAAGAGAAAAGAGAGAGGAGAGGGGTAGAGATGAGAGAGGAGAGAGGGTGTAAGAAAAAGTAGGGGTAAGATAGTAATTGGATAGTCCATAAGCTCTTTTACTGTTCAAATAGCTAGTTTTAATAGTTTATTCAAAACTATGGTTTTACCCAAAAGCACTTATAGACAAATATAACTGTTTATTTTAAAATTTTTCTAAACTAAAGTTTTATCCAAAAAAAAATTTAAAATTCTGATTTAGGATAAACCTAAACAGACCCTTTTATCTTATTCGTCATTTTTTGGGTGAGGAGGGCGAGAACCAACTTTAAAATTAGAATAGTTGTTTTTTTAAATTTTTATTAATAAAATTTTAAAAAAATTATCAAATACTAATCAATAATATAAAAAAAATATGAGACATTACGAAAAATCTCTGATTAAATATTTTATTAATAGAAATGAGTTAATAAATTTTTATATATAAAAAGTGTTAGTACTCTATATATTTTATATGCAATAATTTGATTTAAGTTCTTCTCATCATAACAGATTTCAAACAGGGATTTTTTCCTAAATTTTTTCATTTAAATACTATTTAGAATATTGTATCATAATAATAGTGATAATGGGTCTAAATAATCTTATGGCCGGACTATGGGTTGTCTCTATTTGTGAGAGGTGTCTTTGTCACAGGACAAGTCCCAATCCCAGATCAAATGATGGAATTATACTGAGTTGATGACGTTTACGAGGCCAACCAGGAAACTTATTGTGGTGACACGCTACGTTGTAATAAAATCATCGAAACCAGACAAAATTATCTTTTCTTTTTGGTTACAAAACAAAATTATCTAACTCAAGGGGAATAATATTCTCATCCCATCTTGGCCCAATTCAATATAATAACCATAATATGATCCAAGGTTTGCATACTAGCTTTACTGCGCAGGGGGGATGGTTATTTTCATCATCAGCTATAGTATAGTAAGAGGTAGCGAGAATACATTTCAGTTATGTATTTACAATTTTCAAAAATTAATGAACTATTGAAATGACGCATGATTAGTACGATTTAGGAGGTCAATTTAATTATGAATAGAGAAAGTTGGGAATAGGCCCTACCCCTGATACTAAACCCAAGTCCGATCTGCATGCGAGATGCTCCGTAATTTAGGTCCAATCATCAGTAAAAAAATGGGCCATCATGAGAATATTTTATGAAAGACCATCAAGTAACATTATTAATGTGGGAGATTAATATTAAATCCGAGCACTAACACTAACACTAAATTATTAGCAGAACCTCAAGGTTATCCACCATGTTCGAGTCATGCGCGTCACGCTCAGTGGACCCCACCCATCCTTCCCAAAACCACGGCATAAACTCGCCGAGTTCTCGCCAACCGAAGTACGATGAAGTGATAGGGACACGCGTCACTTTTTTACGTGGGAATGGGCAATGAAGTCTCTGAAAGATATTTCAGATTTCCTTTTCTCTATTTCTTTAAGGTTTCCAAATCAGGAAATCGGTGACCGTGCCTTTCGCCACTTTGGGGCCGCCAGAGAGCACTGATTCGTCCTCTTCGTCTCTTCTTTCCCCTCTTCTCTTTTCTTTTTTCTTTTTTTCTAAAGGTGTCATGATTCTTTTCTCCTTGAAAACAAAAAAACACTGATATTAAGAACTACTCCCTTCCATCATAATTAAAAAGAGTCTATTAATTTTTTAATAAATTTAAAAAATT
Source organism: Leucaena leucocephala (assembly GCA_037074615.1). Lineage (NCBI taxonomy): Eukaryota > Viridiplantae > Streptophyta > Magnoliopsida > Fabales > Fabaceae > Leucaena > Leucaena leucocephala. The sequence goes on from CM073541.1 coordinate 22,021,106, forward strand.
AAATAAATTAATTATAATTAAATATAATTTTTTATGATAAATTTATAGTATATCTTCTCTAAATAATATAAATTAGTCAATTAATTTTTATAATAGTTATAATTAACTGATTTATTATATTTAATAAATTTATCTAAAAAAATTAAATAATTTTTATAATAATAACTAGAGTAATATTTCATAACCTCAAAATTTTGATTCTGATACTCATTATCCCTCTTCGCTCACAAACGTGATTCTTGTTGCACTGTAGGAACTGGACAAATATTCTATATGATATTTAACTTTGATCGCCATGTATTAGCCCCCCCACCCCCAAAAAAAGGTCAACCTGAACCCACCAAAAATATCGAATCCTTGGGTGAGACAAGCCTGTCACATCATTATGGGATCATTTTCTCAAACTAGGAACCAACCAATATTTAGTAATTGCGATTTGCGAAAACAGCCAAGTGATCTAAACTTGTTTTTGAGAATACTATTTTGTTGGGTGTTATAATTTGGCAACTTGCAATTCTTGTAGACCTCTTTAATAAAATTCGTCCTTGCACTTATCATCGTTACATTAGAACGCTTCACAAAGATTTATTATCATTGCTATCTCGTTTTTTGTTTGCCCAGCGAGATGATGTCCCTGCTATCTCTCGTTGAAAAAATGGTGCGTGGCAATAAATTTGAATGCAAATAAGAAGTGTCTTCATTGCAGTTTAGCTATTTAAATGCTGAAATGCGATGAATAAGACGAGTGTTTCAAGGGGAAAAAAGGCTGTGACCTGTCTCAATCAATCCAACAACTTGCCAATAAATATACACCATATCTCTTCTTATATCACGATTAATCATATTTAAATTCATCTTTTGCAGTGCAAATTAAAGTATATTTGAAACTATATGGCCCCAAGTCCTAATAAAAAAAGTGTTGAGCCGATCTAATGATTATGCCAAAACAAAACAAAAAAATGTCCTCTCAGACAGGAGGATCGTGAGGTAAGTGAGTAGTTTGTTCGTTTGTTTTTTTAAATTACCCTTTTTTCAAAAAATAAATCTTCCATAGCCATCTTGACATAACACATTTTGTCCTCAACCTTGATTTTAGGCATCTATACCATATCTATGAACCATGTCGCGTCTCTCTTATTTTCTCATTCACAGCTTTGTTTTTGTTCTTTAATTAATCCCAATCCAAATCAAACAAAGGTGTATTCAAAATCAAAATTACACACAGTTTTGCAGTTTATCACCAATTTTAATTTGATGCCCCTTACAAAAAAGACCAATATCAGTTGGATCGCATATATGCTTAATATAAACAAGTAAACGCCTGTAAGCTAAGCCTGCCAACACTCGCACTTGCATGCATGTTTATTTCTTCAAAAAATGCGTCTCCTGCTAGATCTCTCTCTCTCTATATATATATATATGTGTGTGTGTGTGTGTCTGTGTGTGCGCGCCCGCGTGATTGAGTGATGCCCACGTGAACATTAGCCTATGGTGACATGTCCCTTTCGTGAGCTTGATGATTCGGCTTTGTTCTGCTCGTGATGACTGCTGAGCTGTGAAACCAATATCCCAGTGGCAAACATCTTGTGACTGAAACCTTCCATAATTAGAAGGGATGGATGAAAACAGACCCATGTGATGACCAGAAAAACAGCACCCTAAATCCTAATAATCACAACAGCATGTATATGTTGATATAATTTGATGGAGTGATATATGTGTGTATATATGCGGGTCTTTTTTTATTCGTTAATCTCTTAAAGTAAAATACTGTTCACCCCGTTGATATCACGAAGTCAGGAGAAAGAAATTAAAATTCCCATTTTACATTGACAACTATAATTGGCATCCTTGGCGTTTTACACAGTTCGGTCAAAAACTCTCTCTCTCTCTCTCTCTCTCACACACACACACACACACACACAATTAATGAGATGATCTTCGCATTGGTCAACAGCAGTATACAGACCTTCCTAGAGATAAGTTGACCAGGAATAAAATGATGCTACCTCAATTTTTTAAAATAAAACCTAGTTAATTGTTTTGAGTAGATTAATAAAATAAAAAATTAATTAATTATGATCAAATATAACTCCTTAATATAAATTTATATTATATACTACATAACTCTAATATATCCAAATTAGTCAACTAACTATAATATTAGTTATAATTAACTAATTTTTTTAATTTTTTTAATCTATTCAAAAAAGTTAAATGGATCATATATTAATGAACATACTACCTCCTGTCCTAAAATAATTACAAGATCTAGTTGACTTATTTTTATGGATCTAAAAGCAAAATAAATTAATTAATTATAACTAATATAAGTATTAATTGATTAATTTGAATAAGTTAAAGAGTATATAATATAAATTTATCTTGAGAGGTTTGATTTGATCATAAGTAATTGATTTATTTTGCTTCATATATCTATAAAAAAATTAATTATATCTTATAATTAAGACTACAAATAATAATAAATATTGAAATGATGCTATTAGCGTGTGTGTGGACGATATAAATCGAGATGCTCATTAGGTTAGATAAATATCACTTAAATTTTAAAATTTTAAATCTGTTTGTTATACTTTCTAAACTAATTATTACTCTCATAAAATAAATAACAATATATTTGTATAGAAATTCTTGATTTAATATTTTAAAATTAAAGTGATATTTTTAGAATTTTTCCTTTTTTTTATTTTACGGAGATTAACTATAATTCGTCTGTCAACTGTATTGCATGAGAAATTTGACAAAATTATCTAGTACACTTGCTAATTTTGGAACTAACATTTTTTGTGAATATTACGCCACAAAATAATAAAACATGCAACCCAATATAATTAAGTTAAATATTTTAAAACATCCTACTCATAGTCTATGGATAAATTTCATGTATAAATGCATTGATTAGTTCCTCTTTTGCCTAAAATAGAAAAAAAAGGATATCAACTTATGAACTACTGTACGTGATATTTAGGAATTTTCCCATACATTATTTACGTATATGCGACGGTTGAAGGTTGATTACGCTCAAGTCCAAAAACACACATAGTTTAATTTAATTAGTTCATAAGATACAAGTAACTTGAACATTATAATGCACACAGAATTATTTTCTAAGCTTCTCTTAATTGTTGTTGATTATATTTATTAATTATTAATTTACATCATCGTATAAAAAACAATGAATATAACTTGCTCTCCAAGAAGAACCAACCTGCAATTTAATATTTACTTTATGGACAACTCATGTGGGTTTACATCTCCTCGATCGATAGCCATCTCTCTTGAACCTTAATTAATGGTCAATTTCTCCTTGAAAGCTGCTACTACTATTTCTTTAGTGGGATTTGTTGTTTACGGATCACCTAAGGAAGTAAAATAACATTTTTTTTCCTTCAATGAAACAATTTAATTTTCCCCAATCAAGAATGAACACCCTTTTTGAAAAAAAAAATGATGCCATTCCTTTTCGTGATATTCATCAGAAGCAATGCCAACATTTAATTTTACCTGGGGCAATTTATGAATAATTTAGACTATAAAATAAATTTTATATTAAAAATTAGAGGAATATGACATACACATTAATAATAACTAGATGGAAAGGCCCGTGCTATACACAAAGCAGTGGTTATTTGTTACACCTAAAGATTTTTTCCGTACCTATCCCGGCAATATTGTATATTGAGCTATAATTAGCATTTATAAAGATAGGTATTATCGTCTATTACTATTCTTTTTTATATTACTATCGGCAAACTTTTTCATTGCATTTACTTTACATTGAAATATCGACAATGTCTTCAATTTTTCTTTTCTTTTTTTTTTTTATATAGAAGCTCAATAATCCCCATAATTAAAATTGAAATTGAAATTTAAAAAGTTATCTAAAGTCTCCTCAGTTCTCCTTGTCTTTCAATCTCAAGAAACTCCTTTTTTTATATAAAATTTCAACAGCCTCTTATTAAAATTAAATTTAATCATCAAATGAAAAATAAATAAAAGGGTGGAATAGTTATTTTATCTATTTCACTCTGTAATTTATAAAAAATTATCAGAAAAAATGTTATACTATTTTATTGTATATTGCACATTCAACAAATAATTTTTTTAAAAAAAAATCAAAATAGATCATCGGATTTATTTATAAAAAAAAAATATTCTCCCCTCATTTATTCTATCACCACATATCTAGTATATATCATCAACTAATTATAAAAAAAAGATATTATAAACTAATCTAGTGATCTAATTAATGATTTAATTGATAAATAAAAAAGGAAACATCAAAATAGATATTTTTTCAATTTCATGATATATTAATACATAAAAAATAGCAGAACAAATTTTCTCCAATTACATTGTATATTGTATATGAATTCAAAATAGATATTTTGATATTTTATTCCAAAAACTATCATAGTCTATAAACAAAGAATATGATGAATGTGACATGATTACTAAAATATTGCAAAAAAGGAATTTAAATAACCAACATATAGATGTTGGAAAAGAATGAGGGATTGCCACTATCCACCATGCTTCCTTTTGGAGAAAGGATCTGAAATAGGAAAATGATACTAGTTAGAATGAGAGGAAGGATGATATCTACCAAATATGAGACGATAGAATAAAATGAGAGGAATGATCTTATCTAAACAGGCTTATAAGTTTATTTAAAATTATAGTTTAATCTATAAGACCTTTTAAAAAAATATAACTATTTATTTTAAAATTTATCCAAACTAAGGTTTAGGCTATAATTTTTTTAAAAATTATAGCTTTGGGGTTACCCAAACACACAAGCTTGGTCTCATACTTTCTCTTTGATTCCATCCCAGTATGAAAATTAAAGAAGCTATTAGCAAAGGCAAAAGCATTGAACCCACGCTCGGTTATAATGTAAAATGAATGAGAGAAGATGAGAATAATAAGAACAATAAAGAAGTCTTCACTGAAACAAAACCAAATAGCCCAGCAATTGATTAATCAAACAAAAAAGAACAAAAAATATAACATAGTAATCAAATATCTAAAGGAAACAAAAAAAAAACAATGAAAAAAAATCTGAGGATGTAGAAGCAAATATTTCACCACGATTTTCAATATACTAAATTACTTGATGTGTTGTTTTGAACCATTGGATATTTACACAAAACTCTCCAATAATATGTCAAATCTCTGACAAAATGCAAAATCAAAGAATAAAAATGTAAGGACACATAAGGAAAAATCTAATTGCTGTTTGAATAGAAATTGAAACCTTAATCGTCCTTACAAGAAAGACAAAGCGATAACGATGACTGCTCCCAACAGAATTGAAGAGATGAGATAGATGGGAGTTAAGGGATGGGAAGGATAATCAAAGAGAAAATAATTTAGAGATTTAGAGAGTAGTAGGAGAGAAAGAGATGGGTAGGTGAAAAATGAAATGCTCGACCTTTTTTATAACACTATATTTGAAACATATGACTTAAATGAGATTGGGATACTCAGAGATCAAAGCATTAGAAAAAGATGGACGGACACGTATATAAAGAATTAAGAACCATTTGGAAATATCTTCATAAATGCAAAAAATTATAAAGTTTGAAGAAAGAAATAGAGGATAGATGATAAAATAATGAAGATAGTATCTAATTAATATCAAATCACGAATTAAAGCCCTTTTAAAAAAAATAAAAGTAAACAAAACTATTTACATTAAACCATTTAGATTCAAACCATTATCGCTAACCAAAACACATGGACCAATCAAAATCAAATGGGATGATGATTAGATGATTAGGTGGACCAATTAAATCTTTACTACGCACTTGTAGATAATTATATTGATATATGATTGATTAATTTTTTTTTTTGAAAAATTATTTCTTATATATTTTTTTTGATAATATATTATTTGTTATATTGAAAAAGCACTTGAGGCTTGTAAGTACAAAGCCCGAGGAGTTTGTATCCCGTTCCTATAGCGGCTTCCAAGATAACACGGGGCAGCTCGGCAGGTGGCTTACTGTGGCAGGCCTGATATTTGAATGAGCAAAGAGTAAAGCCCAAACACAAGCCCAGCAGAAAGATACAGTTTAATGAATTTATAACTTTTTCATTAGGTTAAACTGACGGGGTTGATCCGAGTGGTAAGCGGTTCAGTATTATTTAAATTAGGCTTTGAGTTTGAGCCTTAGCGTATGCAAAAAAATTTTGTTAGGAAACTAATCCACCATAGCTAGGTGCGCGACGCGGGTCGAATTTGGATGTAGTCGGGTAAAGCTTCGGTGAATTGGGTAGGTAAAAAAAACTGACTAAATGTGAGATATACGACTATTTATAGTGTATTCAATATTTATGAATCATTATTTTATTGTGGTTCTAATCATGATATTCAGGAAAATATCATAACTCCTAGGAATATAGATTTATGTCTGAGGGTAATTAATAACTTGTCTTGCCCAATATTAGTATCACTTAAGGAGAATGGAGGTTTTGCTCTACTATTAGATTGTGAGTGAACCCAACCCCTTCTAAAAATTTATTTATATAAAAAAAATTCACCCCTAAACAACGGAAGTTGAGTTTAGTATAATAAACTAATATCCTACAATGTGATAAATTAAGATTCGGACCCCCGCTAGGAGAAGTATCTATATTTAATGTCTAACAGTGCCTTATATAGAATTGTTTATAATAGGAATATATATATTTAAAAAAATATAACTCTTCACCACTAGTAATTAAAAAAAAAAAGTAACGAATTGTTCACTTCACTACGTGATATGGGAGTAGTCTCTTATATTAGACTATTTTTTTATAAAAATTATACGGTACTCTTTATCGATAATTTTGAGATTAATTCTCCATAAACATATGAATTAATAAAATGAGTTTTGCCTCTAATACCCTGCTTTTTTATGACACCTCTCCCTAGACGTAGAGACCATATTGAATATTGATATCATGATTATAATAAAAGGAAAAAATAAAGGGACTTTACCTTAGCAGAGCAGAGGGTTGAGTTGAATCGGCGTGGAATGACGGGCCCAAATCACGACTAACAAGGGAGTCCGATCCCAGCTCATCCCGGTCTTATATGGCCCAATTATCCTGCCTCCCTCGCCTTCATGGCGCGTGAAGAAAACAACCACCTTCAATCATCATATTGATGGCCGGGAGTGTAATAAAGTCTTCCCAACAAATATCATTCAACCGCAGGAATCAAAGCTCTTCCCATTTGTTTTAAGTTTTCAGCGGAGATCAGGAATCCAAACTCTTCAATTTCCGGTACTATTTGAATCCTTACCTTTGATTATCTCTTTCAATTTTTCAGATTTTCCCTGTGCGTCGTTAGTTTTCAAATCTGACTTTTATTTCCTGCTTCCTGAAGATTTGATCGCCGAACGACTTCTTCCTGTCTCCTTCTCTTTTCCGACATGGAAGCTGTTTCCGATGAAGCCACCAATATTTGTAGTCATTGGTAAACACTACGCTTGTAATTTATGTATTTTGGAATAATTATGGATAACCTTACATTAGACTAACGCTTTCCTGAAATTTGTGAAGCTGGTATGCCTACTTCGTTCTTGACTTACATAAGCTAAAAAATCCCCTAAGTCCATGGGAAATTGAGATTGTAGTGAATCTGTCTCTGAGTTGATAGTGGCCTTTGGAACGACTAAGTCTAAATATTTAGGCAATTGACAATATCGCATGGCTCGTACAACAGCTCCGTGCCATTAAACTATATTTTTATGCGCATTTATTAGTCTAATTGAACCCGGTCAGCGTATATGTCTGAAAAATAGTGTTATTTTGGTTCATCTTGAACAGAACTGACTGCATTTAAACATAGCTACTTTTGTTCTGTTGGCTTATTTCTAGTACTTAAGAACCTTGTAATCATTCATATTTTAATGTTTTACAGCAATCGATCTATCCCTGCAGCAAATATTGATTTGCATTATGCCCATTGCTCCCGGAACCTTGAAAAATGCAAGGTTTGCGGTGATATGATTCCCAAAAAAAATGCTGAGGAGCACTACTTAAGCACTCATGCTCCGGTATGTAAGATCTGGTCTTGCTTTCAATTTTTTTCTTTTGGGGATTGATTTTTATGATTGGGGTAAAGAGTTCGTGAGACTGTGCTCTAGAAGATTTTATGAAACTGAAATATATGCACGTCTTCCTTGTAAATTTAGGAGTTATAGGGAACGGGAAGGTTATCATCATTGGAAAGACTAGTGGGTTGACATCTTGTGATTCTAAACATGATGTTTTGTGGGCTCTGTAGCTATTTAGGCATTGGATTGAGTTTTACCAGATTTAGTAAATGGTTTTGGCACTTTATGTTGGATGTACTTAGTCATGGAGGGTATTGACAATGGCGGGGGGAGGGAGTGAGGGATTGGCAGGGGCCATGCCCCCCCACCCCCAGGTTTCAATATTTTCTTCACATTGTGGAGGTGTTATAAGTTTCCAGCTCTCCTAAAATTTACATAAACTTTATACTATATATGCTGTTCAATCTCGGCTCACCTCACACTTGAACTCCAGCTCTTCCTTTTATTGCATATTCTACTGTGAGCAAGCTTAAAAAAGGGATAGATTTGAAGCATTTTAAAACTCTTGTTTGTTTCGATAAAGGTTTTATTTGGTTCTGTATTTTTTTCTCACATGGCCTCTGGGCCTGGAAAATTCAGTCCAACTACCAAGCCAGTTTAGGTGCAGCTAAGTGCTTGGTTTCATTTTGCAAATCTATCAAAGATTTGAAATACAATTTTATGAGAATGAATGTTCCATGTTCTACTTGACAATGCTGCAGTAATCAAACATGTAATTTATTGGAGGAGAAGTTATTTAATTTCTTGTAGCTTCTTTACAGCTTGGTTAATGAATTTGTGCTTTGGTCCATAGGTTTAGGTTTCACATTTTGGTGTTGGTACTCAGTTTTATGGCCTTTTATTCTAACTGGTGCTTAATAGAGAAACATAAGTGGGTTGTGAGGTATTTGGTTGATAGTTGAAATTATTCTCTTGTAGTTGGTGACAGTGGCTGAGCCAGGAACCTGTAGGAGAGCAAAATTTTGATATCTAAGATTTTATGGAAAGGGCTAAATTAAGGGCTAATGAAGGTGTCCATCTGAGATTTTATGGTAAGGGCTAAGGCATGGGATGATAAAGAAATCCAAAAATTTGATATCTAAGATAAGGGCTAATTTAAAATCTGGAGACCAGCTATTTTGTAGATATGTTCGGATTCATTTGGTACCTAAGCTTTCAAGGTATATGGTAAGGGCCTGGAATGAATATGATATCAAATGGAGGAAAATAAGAAATAGGAATGGGAGCTCACTAAGGCCTCCCAGCATACTATAACAGTTCTTAACTTTAGATAGTCAATTCACTTGTTTTATTGAACTTCATATGCAGGTCGCCTGTTCAATGTGCAGTGAGACGATGGACCGTGATATTTTAGATGTCCATAAAGGTGAAAATTGCCCTCAAAGAATTGTTACTTGTGAATTTTGCGAGTTCCCATTGCCAGCGATTGATCTGGCTGAGCATCAGGTAGTTTTATGAAGGACTTCTGAATCAGGAACACCGTGTTTATGCATGCACTATAGCTCTTATTTCCGTATGGTGTTTTCATCCATCAGGAAGTCTGTGGGAATCGAACAGAACTCTGTCACCTTTGTGACAAATATGTCAGATTACGTGAAAGATACAACCATGAAGCTAGCTGCAATGGCATCCCAGATCATACTGCTACTGTAGGATCTTCAAGGTGAAGTATAATCATTTTATTATAGCACATCATGGTCAAAACTCATAATTTATATTTGAAATTTATAGGAAACCTCCTTGTTATATCTTCTTTTTGATTTTGTATTATCTTCTTGTAGCTATTTTTCATGCATGAAATAGTGCACTTTTTTTATGTTTTTGGATTTGCTGCTGCTCAAGTACGCTCATCTATGGGGGTTTTTGCTTTTTGGAGACTTGCAAACCCCCCCCTTCTTTTTCCCAAACGCACACACACACACACACACACAAAACCCACCCCAAAAAAATGGTCTTCTGATGCATGCATGTAGGAAATGATCACTCTGTTGGAGTTCTGTTCACCACACAAACTTTTTACCTTTAAGCTGGATAGAGTCATTTCTTATTAATAGTGCAATTGCCTATTGCTGCTCTAGTTATTCTTTAATTTGGCTGAGTGCTAAGATATGCATCTATGGTAGATGAGTAAAGAAATATTACACGTTTGAGAGGTTGGGCTTGTTGCAGAAGGAATTAGTTGGTATCTGACAATTTGAGCTTTTGTTCACTGAAGATGGATTATTTATATAAGATTCGTTGGAATTTAGTCATTATTTTTGTCTGCAAACCTACAAGAAGTGTCGACAATGAATTACCTTTTATGTGACATATAATTTATCTGTTCCATAATTGTATCGTGCATGAGGAGGTCATCTAAATTTCTTGAAGATGATTTCCCACCCTAAGTTTATGAATACAATTTTGCTTGTTGCGATATATTTAATTTTCTTGCATTATTCATATGATATGACTACCCTCGTACGTCTTTTCGTGTTGGGGTATATTCATTTAGGTAGATATCCTTTTCCATATTCATAAAAGGTGTTTCTCCCTTCTGTATCATTGAACCATATGCTTCTAATTTTTAGGGATGTGAGGGAAGCTGAAAGAGAGGATAACGCTAGAAGAAGGCAGCGGGACAACTTCTCAAGAAGACGTCTTCTTTTCACAATAGCAATCACTAGCATTGCTGTCTTCTTAGGATCTCTGTTTTTCCAGAAGAAGACTGAGCAAAGTGATGTGAATTAGAGGTAGAGAGGACACATGTTAAAATGTAAATCTGCTTTAAATATTTATAAATTTATTCGTCTGCGACAGAAGTCAGCTGGTGAGATATATTATGCTACGTTCTTGGGTAAGATATATTTTGCTACTCTATTTGAACAACTCAAACTCATTGCCGTTATATCTTGGTTATATTATATATTTTGTTGGATTGAACAACTAAGACTATAGTTGACCTTTTTCTATCAAGGGATAAGTAGCCAAAACATGACACCACAAGGTATACAATTTAAGACGTCAAGTTTTGAAAAATCACGTATCACAGGGAAGCATTTACATGATTCTCGTGCATATGTAGTACAAAAAATATAAGTAAATTAAACAAAGAATTAGGATTATGGTTACTTACCACTAGACATCATGGTCATCGATTATAATGAGCCATGCGTGGGAGATTTTACAATCCATTATAATGCGAAGGTTTTTCAATGTACTGGAGATCCATGCAAGAGTGTCAAGTTCGCAATGCTCGAACTCGAACCAATCCATCCAACGAAATCACGGGCTACAATACAGGATATCATTTAATAACATAAACTTGTATACCAAAAAAAAATTAATAATATATAATATAACATATAAAAAAATTAATAATATATAATGACCTTAAGTTAATTAGAGTTAACACAGATAATAAAGAATATACTTGTATTTTATAACAATATGAGTTCGATTTTTAAGTTGTTATAGTAAGGTTGACTCAAATTGTATGTTTTCAAGACCTATAGTCATGTGAATGATAGATAGCTGACATGAGTTTATGAACTTAATCTGCTTCAGCTTCATGTTACATAGAGGAGTTCTGTGCCCTATAACATTATTCCCTGGTAGATGAGTGAATATGGTGTTTATATGAGATTTAGTAATTTAAAAAAAAAACTGTCAGACCATGGTGATGGTGGAGGACATTTTAATGTACATAAGCTTATGAAAAGATAAAATAACTATGACTCTTGTGTACGAATTCTGTTAACTTCCTTTTATGCTTGGGTACTCATGTGAAATGGTGGATGGAATGTTCATAGATATTAATGTTATTTGTGGGAATGGAATGACGATAATATAAAAAGGGCCGTTTGGTAAGCAAGAAGAATGTGATGATGTAGACAATTAGAGAGAATAAAAGTAATTCTATGATCTATAGATGTCTTTGGGATCTCTAAAGAAAATGATAATGCAAGTTTAACATCTATTACTTATGTGCAATGAAGAAGGAAGTTTCTCATTTTCTGCAACCGAACATCCCAAAGAGAGATATATCAGCACTTGTGCGTGTACAATGATTGATCTAATGTGTGTGTATTACCCATTATCCGTAAGTTTAACTGGCAAAAGGGTGAGACATACGACTATTTAGAGAGTTTTCAATCCCTGTGGAGTACCACTTTCTTATAATTCTAATCGCGGTGTTTGGGGAGACATCTTAACTCCTGGGTGTTTAGGTTTACGCCTGAGAGTAATAGACAGCTCATCCTACCCGATATTGGTATAGCCTAGGAGGAAGGGAGATTTCACTCTACCTTTAGATCGCGGGTGAATCTAACCCCTTTCTAAAAATTTGTATAAAAAAATGTGTGTATATTGATTGATCTAATGTGGTTTTTCTCTTTTTTATTTGAGATTAAATTATATTTGGAAGGATTATGAGACGTGTTATAATAGAAAAATGAGATTTCTTGATAAAGTAGAGATTTGATCGTTTAATCTATTATGCAGTTCTTATATGCTTAGTGCCAAAGTGTTTATTTATCAAAAGTAACAAATTCTAATAAGAGGTCTTTGATATGTAATATTAAAATACCCACCTGCATGCCATGTCTGCGTGTTTCATATGGGCTAATTTAAATATATAGGATAGTTGCATGTTTATTTCGAGTTAAAAAAAATTAAACAAGTATAAACTTTTTAATTTTTTCTTATAAGTTTTAACTTCCTAATTATTATTCTTATTTTACCCTGATAATTGAATATAAATATATAAACTCTAAATCTAAAATTTAAAATAAATTTAAATAATTCAATCAATAAATTCATTGACGATGACTTAGGAAATTATAATCTTCTAAGCTTTTTATATTTTAAATTTAAATTATCATATATAGAAAGTTACGATAATCATTAAATATATTTGGGTAAAATATGATGGTATATGAAAAATATAATAAGTCCCCACCTGCACACCGCGCGGGTGTTGGTCTAATTTAAAAAAAAATGACTATTTTCCAACATAGTAGGAAGCACTAACTTATACAGCTAATAAAAAAAATCAAATTTTATATTGCAAAATATTAAAAAAATAGGAAATAAGTAAACTTAATTACAATTATTTAAATTATAAATACTTAATTAAAAATTTTTAAATTTTAAAAATCAACTTGAAAACAAAACAAAACAAAACAACAACCATAAGTAAGAAATATTTGTTTTTATTAGTGAGAATATAATGGTCATTACATTCGTGTCAACCTTTCACTATGGGCTACCGCATAAATCGCGAATTTAAAAAGGCTTCTGATTTAAATTTTAATTTAAAAAAAATTTAAAACAAATAACTATATTTATTTAAAAGGGTTTCTGAACTAAACCATGGTTTAAAACGATGATTTTAGATAAGCTGGTCAGAATAGCTTTTAGAATAGTAAAACACTTTTCAACTACTCAATTACTATTTTACTCCTACTTTTTCTTATACCCTCTCCCCTCTATCTTTTTCACTCTCTCTCCTCTATCTTTTTTACCCTATCTCCTCTCTCATACATACCCTTTTTAATAATTTTTCAATTACAAACTCCATTTTTTAACAATTATCAAAACACTCATTTATCTAATTTTTTTTTTTTCTATAATCTCTTTTCTAAACTCTTTTTTTATAAATTATCTAAAAGTCTATTTTTTTATTAAACCCATTTTTAAAATCTTATACAAAATATACCCTCCTCTCCAAATTCTAGGGTATAAAAAGCCCTAAATTTCTTCGCTCCTCTTCGGCCACGCTAATGGAACCAAACTTTTAACCCAGAATAAGCAGCACAAAGGCAAAGGAAAGAGCTGCTTCATACGCTGCCACTCGATTCGTAATACGATTTCTGATCACTGTCCTTCGTTATTCCTATGTCCTATATGTTATTTGCTTCTTCGAACTCTACTCCACCAAAAAAAAAAAACAAATTTGGGACACAAGTTTCTTCTTATTCTGTTTGTAATATCTATATACAATTTTAATCTTACCTATTCAGTATTTGTTACTGATACAGATCGTGTTTATCGTGCAAAAATGGCGACATTCGAACTGTACAGAAGGTCGACGATCGGAATGTGTCTCACCGATACTCTGGACGAGATGGTTCAGAACGGTACTCTCAGCCCTGAGCTTGCTATTCAGGTTCTTGTCCAGTTCGATAAGGTGATTTTATTACGGGGATGGCTTTGGTTGTCTGTCTTCCTCACTTTTATCCTCGAGTCATCTATGAACTTTTATTCTGTTGGTCTGTTATGACTATTGATGTTACGGTATGCCATTTGCTAGTCTATGACTGAAGCTCTGGAAACGCAAGTCAAGAGTAAGGTCTCCATTAAGGTAATGGCGTTTTTCCCATTTTCTGTGGTGTCTTGTGAGTAGTGTACTTCATTAAAATTATTTTAAGGCCTGGATATGAGCATGATTCATGATAATCAGCCCCGTCATTGCCAATTAAAATTAGAAGTACACAATCAATGGAGTCTGATATTGAGGGAGGTTTTGTTGATAGTTTTCTGCATCCTTAAAGAAATTGTTCTGTTGTTTTCTGTAATATATTTTCCTTCTCCAGTATTGGTGCACCCAACTTTATTGCGGTGACTGTGTACTAATCTCTGACAAATTGATAATGAACATTCTAACATAAATAATCAGCCAAAATAATTATCTATTTTTCCATTATGGTTTAAGCTTCTATAACTTATTAAGCCAGTTGAATACTATAAAATATTAGAGTTGTTGACGTAACTCTCCATATATGATGGGCTTCATTATTGCTGTTAAGTGTGGTTTAATTTCAAGTCACTAAAATTCAAAGCTAGAGGTTTGTCTGGAGGTTGGGGGTACCCAGTTTGTACCAAATATAATCTAAAACTAAAATTTCACTCTAATAAAGTTGCATAGTTTGGAGTACTAAAAAAGTATCGATGGCTAATATGTACCTGTCGTAGGACAACTTAAAAATTGCCGTGCCTATGCTTTTAAGAGTAAAGTTTTGAGCATATTCATAACTTCACTCCTTTTCCTTTGTGGAGAAGCCCATTGGATGAAAAAGTTGTTTCTGTGCTCTTGAGTATGCTGCATAGGTAGATGGGATAACATTTGGCTTACAAGGTTGAAATCTTCAGATTGAAGCTTGCAAGCCACAGAAGAGAAGGAAACAAACTAGAAAAGTTCTCAGATTTTCTGATTCTTTTTTCCATCTCAAGTTGATGTAGTTCCTTTGGTTTCCCTTCTGAAGCTAACTTTGGGGGGAAAAGGTCACAGTAGAACTCTATATTATTTTATCATTTATACTTCTGTAAAAACAGAAAAACTTTGATAATGGCGAAGATCCACTGTTTCAACTCTCAATAGCTTCTGTACACCTCTTTTATTCTCCAATTTTCTTTACTTTCATAGATAAAGAAAACACTAATAAGAAGAATAAGTTGTACGGATGGCCAAAATATGAAGCAATGAGTACTGAAGACCTATCTAGCCCTCTATCAGCATAAGAATTATTTATCTTGTAGTTAAATATTATTCTGGTCTTTCCAGTCTAGATAGATGAGAAGGGAATTCATATTAGAAATGTTATTTTCTTGGTCTGATTTTGCGATTTTCAGTTACATTGGTTCAACGTACATTTTTAATAACTTTTTATCCTAATTTTTTGGTTGACCGTATGGATCCTCAGTTAGAAGCAGTTGGGACACTATCATTTGAATGTACCACCCAATTCTTTCTTGGCCCTATTATTGTTGACTGCCTTCCTGACAGTGGCTTATGATTATGACCAGAAAACCACTACAGATTTATGGTTTCAATCATGATTTGGCTCCACTATTCTCCCACCCTATGAATTCTCGTCAAAATAATATCTAATTGAATCAATTGCTAGGCGACATTTAATGTTCTAGTTTGTTCAGCTGCAGCTATTCTTAACCACTTTTTGATTTGAATCATTTAGCACGTTTTTCTCTACTTCCCCCTTAATTTCATTGTGTCTGGTTGCCTCAGCAGAAAATCCTACTTGTATAATTTTGTTCTGCTATTTATTGATCCGTAATTTCATATGTAGCTAATGTCTTAGTAAGTTGTATAAGTTATGAATATACGTCTCCTTCTCACCTCCATTAATACTATTATTGCCTTTATGTAGGCATTGTGAGAATTGAACTGTTTTCAGTTTCTCTTTAATCACAGGGACATCTACATACATACAGATTCTGCGACAATGTTTGGACCTTCATTTTGCACGATGTTTTGTTCAAGAGTGACGAATGCCAAGAGAACATTGGAAGGGCAAAAATAGTGGCATGTGACTCAAAGTTGCTATCACAATAATATCCCCAACGTTTGCTACATATCGACAAGGATAAATTGCCATCTTCTGGTAGAATGGGAACGGGGGCAAGAAAAGTGACCAGTTGTATAAATTTTTGAAAGGACCAATTATAAAAAAAGTTGTGGACTTAAAAGCCATCAGTATTGACATCTTTAGGCATTTCGTGTTACGTTGATTAAGAATGATCCGTGGGTATTCGATGAATATACTTTTCAATTGTAATTTGCTATGTGGGCATCGGTAAATGAATCCATTTATCTTAGCAGGACTTAGCGGTTGGGAAGAAAATTATTATCGGACATGAGCTATAAAGTGATTTCATAATGAGAAATTGAGAATAGGAATGCCGTCTGATCAGCCATTTTTCTTACCCTTTTCAACGTTGTTTTCAATTATATCTTGGAGAGTTAGCTCCATTGAGGTTCTACACAACGCTCGACTCTGAACAGTGACCAGTGAAAGAGGCGAACGAGGAATATGAAAGATAGAGAGGGTGGGTAAAATTGATGATAGGAGAGGAAAATATATACCGTTCTTTTTCTTATTTTGCCACGATGTTTCGTGGTGAGTACTATATGCATTCTGTAGATAAATAATTACTTTCTTTCATAGGAATAGTCTTATATATAAACAATAATTTATATTTATTTAAAAATTTAATATATTATTCTATCTTTATCACCCAATTAATTATATGTATTTCTTCTATGTACTCTCTCTTATTTCTTTTTTTAATAATTTTTTCTTATTTATTATCCTCATAAATAAGAGTATATTTAAAAAATAAATTATATTTTTGACATATTTATTATTTTTAATTAATTTTAACAAATATTTTGATATATATGATTTTGGTAGTTGTTTTATAAAGAAGACCAAATGGTAGTAATGAAAGAAACTTCAGCTTGCTTGTCTCAAGTCATAATTGTGGTATTTTTACCAGATTATAAGAACAATAAATTCGAATCATTGCAAAGACTTGATCATCTATTTCTATAGGATGATGATCCTTCTTTTCCTTACCTTCTGGACTTTACAACAAAACAAGAATTGCATGCAGGGGCATTTATTTGGCTGAGAGAGCCTAAGACTTCCAGTATTTTTTTAGTATAGGGCCACAGTTAAAATCGTACAAGAGAAAGTAAGATTAAGTTAAATCAGACAAAAAATTTCTACACCTAAGAGGGGTGAGTTGTTGAAAATTCTAATATTCAATGGGGAATGTATGCTTTAATATGTTCTGATAGCATGAAAACAATGGCAAAGGAAGAAAGAGCAAGCCAAACAAAAGCAGACAATTGAAGTCATATTCCACTATCCATTATCAGACTGGCAAGCAAATTTGGAACTTGGTAGCCTAACTCAACTTGATTCAACTCAGTCTATATGAGGTTCAAACTAGGCCGTATGCTTATAAAATATTTTGTTAAGAGAGTTAAAATCTACTTTGATGATCTTTACGTTTCGAAATAATTAATATCTATCTATTGGCTGAAAAATATCATCTACACTCTACAAAAAAAACTCAGTCTAAGATATACTTAGTATAATAGTAGACCATCTAGATAATAAGATGGGAGAACTGAGGCTCAAATCTTATCTTATTAAAAAAAATATAGAAAGAGGCATTCTGGTTACAAATTAAAAAAAAAAGTATTGAACACCAGGTACCCAAAAGGTTAGGAAAAAAAATTAGTGGGTGCTGTCTAGTTAGGTTAAACTTGGCCTCAGATCGTCCCATACATGCATATATTAGATGTATGGATACCATAGAAAAACGCTACGCTTCAATTCATAATCCCGTTTTCATTTTTGGCTAACATACTATTTCTGTTTGTTTTACATCTTCTCCCATCTCCGAGTTCCTCTTCTCTCTTCGTTTTTTCAGCTCCTCTCATCCATCTCCTCTCATCCTTTTGTAGTTTACGCTTCTTTTTGATGTCTCTCACTGTCTCTTGGATGTCTATGTCATCGTCTAGGAATAGAGAGATGGATATTGGTCAGATCGATAGTTTTTTTTGGTTGCCCACCGGTTTATCGGAACTTTGCCCCGACTACATCCGGATTCGATCCGCGTTGCGCACCTGGCTATGGTGGGTGAGTTTCCCAATGAAAATTTTCTGCGTACGCCAAGGCTCGAACTCAAGACCTCACTTAAGCGATACCGAGTCGCTTATCACTCGTACTAACCCCGTTGATGGATCGATAACTTTTATTTTTACCAGAGGATCAGATAGTTTAATCCATTGAAAAATGTGTTGGGCTACAAAATTGAAATCCAAATAAAAATAAACCAATTTGAGTTGGGCATACTTGGGTTGTAAACTAAATGGCTGGCCCATTTAGCCATTTTTTAATTGTTTTTTACTATAATAATTTATAATAGAACTTATAACAAATCGTATCGTTAAGAGGATTATTCATTGATTATCGGTTGGGGGTACTCTTAATACACAAAAAAAAATTACACAAAATATATTCAAAATTTTAGAATTGAATACTTCTTTATGCAACATGATCACATATTTTAATCAAAATTATAGCAAATTTCTTTATGAAACAAGTTCGTATACTAGCAAGAATTTTGTTAACGGCGCCTAAAAAGAGGTTGGTGCATATCTTTAACTCCAAAGGCGTAGTAGAATTATCCTATGACCTATCCAACAAACTAATAAAGACCAGTGGAATATCATAAAAACTCAGGGGCAACAAAGGTAAACCGACTTCCTCGAACCCAGCAGTAAGGAAACTCTGAGCCAGTTCTCAATATATATAAGCCCTTCACTCGTTCAGAGAGGGCCAAATTTTGTAGAAAATTATACCGTGGCACGCAGCGATTCTCAAACCACCTCCTCTCTCCTCTGTTTCACTTCTCCTTGGGGTTTCGCTTTGCCTCTCTTTCTCCCTCCCTCGCTTCCTATTCTATTCGCACTTCTGATGAGTTTGCATCAATCCCTTTCCCTGTCATCTCTCAGGTTCCAATTTTCATTCCCAATATAGATATGACAATATTAATACGCATAATACGTGTAATAAGCATGACTTATTCTCTTATATGTTTTCCTGAAAACAAGTTTCTTAATTGGGTCTAATCTTTTTCAATTTTGGAGCTCTGGGTATCGGTTTAATTTGATCAATGATAATCTCTCTCTGTGTCTTTTTGGGCCGTTCCCCTGATATTTATTTATACTCTCCCTGGACAGCAGTTCAAAGTAGAGAAGTTGAGGTGAGATGACAACCCTTAGATCGAGCTGGCCCTCGAGGCTGCGGCAACTTTTGTCTAACGAGGGGTCCATTGGTCCCTCCATTAAACTGGACTCTGAACCCGTGAGTTTCTCCTCTCTTTAGTCATTGTTGCATCATATTCAAGTATACTGTACGATTTAATAGGGTTTAACGCGATCATCTCTTAGTGATCAAATCCATTAAGGTTTTGCTCACCACTTATTCCTTCGCATTAGTAGAACATGAGCAAGTGCATCATCAACATCGAAATTGCCCTTCAGAGGCTCTATACTCTGTTCTGAGGTTCATTTTGGGTTACAATTTGCGTAATGTACTGTCTGATTATTTTGTAAACTTTCTCTTTTGCGTTTGCCAATATTTTTCATTTATATGAGCGAAATAAATTATTGGAGTCAAAGTACAGGCTAGAGATTATAATTTTTTAGAAATTCATGTGCGTAAAGGACAATGGTCCATTGAATTTTAGAATTCAAAATAGTTACTGATCAGTCTAGTTAAAGTTTCTGAAAGGCACAACTAAGTTGCTGAAGCAAGGCGACATAGGGAGCCTTTGCTTGTTGATAACTCAGGTCAAATGCGTCTTTTCATTCTTATTGCTACCATTCTTCTAATTCTGCATCAAATTGTGCAAATGGAATTCTAAATTTATTTTCAGCTGACCCTCTCCATTTAATTTCTACTCCAAGTCCTGCATCAAGCTGAGTCAAAACAAAAGCAATATAGGTAGAGAGAGGCCTTGGGAGGAAGCTTTGAGCAACTTACCTGGTGATACTAACTGATTTTAGCATCTCCTAAGTTTTAATCTACTAAATTTCTAATTTGCGCGTTCAAACTATAATATAATGGGAAATGGAGACTCCAAACAAATTGAAAGTTTGTTACCGTAAATTAAAAAAATATTTAACTATAATCATAAGATAGAACTCACCCCCTGCAAGTTTGGATTCAGTTATATCAATATAAATGATGATTCCACACGATATAAATGCGTATAATGGTTCTTATCTGAACTTTAGTGCAAAATGCAGCCATATATTTTTTTGTGGTGTATTTGAATGCTTTTGGAATCATTACTATGCGTTATCTTGAAAGTCTATCATCCTATTTGAATGTTATGCTCAAGCAATTAATAGGAATGAAATTGATAATTATATGTTTCAATAATTAAAACTTACCTACTCGTTTTTTATATGTTGTTTTCCTTTTCCTCCTAACTTTAGTGCCTTGAGTCAAAGATGAGTGCATTTTTTGCACCTCTTACCTTTTGACGACATTGGAAATACAGGAAAATTTATGGTAAAACAAGTCACTTGAGTTTGGCTTGATATTGGATATATATATATATGTCTAGGAAGCTAATATTACATTAAATCAAATTGATCTTTTATATTGAATTTTTTTAGGTAGCTATATTTTATGGAGAATTTATTGATATTTCTTTGCATGTAGAATGAGAAAATTTCCTGTTCATTGCATAGAGTCTAAGATAAGCCGCACTTCTATGGCTTATGAATAATACAACTTTCTATAAATTTCAAATTTTATATTGATATTAATATGTTGATTCTTTTCTAAGGTAACAATATTTTAGATAGAATTTGTTGATACTGCTTTGCATATTTCTTCCCAATCCAAAAAAAAAAGAATTGTAATGTTCATTATTTGGAGTTGATTAAATGGTACTTAGATTTGTGGCCAACAGTTATGCTGTTTGTTACAGCAGTAGTCATTGTCTGTTGATGTTTTAGTGATCATTTTCCAGTAAGTTTTCAGTTTTGAAATTTTGATGGCATTTGATCTTGCATACAAGTGTAACTTCATATAGATAGAAATACGAAGTTACTAGAATGCATAAGGAGGGAGAAATTAAAGCAGCTTCTGACTATATGCCTTTGGGTTCATGTATTTATTTGTTTATGGGCACGCGTCCATTATCGTGCTAGAATACTTAATCTGTCTATTTTAATTTGGATTGTCACCTCCACGGGAAAATGCCTACTTTTGCAAAACTATTGTTGTGTCAATGCTCCTTTTTTCCTCCCTCTAAAAATTTCTTGCAGTATTTTATTACTCTCTCATTGAATAATATAGTAAAAAATATTTATATTGTGAAAATTGGCTTAACTGTATAGCCCAAATTCATTTTTAAACCTATGTATATTCATATGTGTAGTTGAAGTACTATCATCATAATTTTTCATTAATTTCATTTCCTCTCTCCCATGTCCCAGCTGACGTAGTATTACTAATAATTGTGGTCGTTATCTTATTTTCAGCCTCCTAAGATCAAAGTCTTCATTGACAAGGTCATCCAGTGTCCATTACCAGATATAGCAATACCTCTCTCTGGCTTTCGGTGGGAGTACAATAAGGTAATAACATGCTAACCTTGCTGCGACGAGTTTCATTTACTATTTCCCCCTTGACTTATGTGTTGCCATAACTCCAGGGGAATTTTCATCATTGGAGGCCACTGTTTCTTCATTTTGATACATACTTGAAGATGCATATTTCTTGTAGAAATGACTTGACATTGTCAGATAAGATTCTTGAAGATGACAGCCCATTACCAAAACATGCAATTCTGCAAATATTACGAGTGATGCAAGTAATTTTAGAGAATTGTCCTAACAAGACTTCATTTGATGGCTTAGAGGTAAGTTGGTTATAAATAATGCCTTATTCTTGGTTTTTTGTTTTCATTACTTCCTTTGTTATATAGTCAAGTGAATTGTTACTGGAGTATTTGATTTCCCCCCCTTATTTTCAGCATTTCAAGTTTTTACTAGCGTCTACAGATCCTGAGGTTGTTATGGCTGTGTTGGAAACTCTTTCAGCGCTTGTAAAAATAAATCCCTCCAAGCTTCATGGAAGTGCAAAGATGGTTGGTTGTGGTTCAGTGAATGGCTATCTCCTGTCCCTCGCACAAGGATGGGGAAGCAAAGAGGAGGGCCTGGGACTTTACTCTTGTATTGTGGCAAATGAGAAAACTCAAGATGAAGGGTTGTGCTTATTTCCTTCTGATGTAGAGAGTGGTTGTGATCAATCCAATATCCGCGTTGGTTCTACCCTTTATTTTGAATTGCATGGTTCTAGTTCTCCAGTCAAAGAACCTGGGGTTGATACAGCTTCCCATGGTCTGAAAGTTATACATATGCGAGATTTGCATTTGCATAAAGATGATTTGTCATTGTTGAAGCAGTGCATTGAGCAATTTAGTGTTCCTCCTTTGCTCCGATTTTCATTGCTCACTAGAATTAGATATGCTCGAGCCTTCCGCTCCCCTAGAATATGCAGACTTTATAGCAGAATTTGCCTTCTTGCATTCATTGTGCTGGTCCAGTCTAGTGATGCACAAGATGAACTTGCGTCTTTCTTTGCTAATGAACCAGAATATACAAATGAGTTAATCAGAATTGTTAGATCTGAGGAAACTATATCTGGGTCTATTAGAACACTTGCAATGCTTGCATTGGGAGCTCAGTTAGCAGCATATACATCATCCCATGAACGGGCTCGTGTATTGAGTGGATCTAGTATAAGTTTTGCTGGTGGGAACCGCATGATACTTCTGAATGTTCTCCAGAGGGCAATTTTGTCATTGAAGAGTTCAAATGATCCATCATCTCTGGCCTTTGTTGAGGCACTTCTTCAGTTTTATCTTCTCCATGTGGTTTCAACTTCAACTTCTGGGAGTAACATTAGGGGTTCTGGCATGGTACCCACATTTTTGCCTCTACTAGAGGATGGTGATCTAGCACATATACATCTTGTCTGCTTTGCTGTGAAAACCCTCCAGAAGCTTATGGATTACAGTAGCTCGGCTGTACCCTTGTTTAAAGAGTTGGGGGGTGATGAGCTTTTAGCCCAGAGATTACAGGTTGAGGTAAATAGAGTTATTGGGTTGGTTGGAGATCATGATAACTTGATGCTCAGCGATGAAAGCTCAAGACATAGTACTGATCAATTATATTCACAGAAGAGGCTCATAAAGGTCTCACTAAAAGCACTTGGCTCTGCAACTTATGCCCCAGCAAATTCTACTAGATCTCAGCATTCTTGTGATGGCTCTTTACCTGCAACGCTGGTTTTGATATTTAGGAATGTAGATAAGTTTGGAGGTGACATTTATCACTCTGCTGTTACTGTTATGAGTGAAATAATCCACAAAGATCCTACGTGTTTCTCTATGCTGCATGAAATGGGTCTTCCTAATGCATTCATATCTTCAGTTGCATCTGGGGTACTTCCTTCTTCTAAGGCTTTGACATGTATTCCTAATGGTCTTGGTGCCATATGTCTTAATTCCTCGGGATTAGAGGCTGTCAGAGAAACTTCATCCTTACGATTCCTTGTTGACATCTTCACTAGCAAAAAGTATGTTTTAGCAATGAATGAAGCTATTGTTCCTCTTGCTAATGCAGTGGAGGAACTTCTACGCCATGTGTCTAATCTGAGAAGTACTGGTGTTGATATTATGATTGAAATCATCCATAAGATTTCATCCTTTGAGGGTGGTAGTGGGTTAGAATCTTCAGGAAAAGCTACTGAGGGTTCTGCAATGGAAACTGATCCCGAAGACAAAGAAAATGAAGGCCATGGCTGCCTTGTGGGGACGTCAGGTTCAGCTACCGAGGGGATAAGTAATGAGCAGTTTGTTAGGCTTTGCATCTTTCATTTAATGGTACTAATTCACAAGACTATGGAAAATTCAGAAACATGTAGGTTATTTGTTGAGAAATTGGGAATTGAAGCTTTATTGACGTTGTTATTGCGCCCAACTATTGCACAATCCTCAGATGGCATGTCTATTGCTTTACATAGCACCATGGTTTTTAAGGGTTTTGCTCAGCATCATTCAATGCCTCTGGCACGAGCATTCTGTTCCTTTCTTAGGGAGCATTTAAAGAAAGCATTAGCTGGCCTTGGTGCAGCTTCAGGACATTTATTGCTTGATCCAAAGTGGACAACTGATAATGGCATCTTTTCTTCACTTTCCTTGGTTGAGTTCCTTCTGTTTCTTGCTGCTTCGAAAGACAACCGTTGGGCGACTTCATTGCTTACAGAATTTGGAAATGGCTGTAAGGATGTTTTGCAGGACATTGGGCATGTCCATCGTGAAATTCTTTGGCAAATTGCTTTGCTTGAAAATACAAAGCCCAAGATTGAAGATGATAGATCTTGTTCTGCTGTTGATTCAAAACAGGAGGAAGTGGACGCAAATGAAACTGAAGAGCAAAGGTTCAACTCTTTTAGGCAGTTTCTTGATCCATTACTAAGAAGAAGAACATCAGGATGGAGCATTGAATCCCAGTTTTTTGACCTTATAAATCTGTATCGAGGTCTTGGCCGTACAACTGGTTCTCAATACAGATCAAGTTCAGATGGTTATTCAAACACTCAGGTAGGCTCTAGTAATCAATTGCACATTTCTGGGTCTGCTGATGCTTCTGGGGCTAATAGTAAGAAGGAATATGATAAACAGAGGTCATATTATACATCTTGTTGTGATATGGTCAGATCACTTTCATTCCATATCACTCATTTGTTTCAAGAGTTGGGAAAAGTAATGCTTCTACCTTCTCGTCGACGTGACGATATTGCAAGTGTAAGTCCTGCTTCAAAATCTGTGGCTTCTGTTCTTGCATTAATTGCTCTAGATCACATGAATTTTGGTGGTCATGTAAATCATTCAGGATCAGAGGCATCTATATCAACAAAGTGTTGTTATTTTGGTAAAGTGATTGATTTTTTGGATAGCATTCTGATGGAGAGGCCAGATTCGTGCAATCCTGTTCTGCTGAATTGCCTGTATGGACATGGAGTTGTTCAATCTGTATTGACGACATTTGAAGCTACCAGTCAGTTGCTCTTTGCAGTTAATAGGACTCCTGCATCACCTATGGAAACCGATGATGGAAATGTGAAGCAAGAGGACAAGGAAGATACTGTTCATTCATTGATTTATGATCCTTTAGCTAGCTATGGCAAGTTTATGGACCATTTGGTAACCTCATCTTTTATATTGTCTTCTTTCACGAAGCACATGCTTGCACAGCCCCTTATAATTGGAGATATTCCATTCCCGAAGGACGCAGAGACTTTTGTGAAGGTCCTCCAGTCCATGGTGTTGAAGGCTGTGCTTCCTGTTTGGACACATGCCCAGTTAGTTGATTCCAGTTCTGAATTTATTTCTGCTATTATCTCCATCATAAGGCATGTCTATTCTGGTGTGGAAGTAAAAAATGTAAGCAGTAGCAGTGGTGCTCGAATAACGGGACCTCCTCTCAATGAAGCAACTATTTCAACCATTGTAGAGATGGGGTTTTCAAGGTCTAGAGCAGAAGAAGCTCTGAGACAAGTTGGGTCAAATAGCGTGGAGTTGGCAATGGAATGGTTGTTCTCCCATCCAGAGGAAACACAAGAAGATGATGAACTTGCCCGTGCACTTGCCATGTCCCTAGGGAACTCTGAATCAGACCCAAAGGATTCTGTTGCAAATGATAATGCTCAGCAGCTTGAGGAAGAGATGGTGCAACTTCCACCTGTTGAGGAGTTGTTATCTACATGCACAAAACTTTTGCTGAAGGAACCTCTTGCTTTTCCTGTTCGAGACTTGCTGCTTGTAATGTTGTGTTCTCAAGATGGTGGTCAATATAGGTCTACTGTTGTTTCTTTTATGGTCAACCAGATCAAAGAATGTGGTTTGGTTTCTAGTAATGGGAATAATGCAATGCTGGCTACTCTCTTTCATGTTCTTGCTTTAGTTCTTAATGAGGATTCTGTGGCAAGAGAAGATGCGTCAAAGAGTGGCTTGATCAAGATTGCCTCAGATCTGCTCTACCAGTGGAATTCTAGTCTTGATAGCTGGGAAAAACAGCAGGTGCCAAAATGGGTTACTGCTGCTTTTCTTGCATTAGACAGATTGCTACAAGTGGATCAAAAATTGAATTCTGAACTTGCAGAGCAGCTGAAGAATGAATCTGTGAATAGTCAGCAGACATCAATTACCATTGATGAGGACAGGCAAAACAAATTGCGGTCTGCTTTGGGATTATCTTTGAAGTATGCAAACATAGATGACCAGAAGAGACTTGTTGAAATTGCTTGTAGTTGCATGAAGAATCAACTTCCCTCACACACAATGCATGCTGTTTTGCTATTATGTTCCAATCTTACAAGGAATCATTCTGTTGCTCTTAGCTTTCTTGACGCTGGTGGTTTAAGTATGCTGCTTTCTTTGCCCAAGAGCAGCCTGTTCCCTGGGTTTGACAATGTTGCTGCTAGTATTGTCCGCCATATCCTTGAAGATCCTCAAACACTCCACCAAGCAATGGAATCTGAGATAAAGCATAGTCTTGTAGTTGCCTCTAATCGGCATCCAAATGGAAGGGTCAGTCCTCGCAATTTCTTGATAAATTTAGCTTCTGTGATTTCTCGAGATCCCATAATTTTTATGCAAGCTGCTCAATCTGTATGTCAAGTTGAGATGGTAGGTGAAAGGCCTTACGTTGTCCTATTGAGAGATCGTGATAAAGACAAGAGTAAGGAGAAAGAAAAAGAGAAGGGCAAACCGTTGGAGAAAGAAAAAATATCTGTTAATGATGGGAAGATTGGATCGGGGAATACCAATTCAGCAGCTTCTGGCAATGTTCATGGCAAGACTCATGATTCAAATTCAAAGAGTGTTAAAACTCACAGGAAACCTGCTCAGAGTTTTATAAATGTTATAGAACTTCTCTTTGAATCTATATGCACTTACATTCCACCTTTGAAGGATAACATGTCTTCAAATGTCCGTGCTGGAACTCCATCATCAAGTGACATGGACATAGATATTTCATTAAAGGGAAAAGGTAAAGCAGTTGCCACTGCGTCTGGAGATAGTGAAACCAGTGGCCAAGATGCATCTGCATCACTTGCAAAGATTGTATTTATATTGAAGCTTCTTACAGAGATATTGCTGCTGTATTCATCATCTATTCATGTTCTTCTCCGGCGAAATGCAGAAATGAACAGCAGTAGGGGCACTCAACAGAAGAGTCCTACTGGTTTATACACGGGCGGAATATTCTACCATATTCTTCATAATTTTCTTCCTCATTTTCGAAGCTACAAAAAAGACAAGAAAAATGAGGGTGATTGGTGGCAGAAACTGGCTACCAGGGCTAACCAGTTTTTGGTGGCTGCCTGTGTTCGTTCCACAGAGGCAAGGAGAAGGGTGTTTGCTGAGATTAATCATATCCTGAATGATTTTGTTGGTTTATGTAACAGTGTTAAGCCACCAAGCAATGACATTCAGGTTTTTGTTGATCTACTTAATGATATTCTGGCTGCTCGTACTCCTGCAGGCTCGTGCATTTCATCAGAGGCCTCTGCCACTTTTGTGGATTCTGGTCTGGTTAAATCATTCACTTGTTCTCTCCAAGTTCTAGACCTGGACCATACTGACTCGTCTAAAGTTGCTGCTGGTATTGTGAAAGCCCTTGAGCTGGTATCCAAGGAGCATGTTCATTCAATTGAATCTAATGCTGGAAAGGGTGATAATTCAACAAAGCCTTTAGATCTTGGTCAATCTGGAAGATTAGAGAATACCAGTGACATGCCCCAGTCCATGGAAATGACATCTCAGGTCAATCTTGATTCCCTTCCAGCTGATCATATTGGGTCTTATAGTGCAGTTCAATCCTATGGTGGGTCTGAAGCTGTCACTGATGATATGGAACATGATCAAGATCTTGATGGGAGTTTTGCTCCTGCCAATGAGGATGATTTCATGCACGAAACCTCAGAGAATGCTAGAGGTCTTGAAAATGGCATTGAAAATGTTGGGATAAGGTTTCAAGTCCAGCCTCATGGCCAAGAAAATCTTGACGACAATGATGATGAAGAGGATGAGATGTCTGGAGATGATGGTGATGATGATGATGATGAGGAACATAATGATTTGGAAGAAGACGAAGTCCATCACTTGCCACATCCTGACACAGATCAAGATGACCATGAGATTGATGACGATGATGATGATTTTGATGATGAAGTGATGGAGGAAGATGACGAGGATGATGAGGATGGAGTGATACTACGACTTGAGGAAGGAATTAATGGAATAAATGTTTTTGATCATATTGAGGTTTTTGAGGGGGATAATAATTTTTCAAATGAAGCCCTTCACGTGATGCCAGTTGAAGTTTTTGAATCTAGACGTCCGAGGAGAACCACGTCTATTTACAGTCTTTTGGGAAGAACTGGTGATACAGCTTCTCCTTCACGTCATCCACTTTTAGTGGGACCTTCAGCTTCATTCCATCCTACCGGGCAATCAGGTCAGATCTTAATGAATTTCTTTTTATTTTTTACTTCACTGCTTTGCTCTAGAAAAAAAATTGTCATCCCTATTTCTTGTGAACTTTTTGAGTGAGTCTGATTGACCTTTATTTATAAAATAAAAAAAATCCAGATAATATATCGGATAACAACTCAATGGGTTTGGATAATATCTTCCGGTCACTTAGGAGTGGACGCCATGGAAATCGTTTGAACTTGTGGGCTGATAACAATCAACAGAGTGGTGGATCAAACACTGGTGTTGTACCACAAGGTCTTGAGGAGCTTCTTGTCTCTCAATTAAGGCAACCCACCTCTCAGAAGCCATCTGATCAAAACATAGTTGAAGCGGACCCTCAGAATAAAGGGGAGGTCAGCCAGACTGAAGATTTAGGAGCTGCAAGGGCAGAAATTACTGCAGAAATCAATGCACGTCAGGGAGTTGTTGCAATGGCTCCTGCTGCAGTTGATAACTCTAGCAATGCTGGAATAGGACCTGTAGCTACACAGTCTGTACAAACAGATGGAACAAGTACCCCATCAAATGCTGTTGAGATGCAGTTTGAGCATATTGA
The DNA here is from genome assembly GCA_037074615.1 of Leucaena leucocephala. Classification (NCBI taxonomy): domain Eukaryota; kingdom Viridiplantae; phylum Streptophyta; class Magnoliopsida; order Fabales; family Fabaceae; genus Leucaena; species Leucaena leucocephala. The sequence continues at coordinate 22,050,716 of CM073541.1, forward strand.
AGCAGCTGCACGGGATGTTGAAGCTGTGAGCCAAGAGAGCAGTGGTAGTGGAGCGACTTTTGGAGAAAGCCTGAGAAGCTTGGATGTTGAAATTGGAAGTGCTGATGGCCATGAGGATGGTGGAGAAAGGCAGGTTTCTATAGATAGGATACAATCAGGTGATTCTCAGGCTGCACGGACAAGAAGGGCAAATGTGATCGTTGGTCATTCATCTCCTGCTAGTGCAAGAGATGCACCTCTTCATAGTGTTACAGAAGTTTCTGAAAATTCAAGCCGAGATGCAGATCAAGATGGTCCAGCAGCAGAACAGCAGGTGAACAGTGAGGCTGGGTCAGGAGCAATTGATCCTGCCTTCTTAGATGTTCTTCCTGAGGAGTTGCGTACTGAGGTCCTTTCAGCTCAGCATGGTCAAGTGGCTCAACCATCAAATAGGGAATCTCAAAATACAGGGGATATTGATCCAGAGTTCCTTGCTGCACTTCCCCCTGATATTCGAGCTGAAGTTCTAGCACAACAGCAAGCGCAGAGGTTACATCAGTCTCAAGAGTTGGAAGGACAGCCTGTCGAAATGGATACAGTCTCCATAATTGCAACATTTCCTTCAGATTTAAGAGAAGAGGTAAGTTCATTGGTAGACATCAGTTATGCTGAAGTTTGTGATTCTGAAGTTCTGATGAACATTCTTCTTCTTTTTGTCAGGTTCTTTTAACTTCATCTGATGCTATCCTTGCTAACCTTACACCTGCACTTGTTGCTGAGGCTAATATGTTGCGGGAGAGGGTTGCTCACCGTTACACTCGAACCCTCTTTGGTATGTACCCCAGAGGGCGTAGAGGTGAGACTTCTAGGCGTGGAGAAAGTATTGCTTCTGGATTGGATGGGGCTGGGGGAAACTTTTCTTCGCGTAGGTCTGATGGAGCTAAGCTAGTTGAAGCTGATGGAGCGCCTTTAGTTGATACTGAAGCTTTGCATGCCATGATTCGACTATTCTGCGTAGTTCAGGTATCAATTTATGACAAGCAGCAGTGTTTGTAAATGTGCCTTCTTTATTTCTTATTTATTGTTCTAAATCTTTTGCAGCCGCTCTATAAAGGTCAATTGCAGAGGCTTCTTCTAAATATCTGTGCCCATAGTGAAACCAGAACTGCTTTGGTTAAAATTCTAATGGACTTGCTAATTCTTGATGTAAGAAAGCCTGCTAGTTGTTTTACTGCAGCTGAGCCGCAATATAGACTATATGGTTCTCAGAGCAATGTTATGTATTCACGCCCTCAATCATTTGATGGTAAGACCACTTGGTCAGCCCTGGTGATAGGCAATGCAGGTTTTTCGATATTATGTGCTCAATACTTAGTTGACGACAATTTTAGACTATGTGGAGAGTGATACATTACTGATCATATAGTGATATAGTGGTTCATGATGATGGGTTGTGGTGCACGGTGACAGGACCAGAAAAAAATCTAAAGGGGGCGGTGTGCAAAAATTATGATATAGTCATTGATTATTAATAATTAAAATGGTATTTTAATTATATATAATAATAAAATTTATAAGAATTTAAAAATAATGATATGTTATATAGCACCCATCAAATATATATTAATTACAATTATTATACATGAATATAAAATTTAGAAAAAAGATATGTATTATTTACCTTCATAATTTGTTTAGATTTTTATTTAGATAAAATTTTCTTAGAATTTTATAATTTTACTTAAATCATTATCTCATTCTCTTTTAATTCTATTCAAAGGATATACTAGAGTTATCATTTATATTATTTGGAGGGTCTTTTTGACGAAGCAGGTTTATGAAATGATTTAAATTGTTTGATTTTGTAGGAGTTCCTCCATTGCTCTCCCGGCGTGTACTTGAGACTCTCACATATCTTGCTCGAAATCATCCACATGTAGCAAGAATTATGCTTCAGTTTAAACTGCAGCATCGTGCATTAAGAGAACCAGATACTGATACACGTGGTAAATCTGTGGCAATTGTTGAAGATGAAGAATATATCTCCATTGCAATGCTTTTGAGTCTCTTGAACCAGCCCCTTTATCTAAGGAGCATAGCGCATCTTGAACAGGTAATAAGTTATTTTTGTGTAGTATTTGAGAACCATTTTAATCTTTTGTTCCTGCTGACTGTGCTGTGCGGACATGATTTAACTTGTGCTTTTGTGTTTTCAAGCTGCTAAATCTTCTGGAAGTCATCATTGATAGTGCTGGAAGTAAATCTACTTCATATGAGAAACCCCAAGTTCCTACTTCTCAGCCGCTATCAGGACCACAAATTTCTGCGATGGATGCAGATGTACATACAGACTCTGGTATTATGTCTTCTGGTGTTGACGCATCTGTTAAAGTTGTTGAGTCATCAAAAGCCACAGCCTCCGGTACTGATAAGGAACATGAGAGTCGGAGAGTATTGAGCAACCTGCCACAGGCAGAACTTCGGCTTTTGTGCTCGTTGCTTGCACAAGAAGGGTATGGTTATAGGCTTATAATTTTTGCTTACGCTTGTTATGTTATCTTTATTCTGTCAATGATCTTAGTTTAGCTGACTACTGGGTAGGTGTGGGAGTGACAAAACTACTGGGGATCAGCCACCTGTTTTCAGATTCTTATACCAACATTCCTATTCATCTACATTTCTGCACTAATAGTTTAATTCTTGGGCATTGTTGATATAGCATTTATTTATTTGCCTTCTATTTTAACACCAGTCTTGTGGGTGTTTCCTGGTTATTAGCAATATCATTATTCATATCATGCACCATTAGATTAGATTGGTTCTGTAAGAGTGTTGTAAAAATAATTTTGTATATTTGAGTAGTGATGTTTGATCTGAAGTCTTATATTTTCTTCTCAGTTTGTCGGACAATGCATATGCTCTTGTGGCTGAGGTGATGAAGAAATTAGTTGCCAATGCTCCTAATCATTGTCAGCTTTTTGTCACTGAGCTGGCAGAAGAGGTTCAAAAGTTGACTTCATCTGCAATGAATGAATTGCGTGTCTTCAGTGAAGCAATGGAAGCCCTTCTTAGTACATCTTCTGATGGGGCTGCAATATTGAGAGTTCTGCAGGCTTTAAGTTCCCTTGTCACCTCACTGACTGAGAGGGAGGGTGACAAAATTGATCCTTCTGCTCTTTCTGAAGTTTGGGAAATCAATACAGCTTTAGAGCCTTTGTGGCATGAGCTAAGCAGTTGCATAAGCAAGATTGAGTCCTACTCAGAGTCTGCCTCTGATATTTTCATGCCTTCTAGAACTCATGTGTCTAAACCTTCTGGTGCGATGCCTCCACTTCCAGCTGGCTCTCAAAATATCTTGCCGTATATAGAATCTTTCTTCGTGGTTAGTGAGAAGCTGCATCCTGCGCATCCAGGGGCTATTCATGACTTAGCTATTCCTGCTATTTCTGATGTAGAAGAGGCCAGCACATCTGCTACTCAACAGAAAACATCTGGACCTGCTGCAAAAGTAGATGAGAAAAATGTTGCTTTTGTCAAGTTCTCAGAGAAGCATAGGAAGCTACTGAATGCTTTCATCAGACAAAATCCTGGCTTGCTTGAGAAGTCTTTCTCCCTAATGCTGAAGGTTCCAAGATTTATTGATTTTGATAACAAGCGAGCCCACTTCAGATCAAAGATAAAGCATCAGCATGACCATCACCACAGTCCCTTGAGAATATCAGTAAGAAGGGCCTATATTCTAGAAGATTCTTACAACCAGCTTCGTATGAGATCAACCCATGATTTGAAGGGACGATTGACTGTTCATTTCCAAGGGGAGGAAGGTATTGATGCTGGTGGGCTTACACGTGAATGGTATCAATTGTTGTCCAGAGTTATTTTTGACAAAGGAGCACTACTTTTTACCACAGTGGGTAATGAATCAACGTTTCAGCCAAACCCTAACTCTGTTTACCAAACAGAACACCTTTCTTATTTCAAATTTGTTGGTAGAGTGGTGAGTTCCACTTTGACTGGTCATGTCATTTAGGCTCGATCATATAAGTTTTTATATTCACCCTTCCTACCTTGTGCAGGTTGGAAAAGCCTTATTTGATGGCCAGCTCTTGGATGTCCATTTTACTAGATCATTCTACAAACATATATTGGGAGTCAAAGTAACATATCACGATATTGAAGCCATTGATCCTGGCTACTTCAGAAATTTGAAATGGATGCTTGAGGCATGTGCAGTTTTGCATTTCATCTCTCCTTTCTTTCTGCACTCTCTCCACTTATCCATGTGATGATTACTACAACTTTCTGTGTTTCTGTTTTACTTGCAGAATGATGTCAGTGATGTTTTGGATCTCACTTTTAGCATTGATGCAGATGAAGAGAAGCTCATATTATATGAACGGACAGAGGTAATGACTGCTATGCTACTAGTTGTGATAGTTTATTAGATTTTTTTCCTACTCTAAATGTGGTGAACTTGTCTAGGTGACTGATTATGAGTTGATTCCTGGTGGGCGGAATATTAAAGTCACAGAAGAGAATAAGCATCAATATGTTGATTTGGTTGCTGAGCATCGGTTGACAACTGCTATTCGACCTCAAATAAATGCTTTCTTGGAGGGATTCGATGACTTAATTCCAAGGGAGCTGATATCTATATTCAATGACAAGGAGCTGGAATTATTGATCAGTGGCCTCCCTGATATTGATTGTTAGTCTTTTGCATTATCTTAATATATTTTTTACTAATAGAATTAATTGATGAGTAATTCAGGTAAAAAAAAAAAAGAGGAGTAATTGCTTTCTGCTCTACATCTTTTCAAGTTTTAGAATTGCATGAGAAGTTAATTAAAACAATTTCTGCATCAATCTTTCAGTGGATGACTTGAGAGCAAATACAGACTATTCTGGATACAGTGTTGCATCACCTATCATCCAATGGTTTTGGGAGGTCGTGCATAGTTTCAGCAAAGAAGACAAGGCACGATTGTTGCAGTTTGTGACAGGCACATCCAAGGTAAATCAATATAATTTTTGAACCTTTATTTTAGCTATAAATTTTTTCTGTGGTTTTTTCTATGCCTTTTTTTTTATTCAACGTTACTTAGCTGCCTTTCCGTTTATATTGAAAGCAAACCCCCCTTTCTGCAGGCCCCCTTGTTCTCATCTTTAATCTTAATATCTATTCGGTGGAAAAATAGTTTCAAGCCAATGAAATGCTCGCTACATTCAACAATGCTGTGTCTTTCAGTTCAATCTAGTTTAGGAGAGTGAGATTGCAAAGTACAATGTTTTTGTGAGATTCTGGAGTTTTCTTTTCGTCAAAATATTACGTTGACTTGAGAAATGTGAGGAATGAGGGTAGTTTATTGAATAGGCTAAGGATGATCTGGCTGATGGAGTTTTATCCCCTTAAAATATTCTACCTTTAGTATGAGCTTTGCTCGTTTCTTAAGGCTATATAGATCATAATCTAACCGTGGCTCATGATTTGGTTTTGATACTTACTGTTATAAAATGTGAAACATATTGCTGTAAGATGCAGTATGTCTGATCTTAGCTTTCAATTTTTCAGGTGCCTTTGGAAGGGTTTAGCGCCCTTCAGGGAATTTCAGGCTCGCAGAAATTTCAGATACACAAAGCATATGGAAGCCCTGATCATTTACCTTCGGCTCATACTTGGTACATTTTCATCTTCGTTTTCAATTGACCATATTTTTTCATCGTCCTTAAGTTGCCGCTTTTCTTTCTTTTAAACAGATCAAAGCTATAACAAGTTCTGAAATATGTATCAATAATTATGATTTAATGCAGTTTCAATCAGTTAGATCTGCCGGAGTATCCATCTAAACAACATCTGGAAGAGAGGTTACTGCTTGCAATTCATGAAGGAAGTGAAGGATTCGGATTTGGTTGACTTCTTTTCTATTCTCTTGGTTTCTTTTCTTCTTTTTGGGAGGGGCGAAGGGGGTCGTTGGTGAATATGGGAATTTTATAATAGGTCTCCTGAATTAGAATTGAGTCGTACAGGGGTTTGACGAGATTTTCAAGTTTGCATCATGTCAATATGTTGTACAGTCGTATATTTTTAATGGGAAATGCCCTTCGGCAGTTTTTCAGTTTCATCATTTTCTCCGTTATGATATCTGTTCCTTTGTGACGGTTTGTTTGCAAATTAAATTAGTGGTGGTAGTTTTCTTTTTTCCGGGTATTGCCTTTAATATTCCACCATTTTATAACCTCACTTGATTGGACAATTTAATATGCATTTTGTTTTTGCTTCTAAAGCCAAAATCAAGCGTCATTAATATTCTTTCCCCAATTGAAGCATTAGTTTTACTCATTAATTCGCAGTTGAAATTGTGTCATGCATATGATGCTCAGCTCTAGCCGTTCTGTGGCTTTCCAAATTTAATAATTAACATTAATATTATTAACTGTTAGTATGAAATTAGTATTTTAAGATTTATTGTAAATATCAAAGTTAAACTAGTTTTATGTACATGATCCAAGAATAAAAAGGATTATACACATTTTAAATTTTATTTTCTTAATCTAATTTTTAACTATATCACTATCCAAATGTTAGGAGTAATGTCTCTTTTAATTTTTATTCCTATCCTAGACCCTTCCTTCCAGTAGGAGGAGGGACTATTCACACACAACACAACGTATCCACACACTTCCCCTGGCCACTCGAGGATTTGATCCCCCAACCTCTTCAATGAGCTGTTACTGGCCATGCCATGGAGCTAATTGATTATTGGCTGTTAGGTGTATTTTCAACTACGTATAATAAATAAAACTGGGTTAAAATCGTTTATTTAATTGGTACGTTATATTAAATGCTTGTGTGGAACATACAGAAGTAGGTTGAAAATTTATTAGGATCTGATGAATTTTCTTAATGGCTGTTATATGTTTAAATAATTTAAATGAGCGTTTTCTTTTCATAGAAATTTTAAATAAGTGTTTTTTTTTTACAAAAATTTTTTGGAAAAGAGTTGGGCTCACTCACGATCTAAGGGTAGGACGAAATTTTCTTTCCTCTTAAGTGATATTAATGTCGGGTAGGGCGAGCCTTCTATTACCCTCAGACGTAAACCTAGTCACCCAGGAGCTAGGATGTTTCCTCAAGTGCTACGATTGAAACTATAATAAAATAATATTTTTCAAGGATCGAATTCGCTTCAAATGGTCATTTTTTTTGTTACCCACTCGGTTCACCGGAACTTTACCCCGATTATATCCAGATTTAACCTGCGTCGTGCACCTGACTATGGTGGGTGAGTCTCCTAACAAAAATTTTCTACGTACTCTCAAAATTTAAACTTTAGACTTTACTTAAACGATCGTTTACCACACGGATTTCCGATAGTAAATGTTCGTATTTTAAAATGTGTTATTCGGAATTGTTTTTCTTTTCGGTCAACTGATTTTGGAGTTGTTAGGCCTAAAAATCAAATGGACCGATCAAACCTAGAATAGGGATGAGCCCAAATATGACCGAGATGAAGGAGGGTGGAGAGACCCAAAGCTGAGCTTGAATCCATTTTGTATATTTTGTTGCATCATATTTTAAAATATTATATAATACTTAATATTTCAATTTTATTTTTTATATGTATTTAGTATTCTAATTTTATTTATAATAAAATTTTATCCATAATATTTTTAATTTGGTACAATTTTACTTATAATCTTTTTAATTTATTATAATTTTTTATATTTAAAAAATAAAATTATGTGTAAAATTATACTAAATTAAAAATATTATGGGTAAAATTATATCACAAATAATATTAAAATACTAAATATATATGAGAAATAATATCAGAATATTAAGTATTATATAGCCCTATTTTAAATAGTTTTCTTTTAAACATTTCTTTCATTAATAATTAATATTTAATAACTATCCAAGACGAGGGGTCCCACCCATCCGAAGGATATTGTGCAGGAAATTAGAATCTGGCAATGGTCTTGGGATTCTTCAAAGAAAAGTTGTCAAGGACAGCTTGTTTGCCTGTTCGAGCCGCACGAATGGGCGTTCTCCGTCTTTACTACGAGCTGGACGATAGTGTGGAAGAAGGTTCTGTCTAAAAACACCATCTATCCGTTTATATGATATTAAATCATGCAATCTAGTATTATATATATCTCTATCAGTTCCGAACTAATCAAGTTTGCTTATAACAGATATTGAATTCATCACAACCTTAGATAATCATCAGCCTTGTTCTCATTTCCAGATATCCACGTATTTAAGGCAGGATCTGTATCCTGGGGATCCATCTGAACCAGCTCTATTCACCGAGCTATAACATACCACGGACACCACCAAAAGAACTTAGAATTGGAGTTTTGGCAGATTACATGAAATTAAGGCTTCTTCAAGGCACAGTCTAACCAACCCAAAAAGTCTAACATACAATGACAGTATATAGTGTTTTAGAACTAGTGAGAGTTAACATAGCTAATAAATAATCTAATCCTATCTTATAAGAATATAAATTTAATTTTTATTATTATTATAAAATTTTATTTAATAGGTGATCTTATAAATTTTTTATAAGTGTTTTTTAAATTTGGTAGTTGTGTTCTGACTTTTAGCAGGGTATCAGCGCAGAATTGACCTAATTTAAAAAAAAAAAAATTAGTTAACGGGCCAAATTGCACCTTTTCCTGAATTTTGTTTTCTTTTTTAATCTATTGATCGAAGGGGTGCTTTCGCTGCGCTGGAGGACACGTGTTTGAGTATCGTTGGATTGTGTGGACGCTGAAGATTCTTCGGAAACGAACCAGCTACGCTGGCGCCTCGACTTGGTCCAATCCCAACACCATCATCCACTCCTCAGGTAGATTTTCCGCCATGGCATTTTCTTCCACGTTACCGTGTCATTATTTCCCCTCGCGTTTTCAGTTTATTGAACTTCACGGCATCAACGGATTAAAATTCCGACCTCTGGTTCCCATGGCTTTTAATTCAAGGGAACCCCTGCATTTAGCAGGCAAGCGCAAAGTCAACCACACCAAAAATAGAAATGTCCACGACAAACGAAGCATTTTCGAAATTCAAGCTTCAAGCTCAAGCTCGAACTCTTCCCCCGACACCAATCTGGTCTTAATTAGCTCTTTGATCACCGTCACACTGGCGGTAGCCAATCGTGTGCTTTACAAGCTCGCCCTCGTTCCCATGAAGGATTATCCCTTTTTCCTCGCTCAGTTTACAACTTTTGGGTCAGCCTCTTCTGTGATATTCCTTTTGCTAGAGCAATCCCCTAGTTTTTCTCTCCTGTTGATTATAATTTTTTTTCGGTTTATAAGTTGATCAGCTTAACTGTTTATCTTACAAATGATTTGGTTTGGTGTAATATAGGTATGTAATTATATATTTTTCAATCTTATATATACGATCTCGGGCAGGCATTGTAACACGCGATATGATTGCCATTCCGAAATTGCGCTTCTTGGCCGTTGGTTTTCTTGAAGCCTTGGGAGTCGCTACTGGGATGTCTGCTGGAGGTACTTTACAAAGAGTTGCTTAGTCAAGGATTGAGAAACCATTTCGCGTTGGGTTATTTGTATATCTATGAACATTCGATTTCTCAGAGAGTATTAGGTGCCATAAAACTGTGATTTTGTCACCTTTAATGGGTAGTAAATGAATTGTTCTCTATTGGACTTGGGGAAAGGAAAACGAAACAGTTACAGTTTTAAATTTTCTGAAGGAAGGAAAAAAACAGGGGTTACTATTGATATGCCAAGTAAGATGTGGTGTTATGCTTTGGATTTTCTTTTATACTGAATATCAGTTGCTTTCTGCAGCCATACTTCCTGGACCTGCCATACCCATATTGAATCAGGTACCTTAACTATTTAAACAGCCTTTTTCATCCACAAACAAGAGATGGTGACAAACAAAAATTGACTTTCATCTTACCTCTGGCACACAGAATTGCTTGATCAAACCAAAAAAATGCTTAGATAATTTGATCTTTAAGTTTTTCCTCGCTTGATGTGAGTGCATCCTGCATCATTGGTTATATAATTTCCATTATCCATCCTTCCATCATGACTAAGCGGAAGAGAAACCTCAAATATTTCTGTAGAATCTGTAGAAAATGTGTTAAATAATTAACTGGCTTGGGAATTGTTATTTAGAGCATTATTGTACATTAACTTAAGAATCTCAAAATACTGCTTTCTTTTCAGACATTTTTGGTTTGGCAACTAATATTTTCAACCCTCCTCTTGGGTAGAAGATACTCAATCAACCAAATTGCTGGGTGCCTACTTGTAGCCACTGGTGTTGTGGTGGCTGTTGCAAGGTATTTGACCCTGCTATCTTGGGAGTGGACAAATAAGACAGTCACTCTCTGGACTCTCCGTATTCATTGTTTCTGAGCTATCCTTTCCCTTTGCACCCAGCTAATCATTTGCATCCTACAATTGCAGTGGGTCTAATGCAGGTCAGATGTTATCTGAAGTTGAGTTTTTATGGCCAGCATTGATGATAGTTTCTAGTGCTTTTCAAGCTGGTGCATCTATAATCAAGGTTTGTCCGTTGAGTTGAGGCAGATTTTGAGTTAACCTTATTCTAGGCAAAATCACAAGCTTTTGCATTTTCTGTATGGCAGGAGTCTATTTTCATTAATTCTGCCCTTCAACTCAAGGTATGGCTGTTTTACTTAGTGTACTATTGAAGCCACCAGAATCATGATTGCAGTTGGCAATGCAAGTAATGCATGGGTGAGTTTGAGTCCTTAACTTGTTCACATGCAGGGAAAATCACTGGACATATTTGTGGTAAATTCCTTTGGATCTGGGTTTCAGGTATGTCTTTCTATGGACTATGCCAGTTTACAGATGACTTAATTGGCACAGCGTAAACTACGATTAACTCCGTGGATCTTTGCTTATATTTGACTATAAAGAATTCAATGCCGTTTTTAGTTTCTTATTCCGGTATTGCTCATTTCATAGTTGTATATACCTTGTAATGCAAGAACAATCTTGGAGTGACCTATTAGTTTAGACTTTCTTAAATTTTTTGGCACTTGATCATGTGTGTTGCTATTGTTTTGCTCCTCATTTCACTTATGAAGCTTCATATTTCCCTTGTATCATTTCAAAATACTGAACTATTTACATTTAACCCCTGGTGTGTGTGTGTCCCTTATATATAGCAAATTATAAGAGAGCATGAGGAAATGTTAACTGAAGATAGTCTCCTCAGGGAAGGACTATATTGCTTAATCCTTGAGGATTTACTGTTGATGATTTGTATTATCTTGCATGAAAAAGCCAAAAGTCATTTATTTAAAAAATAATAATAAGGCCGTCAAGTCATAATGTCTTATCTCTCCAAGGAAAAGTCGCTATGATGAGCATTCATGTAGTAGAAAGGATGAGACAGTCAGTAACTCGCTCGTTCAACAAATGTGAAATTCTAAGCTCAACATAGATTGCTGCATGCCTTTTTATGTGCGTCACTAGCTCGCCCTCCTTCCCATGAAGGATTTTCCCTTTTTCTTGGCTCAGTTTACAACTCTTTGTGTCAGCCTCTTCAGGGGTTTCCCTTTTGCTGTTGCATTCCTTTAGTGTTTTCACCCTGTTAAATATGATTTTTTTGGACCGCATCTCAATCAGAAAATTCATTTTGGCATTTTACTTAGAATTGGCTCTGAATGAACACCACTTTCCTCCTTTGAACGTTTTAGTGCGGAATGCAAAAGTCAAATGATTCTACTTCTTATTTTGAAAATTTAGCTATTAAACTTAATCTGAATGATGTCCATTTTATGTTTATGACTTCCATAATGAAAATAAGGGTGTGTGCATATATATACATGTTGCCTAATTGTTATCTTTATTATTCTTTTCATGTAGGCTCTTTTTGTTCTTCTCCTTCTACCTTTTCTTTCTAATTTGAAAGGGATACCTTTTGCTCAACTTCCTTCATATTATAAACGCGCTGCTGGTTGCTTTCTAAATACAGGAGCTGATACAATAGGTAAGCTCTGATAAATTATGAGCTATGCAATAACAGACCTTAATGCATGGTTTTCTACTCTGACAGGATTAATTGTATGGATTTCCGTTCATTCTTCTGCTATTAAAATTCTATCATACTACATATCATATGAGATCTGTTTTCTTTTTTTGTTGATTTATGACAATGCCTAGACCTACTGGATACAAGAAGGGAATTCGGTTACAATTGTCTATGAACTAGCCTATCTCGTAGAGAACGTGGTTACAATTGTCTTAAGTAGAAAAAATGGGTGGTTGATTCTTGCAAGAGACTACTTGATCACCGTTCAGAGATTATTGTCTATCTATTACTGTTTTCTTATTTTTGTTTAATACAAAAGCTATGGATTAAGCCATCCAGTATGAGGAACTAACTAATAGCATAATGCTCCATATACACATATTTAAGCAAAAGATCACTACACCCTGAAGGCAGGGCATCAAAGGTCACGTATAATCCGCGTTCTGTAAGATGGGCCTGGAGGGTCATCGGGTATGTTTCTCTGTCCATGTTCTTTACAATCCAGATGTTCATGTCTCAGGTTGCGATGGGGCTCCCTTCCTTCCGCTACTTTACATCGTTATCAATTTGGCATTCAATATATCACTGCTTAATGTTGTCAAAGTTTCTTCTGCAGTTGTTGCTTCCCTTATGGTAATGTTGTCAGGTAATCACGCTTTCTGTATCTATATTTATTTCATTTAATAAAAACTGTCCAGTGTCTTGCGTAAATTGATTCATCTTTTAAATTAAGTACATAATAGCTGATGTATGCTTATAAATATGCAGTTCCAATTTCAGTTTATATTCTTTCCCTTCCACTGCCATATCTTCCTAAGGGAACAACCTTGAGCCCGTTTTTTCTGCTTGGCTGTGCGATTCTTGTATGTGGTCTTGCTCTGTACAACGCAACGCAACTTTCCCAGAGCGGTTCTAAGGTTGACTAAAGCAGATCCGTCCCATGAAATCAGTTCTCGGGCCGGAGATATTGCAGGGGCTCTAGTTATAGGCTCGGTGAAATATAATTCTTTCTACCACGCCCACATGCATCTCGTATATATTTCAACTAGCAATTTAGCCGTTGCACGAGATGCTTTTATTATGTGAGAGTACAACTTGCAAGGGAGAACGCGTTTCCACGTTGACTCCAATGTAATGTGGAATCTGCGTGGGGGCCCGTTTGACATGTTTAACACCGTTCCTTATGTTTGGTGGACATGTTTAGTATAGGTGGACATTGCACTGTTGGGGGAACATTGGTCAATTACGTCTTGGTGTTGGTGGATACTTTCAGGGTAGAACTGAGCTTTAACCGGATGTTCTTTTATGAAATACATACAATGAACTTATGATAATGGATTTCTTTTTTAATAAAAATAAAAGGCTCGCTCATCTTTGTCTATCTTTTTCTGAAAAGAATGTCCTCTCTTTCAAGAGCTGACGATAATACCCTCTCATAACCTAGCACATTGTAAGTCCTCGTATATATGAACCCCTTGCAAAATGGACATGAATTTAAAGGAAAGTTTCCAAGAAAAGACTAAAAAACAAAAAATATGTAGTAATAACTATTCCAATTGATAGCCAAATTTAAGCATTGATCAGATCAAGGAATACAATAATACTGTAGTCAATTTTGAGCCGCATGAGTAAGCCCATGACAACAAATCTTAAGAAAGACAAAGACCAACATCAACCCAATCCCCCTTAAAATATTGTTTGAGGTGCGTCGAACATTTGGAAGTATCTTATGATTTATCTATTGTTTAAAATAATTTTTATTCATTTACCGTCTAGAATAGTTTTTCATGTGTGTCTAAGATCCTAGAGTTATTATCAAAAAAATATTTTACTTAAAATATTTTTTGAGTTAATGTCCAGATTAAATTTACTCCTAGAAAATACTTAGAGCAAAGTTTTTTTCTAAAAAAATTAATATTTTAAAGATAAAATTATAACACAATATTTTGGGTGTTGGTACCTCAGAAAAAATTCTTAACCACATTAAGGTACTAGATACATTAATTAGTTATGTATCTAGTATCAACTAACAAACAATTTTTTTTTATATTGGATTTTTTTTCCAACTTTTTTTTTATCGTGGATGTGATTTTGTGAAGTAGTTAAAAATAAAAAAAATGTCTAAGATATAAAGGGGTGGAGTATTACTATTTAGTATTTACAGCGATGCATAGTGTTACATTAATTATAATTTAAAATTATAGATATATATTAAATTAAATTAAACTAGATCTTTTTTTGATAATTAAATTAAATTAAATCTGATATAACTCATTCCCTGCCCTGCCTACGTTACTTGCTGCCTGATTCCCTCTCCAAGTCTACATGCCCCCGATCTCCGAACACCTCGCGGTTCGGATCTAAGTCCAAAGATAAACAGCGTTTCTGATCACTGCGTGACCAAGTCCGATTCGAAGTCTTCATTTCGAAGATATTTCAGCGACTAAAATTTAGGGTTCTCCCTCCTTTTTTGCCTTCACAATTGTTCTTCTGGTGCACTCTGCTATGAAGTTACGCGAGAGAAGCGTGCCCGAGCTTCATCTCGTAGCATTTCGAGAACGAGATTGAAATTCGCCCATTGCTGGAGAGAAATTACTCGTCCCATTGAAAATGGCAGCTTCACCTGTCAAGTTCCTCTTTGGATTCTTGTTACTTTCTATTACATTGTGGCTCGTATTCATGTAAGTTATCCAATTTCTATCTCAGTTCGATGCACTAGTTGGCATGTGTAAGTCCCCCCACTTTTAGTACTTGGGCAAATTTCAGTGCACCGAAAAATCGGAAAACTTGGGAGGATCTTAGATTTACCAAGACAAGGAAGTTGCTTAGACTCTTGAATTATTAAAAAAAAAGCCAAACAAATGTGTAGAGCAATATGAGTGTTGTATGGGTATTACTGCGTTGGGAGTAGAATCCATGATTTAGCATTGAAGGCACGATAATTCTTTACTAGAAACAAAGAGTTGCAGAAAGCACGAAAGAGTAACCTGCCAACATTTGAAAAAGTTATCCCTCTGAAGAACTATTTGCTGTCTTATGAAAAAGACTAGTTGACTACTGTAGTCCATGAAGGTGGCAAAGACAACGATATATTATTGTACATCCCTGTGACACCAACATTCTCATTTGAACTTTCACCTGGCTACATTTTCCTTAACATTCCAGAAGCACTGAAATTTCTTAGAAAAATTGCTACAGGTTGTTAGGTCGGTGTAACATCATAAATACCAAGCTGCTGGTTAGTAAACAAATAGATGAATATTGGTCCGATCAACTAGCCTCAGAATAAAAATATCATATGACACAAACGCTAGTCGTAAGGGCTTTGTGCAGCCTGTGGACAACAATGGTCATTTATTTGAATCCTGTGTTGAATAACTCAACTAATTTCGTTTTCTTTTTTGGTGTTAAAAAGTCCATTGGATTCAGGGGAAATCTTATATTTTAAGAAAAATTAAATTGTTCGGGCCAACCAACATAGAGTTGGTATAGCGGTTTAAGGCCCCGCTAGGTTTTTCTGGTCTCGAATTCGATTATTAGAGAAAACACTTATATTGGGAGGGGCAACCACGGACCCTGAAACTGGATACTTGGTAATAGGATTTAGTAAATAGTATAAAAAAATTGTTCGGCCCAATATGGAATATGATTATCATATATGAGCACTTGATGGAGAATAAATGTTGGGAATGAGAGAGAAAGAGGGAGAAAGAAGGAGAATGAGAGAGAAAGATAGAACAGAGAGGGAGAAGAGAGAGCTAGGAGAGAAATTCTATTCCATTCAACTTATTATCATTCTTATAAGCTAATTACAATGTACCCAACCCTCCTATTTATAAGCCTAAGGATCCATTAACTAACTCTAACCAACTCTCTTCCTTTTTTTTACAATTATATATCAGCACTCTTTGATTTTAAGCCCGTAGTTTCTTGATTTGTGTTTTTCAATCAGTTCTGCAATAGAGATTGATAGCTATGTCTTATGGACGAGTTTCTGTGTTCTATTATTCTTTTGGCATTTGTCCCTTTATTCTTTGTATATACTCCTTTGTCTTTCCGTTAAAGGTGTTTTCTTCTCTCTGGAGAAGAAACACTATAGGAATTTTAGTGCCTTAGTGTTCTGCACTCTTCTTTCACATTAGCAATTTAAATTTTTAAATGATCCTTGTGAAATTGGGCCATCTTCCAATATTCTTGCATTTGAGGGTACAGCATCTCTTCTTGAATGATTTGAGTTCATTTGATCTGCTTTTTGTCAAAATGAGACAAAATTGTGGGATTGGGGCAGTGCCGCAATAATACATCCTGCCATCATGAGAAGAGTAATCAAACAGTAGCATGTCTCTGTAGATATGTTCGAGAGTAAGAACCTCAAATTGTATCTTATGCGTTTCCTTGATAAAAGAATAAAGAACAAGATAGAGAAAGAAGGGAACAGACAGAAAGAAGAAGGAAAAGAAGGAGAAAGAGAAAAGCAGAGGGAATTCGAAGAGAAGGGAAGACAGAGAGAGAATCAAAGAATCTTTATGCGCACGTGTGTTTATTGATCTTCAGTCATCTCCATTACAAATCCATATGTGTTACTATTTATACATCTCAATCACAGTAACT
Organism: Leucaena leucocephala; assembly: GCA_037074615.1. NCBI lineage: Eukaryota > Viridiplantae > Streptophyta > Magnoliopsida > Fabales > Fabaceae > Leucaena > Leucaena leucocephala. The sequence goes on from CM073541.1 coordinate 22,067,361, forward strand.
AAGACTACACCCACAGTAACTAAGAATAGTAAAAGTAATTTTCATAACAATACCCCCTCCTAAAGAGATCCTTGCCCTCAAGGATCAAGTAAGATCAAAAATACAAATCTGAAAGCAAACAGTGATTTTAAATTCTAACAAAAACTTTTGCTAGTCGGTGGTGAATTCTCTATGACTTGGACCCAAAAGTTGATTCCTTCAAATTGTATTTATTCTTGCAGCATTGCATATCTTCCTACTTAGAGAGCAACCCCTTCCAAAAAGCATTGTAATTAATTCTCCTTTAAACCATTCTAACATCAAAGTCCTTGTTGGAGAGAAGTTTAAAAATGAGGCCCACTTCTGAAATAACCCACAATTAATGATACCCAAAGAAATTATAAAACACCATTGCAATTGCATTGGGCTATCCTCTTTACTATCAAGTCCATAAGTCCATTGCGTATTGTAAATTCCAATGTAGTCTCGGACATATTGCTGAAACTGAGAAAATATGCTAGCCAGCTGTGACTTTGACTTTTCAAACTGAGATTTCTGCAGCCACATGAGCTCCTGAGCACACTCTGCAAGCTGTATAGTGTTTTTTGATATTTGCGCATTACCTTCACTTTGCAACGTCCCCTGGACAAGCGACTGAAATACAGATATTAATGAAGAAAAATCTCAGCGGCACAGGGATTATAACAACCACTTGCGTCGAGAGAGCAGTAGATATTGATGGCGCCAGGTTTGAAGGTGTGTTGTGCAACCCAGCCTGAGAATACCCCATTTGTTCATTCTTTGGCACCTGAACTCTTTGTTGCTGCTCAACTTGTAAGGACATAGGCATGGACGGCAAAGAAGCAGTAGTAGGTTCTAGCGATGAACCCATAAAAGGCGGTGAAAACATCCTACAAACAGCAGCGAAAAACGGAGATGATGAAATGGAACCTAATGGCGAAGAAATAAGGTATCCTTTTCTTGCATTTCCCACACTATTTTCTGCACACCCAGCCTCTGATTTCGACGAGATTGAAGGACAGAGCCTTTGTTCACTACAGAATCTTGGATCTTGACCGAAAGGTTCTTGCAACCTTCCTCCGTCACCTTCCCTGTTTCTGTTACGCTCTTGTACCCCTCCACCAGAATCAAGACACCAAGTCCCATTAACTCCCGATGTGATTTCCACAGATCCAACCTCAGTATTCGAAAGAAACGACGAAGCATAACTTCTATTTGTCACTGAACCTTGGGTCTTAAAATTGAGGGTCGAAGTGCTTTCAATATCAACGAAAGAGTCTTGGTCCGTCACAAAGCCACCGTCGCATTCTTCTTGTATCACGACATGTTCTTGGGGTACGTTCTTGATCGATGGAATCCTCTTCTTGCTCATACGGTGATTAATTGCAATCTCCTGCACCCTCGCCAACCGTCGGGCTTCCACCAAAGTTCGGGGATCGAACATGGTCACCGAGTCTGCAATTTCTTCCTTGAGTGCCCCAACATAGAGATCTACTAAATATTCTTCCGATACATCCAATCGTGCCATTAACGTGTCAAATTTAATGTTGAACTCTGCCAACGTCCCAGTCTGTCGCAAATGGGTGAAATCTAATCTTTTTGCTATCTTTTGCGTCATTGTAGCCTCCCCATGAACGCCTTCACAGGGCTTGTTGACCGCCCCACTGAATGCTCTGTTTTCATTATTGCATATCACTCGTGCCATTGTCTGAAATTCTTGACGGAAGACGCGTCCCAAATTTCGAATTTCGTCACGGAAGCAGAAAATAGTTTCTTGCAATTCATCCACGTTCTGTAGCCGCCGCTCAATGTTCTGCATCCGTGCGTCCATCCTCTGGGCATTTTCTTGAAGCTGTGTTTCAACGTCGCGCAACGGGGTCCAAGGAAGGCGTGCTCTGATACCACTGATGCGTTTCCTTGATAAAAGAATAAAGAACAAGATAGAGAAAGAAGGGAACAGACAGAAAGAAGAAGGAAAAGAAGGAGAAAGAGAAAAGCAGAGGGAATTCGAAGAGAAGGGAAGACAGAGAGAGAATCAAAGAATCTGTATGCGCACGTGTGTTTATTGATCTTCAGTCATCTCCATTACAAATCCATATGTGTTACTATTTATACATCTCAATCACAGTAACTAAGACTACACCCACAGTAACTAAGAATAGTAAAAGTAATTTTCATAACAGTATCCCTGTGATAACCTCTTGTTAAACTGCCATTGCTTCTTGCTGTTAAGGCAGTTAGTACTTAATATTATGTTAGTTACGAGTGGTGGATTAGTTAGTTATAAAGCTAGTGTATCCATTAATGTTTGTATACCTCTGTATTCTATTCATTGAATTGCTCGATAATACAAGTATCTGTGAATTGCTATTGCTTTCATATCTAATGCTTGCCCAGAATTGCAATAAATGCTGAATACCATATGCATTATGAGGTGTGATTTAAGCTATATTAGGTCACCTTTGGCTAGTACTTTGTCTCTATTTCTATAGTTGATTTAGAAACTTGAAGCATTTGAGCAATTGTGATACTTGATTCGTTCATGTGTCTTTTTACAGATTTGCTTCTAGGTTGCTGGCTTGGATTTTGAGCCGTGCTTTGGGAGCATCTGTTGGATTTCGTGTAGGTGGATGGAAATGTTTGAGAGACGTGGTGGTGAAATTTAAAAAGGTCTTTCTTTGCTTTTATTTTCCATGTTATTCTTTTTATGGAAGTATTGAACAGCAATGAGGTTCTATGTAATGCATACTCTCTTGCTATGACTTGAGAGTAAAGTTTGTGCAGGGGTCATATATTAATTTTTGCTATAGTGAAATGCTTGTTTTTTCAAGTGTGTCCCTGTTTTCATTCTTTATGTCATTATATGCATTATGGGGCCTTTGTGGCTTCTATTTGGTGTTCAACTCAGTGTATTTTTTAGGTAGTGTTTCTCAGATATGCAAAACACTGAATAGTGAGGGCTTGAGCTATCATGTCCACTGATTCTTCTTTAGGTTAACCTTTTTTAGTCTTTTTTATCCTCTTCCTCATGATTCTTCTTCTTGTTTTCATTAATAGTAAAAGTACAAAGCATCAAAGACATATAGTGAAGGCTTGAGCTATCATGTCCACTGATATTTGCCTTCTAACTCTTTCTTTCCTTCATTTTTCTTTAAACCAAATAAAATGATCAACCTGCTTGTTTCCTTAGTTGATTGTTTAAGACTCGGTTGACTGGTTCTTCACTGGTTCCCTTCACCTTTAGCTAACATGTTGTTTTAGACTGGACTAGGTATTAGTTCATTGGTTTTTCAGTTGAACTGGCTGGTCCAATTTTGACAGCATTGGTTAAAATAGATGTGTGGTTATACAAGAAAAGGCAAGATTCTAAACGATTATATATGAGGAAAAGATAGTGTGACACCTATTAAGGAGAATTGATAGAAAACTGATTAAGGTGGTTGGGACATGTGTAAAGAAAGTTGCTAGAGGCACCCGTGCAGAGAGTTGAGAAGATGGTCATGAGTCATTTGAATAGTTGTAGATAGATAGTAAGAAAAATACTTAAAGAAGTTATAGAATTGGATCTCATAGTGAATGGTATGTTTGAAAGCTAACATGACTGGACTAGGTATTAGTTCATTGGTTTTTCGGACAAACTGGCTGGTGCAATTTTGACAGCATTGGTTAAAATAGATGTGTGGTTATACAAGAAAAGACAAGATTCTAAATGATTATATATGAGGAAAAGATAGTGTGACGCCTATTAAGGAGAATTGATAGAAAACTGATTAAGGTGGTTGGGGCATGTGTAAAGAAAGTTGCTAGAGGCACCAGTGCGGAGAGTTGAGAAGATGGTCATGAGTCATTTGAAAAGGTGTAGATAGATAGTAAGAAAAACACTTAAAGAAATTATAGAATTGGATCTCATAGTGAATGGTATGTTTGAAATGTTCTTAATAGAGTTTAACAGCATTGTGTGATTCATGTGACTAATCTCATTTAATAAGACAAGGCTTGTTGTTGTTTCACTTATTTATTTCAATACAGATGATCAACATCTGTTATTTTTACCTTTTTTAAACAAATTTGCGCTGAGCTTCAGAATCCCTTGGGCAACTTGGTTTGGTTGGTATTGGTCATCCAGCCCCCCTTAGCTGATCCTAGTTATCTCATGTTATTCAATTGCATGAACAGGGTTCTGTTGAATCTGTATCTGTTGCTGAAATTAAACTTAGCTTGCGCCAGTCTTTAGTCAAGCTTGGAGTGGGTTTTATTTCTCGAGATCCAAAGCTTCAAGTTTTAATATGTGACTTGGAAGTTGTAATAAGGCCTTCAAGTAAAAGCCCTCAGAAGACGAAAACTCGGAAATCAAGTGCTTCGGGCAGGGGAAAGTGGATGATTGTGGCCAACATTGCAAGATATTTGTCAGTTTGTGTGGCAGATCTGGTTGTGAAGGTATATATCGTATAACATTGTGCCTTTTTCTTGTATGGTTATACACATGCTGACTTTATAATTTCATATAATGATGTATAGTTGTATTACCACAATTATTATGTTTTTTTTTGCACACATAACAAATTAGTATTTATGTTATTAGTAATGTGTAACAACATATTAATTGAGAGAATCATATCATTATATCATTGAATGTGGTGACTATATTGACTGAAAGAAACTGTTTAGGAACAGTTGGAACTCTCTTTTTACTTCAGTAACAAGTGGAGCAAATTGATCAATAATTTCATTTAATAACTTTATTATCAGTATTTATAAGAAGTTTAAAATATTAGTTGTAATATAGAAATATTGTTGTAGGAATGTTTGAAATTTTATAATATGGAAATATCAAATTTGGAATCTATTTTAATCTTTATAGTTTATATTAATCCATTTTTAATCTTTTTTTACTTTTATATTTAATATATTCTAATTATGGATTTAAAGAAATCCATGATTTTATAAGATTCTCTTAAAAATGAATGATTTAATTAAGGCATCATGCCTGCATGTTATTCTAAACTATTTTTTTCTTTCTTTCTTTATGTCTCTATTTGGGATGTTAGAATATTTTCTTTACGTCATTGACACTATCATATATGTTGCAGACACCTAAATCTACAGTTGAAATAAAGGAATTGAAAGTGGATATATCTAAAGACGGCAGTCCTGGGTCAAATTTACTTGTCAGGCTGCATATATTACCCATTCTTTTTCACATTGGTGAACCACGGGTCAGCTGCGACCAGTTATCTAATTATAGTGGTGGAGAGTGCAATTCTTCTGGCCAGGCATTCATTAACTCAATAGAAAGGTCGTCTGCCCCTTTCATCTGTGAAAAAGTTTCTATCTCATGTGAATTTGGACATAATAGGTAATTTTTCATCCCTATGTATTTTCTAATATTAATCTTTCACTTGTACTTGTGAAGTGACAAATCTTTAACTTGTTGGAGTTGTGAAAAGAGGTTTTTTCAATGTTATAATAGTTTTTGGATAAAGAGGATCTGCATGATGTAGTGAAGATGATTCCAAGCTTGCATGTTATTAACCTTTCTGTTGGAATGAATTGTGGCTTTTCAAACAAAGAGCTTCAACTATAGAAGCTATGAAATTTAACTTCCTACCTACTTTTTTAACTGAGCATCAAGTCAAAAGGTCCAAGAGTTTTCTATCAAAAACTTGTAGCTTTGATTTCTAAGCTTGGCTGGCTTTTGTTGTTTTCTTAATTTCTGTTTTCCTTGCACTTAAAGGAGGCCTTTTCTTCTTCTTCTTTGGGTATACTTTGTATTTCTTTGTTTGGTTTGCCCCTAGGCAGTTTTTTATGCAAATCTTTTTTTTTTTTCCTTCCCTAAAAAAATTCTATAACTTGTTTTCATTCTATACTGTCTTAGTAGTTTTCCCTGGCTTGAACTCAATTACACTTCCTAGTTTATGAAGTTGTCTTTTATATTAATGCCTACTAAATTGGTCTTTTTGGACTTAGGGAAGTGGGTATAATCATTAGGAATGTGGACATTTCCAGCGGAGAGGTCACTGTGAATTTGAATGAAGAGTTACTCTTGGGAAGCAAGAGTTCCTCTGAACCTCCTTTTGCCTCTGACACAGTTATTAAGCCAAATGTTGATTCGATGTCTTCAAAAAAGCCCACCAATAAGCAGCAAGGACTTGCTTCGTTCTTCAAATACAGTTTGATGTTTCCTGAAAAGGTTGTGAATTTAGATATTCTTCTGTTTCTTTAATTACATGTATGTTTTTGCTATAGAGAAAGAAATAGCATATGCTGAATGACCTGAAAATAGAAAAATAAGATAGAAGCAAAGGAAGTACATTAATTTTATTATTGAAGTATATTTACTGCAGAAGTATTATTTGTTGAACGTCTCTTGAACAATTTCACTATCATTTATGTTTTTATTCTGCAATTTGACTGGATATCAAGAGATTAGAGCTATGGAGCATATATTGTCGTCACTAAGAATCCTTCTATTGATTTTTCTTATTTTATTAGAATTGTTAAAGAGAGGGTGAGCTTTAGAGCAAAGGTAAGGTTGCTGCCATGTAACCTCGAGTGTTATGGGTTCAAATCCTGAAAACAGCCTGTCCGCTTACGGAGGTAAGACTGCATATATCCGTCCCTCCCTAGATCCCACCTAGTGGGAGTCTAGTGCATTGGGCCGCCCTTATTAGAATTGTTGAAGATAGTACCATTAATGAGTCTCAATAGGGTTAGTTTGTGAGGTGGAAATGGTCATTGGTTATGATATGTCAATATCTGAGTCTCTTGGATGAAGTGGTTGAAATTTGATTCTTGCTCTTTCATTCTCTTAATTAAATGTCTTGGCATATTCAACCAAAAAAAAAAAAATCAGCATAAAGATATGGTGGGCTTGTGCTTTTCTCTAGAGTTCATGTCCAATAATGGACTTTTGGGCAAGACATGTTTTTAATGGTAATAAAACCAATCATGGCCTTTACAGGGTAGCTTAAGCTATTGGGCTGAAGGGGTCCTTCACAAAAATATCTTTGGGCGACTTGCATGAAATTTATAGTAATATTTTCCTTCCTCTCCGTCCTACTTAGGAGGGAAGGGAAAAAAGGATTGATTCACTATATTTCTGCTTGACATCATTTTGATAAAGATGTTATTTAATAGTTTTTGGAAGATTTTCTGTTTTGTTTTGTTTTTAACTCAAATCATTGTTTCTTCACGTTATTGGGTTTAGTCTTATTTCCTTTCTCCTTGAGACCAAGGTAGAGGAAAGTATCACAGGTTTGAATTTTAAAATTTGTACGTAAGACCCTAACAATGAAGAGAAATAATCTCATGTCTGAATGTACAGAAGCAATTGGCCGCACTCGAATCTGAAGTTTTAATATATATGGTTTTCTCTTTCAGGGAAAAAATATATATGGAATATATGTGGTTTTCTCATTCAAATATATATATATATGCATGCTTTTCTAATTTCTTTCTTTTAGCTTCTCTTTCAATGAAAAACAGAAACTTCTTGCTGTATATTCTTGTCTATATTTATTAGGATTCACATTCTGGTATGTTTTTCCCCCCTTGTTTTCTCTCATTACCTACACAAACACGCAAGGATGAATCTTACTGCAGCACTTCTAGGATCTGCTCCTTTGCAGTGAGCGTATAGACCTTTCTTATGTCTAGGAGCAGTTGAGTTGAATGAATTAAATGTTGAACTTTATGTGCATCAATTATATTCTTTATATGGGTGATCTGTTGGTACAGTGGTTTCTCTGAGAAGTTTCTCATGTGCCACTTTAATTGCTACATAGTTTTATTAATTTAGAATGTTGATAACACCTCAGTCATTTTCACTGTGGGGAATATTGTTGTATCATCGGTTTATCTTTCATGGAGGATGTTTGGTGTTGTGGTGAATCTTTTGCACAGCTGGTCCCCCTCTTCATTGGTCATACTGGTCATGTGGTGCTTCTGGTAGTTTCCTTATTATGATGGATGATTGTATTTTTTTTAAATATTTTTGGAGATGGGTATTTTTTTTTAAACAACAACAAAAGAGAGTCTGCATATCTTACCTTTGTACCGGGAAGTTGATATTCTAATGATGTTTTTCGCTTCCTAGAGCACTTGTTGGTTTTTGGGCAAACTTTTTTCCTTCACTCACATGTCTCTTTCAGTATCAGTATCAGTATCAGTTTTTTTTTTTCCTTTTGGTTGATTTAATATGGAAATCTAGGGCCCTAGTGAAAGTCAGTGTCTATCTACTTTGTGATATTTGACTGGTTAGTGAACAATCATTTCCTTTCTCTAATGTTGATGTAAAACCAGGTCTTCTTGATTCATATTGGATGTTGGTTATATCTAATCTTGCAAACCAGTTTAAGAGGTTTTCCAATGGCATCAATGTTTCTACTACTAAAGTTATTAGATAGATCCAATATTAAATATGGAATTATACTTGTTGTTATTGATAGGTCAGCTTCAATCTACCCAAGTTAGATGTGGGATTTGTGCGTCGTGAACTTGGCCTTTCAATTGAGAATAACATCATGGGCATCGAATTGAAAAGCATAAAATCTCGATCTACTGAGGATGTTGGGGAAAGTACACGCCTTGATTTTCAACTGGAATTTAGTGAGATTCATGTATGGAGCATGGCTATTGATTTTGATGAAGCTCTTATGATATGATTTTTACTATTTCACATTGCTCTGATTCTTGTTGACAAACTTTTATTTGCTCCATTGATATTGCAGCTTCTTGGGGAAGACGGTTCTTGCATTTTGGAAATATTGAAGGTGGATTTGGTATCTTTTGTGTTTATCCCTGTACAGGTAAGTTACTTGCAATATAACATCCTTGTAACACTCTATCATTGGCAATTGCTTTTTGTCATTTCATAGAAAAAGTTGCTTGACATGAACAACAGGAAGTTTTTAGTGGAGAAAAGAAGAGGAATCATTGCAGTCTTACTGGTCCTTTAAGACTTGTGGCCTTCTCTAATCCCCTGTGAATTTTGAGGCCTACACATTGAGTAGTTTTCTAGATTAAATTATATTGAGAAGCCACATCATTTTGAAGTAACTGTTGCTCAAGTTTATATATAAATGGCAATGGTTACCTATTACAATGGTGAACTATGGAGTTGGCCTCATAACTTGAATAGTTTCATGGTGCACTTGGTGAGGAATATTTGCATTTTTCACGGTGTTTTGTGATCTTTTGTAGTTTGTGTGGTTTAGACTAGTGATTTTGGCTCGTTATTGTCTTTTTACCTGTCAAATATGCGGAGATATTGTTGGGGTTTTGTTGTTTTTCTTTTCTTTTCTTTGTCTGTTCCCACCTATTAGTGTCTACGGGTGTAAACTTGACTCCACCTATTAGTGTCTCCCCCTGAACTCGAGTTCTCTTTATAGTCCTCAGGCACTTCATATACTGTTTACTCAAAGGTATAGGTTTGATTAGGCTCATACAAGGGTTCGGTGTCAAACTAAGTAATCTGAGGTTCACTCCAAATCTCCCCCTGAACTAAGGACGAGTCATAAAAAGGAACATTTTCATGGAAGGTGACATTCCGGGTGTCATAGAGGCGTTTAGAGATGGGATCAAAACATTTGTACCCCTTTTGATTTCTTGTAGGCCCTGGGTAAATGCACTTGACAGCTTTGGGATTGAGCTTTTGAGTGGTGTAGGTGAACAAAGGTAGTGCAACAAAAACGCTGAGAGGTAATGTATTCTCAAGGTAGGGTAGGTTAGGTTCAAGTGCTGGTGCAGGACCTGGAGAGGTGTTTGAAAGGATAGAGGCTTACATAGCATCCTATTGATCAAGAAGGTGGCAGTGAGAATGGCATCATCCCAATGGTAGGTAGGAACAGCGCTAGTAAAGAGAAGAGCCCTAGCAGTTTTTAGGAGATGCCTATTTTTCCTCTCAGCTATACCATTTTGTTGTGGGCTATGAGGACAAGAGCTCTTATGAGTAATGCTATGTTGTTTAAGAAATGTGGATAGCTGATGGTTGAAATACTCAGTGCTATTATCGGTATGGAGAGTTTCAATTTTTGTGTCAAATTGGGTATGGATCATTTTATAAAAATCAATGAATGTTTGGCGCACAACTGTTTTATCTTTTAAGAGGAAAACCCAACTGACATGGGTATGGTCATCAATAAAGATCATGGACCATTTTGAGTGGGTACGATTTTTAACACGTGATGGACCTCATAAATCGCTGTGGATAAGGTAAAAAGGCTTAGAAGGGCGATAAGACACAATGGGAAAAGTAGTACGATAATACTTTGCTAGCTCACATGAATCACAATAAAATTCTGCATTTTTATTCAAGCCAAAGGGAACATCTTACACATATATTGGAGGTTGGAATGTCCTAATCCGTTATGCCATAACTTCATCTCACTAGTCCTAGGGAGAGACACTTTATTACAGAGACAAGGTACTGAATTCTGACAGTCATTCAGGTTATAGAGTCCCTCAAGTTCTTTAACAACACCAATAGTCGTCCCTGTGAACAGATCCTGAAAAACACAATAAGTGGCAAAGAAATCGGCATGACAATGTTCTCGTTGATTTAGTTGACTGACAGATGATAAATTGCATTTCAACTTTGGGACATGGAGAACATCATGAAGCGTAAGAGTATCAGAAATTTTAATGGTACCACTCCTCACTACCAGAGAGTCAGAAGCATTAGCAATTTTTACTGTGAGGCGTGATTGGGCAGGAGTATAATGTGAAAATAAGGAGAGATCATCAGTCATATGATTTGAGGCTCTCGAGTCCTATCCAACAAGGGCCTTTGTGCTTACCTTTAATAGTAGTAAGTGCTTTAAAGAAGTTACCTCGTTGTACCACGGAGGCCACAGGCTTGCGTGACTGATTTTCCAGAGCATTCAAGCATTCTAAAATATAGTTAATGGATCAGAATGTATTGGGCCAAAATGTAACGAGCCTGCAGCAACTGGAGTGGACCCATGAGGAAGTGACGCGCTTGGGCCTGTGTGTGAGGTCGTATTTGGGCCAGCATGTGAGGACACGGTTGGGCTAGCGCAGTTGAGGTCCACTGCTTCTGGACCAGAGGCTTCAGCCAAATTTCCTTTAGGCTTGCGGTGTTTGGGCTTCTAATCAGGAGGCTTACTATGTAAATCTCAACAGTGGTCCTGTGTGACCCAGTTTTCTGCAATACTAACACACTGGGCGGTCTCTCCTGGAACCCGAGTCAGATGAGTGGACAGCAAGCGCAGAAACCTCCGTGGACGTCACCTGAGGAGCTCCATGATCAGTCATCATCACTTGCTGACAATTCTCTTCGTCTCGCAAAAAAGCGAATGCCTCTGGGACGGAGGGAAGTGGGATACGGCTGAGGAGGCGGTCACGGATGTCATCGTACACCGGATCGAGTCCCACCAAAAATTCAAAGAGATGCTCCTCCTCCAGGGCTCGCCTGTACTTAGCAGCATCCTCAACATTTTTTCAGACCCGATGTTGAATCAAGTCTAGCTCTTGACATAATACAATCTTCTCCAGGTAATACGTATTTAGAGGTCGAGTGCCCTGTTTCACAGTCCACAGACGGGCTTGGAGGTCAAACAAAAGGGAAGCATTAGGACGTTGCCATAAGCTTCTTCAACAGCACACCAGATGCATTTCACCGAGGAAAGAAACATAAAACTCCGTCTGATAGTTGGGAGCATGGAATTTAGGAGCCATGAGGTAACGATGGCATTATCAGACTTCTATCGTCGGCGAGAACTAGGATCATCAGAAGGGGGCTGGTCATTTTAGATCAAATCGAGTCGGTCTCTACCATCAAGAGCAAGGAGTATTGACTGGCTCCAATCGAGATAATTATCGCTGGTAAAACGTTTCGGCACAATAAGGATAGTCGACCCTTTAAGGTCGGCCACCTTAGCCGAGGTCGGACGTGACCCACCGTCGGACTCAGCGGAAGAGAAGGGGGACCCGGTACCCTTCTCTGATACCATATTGAAAGACGTCCATAATGGAGACAGAGGGATGACAGGAGATAACGAACCAGGTCACAGAATAATTCCTCATATCTTTCACTGCTGTACACCGTTACATATATATACTTAATGAACTCTATTCAAGGCTAGATTTTTGAAGAATAAAATCAAGATATAATCTCTACAATCTCTCTCAATCAATCCCTGAAATCTCTCTTAGTCTTTAATATCTTCTACGTTACCGTATGCTGAATTTTCTTTTCCTCCTTTTGTTTTTATATATGGGTTATTTACCGATTGTTAATTGCACAATTATGAATTATATCTTCTTGAAATTTTATTCCTGCTTGTTTTAATAATACATATTTTTGGGGTGCTTTTCATCCTTCAGCCAACCTCACCTGTTAGAGCTGAAACAGAAATTAAGCTAGGAGGTACACAGTGCAACATCATAATGAGCAGGTTACAGCCTTGGTTGTTCCTCCATTTGTCAAAGAAGAGAAAAATGGTACTACAAGAGAAAGCTCCTGATGTTGTAAAGCAACAATCGACTGACAATAAGACCATCATGTGGACATGCAATGTCTCAGCTCCTGAGATGACAGTAGTACTTTACAACATGGCCGGTTCTCCCATTTATCATGTAAGTATTAGCTGTTCACTGTAATACTAATATATACATTTATTGCTATTGTGTGAATTCCAAAAAAGTGGTTGAAATTTTCTATAGGCTGTAAGCCAAATATGTTTTGAAAACTTTTATTATCAATTTTCCTTCCCCCCACCCACCCCACAAAAGGAAAACGTTTTACTTTTTTGACACTTGCCCTCAAAATGGGAAGTAAATATTAATCGAACCAGCTTTGGGGCTAATCTTCCTAGCATTGCTAATTTATTCTTGAATACCAAGTTCTGCTTGAGCAATAGTACTAGAATCTACAATTATTTAAGGTGTTCTTTTAAGTAATTTTTGTATCAATTTCCATTTTTCTTTGGTAGAATGATCAGTTTTAGGTTGGGGTTTTTTCCTTATTGATCCCAATTAAGCATGGGTCTCATCTTTGGGTCTTGGTTTCCATTGCTTGTTTACCATGGATTTTCCAGCCTATTGCCTTTGTGTAGCCTGCTTTTTGACAATGACCACACCAGGAACCTTTTTAGTTTGCTGGATATTTTTATGGGCTGACTCTCAATTTTCAGTGTTGATTGCCTCACCCGAACTGGTGAATTTTGAATATGAGCTTTATATCTTTAATGTGTTTAATAGGAGAGTGATTGACAGAGGCCCTTCATGAGCCTTATAATCAAACGAGCATATCATGCATGATAACACTCAACTAATAATAATTCAGTTGTTGAATCCAAATTCTAGAAAGTGGGCAATGACACTATGTGGAAGAGATTCTCTGTCATGTGTTAGGGTAAACTAGGTGGAATATGATGTTTTAGGACCTGACAAACTTGTTTTGTATGTGGATGACTTAGATTGGCAAGTACGGTCAGTATAAATTTCCAGAAAAGGAGACTATGACCAATGAACCCCCTTCTATAATATGTACTAGCACTTGGATTTCAGATTTGAGGTTCAAAGCTTTCTTGTTTTTGTTTTGCCCTCCTTCACTCGACTGATGATTCTCATTTTGATAAAGCTATTTGTCTATTTTAAATTAGCATGTTTCACTACTGTTTTTTCTTCCTTTGGATTTGTTGTAGTTATAATATTTTAATTAACTTGAGTTCTGTTGTTTTGGATGTGGTTATATTTATTATCCTTTTTCTTCCTGAAAGTTGATTTATTGGTTTGACTGGAGAAATTGGCTGTAAAACCTCCGTCTGTTGCTTTTCATGTTTAGGGTTGCTCTCAATCATCACATCTATTTGCAAATAACATTTCAAATACGGGGACAACAGCACATGCTGAACTTGGTGAGCTGAATCTTCATTTGGCCGATGAATATCAAGAATGCTTGAAAGAAAGTTTTTTTGGAGTGGAATCAAATTCTGGCTCTATTATGCATATAGCAAAGGTTAGTTTGGATTGGGGCAAAAAGGACATGGAATCCTCTGAAGAAGATGGTCCTAAGTGTAAGTTAGGTTTATCAGTTGATGTTACTGGAATGGGAGTTTATTTAAATTTTAAGCGTGTTGAATCGCTTATATCAACAGCCATATCCTTTCAAGCTCTCTTGAAAAATCTATCTGCTTTGAAGAAAAAATCAACCCAGAGCCAGGGGCGGTTATCAAAATCTTCAGGGAAGGGAACTCAAATGCTTAAATTTAATCTTGAACGGTGTTCAATCTATATGTGGGGTGAGACAGGCCTTGAAAATATAGTTATTCCTGATCCCAAGCAAATTAATTATGGTTCACAGGGTGGTCGGGTTATGATAGACGTATTAACTGATGGCACCCCACGCAATGCAAATATAATTTCCACAATCTCAAACAAATACCAAAAGTTGAAGTACTCTGTCTCTCTTGAAATCTTGCACTTCAATGTGTGTGTCAACAAGGAGAAACAATCCACACAGATGGAACTTGAAAGAGCCAGATCTATCTACCACGAATATATGGAGGAAAATAGGCCAGTGACAAAGGTGTCATTGTTTGACATGCAAAATGCTAAATTAGTGCAACGCTCAGGTGGCTTTAGGGAGATTGCTGTCTGTTCTCTTTTCAGTGCTACTGATATTTCGGTGAGGTGGGAGCCTGATATGCATCTATCGCTAGTTGAACTTGTTCTGCAGCTGAAGTTATTGGTACACAATAGGAAGCTTGAGGAGCAAACTAAAGAATACATGGGAGGTGTATCTAATGTCAGAGATGGTAGTTGGGAAAAGGAAGCTACTGTGGAATCAGGGCATCCTGAAAAGCACAAGAGGAAAGAATCTATTTTTGCAGTTGACGTGGAAATGTTAAGTATACATGCTGGGATGGGAGATGGAGTTGACGCTGTGGTTCAGGTTCAGTCAATTTTCTCTGAGAATGCTCGTATTGGAGTTCTTCTTGAAGGACTTATGCTTAGTTTTAATGGTTCTAAAGTTTTCAAGAGTAGTCGGATGCAAGTTTCACGGATTCCTAGTGTCTCTATAGGCACATCCGATACAAAAACACCTCTAGTGACAACATGGGATTGGGTAATTCAAGGCCTTGATGTTCACATTTGCATGCCATACAGATTGCAACTACGTGCAATCGATGATGCCATTGAGGATATGTTACGAGGTTTAAAGCTCATAATTGCTGCTAAAACTAATCTGATATTTCCTCCGGAGAAAGAGATCTCTAGAGTCAGAAGGCCTACTTCAATAAAATTTGGATGCATAAAATTTTGTATACGCAAGTTTACAGCTGATATTGAAGAGGAACCAATCCAGGGATGGCTTGATGAACACTATCGGCTGATGAAGAAGGAAGCCTGTGAATTAGCTGTCCGGTTGAAATTTCTGGATGAACTTATATCAGAGGCCAATCAAGATCCACAATCTACTGATATCAATAATTTTGCTCAAGAAAGTAAGATCTACTTTAATGATACTGAGGTTGATTTTAAAGACTCTTCAACTGTTCAAACCATGAGAGAAGAAATTTATAAACGGTCATTCCGATCATATTACCAGGCATGTCAGAACCTAGTATTATCTGAAGGATCTGGTGCCTGTAGAGATGGATTTCAAGCTGGTTTCAAACCTAGCACTTCTAGGGCTTCTCTTCTTTCCATATCTGTATTGGACTTGGATGTAAGCTTGACAAAAATTGATGGTGGGGAGGCTGGGATGATTGAGGTGCTGAAGAAGCTTGATCCTATCTGTCTTGAAAATGATATACCATTTTCTCGACTGTATGGGAGAAATATTATCTTAAATACAGGTTCTCTTGTTGTCCAGCTTCGGAATTACACATTCCCCCTTTTCTCTGGAAGTTTTGGTAAATGTGAAGGTTGTCTTGTGTTGGCCCAGCAGGTAAGATTGATACATCACATTTCCTTCCCTTCTATTTATCATTATAAATTGAAGTGTGTGGCATAACTTATTCATGTTTAAGATAAGAAGATCCTGTTAGAATACAGAACTAGTTCAGTGAAAAGATCCATAAATACATAATTCTTTTTTTTTTTCCTGCCTTGTTCAACCTACCTAAATCCATAATTCCTTTTGCTTTGCTCTGTCTGTAATTGCACTAGGCAACGAGCTTTCAACCTCAAATCTTTCAAGAAGTGTATGTTGGGAAGTGGAGGAAGGTGCGCATGCTTCGATCAGCTAGTGGTACTACTCCACCAATGAAGACGTACTCAAATTTGCCCATACATTTTCAGAAAGCAGAAGTGTCATTTGGAGTGGGATATGAACCATCTTTTGCTGATATAAGTTATGCCTTCACTGTTGCAATGCGTAGGGCTAATTTAAGTGTTAAGAATTCTGGCCCACTTATTCAGCCACCAAAGAAGGAACGGAGTTTGCCATGGTGGGATGACATGAGAAATTACATTCATGGAAAAATTTCCTTATTCTTTCAAGAATCCAGATGGAATATTTTGGCCAGCACTGATCCTTATGAAAAGCTAGATAAACTTCAAATTGTAAGTGGATCTATGGAAATTCACCAGTCAGATGGCCACGTTAATGTGTCCGCCAACGATTTTAAGATTTTTTTGAGCAGTTTGGAGAGTTTGGCAAACAAACGTGGTCTCAAGCTTCCAACAGGTGTTTCTGGTGCATTTCTCGAAGCCCCTTTCTTTACTCTTGAAGTTACAATGGACTGGGATTGTGAGTCTGGAAAACCTCTGAATCATTATTTATTTGCACTTCCAGCTGAGGGTAAACCTCGGGATAAAGTATTTGATCCTTTCAGGTCCACTTCTCTGTCACTTAGGTGGAACTTCTGCCTTAAACCTTGGCTTCCCTCATCACAAAGACAATTCCCATCTTCTGTTATAGATGGTATTGAAGGAGATGGTAATGTCTATGATCCTCCTCAATATTCTAGAAATGTTTTGCCTCCTTCCCCAACATTGAACATTGGTGCTCATGATCTAGCATGGATTTTAAGATTCTGGAGTATGAACTACAATCCCCCACACAAACTGCGTAGCTTTTCTCGTTGGCCTCGTTTTGGAATTCCAAGAGTTGCCAGGTCAGGTAATTTGTCACTGGACAAAGTGATGACTGAATTTATGCTCCGTCTAGATGCTACACCATCCTGTATAAAGCACATGCCTTTAGACAATGATGATCCAGCGAAAGGACTGACATTTAACATGACAAAGCTGAAGTATGAGCTCTGTTACAGCAGAGGCAAGCAAAAATATACTTTAGAAAGCAAACGTGATGTTCTCGATCTTGTCTACCAGGGTCTTGACCTTCATATGCCTAGGGCTTTTCTAAGAAAAGAAGATTGTGCTAGTGTTGCAAAAGTAGTAAACATGACTCGTAAAAGCTCACAGTCTGCATCCATGGATAAAAGTGAAAAAAGCTACATGAGTGGTTGTGCTGAGAAGAATCGTGATGATGGATTTTTGTTGTCGTCTGACTACTTCACTATCAGACGACAGTCACCAAAGGCTGATCCTGCTAGGTTATTAGCCTGGCAAGAAGCTGGAAGAAGAAATGTTGAAATGACATATGTAAGGTCTGAGTTTGAAAATGGGAGTGAAACTGATGAGCATTTGCAGTCTGACCCAAGTGATGATGATGGTTACAATGTGGTAATAGCTGACAATTGTCAGCGTGTTTTTGTCTATGGTCTCAAACTTTTGTGGACTATAGAGAACAGAGATGCTGTTTGGTCCTGGGTTGGTGGTTTATCCAAAGCTTTTGAACCTCCCAAGCCTTCTCCTTCTCGGAAGTATGCTCAGAGAAAATTACTTGAGGAAAATAAGCAGGATGATATAACTCAAACCCAACAAGTTGTTTCAAAACGCCCTCCCACTGGTAATGTTGCCAGTTCATCATCTCAACCCGTGGAGACTCCTGTGTCACGTTTGTCTGCACCAAATTCTGTTCAGATGGACAGCTTATCAGCCGGTATGTTTGCTGATACTAATTTAGGCACACTATTAGATCATAGTTCAGAGGCTAGCGCACCCCAAAAAAATAAATAAAGGCCATCTGTTCCAACAAATATTGTCATCATTCACCAGGTCCTTCTAGATATTCTGATTTATTATTCAGCAAATATTGCTTTAGATATGGTCAATAAATATTGCTTTAAATATTTATTCATTTACACTGAGAGGCTTCCTCTGCCATATATTATTCTCCCTTTTGGTTTATTGCCAGCTAAAAATGAAAGCTTAGATAGTTCAGAGGAGGGGACTCGTCACTTCATGGTGAATGTTATTGAGCCGCAGTTCAATCTTCACTCAGAGGATGCAAATGTAAGTTCCTAATAGTACCTGTGCATCCTGCCCAAAAAAAGAGTACCTGTGCATTCTAAACCAACTTTCCTAATAGTTCTTAGGATATATGTGTGCAATTAGTCAGAAACTTGAACCTGGATAAAAATAATTTCCCTTTTCTAAATTCATTTAATTTGTTGAACTGGGCTTCTTTTTCTTTTTTCTTTCTTTCTTTTCTATTGTTTTTTTTTTTTGGACGGTTGGCTGTGGGGTGGGTAAAGAAAGATGGGCATAGCCCAGAAACAAAACATATTAAATCATTGAAACCCCAAGACCCACAGATTGAGGTGGTTCCCTTAAAAGATCGACACTCTTTCTAGCTTTACACGCAATATTTGCCAGGCTTGCTCTTTCATTTGCCTTTGTAGCACTATCTCAACTTTTTAACTGCCCCTGTCTGCTTTTAACTCTCTTACCATCAACATTAAGGTGTTTAGGCCTTTGATGCTTGAGTTCGGCTCCACTGTCGCCTTCCTGAAGGGCAACTCCAATGCTAATCTCAGGCCCTCCAAGAATCCCCAGGCCTCAGCCTCATAACTTGAACAGTTAACTATCCGCATGTAGAAGCCACCTCTCTACCTTGCTTCATCACCCCATATTACCCCACCACATCCTGCGCTTCCGCTGAAACTACATACTGCTCTGTCCACATCCTGTGCCTCCACATGCTTAGTCTTATCATGATGATTAGGGTTATTGAACCTACTAATGGTGGCCATGTTGTCTTATTGTGCATCCATAGGACTTTGTATAGGAAATTTTAGTTCTTCTAGCAGTCGCTTGAGCCACAGACCTTCATAGATGCCCATAGAAGAGCTCTATATTTTGCTTTAGCACTAGCCACAATAAATTGTTTTTTACTTTTTCAAGTTACTAAATTACTTCAAAGGTAGGTGCAATACCAAGTTGTTGAACTCCTGTCAATGGTATATTCTCCTTTTATAGAAATAACAATGACAATTATGTAATAAATTTTGCACCTCCTAGATGCTTCATTTGATTTTATTTATTAGATATGAAAATCTATAATTTGATTTATTTAGACACGATAATAGTGTACCCTTTTTCTACTCATGCCTTTAGAGTCTCCTCTTTTTTTGCCCAACAGGGTAGGTTTTTGCTTGCTGCTGTGAGTGGTCGTGTTTTAGCACGGTCATTTCATTCAGTCCTTCATGTTGGGTATGAGATGATAGAGCTAGCACTTGGTACTACAAATGTGCATATTAGCGAATATCAACCTGAAATGACATGGAAGAGAATGGAGTTCTCTGTTATGTTGGAGCACGTGCAGGCCCATGTTGCACCAACTGATGTTGATCCAGGAGCTGGCTTACAGTGGCTCCCAAAAATTCTTAGAAACTCTCCAAAAGTAATGCGTACAGGTGCTCTTCTTGAGAGAGTGTTCATGCCTTGTGATATGTACTTCCGTTATACGAGGCACAAAGGGGGGACTCCAGAACTGAAAGTAAGTCATTATTTCTCCCATTTTGACATCCTATATTTATATATTCATAATAAAACTTTTTTCCTGGATACATTCATTTTTTCGCAGATATTGTTGTTTTTAAATTGTATGCTTCTTTGTTTCTTTATTCTTTATTCATTTATTAACAATCAATGGCATTGTGTGATCTTTGTAGTTGACCCCACCTAGTGGAATAAAGCTTCTTGTTGTTGTTGTATGTCTTGTATCCATTCTGTGTTTAAGTATTGTATGGCTGATGTTTATTTTAACTTTTTGCTTCAGGTGAAGCCCTTGAAGGAGCTCACTTTCAATTCCCATAACATAACAGCAACAATGACTTCTCGTCAGTTTCAGATTATGTTGGATGTGTTGACTAATCTTCTCTTTGCTCGTCTCCCAAAGTAATGACAATCCTTTCCTCCGTCCTCCATTCTATCTCTCGCTGCTTTCATTCTGAATTAATTTTTTCTATCTGTCATACTTCAAATGCTAATATGTAGAACTTCCCTTATATTATTGAAACTTATCTGAAGCAGGCATTCTCCATATCTATATATATAACGTTAGCACTACATTTATAATTTTATAATTTGACGCCATTAAATACTCAATCAAATGTAATAGTATATTTTTCTTTTTTTGTCAGGGGCCAATTCGCTCCAAATGGTTAAGTTGGTAGGAAAATGCACAAAAAAGCATGATTAGATAGCTCAGAAGCTAGTTGCCATAAAAGAATAGAGATTTACATGAGTTAGATGTTTCTACTGTTATCTAATTTGTCTACATCAGCATGATGTTTGCTAGGTTTTGATTTATGGTTGGGCATGAGCATTAACCTTTTTAAATTTTCAACCTTTAAATTGATGAAGTCCATGATATTGTTTTGTGCTATATGATGTATAATGATTTTCAAATTAATTGAGGATTGTACATAATTCAGACCTCGAAAAAGTAGCCTGTCATTTCCTGCTGAAGATGACGATGACATCCAAGAGGAAGCAGATGAGGTGGTTCCTGATGGTGTAGAAGAGGTGGAACTTGCAAAAGTCAACCTTGAACAGAAAGAAAGGGAACAGAAGTTGATTCTTGATGATATCAGAAAATTGTCTCTTTGGTGTGATGCTTCTGGAGATCTGTATCCAGTAAAGGAAGGTGACTTGTGGATGATAACCAGCGGAAGATCCCTTCTAGTAAGAAATGAATTATATTAACAATCTTATATATATAAAAAAAAATCTTTTAATGGTTGTGATTGGATAGTTGTGACTCCTATTTTATATTCTTGTGAGTTAAATATTCTTCTCTTTCTGTTAATTGAACGTTGCTTGGTGTAACTTCTGTGGCTGTGGAACTTAATTATTTAGATCAGTTTAATAAACTCACAAGCAGCGAAGAGCCAAATAGATAGAAAGGAGTGTTTAGGAGGAGGATAAGTTAGCCGCATTATACAAAAATTCTTGTGTGTGTGTGTGTGTGTGTTTGTTTTTTTTTTTTGGATTAGGGGAAGGAATTTGTGCCCTTGTGGGATGTAGAGTTCTCTCTATGATCTTTCTCTCCACATGCATTGAGATGTATTGACTATATCATATTTATAGCATATTTCACTAGCTTAAAAATGTACATGGGTAATCAGAAGTCGTCTAATAATGTCAGGTTCAAGGACTGAAGAGAGAACTTGTTAGTGCACAAAAATCTAGGAAGGCCGCATCTGCATCATTAAGGATGGCTTTACAGAAAGCTGCACAACTACGGCTTATGGAGGAGAAGAACAAAAGTCCTTCATATGCTATGCGCATATCTTTGCAAATTAACAAAGTTGTTTGGAGCATGCTTGTTGATGGAAAATCCTTTGCTGAAGCTGAAATTAATGACATGGTAAGAATTTAATTTTGAAGGAATTTAGAGTGCAATGCTCTGATTCTCTTATTATTCAAGTCAAACAGGTTACAATATGTTTAGACGGTTGGATGACTTCATCCCGTTCAGGAAAGTGGGAAAAAGAGAAATAAAGCATTATAAAAGTGAAGTTTTTTTAGCATAAGAAGAAATAGAGGCTTGCAGCTCTATTGATGTTGAACTGTACAAGAGATTAGATGGGGCTTTGGGTCAGAAAATCTCGCCCATAAGAAATATACAAGAGAAATAACGATAAAGGAAAGAAAATAAGAGATAATTATTTGGGGATAAAGGGCTCTCAAGGTCTGATCACATCATTAAGACATGATTGGAGTCTAATGATGTCTTAATGACGGGATTGATACAGATCATGTCCAGGTCAAATACCAACCCTAGGAGAGTCTTAGAAGGAGGTGCCACCATAATCAACAGAAAGATCTAATCAAGGTTCCTCTTCACGCACAGAGACTATTGAACCAACCAGCAAAATGAGAAAACAAATAAAGGCATCAAAACTTTAGAATAACCAAATTAGATGCATCCTCCATCTGTTCTTCCTTCCCACAACTCTGAGTCCAGTTAAAATTCTTATGCTGAGCATGAACTTCTGTTGTCTCTCCCAGAACTTACTTTGTTTTACTAAATAATGCATTCTCCTACTTTTCGGTTTTAAGAATTTTAACTGATCTAGCATTGGTGTCCTATCATTTTGCTTGGTGTTACTCATTTTGAGATGCTCTGTGTTTTGATTTTCATTGTTGGTGGTGTTTAGTCTTGAAAACTTTCTATTTCATTTGTTTTATATTTCAATTTGCTAGAGTATGCTAATTTTTGTCATTCTGCCAATCTTTTAGATCTATGACTTTGACCGAGATTACAAGGATGTTGGTGTTGCTCAATTTACAACAAAATATTTCGTTGTCAGAAACTGCCTACCTAATGCCAAGTCTGATATGCTTTTATCAGCATGGAATCCTCCTTTGGAGTGGGGAAAGTATGCAATTTTTCTTGGAATATTTTTTCCTGATTTTATTGATACTTCCATTTTGATTTTCTGATCTCTATAATTTTATTGTTTCATGCATTGCCTTAATTGTGAAGATTAAACCTTCATTCTTTTATTATTGTTGAAGATATGAGACTTAAATTGAGAGAGATTGTAGGGATTAAGGAGAGATTTTAGGAGATTATGATATGATTTAATTCCCTAATTTATTCCCTGAATATATGCTGTAAATCCCATAGAATTAGGGATCCCGTGTGTATATATATGTACCAAACAGAATGTAATTGATACAGAAGAAATAAGAAATAGAACCTTCATCATCTTCTCTGCTATTGTCATCACTATCATCGATATGCCGATGAACATGGTATCAGAGCCAGGTTCTGTCCACTCTTCTGCAGACAACACCGTCTTGTCCGACGGAAGTTCACGTTCTACTCCCGCCAAAGTAGCAGGCCTTGAAGGGTCGGCCATTCTAATTGTGCCGGAACGTCTCACCGGCGACAACTATCTTGATTAGAGCCAGTCCATGCTTCTTGCCCTCGATGGCCGAGATAGACTTGAATTCATCCATACTGATCAGCCTCCTGTCGACGATGTCAACACCCGTCGGCGGTGGAAGTCTGACAATGCCTTGGTTGCGTCGTGGTTGCTCAATTCAATGCTCCCAGCCGTGCGACGCAGTTTCATGTTCCTCACCTCCGCCAAAGCCATCTGGACCGCCGTGAAAGAAGCCTATGGAAAACGCCCGAACGCCTCCCTCCTGTTTGATCTACGAGCTCGACTTTGGACCATCAAACAAGACCAGCGACCTCTCAACATCTACTACCTCGAAAAGACGGCGTTGTGGCAGGAACTTGACCTGCTACAACACCGAACGTGGAGAGACCCAGAAGACGCAGCTGAGTACCATCGGGCATTGGAGGAGGAACGACTGTTCGAGTTTCTAGTCGGTCTTGATTCCAACTATGACGACATTCGCGGACGCCTTCTCAGCCTAATCCCGCTGCCGACGGTCCCTGAGGCATTCGCGTTGTTACGTGATGAAGAATCCCGCCGCTCTGTGATGTTTACCAACCGTGAAGCCTCTCGACAACCACCAACCGAGGCATCAGCCCTCGCCACTCGCGTCGCCGACCACGGATCCAGAAGAGAGCGTCCTCGGTGTGACCACTGCAAGAAGATGGGTCACACCAAGGACACCTGCTGGGACATCCATGGGAAACCCCCAGACTGGAAGCCTAAGTCACGGAGACCAAGGAGTAACCTAGCCGACGCTGGACCAGATGAGATGGAGCCAACCCTCGCAGGCCCACTTCCAAGCACCACAAACCCAGCAGGAAACTTCAGGTCCAGCACATATTTGCCTTCTGCAAGCCCCATATACGCTGGCGCCAACAATTCCAGGCCCAGCACTTGTTTGACTCCTGCAGGCCCAATATGCACTGGCCCAAATCAGGCATCAGATCCATTAAGCCTCATTCTTGAGCGATTAAATGCACTTGAAACTCAGTCTCGTAAACAACAGCCTACTGCTAGTATCGTCCAACGAGGTAACTTCTTTAATGCCCTTACTACCATCAAAGGTAAGACTACTGGTCCCTGTTGGATAGTTGACTCAGGTGCTTCTGATCATATGACTGATGATGTCTCATTATTCTCGACTTATAATCCTGCCAAGTCACGTCTGACTGTCAAGATTGCTGATGCTTCTGATTCTATGGTTGCTGGTAGTGGTACTATAAATGTCTCAGCCACACTAACCCTCCATGATGTTCTGCATGTTCTGAAGTTAAAATGCAATCTATTATCTGTGAGCCAATTAAATAAGCGTGAACGATGTCATACTGATTTCTTTGCTACTCATTGTATATTTCAGGATCTGTTCACGGGGAAGACGATTGGTGTTGCTAAAGAGCTTGATGGACTGTATTACCTGAATGACTGTCACCCAGCACCTTCTTTTTGTAATAAAGTGTCTCTTCCTAGAACTAGTGAGATGGAGTTATGGCACAAGAGATTAGGACATCCCAACTTTCATTATATGTGTAAGATGTTCCCATCTATTTGCTCAAATAAAAATGCTGATTTTTATTGTGATTCTTGTGAATTGGCCAAACATCATCGCACTTTTTTCCCTAGTGTTTCTTATCATCCCTCAAAACCTTTCTCTATTATCCACAGTGATTTATGGGGTCCATCTCGTGTTCCAAATCGCACTCAATCCAAATGGTTTATGACTCTTATTGATGATCATACCCGGGTCAGTTGGGTTTTCCTCTTAAAAGATAAAACCGAGGTTTGTCAAACCTTCATTGATTTTTATCATATGATTCATACTCAATTTGAAACAAAGATCCAAACTCTCCATACTGACAACGGCACCGAGTATTTCAATCATTCGCTCTCAAACTTTCTTAAAACCCACGGTATCACTCATAAGAGCTCTTGCCCTCATAGTCCACAACAAAATGGGATTGCTGAACGAAAAAATCGCCATATCTTAGAAACTGCTCGAACTCTTCTCTTTAGTAGCACTGTTCCTACCTATTATTGGGATGATGCTATCCTTACTGCTACATTCCTAATCAATCGTATGCCGTGCAAGCCTTTGTCCTTCCAAACACCCCTCCAGGTTCTCCATCACCATTTCAGCCTACCTTACCTTGAAAATACTCTACCTCTGCGAATCTTCGGCTGCACTTCCTTTGTTCACCTACACAATTCCCCCAAACTTGCTCCTAAGGCCGTCAAATGCATTTACCTCGGACCTGCTGCGAACCAAAAAGGGTACAAATGTTTTGATCCTATCTCGAAACGCCTCTATATTACTCGTGATGTCACCTTCCATGAGAATATTCCCTTTCATACCTCATCCTCGGTTCAGGGGGAGAATTGGAGTGAACCTCAGACCATTGAGACTACCCAAACAGACACTGAATCCATATATCCTCAACATAACCCTGACCGAATCTATGTCCTTGAAGACACCACACATAAGGAGCCCAGTAAGGGAAACACTAGTTCAGGGGGAGACACTAACAGGTGGGGCCAAGTTTACACTCGCAGAAACGTGGACATAACAGATAATACGCCTCAAGTTACTGACACATCCCAAGAATCTGAACCAGGAGCAGATCCTGATCATGAACGGCAAAATGAAGACCTTGACCTTCCAATCGCTGTACGAAAACAACAAAGGTCCTGTACCAGACACCCTATAGAAAGGTTTGTCTCTTACCAAGCTTTGTCATCAAAGCATTGTGCCTTTGTATCTCACCTTGATCAGATCAGGATACCAACAAGTGTAGAGGAGGCCCTTGATAGTCCTGAATGGAGAAAAGCAGTGATGACAGAAATGGAGGCCCTAGAAAGCAATAAGACATGGGAAGTAGTGGAGCTACCAAAAGGAAAGAAAGCAGTGGGCTGCAAATGGGTATTCACCCCAAAATATTGTGCTGATGGGACCCTTGATAAATATAAAGCAAGATTGGTAGCGAAGGGTTTTACTCAAATCTATGGCACGGACTACACTGAAACATTTGCACCAGTGGCAAAACTCAATACTATCAGGATCTTATTCTCTCTTGCTGTTAACCTGGATTGGCCTCTACACCAGATGGACGTCAAGAATGCATTCTTAAATGGGGAGTTGAAGGAAGAAGTATACATGAAAATGCCCCCTGGGTTCCCAGGAAAAAAGGAGAGCCAAGTGTGCAGACTGAAGAAGTCATTGTATGGCTTAAAACAATCTCCTCGAGCATGGTTTGAGAAGTTTACCAGGGTACTGAAAGCTCAAGACTATACACAGGGACAAAGTGACCACACCTTATTCTTCAAACATCAAAATGGGAAAACTGTGATACTAGCAGTATATGTCGATGACATTGTTCTCACTGGTGATAATCTAGCAGAAATTGACAGGATCAAGAGGGCACTGAACAGAGAATTCCAAGTTAAAGACCTAGGAAAGATGAAGTATTTCCTAGGTATGGAAATTGCTAGATCTACAAAAGGAATCAGTATCTCACAAAGGAAGTATATACTAGATCTTTTAGAAGACACAGGAATGCTTGGCTGCAAACCAAGTGATACTCCTATACGAGCTGATAAAATCAGTGATACTGAAGACCTAGGGAAGGCTGTCGATATGAGGAGATACCAGCGCATGGTGGTTAATCTATTTATCCCACACCCGACCAGACATCGCTTATGCTGTCGGCATGGTCAGCCAACATTCTCATGACCCTAAACAAAAGCACTTGAACGAAGTTTACAGGATTCTCAGATACTTGAAGGGATCCCCCGGGTTAGGTCTATTGTTTAAAAAAACCAACCAAAGAAATGTGGAGATGCTAACAGATGCTGACTGGGCAGGTGATCAAGAGGATAGAAGATCCACTTCGGGATATGTCACCTATGTTTGGGGAAATCTCGTCACTTGGCGGAGTAAAAAGCAGAGTGTAGTTGCCAGAAGCAGTGCTGAAGCTGAACTCAGAGCAATAGCTCTTGGAATCTGCGAAGGTCTGTGGGTAAAACGAGTTCTAGAAGAACTGAAGATGCACACAACACTTCCTATTAGACTACACTCAGATAACATGGCAGCAATCAACATGTCTCATAATCCAATTCAACATGACAGAACAAAACATGTGGAAATAGATAAACACTTCATCAGAGAAAAGATTGATGCAAGGATAATTGATCTTAAATATATTCCTTCAAAGGAACAGACAGCAGACGTACTTACGAAAGGAATGACCCGAGAGAATTTTGAATATCTGGTTGGCAAGTTGGACATGATAAATATCTATGCTCCAACTTGAGGGGGAGTGTTGAAGATATGAGACTTAAATTGAGAGAGATTGTAGGGATTAAGGAGAGATTTTAGGAGATTATGATATGATTTAATTCCCTAATTTATTCCCTGAATATATGCTGTAAATCCCATAGAATTAGGGATCCCGTGTGTATATATATGTACCAAACAGAATGTAATTGATACAGAAGAAATAAGAAATAGAACCTTCATCATCTTCTCTGCTATTCTCATCACTATCATCGATATGCCGATGAACAATTATCAATAGGAAGATTTTAGCTTAATCTCTTTAGGAACAGATCTATCAACTATTATAATTGTGGAAATTTGAAGGATTAAAAGTAGAGGGAAAATAAGGGCCTCAAAATGTGATCAATCCTTGAATGAATGATAATACAAATGGGCATTTATATAGGCAAAAATATAAACTAATAGGCTAAACCTATAATCTATCATAATCCTAATATCTCAGATCTATTCCTTTAAGATATGATAATTTAATATTCAAATTTGATCCTAAATAATATCCAAACTTAATTTTAGATAATTAATTAAATAACTAACAAAACATAATATTAATTAATTAATAATTAATTCTAAATTAGTACATCTCAACATTTTCCTCAAGTTGGATCTACTTTTTGAATACTTGTGCTTCTCAACAATAATCCTTTTAGTATTGGAGCAAGGAGTATATGAAGAATTTTTTAGAGAATCAGTCATACTGTAAATAGATCCAAATTCAATGACCAAAGAGTCTAGAAGAACCTTGTGAGGCATTAGAACCAGATGAAAGTTGGGTAACATTAGATGAAGATTGAGTGGGAGTACCTTGGAACACCAAAGACGTGTACCTATGGTGGGAGATTTCTCCAATGAGACCTTCAACCACTTCAGAGAATTTTCCCCTTTATATCTGCCATAAAAGGTCTGCAAAGTGCAAATCACTGCTTGAAGTCATCATGGGTTCAGCACTATAATTAGCCACATACAACTCCAACGTGGATGGGTAATTAGAGAATGAGAGGGGGACCAATTTTGTGTTGACCAGGGACAAAAGATGGCATCACTAACTTTCACGTGTTGGTGCATGAACTCTCCAGCAGAAAGTGATGAACAGCACGTTGGGGTGTCCCAATTGGGGGTTTCAAGGGTTCTTTTGGTGTTTGGGTTGACGGAGAAGGGTGTCCCAATGGCAATGGAGGACATGCTCTATCAAAAACAGAGGCTAAAAACAGGAAAAACAAACTTGACAAAACGAATGGAGCAAACAGAGACTGAATATTTCTGATTACTCAAAGATGATGATGATGATACAAATAGTATTTATACAAGAGGAAAGAGAATGAAAAAATAAATGCTAGAGACAAATTGCTTAAGATATTCCCTTGATTCTATCCTAATTCCTAGCTATTTAATACAAAATATTACATAATATTTACAATAATTACACTACAACAAGACGCATAGAGTGTAGACAGAGTTATATATTCCTGAGCCGCTTTTGCTCGTTCTTTTTTAAAGCATTCCTTAGATCCCAGCTCTGCTCTATTTTACTTATTGTATAATAGTTTCTCTTATCAGAAAAGGGAAAGGTAAATCCTTGATGACTGTTAATGTTTTATTCTATTAAATATCTGTAGATATTGCAAAGGACAAATAACTGTGTATTAATACGGCTGTGTTTCTGATATTGCATTCTTCCTTTTTGGCTCTAATATTTTCAGAAATGTAATGCTTCGAGTAGATGCTAAACAAGGAGCTCCGAGGGATGGAAATTTTCCCCTTGAACTTTTCCAGGTAACATTTCCTCTAAAGATTATTTTGGATCCTTAAGAATATACAAGGCCTAGAAAGTAAAATTTGTTATTAAAATGTTAGCGTATAACATGTAGACTGACAATTTGGTTGGACTTACTTTGCAGGTAGAAATTTATCCCCTTAAGATCCATTTGACTGAGACAATGTACAGAATGATGTGGGACTATTTCTTCCCAGAAGAAGAACAAGATTCACAACGCCGACAGGTTAGTGACAAATTTCAAACTACAAAAACATAGACTCAATAAAAAAAGCTGAAATTTACAGACTTTTGGCATCAGGTTATAAATATGGTTTTTTATGTTTGTATGGTAAGTTATAATAATGATAATTTATACAGGAGGTTTGGAAGGTTTCAACAACTGCTGGTGCAAGACGGGTTAAGAAAGCTTCATCAGTACATGAAGCTTCGGCTTCAAACAGTCACTTGATAAAAGAGTCTGAAGCATCATCCAAACCTGGCATCTCCGCGATGCTATTTCCTGTCATCAGTCAGCCTTCACTTCATGCTGATTCAGCCCAAGTGAGTCCCTGATGAATTCTTCATCGCACCACTCTCGAATTAGAGAGTCAGAATCAGAAAACTGATATTCTTTATATGTGTTGAAAGGATAGCTAGGAGAATGTATAACCTTTATCTTCTATTCACAGGCATCAGAATCACAAAATGTTAAAGCAAATCCAGGTAATGGTTCGACCCCTGAGCTGAGAAGGACGTCTTCTTTTGACAGAACATGGGAAGAGACTGTGGCAGAATCTGTAGCTAATGAACTTGTCTTACAAAGCTTCTCTTCGTCAAAAACTGGCCCATTTAATTCTGTCGAGCAACAAGATGAAGTCTCTAAGAATAAATCAAAAGAGTCCAGAGTTGTCAAAGCTGGTCGCTCATCACATGAAGAGAAAAAGTTGGCTAAGTCGCATGAAGAGAAAAGATCTAGGCCCCGAAAGATGATGGAGTTTCACAACATTAAAATTAGCCAGGTCTGTAATAGTGAAGCTGTCAATTTCATCACTAATGTTGCATTAATTCAGAATTCGGCTGAATGCAATTTATTATTCTCGTTTAGGTTGAATTATTGGTTACATATGAAGGATCAAGATTTGTTGTGAATGATCTGAAATTACTAATGGATCAATTCCACCGGGTTGAGTATACTGGGACTTGGCCAAGGCTCTTCTCAAAAGTTAAGAAGCACATTATCTGGGGAGTCTTGAAGTCAGTGACCGGAATGCAGGTGATGAATGACTTGGAGCATTCTTACTCTTCCATTTTCTTGTTAATGTTTACTTCCCTTGTAACGTGTCCTTCAGACTCACATTTGCTATTCTATCTACTCCCACAAATGAATGACGACATTATAGTAACATTGCAATGTTTTTAAAAGCCCAACCCTTGAGAAACTACTACTGTGTTTGTGGCCTTGGTGAAGGGGCCATATCCAATCAAGAAAATTATATTATGTCTCAATGGATACCTATCTGGTACTAGAGACAATCATTAATCTTTTCTAATGAATTTACATAACATATGCTTCTTTTTTTTTGGCAAAATCATATAGGGTAGGAAATTTAAAGACAAGGCTCATAGTCAGCCTACTGTGGCTGGTGTTCCTGAAATTGACCTCAATTTTAGTGATAATGAAGGCCAGGCTGGAAAATCTGACCGGTACCCACCATCTTGGCTTAAGCGGCCAAGTGATGGAGCGGGTGATGGATTTGTAACATCCATAAGAGGACTATTTAATACACAACGCCGGAAGGCAAAAGCATTTGTTCTGCGGACCATGAGGGGTGAAGCAGAGAATGATTTTCAAGGTGATTGGAGTGAAAGTGATGTTGAGTTCTCTCCTTTTGCTCGTCAGCTCACAATTACCAAAGCTAAAAGGCTTATTAAGCGACACACTAGGAAGTTCCGCTCTAGAGGACAGAAAGGTATGTGCAAGCGCTCTTCCATCCTCATTTACATTTTCGTTGTGATCAATGGACAAAGTGATTGCCAGTGAATGGAAAACGGGTAATGTTGTGCATTCCACCTAAGGGTAATTATTTGCCAGGTTTAACTACTCATAGTTGTGTCTGATAACTTGCCCAGTGGCATGTTCCATATCTTTTTCTTGACCTTGGGCTAATGTTTCTTGTTAGTGAACTAACTTGTAGAGAATGTTGGTGAGTAATGAGACATTATAACTTGAGGCCTGACCTTGATCTTTTGCAGGATCGTCCTCGCAACAAAGAGAATCACTCCCATCATCTCCTAGGGAGACGACTCCATTTGATAGTGATTCTTCAAGTGGATCCTCGCCCTACGAAGATTTTCATGAATAGATGCATATTATTCGAAATTCTTCTCACTAGAACATTAAGCACCCAAAATCTGGTTCTTGAGAGGGTAGCGTGGTAGCTGATCTCTCTGAACTGGTAAGTTCGTTGGGGAAGACTTGAAATTTCTAAGTTTTCTTAACAGGGGCCAGGAGAGAGATGAACTGGGGACTCAAAATGCGGACAATGCGTATATGTGCTAGCGCCGCGCAACTTTAGCTTTGTGATGACGAGCCTTTCGCTAGTCTCAAAACAGCTATCGGACATTTTTAGTTGTATATTTCTGTAGTTTTGGAAAATGTGCATTTTTGCGCTCTATAATTTACCAGAAAGTATATTCCTAAGATTGACACGATTGTACAGAAATTTTATTATATTTCAAGAAATATAATAGATGCGGCATTCAATCATTATCTTTTTAAATACAACATGGAGGCTGAAACATAAAAATAAATTCAACAGCTAATTTGACAAGTCAAAAGACATAACAGATGACGAGAAACCCTGATCTTTCTAAACCTTTTCTAATACTCATAATTTCTACAATGATAATTGGGTAATAATCCCAACTTCCTCATTAAGCCACCTCTCCAAACTTGACGAGTCAATCATCCAATATAATTTTTTCTAAAATGATAATTGAGTATATTGAATCAATAATATTGGATGATTGATTAATACTCCTACAATTTTTTTATAAAAAATAATTAATCAAATCACGTCCGAAAAATTAGTTGGAGATAATAAAAACGTAAAAAAATGTAATTTTTGCCAACAATACTTTTATTTGTGTAGAAGAGAGAGAATGTATGGTGGAGAGAAAATAGAGGGAAATTAAATACAATGATGAGTAAATTAAATGACAGTATAATGAGAAATAAATAAATAAAAATTTGAGACAACTTCAAGTATCTCTTATAAAAGTGGAAACATGTTATACCTATCTCTTATAAAAAGAAAGGGAGGAAGTAGTGAATGAGACTAATCACTTTAACAGCTAATTTTGTTGCCCTCGATTGCCTCCTCTCCATCACCGTTCAACTTTCCGTCAAGCTTGCTGTCGCTAACATCTGCAAGGGAGGCCCCGTGAATCTGGATTGAAACTGGGAAGGAATGGGGTTTAAATTTGACGAGGGTCATGGAAGTGATCCACTTTCTTTTAAACCAAAACACTCAAATTTGACCTCCACTGTCACTTCCAGACTTCCAACATACCAAACGGGGCCTTAAAAAATTAACAAAATCTAAACTGATCTAACCAGTGATCAAGCCATTTTCCAATTTTTTTTTAAATATTTGAGGGATACGAGGTTACTCCATTAAACTAGAGAATTGTGATGCCAAATATGCTGAAGCATGCTGTATTATTAAGGGGCTTAATTTATGTTGGAGCTTGGGTTTTAGAGAGGTTATAATCGAATGTGATGCGACTCAGGTTATGGAGGAAATTAATAATAGAAAGAAGGTCAGGAGCAGCTCTTCAATCGCCAACAAGATTGAGGAACTCATTAGTCGGGTATTGGCAGCTACAATTTAAACATATTTACAGAAAGTGCAATAGATGTGCAGAACGTCTTGCGGAGATGAGTAGATCTCTCACAAGCAGAACTTACTGGGTTATGTACCTGAAGAAGTGCATGATTTTTTTCCAGCAATACGTTGCTGGTGTGATGTTCCCTCGTAGAGCTAATGTGTAGTGACTGGGCTTCGCCCCTTTTTTCACCACCAAAAAATGATCATAGGAGTTTGTTTTATTTATGCATGTATTTTCATGGAACATTGATGGGAGCTCATCGAGTTGAGTGAAAACAGCAGATATGACTCCGCCGAACAAAAATTTCTTTTGCTATAAGGCACATAACCGGCTGTCTATACAATTACAATATTCATGTAAGCAGGGAACCCCCCAACAAAAGAGAGAGAGAAAAGGAATACACTTACCCCACTAATGCACAATATTACAAGCCACTATGTTGGACAATTAATAAATATAATGTTATACATGGTAGAAACTCGAGGATGCCTCTCTAAATTCTGAATGAGGCATCAATTGATTCCAGGCCTCGATATCTGCAAGCTAGAATCCTTTCTCTCATGCTTCCAAAATTCAGGGGACATCGGTGGTCTCTCGCATCTCATCTTTACTATATTTACACGCCTTAGGAAATAGCAAAACCAAAGGAAGAAAGTCTTAGATGATCTCATCCCTGAAATATTGGCATAAGCCCAAAAATATGCATAATATGGATAATCAGACGATGCATGTGGAAGAGCACGAGTGGATAATTCTATAAGTTCGTTACAAAAGGAGCAACAATAAGCATAATTCCTAATTTATATGGATCAACAAATGCTGAGAGGTTACACACTGAAATAGAACATAGAATGGCTCCTATTTCTAAATACAAAATGAATTCCTAAACATTCTACATATATCACTAATCCTAGAGAGATAATTTCAGGCAAAGTTCAAATCTAAGTTTGTACCCCATTAGAATGGGTCTGCATTTGACTTAGAATGCCTTGTACCATCATTGCAATGATTGACACAGTAAGCGCAACCTGATATAATATACAGAATACTGTCTTCATGAAGGGAAATATAATTAATTATATTTATTTATTTATGTTTCAGTAAGCTCTGCAAGATAATTAGGGTATCCTTGATTTTTTTTTAAATTATCTAGGTTATCTTCTACGTAGGTTTAAAGTAATTTAAATTATTACTATTATTTTATTATTTGTGTCTTGATTCTATAGAAAGCCCTAAGGTTATTTTGGTGTCACACCATTGATGTATTGTTATTTATAAGTATTTTGCCGTCAATTCTTCTCCTTAGATCTCTATTCTCCATCAATTCTTTCTCCCTTTCTCCCTTGATTTCTTTTATTCTTTCTCCTTCTCCTTCTCCTCCTCTTTTTTCCTTGTTCTCCATCACTTCAACTCTTTAAAAGATGTCTTCTTACAGTCCACTTCTAACCTTCAACCAAATCATGAGTTCCAATTGTATAATTCCATATGCTAAGCATGCATGTGTTTCGAGAATGATAAATGAATTAACAGTTTGTCACCATCCAAAACAAGCCTCAATGATTAGGCAGCACTCAGTCTAAAAATATAATCCTACATAGTCCGTAGCTAGCACCATAATCCATCATAATTACAGATAATAAAACGTATCACAATGAAGCTCTGTAAGTACATTGAGAACTTTAAACGAGTAGTTGGCCGGAACTTCTGTAAGTACAGATATAAGCACAAATAATTGTGTAGTAGGAGTTGAAAAGGAACCGAGAAATGGTCATAAATGAAAGACCATATTGTACCTGGAATTTTCGATAAAGATCAGCTCTAACTTCAAATTCCACACCGCTGCTGCATGCTATTGTTGATCTATCCCTCTATGTGTGCTTTGACTTCGTATTCCTGTTATTACCAACTTTGCGAGGCTGGGGATTTTCTATTGAATACACAAGAAGACTTCCATCTTTTTGCCCCAGCTAAGAAGCATTCTTCTGGTGTTACAGTCAGAGATGTTATCATCTTTCCAACCCCTTGATATTTTTTTATAACTTCACAACTATCTGCCCTTGGTCACCTGCACCAACCAAAAACTCACCACATCTACTCAATTGAACAGCATTGACACGTCCATTGGATTCAGAGGCAGCAAGATGCTTCCCGTTAATTGAATATAAATGCAAATTGAGATCACCATCAGCATATATGACTAATTAGAGATGATTCCCTAAACTATATCAAAATAATTGAGGAAGTATCACCAAAACCCTAAACCCTTTTAATTAGAGATGATTTCCCATCCCTGTGAAGTTGACTTAATATGTCTTTCGGCCTAATCTTGAAGTCCAAAAAGGAAGTATCATGTAATTGAATAAAGTAACAGTCAAATCAGATAGATTTGGCGTGAGGACATATTATGAAAAGGTGTTCAACTGATTCTTCATGATTGTGCCCAAAAAGACCATCACCCGACACATTAAGGTGATGCTTCATTGGTTCAAAAACAAGGATGGCGGTATGAAACAACTTCCAAATGAACAATAACCGTTCAGAAGGAAGGGAGATAGCCCGTGGAAATTTCCACAATGGATCAACGAGAGGAGCATTGGGGTTTAAGTTTGAAGCATAAAGTTAAAATCCATCCTTTACTCTATAACATCCCAACGCATTACCATTCCAAAATATCTGATCAGAATGAGATAGTGACATAGGCAAGCAATAGTAACGACAGCAGATGAGGGATATAAAACTATGTAGAAAGGGGAAATTCCGTTGAACTTTTTTTGTTGGTACAAGAGAAAGGCTGCCACCCTAAAGTAAAAACCAAGTTAAACTATAGGTGAATTGAATCCCATATAATATTTATCAACTAAATTCCGAATATTAGACAGATACACATCCAATAAGGAAGTACTTATCAATCCCCTCTTCGCTAAAGCATCAATACATGATGTATTTGTAGTTCACAATCCAACCGCATCATCCTCTGAATCTGTTGAACCTGATTCATACATTAAAAAAGTCCAAGACCCTACTCATGTTAGAAGGCAAACAAGTCCAATTTGCATGGGCCACCATATTGGGTGGTTTAGAGAGATGCAAGTTCTGTTGCCTACTTTCAATTTCTGTCTACTAGTTATATTGTTAGCACATTCTGAGATGCCTTTTTCGTATCCATGATGAATTGTAGGGTCTTACGATCACATTAAAAACGGATTCATCAATATGTTTAATTAAAATCTTATTTAAAGTTTAAAAATTAAAAATGTACTTTGGACCTCGTCAAATTAAAATGGTGCGTGAAAGGGAAGGAAATCTTGGCAAACTGAATTCCACTGCTTTAAAAATTACTGCTTCACATGTTTATAAATTATAATTTTAGGTGCACGTTTGTTTTATTTTTGGTAAAAGGTGGTATGTGATTAAGGGGATACATTCAATTGCATGAAGTTTAAATTAAATATAATTACAAATAATATCATTTTTCCAAATACTTCTTTTCCCTTAAAATACCCATAATTCCTCGTGCTTCTACGTAATGTCCCATATGGACATTATGATTATATTAATTTCTCTATATGTCATCTGCTAACACTTGTTGACTTATTAGTATTGATATATTAATTACCCATTTTAGTTAGTTATTGATTGATATCAATAACCATGCATGCTTGTGTCCTAAATAATGACCATACTCAAAAGATGGCACCCAGCTTAGATTTTACAACAAAATAGAAAGTTAAAGGAGAAATTATTATATGCTGTGATTCCGTTTATATCGGTGCTATTTTAATCTTTCTCGGTACATTTTCTCTCTATCAAGTTCCCACAATATCTACTATTGGCCAGGAAAACTATCACCAATAATAATAAAAAAAAAAAGGTATCAACACAATCCCAAGTAATCGTTATGTTTACATGACATGATGGTTGATATTTTTGCCACATGTTGGTTACAATAGAATAGAAGTCTGAGTTACTTCTATTTTAAATATTTTAAGTTATTTTAATTTTATAAATAAATTAAAAAATAAAATAATAGAAATAGAAATAAAATATTTTCAAATATTTTATCTTAAATTATAAAATTATTAGACAATTTTAATCTTTTTTAAGTTATAAAAAAATATACATCAATTTTATATTTATTTTTATTATAACAAATAAATTTTTAAAATTTATTTATAACTTAATTTTATGAACTTAATTTTATTTCAACACCAACTTGGGTAAAAGCTCTTCTGTCTTACCAAAATACCGATAGGGATTTAGGGATTCAAACAGGGTACATCCGTCATTTCATCGTCACTGTTTTCACAAGGGGGTATATCCCACTATCTCTGTTGGGCATAGTTTACAACCTGTCGTTGAACCCATAGAAATAGAAACTCGGGTTATCGCGCCCACTAAAGAACTTGCCCGTGCGCAATGCTCAGTGTTTACGTGTCACGAACTGTCTGGCCTGCTATTTGACGTGTCATCCTATTGCGAACCCGAAGCATGCGCACGTATGCCTTTGGGGTACGTTAGCATGCGCCTTTATATTTTTACGATTTCCAACCTCCAGCAACATTCCACATATTACAAGTTGACGACCCTTTCTGCTCAACGTCACGACCTGCCAACCGAAGCTCACGCATATTTCAGTGTTACTCTCTCAGTGTTTCTCTTTATCTATCACATCCACCGCCTTTGAAATCTCATCTAGTTGTTTAGCTTATTAGCGGAAGCTCTCCTCTGTTATCGAACTAGATCCTTACCAACTCGGCGCTTCAAAATTCTTAAATTAGATTTCTATTAACTCTTGACGCGGGATTTCAATCCTGATCGAGCTTCAACTGCTTGACGATTGGTTCTTGTGATATTATATCCGTATTTATTTGTGCAGAGGCGAAAGTTTAGATTGCATCAGAGCAAAAAATTGTTGCACTTTGGATGACTTTCTATTGAAGAACTCGATCGGGGTTAAAGCTGCAGAGGGAGAGGTTGTACGGTCAGTAAGGTTGTGGATTTTAAGCAAGAGGAACGACGACGGCAGCCGCGGAGAAGAAGAATAGTTTGCACGTGAGTGCGTGCATCTGTGGTTGTAGGGTGGTGTGGGTGGGTGGTTGATCTGATTCTCGGGAGGCTCGTGAAAATGCCTCACAGAGCGACTTACTTTTTCCCAAGGCAATTCCCGGAGCGTGGGTTGGATGAATCTTCGAAACAGCTATTAGATCCCGAGGACAAGAAAAATGTCAACTCCATCAAATCAGAGACCTTTGCCGTTGAAAGCGACCCTAAAAAGGCACTTACAACAACTACTACTACAACAACAAAGGACGATGTCGTTTTCCCCTCTGGGAAACACTCGGCTGTATCCGACCTTTTCACGGGCAATGACAAGTTCCGGACTAAGCAGAAGCAAGTTGCTGCTTTCCGCGACTGGTTGATAGAGAAAAAAGGGGATAGATCGGGTCACGTGAAATCACACTCCCGCCGGTTATCCTGTGAAGGGGACCGCGAGTTTCTGCTTCAGTCGGAGTCCTTGCCACGGCCTCCTCCACCGGAGTCAGTGAAAGATGCAATCGGCCGGAGTTTTGACTGCCAAGTCTCGTTGCCGAGGTTATCCAGCGGCAGTAGCTGTGCTGGGAGCTTGTTCTCGGGGACAACGTTGGACGGCAATTTTTCTAGCGACATCAAGGAGGAATCGACGTCGTTCCGAGTCTCCACCACAACAAGAAGACTGGAGGAAGAGGAGGAAGAAAGTAAGAAGACGTTGGCGCAGAAGTGCAAAGAGAGCTACTGCCTACAGATCACGTTGGCTAAGAGACTCACCTGTTTAGCAAGTCTCGCTGCTGATGAGCCTGTGCTTACTTTGGACGCTGGAATTGAGACTTGGGATGTGGAATCCGTTTCTTATCGTCTCTGGGTACGAAACTTGCATTTTCTCTACTCTTCTTCATCGACGTCATGACGGTGTTGTATCTCAGCTTGATGCCTTCATAACTTCGTGTAAAAGATATATCAAAGATGGTTACTATACAAGACAGAAGATTCTGCTGGCCTTTTATGATTTTTGAGCATCTTAACTGAGTCATCAATATGTTTTTCAGGTTAGTGGCTGCTTGTCATACGCCGACAAAATATCAGATGGTTTTTATAACATCTTGGGGATGAATCCATATCTGTGGGTGATGTGCAATGAACTGGAGGAAGGTAGGCGGCTCCCACCTTTGATGACGCTTAAAGCAGTCGAACCAAGCGAGACGTCCATGGAGGTGGTTCTTGTAGATAGACACGAGGACTCTAGGCTAAAGGAACTCCATGATAAAGCCCAAGAATTGTATTGTGATTCAGAGAACACCTTGGTATTGGTGGAAAAACTTGGAAAACTTGTTGCGATATATATGGGGTAAGTTACAGCATTCTCTTTTCCTAATAACCACTGGAATCTGTGAATGGGTTTTTTTTTTTTTAAATATTGAGCTTGTTTGTCGAAATGTATGAAGGGGTACCTTCCCGGTGGAGCAAGGAGATCTCCACAGGCAATGGAAGTTGGTTAGTAAGAGATTGAGGAATTTTCAGAATTGTGTTGTGCTTCCTATCGGCAGCCTATCTGCAGGACTTTGCCGGCATCGGGCAATCCTCTTTAAGGTGGAACATGTTTCCTGAATAAATCATGCTTCTCATCGCATCATAATAAACTATTTAAATTCTGAAATATACCGTTAAAAATATACCCTTTGGTGAAAATTAATTGGAATTCCACCGATTACAAGATTTAAATAATCAAGTTTTTTGTTGATAGTAATCACCATGTGATTTACATGAATGCATATCCCCTTTAATTTAAAATATGGCAGACAACTATGTTGATCTATGTTGGCGTTTTAGATATTTCTTTACTTAACCCCACAAGTACAATTTTAATCTAATAATTGCACACATTCTTGGCTTTATCTTTATACCTCGTTTGCAAAAGATTGTCGTGATGTGTTTTTTCATATCCGGTTAATTTTAGACGTGTAAAGATGACTTGCTTGTTTGTCTTCTTTTTGATGAATCTTTCATTGTTATTTTGATTTTGCAAATGCAGAGATTGGCAGATTACATCGGTTTGCCATGTCGTATTGCTCGAGGTTGCAAGTATTGTGCTGCAGATCATAGATCTTCTTGCCTTGTCAAGATTAAAGATGACAGGCAACTCTCAAGGTTAGTGCAGTACCTTTATTTGCAGCTCTCATTCTTTTTTCTTTTCTTTTTTTGAAATTTGTAATAATCTCTTATTTGAAATACTTTCGTTAGCAGGGAATATGTAGTTGATCTAGTTGGGGAACCTGGAAATGTCCATGGGCCAGATTCCTCAATTAATGGAGCATATGCCTGTTCAACGCCTTCCCCCTTTCAAATTTCTCATATACTGGAATCTCGGTACCGTTATATAGATGACGCGTCAAGTTCTCGGTGTTCTAGTTCCATAGACAAAAGTCATTTATATTCTGGTATGTGATGATTCTACCCCTGGAAAATTGTTTTCTCAATTATTTTAAAGTATTTCGACATCAATTTCAAGGAAGAACCCATATAACCATAAATATACTCACCTTCAGGGTGTTAATCACTTCAACTTATTAGCTCAAGTACATCTATAAAAA
The DNA here is from genome assembly GCA_037074615.1 of Leucaena leucocephala. Lineage (NCBI taxonomy): Eukaryota > Viridiplantae > Streptophyta > Magnoliopsida > Fabales > Fabaceae > Leucaena > Leucaena leucocephala. The sequence goes on from CM073541.1 coordinate 22,108,200, forward strand.
ATACTACTATGATGTTTAATTAATTGATGCAGATGCACGCAAATATCATCTGTGCTCGTTTTCCTTGAGCTATCTTTCATCAATCAAGTTTGATGTTTGCATTTTTCATTCACAGCAAAAGTTCAGCTTTGTGTCTATTATAATTTTTTAGATATTTCTTTCGGAATTTAAAAATTTTCCTAGTCCGAAGTTGATCTTAGCTGTTATCCAATCTTTTGCAGGCTGTACAAAGAAAGATCAACTGATCAAAGGAAATAATTTGCTTAAATGTCCTGTGAACTCAAGATATGCTTCAGTTGATAAAACTCATACAGTTAATGTAGAGGAACGTGAAGTTCTAGGTTCGAATTTGCCTTCTATTCAGGAAGGTGTTTCTGAAGACCTGCATTCAGCCACTGAGGCATTGTTGCATGAATATCCCATGCATGTTGAGGATTCAGTGGTCCTAAAAGAAACTTCCAATAATGAGATCATTGTAACCGGAAGTTCGGTGGTGAAAGCAACTTCTAAGAAACCAATACCAGGCCCATCCGGCCAGTCAGAACAAGAATCTGTAGATAGTAGACTTGATAGCCGTGACCATTTTTCTGCTGGAAACATTCCAAGATATTTGAATCTTGAACCATCACTTGCCATGGATTGGCTTGAAATATCGTGGGATGAATTACGCATTAAAGAGCGGGTTGGTGCTGGTAATTTTTCTGTATTCCCTGCTTCTTTTTACTGAATCCAAGTAAAAGACACGCTATCATGGCCCTATTTGTGTCAGGTGATTCTGAAATGATGCTAGTGTTTTCTTCTTGTCTATACAGGGTCATTTGGGACAGTGCACCGTGCTGAATGGCATGGATGTGTAAGTGTCTGATTGCTTTTTTTTACTTCACATCTCAGTATGTAGATGCTGCTTCAATGTAGTCTGTACTATGTCCTTGTTCTGTATCATTGCAATCAAGTTGATGACATTTATCTACTAAGACAATTTGATTATATTTTCCTTCTAAAGCATCTTATATTGGATTGCTGAATTTATGTATTTCTCATGATTCTCTATGTGTTATTTATAGCAATTTTTTCACTTTGGTAAATTTATAGTACTTTACAAATTTTCTTGCAGGATGTTGCAGTCAAGGTTTTAACAATTCAGGATTTCCAGGATGATCAGTTGAAAGAGTTTCTCAGAGAGGTATGTATTATTTATGTATCCTTTTTCATTGTCATGCACAATCGAGCTTCATACAATTTGAGTGTTTTTTCCACCTTGATTGGTAATCTTCATTCTTTGATTTTCCAAAAAATATGATTACAAACAGTAAATCTATGAAAACTCAAACAGATAGAATTGATACATCTGTGTTTCCATAAATTCAATTGTTGAAGTTGGTCGTGGATTATGACAGTCGCGAGTTATTGTTTGTGGAGAACAGCAGTAAAATTGTATTTGATGCAGTCCTGCTTAAACCTTGTACCTTTCTTTGTGGTTTGTGGACCAGTAGTTTGCAGATAATCATGTTGGGAACTTTTCTATAAATCTCTCATTTCTGTTGACCATAGTGAGTTAAATCCAAGTGGTTATTCACATTCTCCATAGGTTGCAATAATGAAACGTGTCCGCCATCCAAATGTGGTGCTCTTCATGGGTGCAGTTACAAAACGGCCTAATCTATCAATTGTAACAGAATATTTGCCGAGGTAAAACAACCAAATCTCGTGTAGTTAGCTGAACTAATCAATTTACTTGCATAAAGATATGTCTTAAGTTGTTGCTTTCTGGTATGTTTGCAACAGGGGTAGTTTATTCCGCCTGATACATAGGCCGGCATCTGGGGAACTGTTGGATCAGAGAAGACGATTACGGATGGCTTTAGATGTGGTTTGTACAAGATCTAGATATTCTGCCATATTTATATAATATTCTGCAGATGGTTGATGTGTATGTGTTTTTTCTTTTCGGTATATTATTTTTTCAGGCTAAAGGGATCAATTATCTACACTGTTTGAGCCCTCCAATCGTGCATTGGGATCTCAAATCTCCAAATTTGTTAGTTGACAAAAATTGGACAGTAAAGGTAAAGCATCAGATCAGGAAATTTCTTTAATTATTTTTTATGAACATATTTTCCTATTAGATGATTTAATTTGCATTTCATACTCAGGTGTGTGATTTTGGACTGTCGAGATTTAAGGCAAACACTTTCATATCGTCAAAATCTGTTGCTGGAACAGTAAGTATTTCATTTTTGTGTGAAATATCAACTTATGTGTTTTAGTTCTCTTTGCAAACTGTCAAATGTTCCCCAGCATCTTGGCTGTTTCTATTTTTATTTATTTTGAAAGCGGTAATTCTATTAATATTTTGCAGGTTGAACTTTTACTTCACAGTACCTCAATAAGCGTGTAATTCTCTTGATTTTATTTTCAGCCTGAATGGATGGCTCCGGAATTTCTTCGTGGAGAACCTTCAAATGAGAAGTCTGATGTTTATAGCTTTGGAGTCATCCTTTGGGAACTTGTTACCATGCAGCAACCATGGAATGGACTCAGTCCTGCCCAGGTAAATCAATGACTATTGTATGTCTAAATGCAAGCAGTTGAAATAATTTATTTTAGCTTTGCGTGCATTTCTATAGTTCAAACAAATGCTAGCCAAAATGGAGTCCTGAAATTCACAGATGGGTAATTTTGAATAATCTTTCTCGTGTAAATTCACAGGTGGTTGGAGCTGTTGCTTTTCAGAATCGGAAGCTTGCTATCCCTCCAAACATCTCCCCAGTATTGGCCTCCCTCATGGACTCTTGTTGGGATGAGTAAGTGTGCTTTGGCTCTTTTTCTTGCCTTTTAATTCAAGTTTCTACAGCTCTTACCAACGCTAAACACAATTTGTTAGTATTTTGCTATAATGTCTCCATGTTTCTTGTAGCATTGATTTGTTTCTGATGCTTGCTTGTTTTTCTTATTAGTGATCCCAAGAAACGGCCTTCTTTCTCCAGTATAGTAGAATCGCTAAAGAAGCTGCTGAGATCTCCGGTGGAGATGATAAAAATGGGAGGAACATAACAAGCACTCTGCCTATAAATGGCTTCATATTTTGCCAGGTCTTATGCCCTTATATATATGGAAGTGTTAAATTAACAGGTAATCTGAACCTTGTTAGTTATCTTCCCTGACCGCCAAAATCTTATGGTCGTTTGCAAGATGTAACTGTATATCCGTTGCTTCTTCCTGCTAACCCATTTCAGAAGGGCATCAATCCATCGAGTTGTTTAGTCATAACTCGAGAGCAAATAAGTGCTAATTAGTTTATTAAGGAATAAGAGAACTATTGACCCCAGGCTGTTCAATGGACAACTTGCGATATTGTAAAAATTTGCAGCGATGTAATTAGTTTGGAATGCCCTATTGATGTCTGATAACAATACACAAATGTTGTACTCATCATTTTGATGTTGCAAGTAGTAGACATCATTTGTAATGCAGATTCAACGCTATATTCATTTTTCCCGATAGATTTAAGAGTCAGGAGGAACGAAAGAAAAAAAAAATCTAAGTCGGGTTGCAGGCTGCTAAGAAATCAGTTTCCAAAATACTAATTCTCTTACAGACAACGTTCCACTTCCATGCGTAATAACCTATTTCTAAATATTAACACTTTAATTTATGTAATCTATATATTTATTGAGATTTAATATGTTCACAATATTTTGATAACTCTTCCTCATTTACTTTAAATTTGTTATTTTTATTAATAAGGTCATGTTGAGGTGATAGATACATATGTTCTAAATTAATATATTGTAATAATGATATACTTATAAATAATAATAAATTAATTTATATATTTATTGTGATTTACTATATGCAATGTATTTTGATTAATATTATTTAAATTTATTCTGTAGATTTTAATATACATGTTCATTTCCAAAACTAATAAATTTTGTGCAGATGATTATCTTTTAAATGTTGTAAATCGTTCAAAAACTTGTTTTTAGATTTATGTATTATTTGACTAATTAATATTAAATTGGAAATTATTAGCAATGCAATTATAAATCATAAAAGTCCGTAGTTGTTTAAAATATTGCGAGCATCAGGCTAACCCCAAAGAAGAAAAAATTGCGAGGGTCCATGATACACTGATCAATATTTTGAGAATGCCAGCACATTTTATGACAAGAAGAAAAAGGAGTTCACTAGTATAAAATCATGGGTTTTGTACTTTGGCACGAAACATATGGGCATGAGTTTGGCATGAAATCAAAAAAGTACTAGTATAAAATGAAACCTTCTTTGCGTGTACTGGAAATTAAACAGGAAATTGGCCCTCATCGAGGAGGCGAGGACAAGTGCGCGAATGACTAGTAATCTTGATGAAAATGACCTAGTCACATCGTATAAGAAAGATAAAACCGCATGTATAAAAAACACATCAAAGCAATTCTTCACCATCCAGCCACTTCAGTTTAGGCAAAAGTTTGACCAGAAATGACTTGATCTTATCATCAGCAACGGCATTTCCTGTTATGTCCAACTGTTTCAAGTTCAAGCTTTTAAATACCAAGAAAGCTTCCCAAATATTTGGGGCATTGACATCGCCACTAAGGCTTTCAAAAAGATCCCAATCAAATTCTTCTGTATGCAACAATGGAGAAGAGCGTAGGTATAGAGTTGTGTCAACAGAGCGTGGTCCTATCTCATTATACGAGATATTTAGCACTTTTAGTGACTTTAGCAGTCTAAGAGGTCCAAGAGCAGTAAAACTGCCAATTTTGTTGTGACCCAAATTTAAGCAGGAAAGAAGTTGCATAGCCTTCAAACCTATCAAAATCATTTTAGCCATCAAAAGACAATTGTGAAAAATGAGTACCCCAAGAGCTAAAAAATGAGTTTACCTTCAATTGATCTAAGTTTGTTGTGGCTGAGGTCTAGCATTTGCACCCACAATAAACTTTCAATAGAAACCATCCGTGACAATGATAAATTTTGCAGACGTAGACAGACATAACCATCATTAGTCTCTCTACTTTTTCTGTAACGATGGCAGTATTGTAGCAGAGACTCCCTGGTTGAAGTTATCTGCAGAACCTCCAAAACGTGAAAAGCTGCTTTCATTTGAAAAAGTTTAATACCTAAACAGTTCTAACCAGCATCATGAAGTGAAATAGAAGTAGACAATTTGACTCATCGTTTTGTCAGTTGTCAATATAAAGCAATTATAGAACCATGCTTATTTGGACATTTTTTCGAGATTAATTTCTTGTTTGGACACTGAATACAGGAAAAGAGAACAAACTACCTGTCTCAGTAATACTAGGCTACGTTAATCCTCATAGTAAGGAGAATGCTTTGGATCAAACTTCAACAGGTCATCATAAAGTCCAAGAATCTCTTCAGTATGAGCCATTCCTTTAGCATGTGCAGATGATATTGAATCATAAGCAGTCAACAATCTTGCAAGGGTAAGCTTCCCGATTTTATTACACAATACAAACATAATATTTATTCAAAAAGGGTAAATGGAAGGAGAACAAGATATCAAAGTCAGCAATGTACTTAATTGAGGTTACCAGTCACTCTCAGACAATAAATCTCGAAACGCATTTATTTCATTACCAATAGCCTCCGCACACCAATTGGAATTTGATGGAACATTGCCAGTAATTATACGATCAGACATAATGAAATCTGCTTCTTGAAAATGCTCAAATTTTTGGAAAGTATCATTCCCCCATGAAATCATTTTTCCACCCTGGTCTTCAGCAGGTTCTGTGAAAGCAATGTCCAGAGATAATTTAAAGGAAATTTGGGAAGGATGGCTATAATGATAACCACATGAAGACAAAATACCCTGAGAATGTCCAATGCTGATTTCTATAAGGTAAGATTTTGACAATTGAAGCTTCATATGTCTAAGGTTTAGAAACATAACCCAAACTTGAGCATTATTTAAGCTGTTTGTTGAGAGCGGTTTCCAAATAAGATCCTCAACTATACCAAGTTCAGATTTAACAGCCACCGTGGATGAGTTGATGCCTTCAACAGCTTGATTAAAACAAAGAATGACAGGAATTATTCCCGTGTTTAACGGCAAAGGATATAAAATAGACGAACCACAACCATGAAGGCACTTGTTTCCCTGAAGAGTGATATGGGACCCAGGGAAAGGCCAAGATGATACAAGTGAGGGAGTATCAGATTTTACTGTTTGATCAATAAGCCAAAGATGATAAAACCAGCAACTCTGATCATCTGGATCAGTGAAGAGAGCATTCTGGACCAGATTATACTCCTCCTCTAAAACCTTCTCTTTGGGGAAATATCCTTCAACCTCTCTTTTCATCTAGACAGAAGAACACTGCAATATCCTCAAAAGGATATTTATGTATGAAATAAGTTTAGCAAGAATCACATCACATTTTCATCAATAAAACAAAAGCTTTGAATAGCTGAAGATCCAGTAACGGTATTTGACAGGAAATAAAGTAATAAAAGTGGAATGAATTACACACCTAAAAAAGATTGTTAATAACACACTGAAGGATGATGCATATGAAGTCAGACAATTCTCTATACTGTCCAAATTATTCTCATTCACAATCAACTGAGAAGCAATTTCATCATGTATGTTGTGCATTTAATGACCTGAATGAACACTATTATACTTTAATGGGATATGGCAAGGCCAAGGAATCAATTTTAACGCACAGGTAATAAATATATTAATATGAGTTTGTTTGTCTCCAGTTTACACTAAAGACTTGCATATTTGTGAAGTCCCAGGCATACACTAGTATCTAAGGTAAAAACTACTTTGTCTTCACAAATTGAGACACAATTGAAATGAACTCAAACCACTTATCTTGGCGATACTCTAAGTATTTATGAATACAAGGATGAACTGAAGAGTTGTTTATTCCAACAATATCTCTTATTCTCTTTAGAATGATACAAATATGAATGAACAAATCAATCTTGTTTGTTAAGGGAGCAACATGCATGGATTAGCATTCCTAACATTTCAATTCCATCCTAATTCACATGCCTAAATGCACATAGACCCTTGGGAAACAGCTAATTGTAAAGTAACTCGATGAGTGTAGCCAGCAAGGCTAGAATACCAACTTTAAATAAATACAATATTAGACGATCATACCTACGATTGTGCCACGCAGAGTAATTGCTAAAGTTTGTTCCTATCATTTGCTCAGTGTAATTTAACTCATCCTCGTCTGATCTTTTCATTAGTGCACAGACGAATCTGCAAGTAATGTCGATCCAGAAAAGAGTTCACCAACTTATGAAAAGATATATAAATGCCATAATATTGATTAAAGATATGATATCAAGGGGAAGGATTAAACCTTCGGTAATTCCACGCATGGAAATTTCGAGGATCAGCCTTCTGGAACCGATCCAGCAGGCGCAATTCATTGTCTATAGATGAATAACCCTTGCTTAGTACCCATTTCCGATGATGCCATGCACCATAGGACTTGAAATTCTGCCGCAGTGCTCTCTCTACCTAAAACAGATCATTTGAATGTTATTAGGATTACCTATTATGCACTTGCTTTTCAAATTCTAGGAAAACTAAGCGGATTTTTATTTGATTCTAGCCACAAATAAGGAGAGAGAAAACTCCCCCACCAAGTACACCAAATGGCTGAACTAGGTTCTTCCAACAAGACCCATATCCAACTAAAGAAAATCCCATTTACAAAATATTTCTCATCAACCTAAAGAATGGCGACAGAGAGGACTGGAGTTTAATTAGAAGAACTGATTAATTTTTTAATCAATTGATAGTAAAAGCTCACCACTTTGAGTTCCTCATCGAAAATGGATTTGATGGTCTCAGGATCAGACTCGGATTCAGAGACGCGGTGTTCAACGCCGAGCTTTCTGTAATTCCAAGCCGTATATGATTCAGGATTAATCTCAAGTAACCTAGCGCTTATCTCTAGAGCTTCCTCACTATATCTGCAAGAATTCATATAATTCAAATTGGAAATCAATGGTAATAAAACAAAGGTCACACAGTTCGTAATCAATCTTTTACAAATACACAATAGTTAGAAGGGGAGGGAAAGAACGAACATGCGATTGTGATGATTGGCAAGAAACTGAGACTGCAGCAAACGGAGCTTTTCAGCTTTGGCCGCTAAAGCTGCAGCATCGACTGGTTCCAAGGCTTTGCGAGGCCGACCGTGCATTTTTATTGTATGGACAAACGGATGCTACACAAAAATGGCAATAAGAAAGCAAGAAAGCAAACAAATTGGGGTGTTTTAGGCCAGTCAGCTCTGCAGTGGCTGTAATTTAGAACACGAGATTGCTTCAGCGACTTCAACGGTTTGGAGTCTAAACACTTCGGCCTTGTTTGGTACCATCGTAGTCGAAGTGGGGAACTTCCCTTGCTTGTTTGGTAGAAACTATTTCCGCTCCTCCTCCAACTTTCAATATTTTATTTAAATTATTTTAGTTTTATTAAAAAAAATAAAAAATTAAAAACTAAAATAATAAAAGTAAAAATAATTTAAATTATAAAATTTCTGAATAACTTTAATTTTTTTAAATTATAAAAAAAATATTTTAGACTATTTTATTTTAAATTATAAAAAATATATATCAATTCTATACTCATTTCTATCCTAACAAATAAACTTTTAAAATATATTTCTATTTTAATTTTATTTATATTTCTACTTCTATTAGAAACTTTTCTATCTTACCAAACTTATCTTGCGTGGGTGTTTGTATCTTCCTACCATGATTTTAAAAAGACTTTTTGAGTCAAGAAGAAAAATTTAAACAAAAAGCAGGCAAAACTCTATAAACGCTTATATATTTAAAGTTGATTTAAACTTAGGTTTCGGATAAGTTAATGAGAATAGTTTATAGGTAAGAAAAATAGTTTATAGATTATCCAATTATCATTTTACTCCTATTTTTTTCTCACTCTCTCTCCTCCCTCTACTGACACCCCTCTTCTCTCGGCATCGCATATCTGTAGATGACTTGCTAGTAGTAATCTCTGTCCATCCGTCTTCTCTCTCTCCTCCCTACCATTGGTTGTCTTCATCTGGCGATCTACAAAAGAGTCAAAGATATGAGAGAGGCAAATTTGTAGAGGTAGTCTATATTTTCTGAAAGTCATTGTCGGTGGAAGTCGTAGAGGTCGAGAGATGTGAATATAAGGGAGATCTAGAAGTCATAGAGTTCAAGAGACGATAAAAATAGCATCTTTATTCTCTACTAACTTCCATCACCGTAGATGTGCCAAGAGGATATAAGAAAAGTCGGGAGGTCAAAAATGTAAGACGGATGAAAATGATGAACAATAGTAAATAATTTTTTTCATCCTATATTCTTTTTGATAATTTATCAATTATAAAAATTATTATAATAATAAATATCTAAATACTCATTTATTTATAATATTTTTTTTATATAACTTATCTAAAATTATTTTTTTTTTCTTTGTACTCCTCTCAAGAAGCTAATCCAAAATAGTACATAAGTTTGCCCAAGGTCGCAAGAAGCAGATCTCGAATTCTCGATATATGACAACATTAATTTCAGCTAGGCGACAAAAAATAAATAAATAAACAATCCACAAATTATCGTCCAGAGCTCATGACTCCGTATTCGTGTAAAAATTTCCTCGCAATGTTTGGGAAAAAATATCATAAATATGCAAATTTTATATTGATCTCTCAGAATGATGATTATGAATCCATGATGGGTTTGAATTTTATTCTTAAACCCTTAAATTGTTATATTAGTCTTCTATATGTCACAAGTCACAACGCTCTTTTGCGAGACCGAAGAAACACTCCTCCAAAATTTGAATAGAGAGATGTTTCATAATTAAATTTTGGAAGAATAAGACCCGTTTGACTTGTATATTTGCTTCAAAGCACAATAAAATTAAAACGTATAAATAAGACCAATCAACCTAATCAGTGATTTTGTAGGAAGCCAAACTTATGGTATGATGTTACACACACACACACCTCATTCTTTTAGCCGCGTGTACTTTATATTATTTTGTTATTATTTTTAAATTAGGCTAACCATAGCTTTAGTGAATGAATTTGTTTTTTACGAATATAATTTCTGGTACAACGTACAAGAGAGACCTCTAGCTGATTGATTGAAAAAACAATGGAGCATATATCCCAGAAATTAAATTGACCGCCACCCTAGACTCTTATGTATATATAAATAAACCATAAATGTCACTGAGACACCATTCTCAATCAAATAACAAAATTATCAACTTGCATTGAATCTTATCTGTCTACCAAATATGAAAAACCGTTGGAAACCAGAAATCCACCGAGTCTTCCAAAGCTCTAACGTTTCTTCAACTCGAATCTCAGGTCTGGCTCAGATAAGTTAATTGCATCAAAAATACAATCATCAGTCACAGAGCTCATTTCTCTTGTGTCTCCCCATTGGAGAAAACAGAGATCTGTCCATCCATATTCTCAAGATTGTTCTCATTCATTTGCAAATTTGTCGACCCATTTTCACAAATCTCACTGTTATTCAGAGACAAAGAACCTTCCCCAGCCAAGGGACCCTTCTCATTTTGATCATTAATTAACATTCCATCATAATTTTTCTTGATTTTGGCAGCCGGCCTTCTAGAATCCATGATTGGCAAACAAGACTCACTGGATTGTAGTTCTGTTGATTTTGTATTTTCAAAAATATTGTTGCTATCCAGAGACAAAGAACCTTCCACAGCCAATATACCTCTTTCATTTTGATAATCAAGTGACACTCCATCACCAAAATTTTTTACAGCTTCAGCCACTGGTATGGATTCCATGCTCTGGACACCAGGCTCATTGGAAAGTAATTCGGTTGACTTTTTGTCTGCAAAAGACAAAGAACCTTCCCCAGCCAAGGGACCCTTACCATTTTGATCATTAACTAACATTCCATCACAATTTTTCCTGATTTCTGCAGCTGGCCTTGTAGAGTCCATGATTGGCAAACAAGACTCACTGGATTGTAGTTCTGTCGATTTTCTATTTTCAAAAATATTGTTGCTATCCAGAGACAAAGAACCTTCCACAGCTATTATACCTCTTTCATTTTGATAATCAAGTGAGACTCCATCATCAAAATTTTTCATGGCTTCAGCCACTGGTATGGATTCCATGCTCTGGACACCAGGCTCATTGGAAAGCAATTCTGTTGACTTTTTGTCTGCAAAAGTGGAATTGTTATTAAGAGACAAAGAATCTTCCCCAGCCAACAGACCCTTTTCATTTCGATAATTGATAGGCATTCCAATGTTGATACTTTTCACGGCCTCTGCAGCCCATGGCCTGGATTCTATGATCTGGAGAGAAGATACATTGGATGGCAATTCTGTTGAATTTCCATTTCCAAAAACCTTATAGTTATTCAAAGACAGAGAATCATCCCCAGCCAGCATCCCCTTCTCATTTTGACAATCAATTAACATCCCATTGTCAAAAGTTTTCATGGCACATGCAGCCAACGGCCTATATTTCATGGTCTGTATACAAGAATCATTGGATTGCACCTCCATTGACTCTCCATTCTCAAGGACCTTACTGCTATTCAGAGACAACAAACCTTCCCCAGACGATATGTCATTCTCATTTTGATAATCAACTGGCACCTCATTGTCAAAATTAACAGCTTTTCCAGCTAATGTTCTACATTCCAACGTCTGGACACAAGACTCATCATTTACATTTGTGTGTGACTCTACCTTTGCACCCCCATAGGCTGCACTTTCAATATGATTACGACCCTCTTGTTTCTTTCTTGGTAGTTTCCTTTTAAATCGCATTTTCTTGGTTTTGGGGACTTTTGAAGTCTCATCAACCTTGCCAATTGCTTCTGCTCCCCTTTTCTTGCATGGAATAACTGTGAGTTTTGAGGGGCCGAATTGCTTTTCAGAAGAATGGGATGCACTGGATTCAATGGCCAATAAAGCAGTTCTGGCAGCTTTTATCTCTGCTTCTTTCTTTGTTTTTGCTGATGCCCCAATATATCGAATTCCCCCTATCTCAACCGTGCATGAATATGATGACGATCGGCCTGGTCTTTCATCCTTTTTCCATAAATACAAGGGCATTGCATAATTCATTTTCTGTGCATATTCCTGAAGTAAATTCTTGCACAATCCTGTTTCAATCTGGAATGACCACCATTAACGAGGTTACAAGCAGCAACTACTATAACCAATACAGCTGAAACAGGGTAAATTGCAAAACTAAGCTTACGCAATGGGAACATCATCTTTCTTGTAAAGAATTAATGCGACCAGGAACAAATCAAACAAATTGTTCAGTGGAGTTACATGCCAAATAAACAAGCCTACAACTTATGAAGTTTTGGTGAAAAACTCAGGTGAAAGCTGCAACAGAATCAACAAATATCAAGCACCTAAAAGGACTAGTGAAACAATTATGCTGAAGTTTAAACTCGTGTATGTACTAACTAGAGCTCAACTTAACCTTAAATATTTAATCCAGATGAGTGCAGTGCCTGTGCCCCGTAGCTATTAATGAACATAAATAATATTGTGGATTATAATAGCGATAGGCAACACATTTGCAATAACAAAGTTCTAAAATGTCAAAAACAACAGGGATGGTCATAAAGCCAAAAAAAAACAAGTTTTAAGTTTATCTAATATTTAACATCTCATGTAATAATGTGAAATGCAAAGTGTTCCATTGATGGGTGAGAAAATATAAAATGACTTAAATTTTGACAGAGTAAATATAATTTATCCCTCAACCCTCAACAGGCAATGCACCAGCAATTGCCATTGCATTTTCTTTACCCAAAATCTCAAATTTCAAAACATACTTTTCTGTATGTTAAGGAGGGCTAAAAGGTAAAAAAACAAAAGTGCAAGGAATAGTAAAGAAGCATTTGGCACGTCATTATCTTATACTGCATAAGATACTAAGATACCATGATTTTCAAGATTCTTGAATTTGGTATGTCAATTGAAAGATATCTAAGAAAGAACAAGTTTTTTGGAAGGTATCACATGCTTCTATAATAGAAGGATTCTATGCCTTCAACTATCCTGAATGACAATTGACAAAACTTGGGTAACTAAAACACCTAGGTACCCTTGATGATGTAACAATCATGTACCAATTGTGATTGAAAAAAATTAAAAAACTTCTCTAGACTTACCAATCAGGTTTTGAACAAAAGACTACTTGGAAAATATTTACAACTAAGAACAAGAAACATTTAGTTCCCATGTAATAAAGATAACTTACAACAGGTTGGGTGATGGATTGATTAACTTCATCAGATTTTGCCAGCTCCACAAGAGCAATCTCTGCAGCTGACTGCTCTGCCGCCTTACGATTGAAAAATCCAGGCAAAGAATCATATCTTACATTTTTTACTACGACTGTAGATCTGAAAGAGGGTTGATGTGAAGGTCCTTCCTTGATGGTTTCATAGACAGGTGTAGGAAGTCCCACTTTCTGTGCATATTCTTGCAATCGGCTCTTGAAAACATAACAATTTGAAACACCTGGCATAAATAAAGAAGAGAAATAGATAAAAGTCCTGTCAGTTGCTTACTTCACACAATTTTGCGCGTAGAAGTCTTAGACTATGTTGAAAGCTTGAAGCAGACTTTTAAGCCACGCAACAAAATACCCAAACTCTGGGCCAACAAAACATACACATACACACAAACTCAGGCACGGAAGAACAATCTGAGTTGAATTTCTTTTCCCAATAAAACAAAGGACTACGAAAACCTAAATTCTAAATCGAACACCGAAGTTGAAATAAAGGGCAAGATTAAACTTTAGATTGATAAGGATGTAGAAAACCTAAATGTCGTTAATGTCAATGACTCGATGCTTATTTGCATCACTATCACCTTAATTCGAAAAAAATATTTTTTTCTACTTATAAAAGTAAAATCTATTCGTTCGAAGGAAACCAGAACCAGGGCGATAAATACTCCCGAAAGAAACGAGGAGAGAAAACGAAAAATGCATTATACCAATATCACTAGGTAAATCAACCATAAATAATTTATCTCACTCGAAATGCAAAGATATTAAAAGAGGCAATAATAAATGGAGATGAATTTACAGCGAGAAATTGCAAATACCGTTGGAGTTCTTACGATATATAGCTATGTTCAAACCCAGAAGCTGGCCAAAAAAAAACCACCAGGAAAGTTAAAAAGAACACCTTGGGAGTCTTCGTTGGTGAGCATAGCCCCAGGCAGGTCCAGAAGAAACCGCTAGAGGGCTCCGAGCGGGAAACGAAGATGATGGGCACAAATCTTCGCGTCTGGGACTACTGGGAACTGGGAAGAGAAGATGAACTATGCGGGAATACGGAAATTGATAATAGAAAGCTGGTCGCTGTGGGTGTCAGCTAAAGCACTGTTATATATATATATATAAGAGAGGCCCAAGGAACAAGGTACTAGAAAGCCCAGCAACTGTGCTTTGTGCTTCTAGTTTTGGAATCTGTTGCCTCTTATTCCTTTTTGGCTAGCGGCTTTATTGGATACGTTGTGAGCAGAATTGCCCACAAAGATCCTTCAATCGTTGCCGTAGGATGGTGCATTCGTTGGTCGTCGACGGTGGATCTTGAGGAATCATATCCCTCTCGTGCGTTTGGTGCGGCGCCTCGGAAATGTGCTAAGCATTCGATTGATCCCATGGCTACGAAAAAATGGGGCTGCAAAATAAGAGGGGGGGAAATATTAGGATAGCTTTTGTTTTCCACTAGGCGATTAAAACTTAACGGTGAAATTGCCCTAAGAGTGAAATTATGGTATGTTTGTAGAGCGAAAGTGCGGTGCAAGTTTATTATTCTATTTTCCTATTTTTTTCATTTTGTATTATGAAAATTATTTTTATTTTTATTTTTAATATTTTAAATTATTTCAATTACATAAAAAATTATAAATTGAAATGATAGAAGTAGAAGTAAAATTTTTTAGATAATTTTACTCTTAATTATAAAATTTATAGACAATTTTAACCCTTCTTAAGTTAAAAAAAATATTTTATTATAAAAAATATATGTATCAATTTTATACTTATTTTTATCTTACCAAATAAATTTTTAAAATTTATTTTTAACTTAATTCTATTTCTATTTTTATTTTTATTTTAATAAAAAATTATTCTATAGTACTAAACGTACCTTTAGAGTTGTAAACTTCCAAACCCAATCTCACTAATCCAATATAGATGAGCAAAAATAACTTAAATTCATGGAATTTAAACAAATATACAAAAACAGAAAGAAAAAAAAAAGCCAAGGAAGAAGCATCACCAGCTCTTAAACTTGTTATACCATCACTAATAGTAGTAGCTTCCATTGCGGTTCATCCTTTGTTACCTCTAAAAATATGCACTCACTTCTCATAAGCTCTTCTTCACCTCATCTTCTTTTTTTTATTATTTGACTCAAACTCATTTATCCGATTCAATGTTAAGAGAGGAGGCTTTGAACAACAGAATGAGAAGAACACTAAGAGTACTAGAAGATGCCGAGCGGAAGAAAAGAACACGCAAATAAGAGAGATAAATATTGTTTTATTCTTTGTTAGTGAATAACTAAATTTGCTTAATTCAACTAGCCTACTTAATAAAAATATGAAAAGGTATCGATGTTTGTTTATCCTTGTTTAGAAATAGTAGGATTGAAGGGCTATATAAGAAAATTTCAGCCATGTGCAAGTATATATATAGAATTTAATCTCATTAATGTTGAACTACTATATTATAAAATTTATATTTTTAGTAATTTTAATATTCAGAATCATCCAAACATTATAATTATAAATTTTCCCAATATTTTGGTAAGAAGACAACATTCAAACATAAATCCCGTTCCAACTCAGTGTCTCCTTCCCCCTCGGCGCGAGGCCTCGACGTCGACCAATCCGTCAATCCCTCACTCCTCAAAATCCCTCACTCCCTCGACCGTCGTCGACCCTCATGTGGATAGGTGGGTTGCTTGTGAATGTTTGATGAAAATCGAGTAGGGTGCGAAGGGCACAGTCTTAGTCTATTTCGTCACAAAATTCCTCGCATTTGATTCAAAAGATGCTATCTTTTTTTTACCTTCTTGATTTTTCTTTTTCCTTTTTTGCAGTTAGTACCTGTGGGAGTTGCTAGCAAGAGCATCAGAAGCTTGAACCCTTCATTCAAGTCCTCCCAATACTCAGTCGGATGTTAAATCAAGGTTTCTTCCTTAACCATCCCTTTCATGGATCTCAACATTCCTTTTGTTTTCTCACTTACTTTTCTTCATATCGCGTATCAAGGGTCTTTATGTGTTAATGTCACTTTCCAGTTTTTCCTCTGCACTTTTGTTGCTCTTTGGTTGGCCAACAACCGTATTAACTTTGTTACAGTTGTTCGCTTTTGCTATTATATTCGTGTGAACCCAATATTTTTCTTTGAGTTAGAGTGCACAATTTATTGATGTTCGACTGCGTTGCAGGGTCAAGTTTTCTTATGACTTTGTTGTCCTCTGCATTTTGTGGAATTAGGTCTCGGGGTGTTTTGAAGTTATACAGAACATCAAAAGCTCCTCATTGTTTTTCCTTAAATGAGATGTTTAAAAACTACTTAATAAAATAAAAGGAGCTGTATCGTATTTGATCGCTGCTTATCAAATGTGATGGCGATAATCCATGTTTTAACTTGATTAATTTTTTATTCTCAGACTGCATGGAGGATTCAGGGCAAAGAAAGAGACGGCTGGAAGAAATGCGCAAGCAAGCAGAGCTAAGTGAAGCTGCTGATGGCATTAAAGCTTCTGGTTCTGGAATGCACTCTCCTCTCTCAAATCCTCTGATTGAAACCTCTACAACTATGCCAGCACAGGATAAATCATATTCTGCCCCAAGATTTGACTTCTACACAGATCCTATGGCTGCTTTCTCATCTAACAAGAAGAAGGGCAATGTCCAGGCAGCACCCGATCATTCCACTCCTCTGATGGCCCAATTTTCATCACCACGTATGCCCCCACCTCTGTTTCCAGGTACTGTTACTTACATCTATACTTAACTAGGTACTTAAAGCTAATACCACTTATCCGAGCTGCTTGGGATGCATAATTGATTGTACATTGCCTAAGAATGTCAACCTTGCTTTGCCCAAACTATACCCAAGTCCAATATTCTGAGTAACACACAATAACTGAAACCTTAAAGATCTAACAGCTTGAAGCATCACTAATGGATTCAGTTTAGTATCTCTAAACACCACTTCATTGCAATGTGCCAAATGCAAAATTAAACAAACCTGAGATTAGTACAACTAGTGGCCCTTCCCTGTCATTTCTTCACTCAACCAACCATTCTTGAAACCAAGCATTACAATCCACATGTAAGCAAAGGTGGGATCTGTCACCAAGCTCTGAACCAAACCTAATCGACCTAGCAAAGGAACAGGAAAGAAATAAATGTTCTCTTGACTCCCTTTCTTGCCCACAAAAAAGCACAAACCTAATCCGAGGGTGCATGATGTGACGATGTCAAATGAGCACATCCTTCCATGGAAGAGAACTAGGTAGTAATTCCCACATGGAAAGAATAATTCTTGCAGGAGTTCTCGTATGCCAAATAGCCATCCAATTTTTTTGCTAGAAGTCCCCCAATTCGATTCCTTTCAAATATATATAACCTTGAGCCACATTATATAACTACCAGAACAATGTGTCTTCCATACAATCTGATCAGGTGCCCCAGTTATAGAGAAAGATTTCCAATATATTGTTTTGGATTTGATGCCGCGTGATAAAGGGTAATGGGATAGGGATAGGGATTTGTAAGGAGAGGACGAGCTTTACTGCTTTATGCACTATCCAATGTTTGACTTGAGATTTGTAGTATTGTTTATTTTTCACCGTAATATGCTGCATATTAATGAGCTTATTGTGTTAGAAAATCATGTCATTTCTCTGATTACCATTCCTATTTTCATCTCTGATATCTCTTGTTCACTGAATATAACAGAATCAATGAATTCACAGACGACTCACTCTTTCCCTCAAGTATCGCCAGTACCCAACAGAGACCCAACCTGGAATGAACCCTGAGGGTCCCCTCAATATTATTTTCCACCTCAATATCGAAGTCCTGGATATGAAATATCAGGCAGGTCTTTTTATAATCCTGGACAGCACATAGCTCATCAACCCAGGCACAGTCTCAATCTTTCTCCAGGATGCAGTCGTAGACTCGTAGTCCTGGTTTTGGTCCAGGAAGAGGCAGAGATGGCCAGTACAGCACTAGAAACGATGCCTCAAGGTGGGGTGGCAGACAGCGGCTGAGTTCCCATGGTCGTTTCTCCAGTGAGGACAAGCCCCGTGATGTAGATCGGTTCTACAAGAAGTCTATGGTTGAAGATCCATGGCAGCTTTTGAAACCTGTCATGTGGAACGCAACCAATGCTAGCTCAAATAATACATATACACCTCAGAGTTCAAAATCCTGGGCTTCAAAGTCATCAAGTACAAATAAAGGAGGACTTTCTGCTGCTCCAATGAAGTCCAGTTCTCTGCCAAGTCTTGCTGAGTACTTGGCTGCGGCATTCAATGAAGCTGCTGATGGTACAGAAAATCTATGATGGTTGGGAGCTTCATGAAGACCCTGACATTATACTGATGATATTCACAACGTTAAGAGGTCACGGCATTGATGGTTGTCAAAGAGGCAGTTTACTGGAGCAAGTGCTCTAGATGTAAAAAAACATTAGCTTGTTTGAGTTCGTTGATCTAACTGGCACGCCTAGATTTTTAATATGAATTGGTAGACACCCAATCGCTGTAGCTGTTGAATGCTGCGGCAATTGACTTGCCAAGGAGATGTTATGGCGAGGGAAGAGAAGCACTATTGTGTTGTGGGAAATTAAGAAAATGATATGGATGATTCTAAATTTACATGGTCCCAAGTCTAATAATCTAAGACTCCACATATATGTGTATATACATAGATATATTTGATATATACATTATTTCGTTTTTATTACCCAATTTAACAAGTTTTTCTCAAATGGCATCTAATATCCATTTGGATTCACCCATTGAATGAAAATTAAGTCACACTTTTGAAGTATAGTTTTTCTTTCAAGAAAACTTGAATACTTGAGATTATCTACATTATTCACCGGGAAATAATCTACTTTATGTAACTTTTCTAATTAACTAAAAGAATATAACTAACAGAATAGAGTATTTAAATTTTAATACTGATTGAGAATGATTACGAAGTCTTAAGAAAGAGATATGATTACTAAAAAAATTCTAATAAGAAGGTAACAACATAAACCTATTATCATTTCATATACCAAAATTTATCATCAAATATTTCTTATTATTATTTATTAGAATTTTGGATAAATCCTTTGTTAAAACCTTATAATAATTCCCCTGGATTTTTTGTGGTATAACTTGTAAAGGGAAAAGATATTCTTCGGATGCATTCACGTGATCTACGTTATCAGTTTCCCTGTTGATCATCCATTTTCATCAGGACTATAATTATTAGGACTTAAAGCGCGTAAGAAATAAACTGACAAATATGAGAATAAGAAATACTGCCTAAAATACCCAAGGGTAATAAGCAGCCAACAATCAGTATACTGCCCGTGCATCTCATATGTTATCAAACATCAAGTTAAAAAGCTTCTGGAAAAGCCATATCTATGAACTGCCCTTACAAATCCCCCAGAGTTAGACTTCCTATTAGTATCGAAAACCATAATGGCATGGCCTAGTGCAGAATCCAAATATTCACCAAAGTTTTTGCTCGCAACATATTTCGTCCATAAAGGTGTGTATAAGCTGATCAACTAAGCTTGGTGGGTCATCAATCAATGCATCTACAAAAGCACTAACCACCCTTCTCTCTTGTGGATTAGCTTTAAGGCTGAACCAAGTCAGGAATTTTACTCTGAAGTTTTGGTCAATGTGACCTGCATGCTCTAACCATTTGACTACCCTGACAGAGTACTCATAGTCATTTTCCTCCAAGCGCTTTCTACCACCCAAACCTGTAATTTGTCTCATTTCATCCAATTTCGAAGGTGTGGGAGGTGAAACTGCAGCAAAAGTTTTAGATGTAAGAGATTCAATTGATGGAGGCTTTGGGAGGAACCCTTCAATCCTGCTCCTGAAGTTATCAGTGAAGAAAAGTTTTGCAGGGTGGTCCCTAGAGAATGAGTTGGCAGATTCCAAGCGATGATGATTTTCAACAGCTATCCTGTATTTTTCCTGTGCATTTATGTCCAAAGTGGTAATAGAGGATCCATGAGGCGAATATCTGATATGATCCCTGTCGCTGCCAGTTCTAGTAACTTTAGAAGGAGATACACTAGGACTACAAGGGGTGACCCATCTGGCTTCTGCAGTGCCCAAAATGCCCGTGCTGCTAAAAAGAGAAGCCTTGCAAAAATACTCAGTTGAAGGATAGAGATTTTCCAACTTAAACTTTTTTTCTGGCCTTAATACAATGAAGGTGGGTTGTTCAGAGTAGTCCATTGTTGATGTTCTGTGCCAGAGCCTGCAGCCCAAAAAGTCTTTTAAAAGATGATCTTCATACCCTAGCACAACGACCACAGAGGTAGGAAGGCACTCTTCAAAACGTATCATGCATGCTGCAAATATAAATTTCCAACCAAATGAGTCAAGAAAACTAAAAGATGAGATTTACTGGTAAAAGTAACGAATTGTATCAATCATCTTGCTTGAGCTCTTTTTCTATGAAGTGCATTTGAAAGGGTGAGATTAGGACAAATGAAAACAAGGACAAAAACCATTAGGAAAATTACATATAAGGACTCAGCCTAAAATAAAATATTCATGTTGAAAGATCTTAAAAATCATAATTATTTTCAAGGACTAAAGTTATTATCATGTTTCACAGGATTTATTATACGGTCTTAGATAAATTACCATAAATTATATAAGTTGATAACTATCTTAAAATTTAAGAGTAACTTTACTATGAGGTTTTAGATAAAGGACAAAACTTGGTAAAGTTACTTATATTTATTAAGTCAAATTCATAGGTAAATTTAAAAGTGCATATACACATTTTAGCAACTAATAATAACAAAATAACAAGTGCCCATGTGAAAATTTATAAATCCTAATTTTAACAACTAAAATAGCAAAATAACAAGTGTCCATTTAAAAATTTACAAATCCTAATTTACATTATAAGAAGTAATATAAAAATTTACAAATGTTCACAGATGAACTTACAAGTGAAAATACACATTTTAACAACTAACAATAGTAAAATAACAAGTGTCTATATTTCATAAGTGAATTTACAAGTACACTATGCACACACATTTTAACAACTAACAATAGCAAAAAATAATAAGTGTGATTAAAGAATTTGACTTAATGGATATAAACAATTTGACCTAAGTTTTATCCTTAGATAAATTACCATCAAATTTTAGGAAAGTTAAGTTGATAACTATCTTAAAATTTTACAGTGACTTCAGAAAAACTTAATATTAACTTTCATCCTTGAAAATGTTTAAGATTTCAACATCCTATAGCATCATTTTTTTAATATGTGAATCCTTAGATGTAATTTTTCCAAAATTATTTGCAGTAGTCATATGATAATTATAAAGAATAGATGCCCAAGTAATCACCTTTAGCAATTTTCTTGTAATGAAAGATGAGGTGAAGCAATGGATGTCAGCCCAAATCAAATTGTTTCACGGTTCAACTAATTCTTACATCGTCTCGTGCCAATACTAATATCTATGTCTTACCAAGAGTGTGTTATATATTTTAACCCCCTTATATGATGAAACCCAAAAGTTAATATCCATTTCCTTTTTCAATCTTTCCTAAAAAGTACGAAACAACTATAACAAGCCTTTGACAAGAGCCATGTACAATGATAGAACAAAAAATAACACAGATGCCATGTTAGATCCAAAACATCAAAAACTAACTCAGTACTTACTATATAATTGTCATAGCTATGTTATATGTACTGCTAACCAATATACCACAACATATTTGACATGAAAATCGGCCGTAGTTCAATTAGAAGCTCAATGAGTAGACCATAAAGATAAATAAGTGACTTACTTGGTACATCTTTCTTTTCCACAGAGTAAGGGTAAAGGTTAGGAAACATTGAATCAAAACGCTCAACTGCATAAGAGCACAACTTCTGAACCTCAGCACCACATGAGAGCCTGTTCACAATGCCTCGTGTCATCCTTAAACATTCCTGATCCTGAGGGCCCACTTCATTGTCAAGCAATTTGAGAGCAGTTTCTACAATCTTATGTACTTCCTTGTATACCTCAGCTCCTACTAGAATTCTGTGAGCCAAGGATATTCGTAAACACAGTGTATCAACTCTTCTGGCTTCTTTTGCAACCAATAATTGCTTTCTCCATGTCCTGTGAAAATGAAATATCACTACAGTTAGTCAGTTTCAACTAAGGCGAGTATCATATTTACCTAGCATCAATCAATATACATCTCTCTCTACAAGAATTCTACATAGCACATGCACAAGATTGACATAATCTTTTTATGTTGTTCGTAGTTTGCTTAAGACACTGCAACATGATTTCAGTCCATATATACATGCATGCGTTTGTGGATACATGAAACTGCAAAATTGCTACTAAAGCTTATGTTACAATTTCTTGGACATGCATTGTGGATTAGGTGCCTAAAACTGCCACAGAGTAACCAATAAAGCTTTGGCAATAAAAACTTCTTTCATGTGTATCTTTGCCTGCTAATTAAAATATGAATAGCAGATAAAGATATAATGGGTTTTCTGAGTGTGTGTGAGTGAGTGTGTGCATGAATATTGTACTATATATGAAGTACTTACCTCATTAATCCATTAATTTTTCCACACGAAACACAAGAAAAACTTCCATCAAATGTTGTACTAAATATGCCCTTCAAAATGCCAGACTTCTTATATTTCAAAGCACATTGTAAATGACAAGACACTCCACATGAATCCTTCTCATCAAGAAGATCAGATCCACAGGTCAACCATAAACTAGGATCCTTGTTATCATCATAAACATGACAAATACAGCAAGAACATCTCTTACAAAAAGCGTCTTCTGGACACAAAGTTGCTTTGCATGCAACATTCTGACACAGTAAGGATTTTACTTTTTCCTCTTTATTATTCGCCAGAGTAACATAATGTAAATCTTGAGATGGAGGTCCACTTTTCCTGTTAGAACCAATGTGACTGTTATTTTGGATTATGTGCAACTTGGATTTCCTTGAAATTATCTTAAGAAGATACTCTATCATTTGAGTCTTAGTATATCCAGTGTATTTCCTCTCTTTGCCAAGTTCAGCACAAATTATTTCTAGAAGCTCCTTGCGGGTAAAGGAGTAGAGCATATTTCTGGCATCTTTTGATTGCTGAGCAATCTCTTGAACTAGCTTTTGTTTGTCTTGCAAATTCAGTGCACCACATTTTGCAGGGTCAAAAAGAAGACCTGTGTTATGAATGATGGTTAGTTTGAATTGTCCCCTTGACATGGACATTTAAACACTATTAATCATCTGCCAAAAATATTAATAAACAAGATGTCTTAGCTTGAGGAGACAATAACTTCAACATATTGCAGAATGGGTAGGCTAGAAAAGAAGGGCAGTGAAGTGACACTTTGTTTGATGTGTAATCAGTCAAACTCAAGCCTAGTTTAACTATAGCGACAATCCAACTAACAGAAATCAGAACATTCTCAACTACACAGACCATAAACTGCTTTCTTATTTTCTATTTCTGACCGGTTGCTGTCATGCAACTTATAGATTCCCAACCTATAATATCCCCTGAATAATGTAAAGTAGGTGCAATAAATCCACGAGTTGATCGACAAGAGTTTTACAAATTAGATAAAAACTTCATAAACATTTATCCTTAAGGTAAAAGTATGATCACATTGTAACACAGCTTGAGTTATTATATAGTCCATAGGCATAAATAATTGCAGAATCAGCCGCATTTACAGCACCAATACCACAATTTGAAAAATCAAATGTTATGGTGAAATGATTACGTTTCTCCAAATTTTTCTCAGTCAAATACGAGTTCTCCAGGACCCAAGTAATGTCTGGAAAAGTTGGTGCTAGTAAGAAACCATTATCTGCAGAAACATGCAATGCATCATGGGATTCACTAAGGAACACCACAGAATATACATCATTAATTTAAAAGTTTTAAACTTGACTGTACTGATCAAATGAGGATGGTGCCCAGACCCATACTTGCTTAAACCCACCCCCCATTCCTTGTCCAAGAAAAAAAGGGTTGGATAATCAACTGGTGGAGTGATTTCATGGGTATAGACATAACAAAGAAAGATTTTTTATATGATGGATCAGTGATTTAGCTAAATACCCGAAAACCTGGAGGGGAAATAACAGAAATAAAAAAATATAAAAAAATAGTGAAGAAATGATGCACAAATTCCTATACACAAACTTTCTTGTGCTCTCTTCTCGGGGTTTGTGTAAGGCAAACAGGTAATCAGCAAAGTAGAAACGCAGTGCACCCCAGACCGAGAATGCAGATGAAGAAAAATAGAGAGGAGAAAACACAGCTCGAACCACCACCAAAATACGAGCTCAATAGAACCCCAAGACAGTTCAATGGGTGTGAATAGGCAGTGAGAAATTATATAACCTACATTGTCAAAAGCACAACCCCCACGACCAAATAAAGGGAAAATAGAGCGAGAACAGAAAGCGATAAACACCAAAGGTAAAAAAACCGTAAAACCCCACACAATGCCAGCAGAAAAACAAGGGAAAAAATAGGAGGGGAATGAACCTGGATGCGCTGAGTTCGTTTCTATATAACTCCCATCTTCTTCGCTCATGATGCTGAAGAAACCAGTGTACGGTTTATCTCAGTAGTATTACTTGTGGAGAATGAATTGGGAGAGAGAGAAAGAGAGAGAGGGTCAGAGGCAGAACTGGTGGTATCATGAAAGTAATAAATACTGAAATACAAAATTTATGACATAATGTGAGATTTGGCTTAAATAAATTTCCAGAAAGTTAACATATTGCCAGAAAAAGAGAATACTAATAAGTGGTTTTTATTTTTATTGATTTTTTCCCTTTTTTATTATTATTTTTCCTTCAATTTATCCTTGATGCTGAGCTAATGCTCAGTCTGCAATCTGCATGAAACAGCCCACGCGCCAAGCAGCTCCTCCTTGAGATGAACGAGGATTTCGGTTTCGGTTTGGAAGTTGGGACATACCAAAAGAAAAGGGAAACTAATTCAATACCATTCCTTCATGTGGCCCGTCATTCTAGTCGACTCTTATTTTAAAAGAGTGAATAGATAAAATATAAAATCTGAACTACCCTCCATATATTTTATCCTTGATGCTGAGCTAATGCTCAGTCTGCAATCTGCATGAAACAGCCCACGCGCCAAGCAGCTCCTCCTTGAGATGAACGAGGATTTCGGTTTCGGTTTGGAAGTTGGGACATACCAAAAGAAAAGGGAAACTAATTCAATACCATTCCTTCATGTGGCCCGTCATTCTAGTCGACTCTTATTTTAAAAGAGTGAATAGATAAAATATAAAATCTGAACTACCCTCCATATATATATATATATATATATATATATATATATATATAAAAGAAATAGTTACTCAAAAGATTATACGGATAAAACGCATTCTGGCAAGGGAAAGTTTAATCCTTTAACTCCATACATTATCTTATAAAGTGTTTTTTAATCATTTAATTATAATGTTGTTATCAAAATAGTTGTCATTCAAATTTTAGATATTGGAAAAATATTATCAAAACCTGACATATTAAAAATAATTTTAAAATAATAATGATTATTAAAAAAATCATCACAAATGATATTAGAATCAGAGAATTAAAAGGATAGTTTATAAAATTAAGAAATGAAGCTAAAACTCTATATAAAGTTAAAACACTAAATGTGAGTTTTGTCAGAAAATTTCCTATAGCTGTGGACAGCATGGGATTAAAAATTACTCTTGGGGAAACTTTAACTCGTGAACAGTTAAAAGGGCCAAGATGTAGTTTGCGATCCCAAGCCGTGCATCGATTTATTTCTTTTGGCAGGGAAAAAGAAAAGCCATATCACGCGGGGATGGCATCCAATTCTTGATCAATCTCTCTGTGGGGGCCAATTTCTTCTACGAAGAATATTTAAGACATTCTAAAGGCCCCTCATTATAACTTTCCTAAAAACTGCTCTACCTGCCCATCTACTGGCAGAGCAGATCGTTTTGATCGTAATAGACTTTAACCGTTCCATATGTTCCTATTGCATTCTCAAAGGGGTAACAAGAAGGTGGGACGGTGTTATTTACTTCACCTTGCTACTAACAAAAAATTTAGATATATAAATTCATAAATTCTGATGGGGTTTGGGTATGTCCAAATGAGACTATTGCCGATGAAAATAGTAAATTAAACAATATAAAATTCTGTAAAAAGAGATAAAGAAATACTATAAATAATATTAAATAAAGTTATTAAGCATAATTTATTAGTCAGTCACTTATTCAATCACATAATTTTTTACAGAGTACGATAGAGTCATGCAATTAATATTAGTGACATCACTTAATGGGTTAATACTTGATATTATTGTTGTTGTATAAATTAATGAATTAAGATAATTCATTTCAATAAATAAAAATTAAAATATTTGCTTGCTAAGCATATATATATATTTCTATTGAAAGTAATTATATTTAAAGTATTATCAGATATTAAATTTAAATACCTCTCATAATAGAGATTTAAATATTAGTTTATTACTTTGTGAGAGGTAGTCCCTTCTATTAGACTTAATCTTATTGGTAAAAATGATTTTTTTTTGCTAAGTACATATATATTTTTATTAGAGGTAATCATATTTAAGCTATAGTCAGATATCAAATGTGGTTATATTTTTTAATAAGGATTGAAATCTCAATTTATTACGTTGTAAAGAATTAACTTTTTTTATTATATTTAACTGATAAAAAAATAAAAACATTGATTACAAACTAAATCATTAATTAACCCTCCTTTTCTTCTCAGAAAACGCAATGGGATTGGAGCAAAGCCCGCTAGTAGCCTTGACATATGGGCTAAGGTTGCTCCATTTTAAACAAGGATACGGGCCTATGGATTTTGTGGGAAGCACGATGAACCGGAGACTGAGAGTACGGATACAAAATTAATTATTATATGTAATTTGATACATGGAATAATATTGGGTCGTATTATCAACACCTTTAAACAGGTCAATTTAATTTAGCACGACTGACAACTAGCCAGCATAATTGTAGCAAATAAATCATTTATATACACACAGTGAGTATCGAGAACTTACTCATTTTAAACGCGATTTGACCCGGGCGCCCTCGTTTATTGAGAACTTACTCATTGCTAGTACTGTCGTAAATGGTATCCTGGTGAGGACCTTAACTTAGATTTTTTTTTCTATAATATTTTTATAATTTTTAATATATAATATATTTAATTACTTTATAAATATAGAGATATACTTAAATTTTAGTGAGTTTCAAATTCATCCGATTTTTTTCCTATAAAAAACGAATAGTATCTCAAGGCATACCATCATTCTTACTATTGTGAGAACGATAATTGTAGTATTGATTTTTTAAGTATTTATTTTTAATGCATAATTTTTTTTTATATTTAAATGATTGAAAGTCAATAATCTAATGAATAAGATGAGTATTTTAAAAAGAGCATCTTAAGTTATTATAATATTAATTATAAAAAATTAATTTAACTTATTTTTTTTAATTTATATGAATTAGATAAAAATATCTTATATTTAATTTAATAGGGAGTAACATATTTTTCCCCATTGTATATTAAGACATCTTTGTCTTTACATATTAACTTCTAATCATTAAATAGAAAGGACACTTTTTAAAAGTTACATATTAATTATAAATACGTATCCTAACTATTTTTTAATCATATAAATTAGTTTAAAATACCTTATATTTACAGTGGAGGAGAGTATTAAAAAAATTTAGCTTATAGAAAGCATGGAGGAATTATTTAATAAGTTATCCCGCTACTAACATGTATAGTTGTTTTAACTTGTTAACTGTCATGAGGCATTCTAGGGGGGCAATTGGAGAGATGCGTATGACAATTGAACTGAAATGGATGGAATGAAACATACTATAATGAAAATTGAGGGAGCGAAATAAATTACGATCTCGACAGTCGGAGCTGGGATAGCCTCAACGAAGACCAAACAGGCGGACTCCACAGCCCCACCGCCAACCGCCCTCCTTTAATGCACTGGACCTGTCATCGGGAATCTGGAGAGAAACTGGAGGTCTGCGAATCCTCAAAGAAACCTACCAAAGCCAATTTCCTCAGCCTGGTTTCCTTTATTGTACCCGTAAGACGACTTTAATGAATCATAACGTGTGCTGTGCGCGCTTTTTTTCTCAAATAAAAAATAAATAAATTATTGGGCTGTTATATTATACTCCTCCTTAAACATAAAATATATTTATTTAATTTAATTATATTAAATAAATTAATTAAATTAAAATAATTATAAAAATTGACTTTTTTTAAATTATATCCTTATTCATAATTAGCATCTACGTATATTACTCTAGCTCTTATAAGTTAGTCGTTGAAAACAAATTTAGTCTTAAATATAAATTTATTTAAAAGGTTAATGACTTTTATTTATTTGATATTTATTTAATTTTTTGTTGAAATGAGAGAAATATGAGAGATAGGAGTATGATTAGTGTATATATATAGAGAGAGAGATTTAAAATGGCGCGTAATGTTTCTATATGTTATTTTATAATGAACAATGATTGCAATATTTAAATTCAGATTTTTTTTCCCTTTTTAACAATAGATCGCTGAAGTTCTTATCGCAGTATATGCCTTGCTACACAGCCTCGCAATGAGATTCTCGTTATTACTTGTACGCCGTTTTAAGTGTTAAGTTTGGACGATGATAATTTTTGAACTCATCTCAGTATTATCCATTACCGTACATAAAATAATAAAATTTTGTTTCGAAGAATATTTAACAGTGTCATGCATTATATTAACTGATCGATGGTTATTAATCTTTTTTAGCGTTCACGTATTCACGCATATGGAGATATTCCCACGTTTTTTTCATGATGCATTCTTAAACTATGGGTGTTCACGGGACGGGACGGAATCGAGACAACCCCGTCCTGAGACCCGTCCCGAAACAGTACACGGGACGCATTTTGCGTCCCGTGTCCCGTCCTGTCCCGAAAATGTTCCGTCCTGTTCGGGACCGGGACGGGACATCCCGATTTTTTTAAAAAAAAATTAAACTATTAGATATTTTATGCACAACCTGTCTATTAATAACATATAATTAGAATACAAAAAATAATAAAAAAAATTAAATTCTCTTTATTATAATTACCAACTTAAAATAATAAATACCATTAATTATACTACAAACACAATTACTTTTTCAATTTTTTCACTTCACCAACAGAAATTATTGTTTCATCTGTAAAGAAACAAATACATATAAGGAAGAGAAAAATAAAATCATCCAATAAATAATATAATCTAACTAATATTATTTTTTATTTATATTTTTTTAAAAAAATATAAATAAAATTAAAATATTTTTTATTTAAAAAAAATATTCGGGACGGGACGGGAATCCCGAGGATCGGACCGAGACCCGTCCCGTCCCGATCCTTCCTCCCGTCCCGATTTGTCCCGTCCCGACCCTTCACGGGACGGGACGGACTCGTTCCGAATTGCCCGGGACCGGGACGGGATAAAATGAGCACCCCTACATAAAACTATGTTTCCGATGGGGACTCTGAAGCTCATAAATATAGTTCAGTTACTTATTCATCAATCATCTTCTATGTCCAGGAAAATACATTTAAAAGATTTTTATAGGCGCTGACTTCTTAATTATTTTATTTTTGGGCTGAGGGGGTTGCCTATTTCGATAGATTATATTAATTCCTTTGTTTATTTTATAAAGGTGACGCGACATTTTTTAGTGGGCAAAAACACGCCCGCATGTGATACAAGTCAGCTCAACTGCTCAAGTTTTAATCGGAAGACTAGTTAAAAAAAATTACAGTTTTTTCTTTGTTGTTAAATTGACGAGATAAGTGTGGGTGTGTGTGTTTAGGATGGGGTGGCATTTTAATTCTTGAGAGATTACTTGTATTTTAAGTTATTTGTGAAAAAATAGCATGGTGTTTAATTAAAAATAAATAAGGCTAATATAATTTTTTACCTTTAAATTTTCATGAATTTTAATTTTGATCTTTAAAATACTCTAAAATTTTATTAAATTAGAGGATCAATGGTTTAAATATAAAAAAAATTAATAGACTAAAATTTATAATTTAAAAGATTAAAATTAAAATAAATATAAGAGATAAAAAATTATATCAATCCAAAAAATACTATATGTCAATTTTCAAGCCCATGATTTGTATGGCTTCCGTGCGAAGAAGATAGTGGATAGAATACGTGGTTTCTTGGGAGTTCCAGGCCTTGACAGTTACTAACTACTAGGGGGCGGACCGGGAAAAAGAAAATAGAAGCCAACTCCTAACATCTAACAACCATAATATCGCTCTTGCACTAACGGCATTAATATGAATAATAAGTGGTTTGATATTATTTAAATAAAATTTTAAATTTAGATGTGGATGAAAAATTCACCTATTATAGCTAAGTGCGCGATACGAATCAGATTTAAATATAATAAAAATAAAATTTCGATAAATCGGGTGGGTACAAAAAAAATATCGCTCTTGCAATAAACTTAATTAAAATTAATTTTTTATAATATTAACTATATTATATTATTAGATATTTTAGTTTCAAAATTCATAACTACCTATTTTATTATAAGTGTCTTATTTATAAATCGAGTTTAAAACTTATAAATATCTAACTATATATTACACGGCTATATTAACTCTATAATAATTAAAATCCTTTCATCCTATTGCTAACTAATCAAGTTCCCATATCGTATTATTCTTTATATATAACACGAAATTATTAAATTTCATATGTTTAGTTTGCCTTAACACCCAGTAACACATACGTTTGGTTTGAGGAAAAGGATGGGAGGTAGGAAAAAAATGAAAATTTTCTCCTTTTGTCTGGTTGCAGAAATGGAGGATTTAAAGAGATTATTAACATCCCTTACATTTCCAACTATTCATCGAACTGAATACTGCCTAACTCTAATAAAATAATGCTGACAACAAAAACACTAGAATAAAATGGAAACAACCCCTATAACCCAAACATCGTGACAACTTCACGATAAGCAAATCAAATAATCACAATAACTGAGACTTCCCTAATATTTCGCAGTTTAAAATTTCAGAGGATAAATATTTAGCATACAGTTTGATAAACATGCATTGTTCGCCTAAGAAATTAAAGCACGTTCTACCATTTTGATCGCCCTGCAAACTGCCATATGACGGTGGAAAAGTCTGTCCACGAACAATTTGCCACAGCATTACTCACAGAAGCTATAATTAAAAAAAAGAATATATTTTTTTATAAGTTTATTGATAATAAAAAATTCGAAGTGTTTATTTTTTATCACCAACAATGTAAATTTTGCTTCTATTTACTTCTCTCGTGTCATTGGCAGTATCATCGTCTACCCGAATATCATCATCTTCGCCCGTAAGTATCAATAAATAGAGAGAAAATCAAAATATCAACATAATTATACAAAATCTCAGAGCAGCACGAAATTTTATATCAAAACACGTAAGCCCGGAATCTGAACCAGGATCGACAAATATGAATATAGACAAAAAGACAAAAATACGATAACAGATAAAAAGACATTAACAACTGAGAACACGAACTGTATATATATGACTGAACAATCGCATATTTATTATTTATAAAATGAATATATTCATTTTCCTAATCAAGTAGGTTAGAGTTAATGGATTACTTTGTTCTCGTTCTTTCACCAGAAAAGGGAGAAATTTATTTTGCTGAAATAATAATAAAAATAACAATGGAATGGAAATATTCCACATAAGGAAAAAAAGGACAGTTTTTTTTTGGTGGAAAAGAAAATTAAGAACTGGACCCCATGTTAATGGGAAGAAAACCAACCCTGAAAGAGAAATGCCCTCTCTCTATCCTTTCTTTTACTCGCGCGGCTCGACCTTAACGTTGGTTTATAAATAGCAAGAGGCCTTCCCTCCTCATTCACACACAGAAACATCATCCAATTTCTCTCTTTTCGCTATGGGTTCCCTCGGCAACATCGAGAACATGCCTCTGACTCTGAGCTCTAGGATCTCAACGGTGGTCCCAGCGACGCCACGGAACGAGCAAAACAGAGCGTACGAACTCCAGAACATGGATTTGCTCTTGAAGCTCCATTACGTCAGAGCAGCTTATTTCTTCAGCAACGATGCTGCTCAAGGTCTCTCAAGCTACGAGTTGAAGAAGGCCATGTTCCCTCTGCTTGACGTGCAGTCTCATGTCTCGGGCCGGATCAGGAGATCCGAAACCGGACGGCCGTTCATCAAGTGCAACGACGCCGGTGTAAGGGTCGCTGAGTCGTATTCTGACAAAACCCTCGCCGAATGGATCGCCGACGCCGGATACTCCATAGACGGCCTCGTTCAAGACCACGTCCTTGGCCCTGATATTGGCTTCTCTCCTCTTGTTTTCGTCCTGGTACTATATGCATCTCTTCTTGATTTAATTTTTGGACTAAATCTTTGTTTCTTCTTGCTTGAATATAAAACTATTCATTTCTCGATGCCCAAAATTTGCAATTAAATTTCGCACTTGTTATTGTCCTTTGATTAATTGTTTTGTTTAAAAGCCAATTCGGTGTATTTGATGCATGTAGATTTGTGGTTTTGTTTTGTCACCGTTGGCTTTGCCTCCATACTTATTAATCGACACTCCATATTATATAGTCATTAATGGTGCTGAGGAATTTGACTGACTAAATTTCATGTTAGTTATTTGTCCTACACATATAGTGTTATCTTTATACTCATTTAGTCGTAAATATAAGATATATCTAACTAATTTAATTAAATTAAGAAAATTAGTTAATATGATACATTTTTTCTAAAATAATATAATAATCTCCTATAATTCCCTTAAACTCTCTTATTTAATTACTGCTGAGGAAGTATAAATATAAGTAATTTAAAAAACATTAATAAATATAAAAAATATATATTATATTTAATACTAAAGTTAATTATTTAATTATATCTTATATTTAAAATAAGAAGAGTATATATATATATATACAATAGATGTCTATTGCTATCGTTTTTACTTTCTAGGATGACTTGTTTTTTTTTTGGGCATACGCTTTTAGGATATGACTTTCTAATTTCACATGGATCGTGAATGCATATAAGACACTTCTGTATTTATTTACTTGTTCTCCATAAAAATAACACACACAAATAAATATGGTAGGAGATATATCCTATTTACAACTTGCGACATAGAACTGGGTATGTTTATTAGTTGCCTACATAAATATAATTATATACTACATTTTTCCAACTGAAAATATCGCTCATCCCTAAAATTGGAATATATGCTTGAGCTAACCCAGGGGTTGCAATATTACTCTCAGATATAGAATGATATGATGAAGTAAATTGCTTCATTATCATTTGGTATAAATAAAAAACTGAATTAACGTTTTGCTACTGTTTGATATATGAAATCAGTTCACAAGGTTTCACTGTGGAGGATTGACGGTGGGCCTCAGCTGGCCTCATGTTCTTGGAGACGCTTTCTCTGCTCTCAACTTCATCAATCTTTGGAGTAGGATCATGGCGGGTCACGTGCCTCCCAGCTATCTTCACGTGCCGACTCCTTCCAAACCTGAGCTTCCTCCTTCGGTCTCCGATAAGCCGATATCAGTGAAAAGGTCCGCCGATGTCGGAGAACACTGGCTAGTTGCAGATCACAGAAATGTCAAAAACCACACTTTCCGCCTCACGTCGAAACAACTCGATCATTTGGTAGCAATGATAAGTACTTCTGCTCCTACTTCGTATTTTGAAATCCTCTCCGCTGTAGTATGGAAATCTCTCTGTTACATAAGGGGGGATGCTTCTGGACTTAATGCAGTGACGATCTGTACTAATGGGTCTAACAGAAAAGAAGGTGAATCGCCAATCAATGGCTTGGTGTTCAGTAAAGTGGAAGCCGATTTTGCGGTGGAGAAATCCGACGTGTCAGAATTGGCGATGCTGATTGGTGAGAACAAGGTGGTGGAGAACGATATCATGGAAAAGATGGTGGAAGAAGGTGAAGGAAAAGGGGATTTCGTGGTTTATGGAGCGAACTTGACATTTGTCGATTTGGAAGGAGCTGAGTTTTATGGTGTGAAACTGAATGGCCGGAAACCCATTCTCGCGAACTGTACTTTTCACGGAGTGGGCGATGAGGGCGTCGTCTCAGTGCTTCCGGCGCCCGAGGGAGATAATAACGCTGAAGATGGGGGCGGTGATGGAAGGATTATCAACGTGGCTCTTCCTCCGAAAGAGCTTGAACAGCTGAAGAATAAGCTGGAGAGAGAATGGGGTATTGTTTGAAGAATACAATAGAAATAGTTCCATGATTAAGAATGCTTGAGTTATGATGTTTGTTTAATTCTAGTTTCTCGAGTTAATGATATTTGAGTTGTTCTTTGGGAATAATGAATCCATTACCCAGTTAACAAGATTAGCATGTAATGTCATGTATTCATCATTATCCCCAATGATTAACTCATTAGTAGGAGTACATCAATTTATTGGAAACTGATAAAATTGAACAAGTATAATAGTGGTAATTTATAATCTACCAGGAGAAAAATACGATTGGGCGTCATTGGGAAGGAAGATTCACTTCCAATGCATGTATGTATGAGGGCCTCTAGCTGTGGATTTATTAATATTGTATTGATTTGTTCGTGTTTTGGTTACAAGCACGTGCGATATTTAGCTGGTTTATGATCTAGTTTGATTTTGGACTTTTGGCATGAGGTGGTTTGGTCTGTTCAATGGTTTTTACATGCTTGTCATGCTTTTAATTGAGGCTATTCTGAGTTTTGATTATTTATGTAATCTGTATGCACGTTTTATTTACATACATCACTTTTCCGCATTTTTGTTTATATTCAGGGTTACCAGATTCACGTATATTAGAATGGAAATGAATATCTTAAACATTATTTTTACATTAATGGTTGGAATAGAAAATCTGATTCATGATTAATTTTTTATATCTGTAAGAAATAGGAGAGAGACTGTAAAATAGGTAGTTTTATAATATTTTATGTTGTATCTCGCGTATGTATATATACGTTTTAATAATAAAAAAATACTCTTTATTTGTAGATGAAATTAATTTTTTCTTGAAAGGTTGAGAATAAAACTAATTTCTCTGACCGTATGTGGTATGGTACTCAACCAAATAGGTTTGTTCACTTGTTGAGGCCCAAAACACAAAACCATGTTAATTAATTTTACATTGGTGTTCTGTCATTTAATTTACCTCATCCTTGCCCATTCTCGGAAATTTAACTAACAAAAAGATAAGACATATAATTATTTAGAACATATTCGATCTATAGAGAGTATCATTTTATTATATTTTCAGTTGCAATATTTGGGAAAACATATTAGCTCCTGTGCGTTTAAGTTTATACTTGAGGGGTATTAGTATAGTTTGGGAGGAAGGGAGACTTTACCCTACTATTAGATCGTGGGTAAACTTAACTTCTTTTTTAAAATTTTTATAAAAAAAGAAAAAAAATAACTCATCCTTTGTCGGCTTGACCCAGCTGTAGTCTACTGAAATGATAAGGGTTCGTGGAGTGTAAGAACATACAAAGAAATAAGATGAATTTACGTGACTTGTTCTTGTTTTTTTTTTTTGGCTGATGCAAGGGACTAGATTGGTTCTGACTCCGATTAAGATTTCAGTTTTAGGCTTTTAAGCTTCAACTTTGTTTTTCTTATCATCCGGATAAAACATTTATCCAATTGGTCAGCATCTTGTTGCTTATGAAACCGCATATATGAAAATGGCAAGCGTCCCGTAGATTATAACCGTTACTAAGGTCATAGAGGAGTAATTTTCAGCGCATGAGCTGACGAAAAAGTTACTAATGACAAATCAAAATATTTCAATTCAACCATCAAACCTTGTGTAAATCGTAGGTCTCTGGATTGGGCTTCTCTCCATTGTTTTTTCTTCCACTTCCCATCTTAACAGCTCAACCCTTGGGTCAACATTTTAAATGGATAGGATTTAACATTTTACAAAATTATTATTAAAATATAAAAATATGAAAATAAATAATTTTAAATAGTGAAAACTTAATTTAAATAATCTAGAACTATAACTAATAAAAAAAATAAAAAATATATTTTGTAGAATGTTAAACCCTACCCATCTAAAATTTTGGTAAAGGGTTGAGGTGTTGAGATGAAAACTGGAGAGAAGCCAAATCTTAGCCGTAATGAATTATTAAAATAAGAAGATAATAATGATAAAATAATTAATTTATCAATCAATTAACTGTCTTTTTATTTTTTCAAAAAAGTTGTCCAAAGCAACGTACTCCTTCCTATCAAATGGAAAAGGGAATATGATGACTGTGGGTGACATGAGAAAAGTTCTTCTTTTCTGTTGGCCAACAATCACTTCGCTAATCACTATATAAAGGATAAAGGTGGAAACGGTTTGAAAGGAAGAACGTGGCCAACGGTAGATGTCGTTGTCAACGCCGCGAAGCCTCTATTGTTTCGTCTTCTTGTCGTGCCAAACTGTTGTACACCGCAAGGACTCCGTGTCCTTGATCTCCATCGCACGAAAAGAGTCCTAACGAGAATGGAATAACAAGTGACTTAACACATTAATCGTAATACTTTCGAGCCTCGTGTAGCCTCTTCAGACACACCCGTTTCAGTTTGATTGTTTCCTCCCCTTCCTCCTTCTCCCTCTTTCTCGCGCTCCAAATCCCTTCCTTCTCGTGGGCTCACCTGAGCTTTGGTCGAGAAAGAGGTGGTGGAGCAAGGGAGAGGGAATCAGCGAAACTTTGTCACCAGAGAGAGAGAGTTTAAATTGATTTCGAGCTTCATTTCGTGGTTTGACTTGATTTTTTGTTGCTTAGTTACGATGGCTTCGAATTCTGATTTGGTGCGTACTCTTGAATCGAAGTTGGGCATTTCTATGGGTGATTCGGTTTCGGATTTGTTGCTGGTGATCGTGACAACCTCGGTGGCTATTGTACTTGGGCTTTTGGTATTTGTGTGGAAGAAATCGGGGGATCGGAGTAAGGAGGTGAAGACGGTGGTGGTGCCCAAGTCTTTGTCGGTGAAGGATGAAGAAGATGATATTGACGTGGGCTCGGGGAATGTTAAAGTCACTATTTTCTTTGGTACTCAGACTGGTACAGCTGAGGGATTTGCTAAGGTGAATCTGCTTGCGGTGTTTAGATTTTTTTTAGCTTGTTTCTTGTGTAAACTTGGAAGCACGTCATAAAATTGTTTCTAGATGTGGTTTTATGTAGTTTATTGGTATTTTCTTTTGAAACTCTCTGTTGGCCATCCCGTAAAACATTATTTTTATCTCCATTTGCTCTGTTGCTTCAATGCTTCGTCAGAACTTACACGAATCGGATGCTGTGTTACTTACCTCGTGCTTGTTAAGACAACTTAGTTCGAACATAGGCGGTGTTCCTGCCTGCATTTTCGAAAAGATTCTGAGTCGTTATTAAGCCTTAACTCTTCTTAACGCTTGTTGATTCTTCATGGTATTGAATTCGGGTAATTGAAATTGCAGAAGGAAGATCCGTGTGTAGCTTCATACTTTCTGTTATGCTCTGAGTATTTCAGGCATGCTATGCTAGCGATATCAATAGCAAATCAAATTACTCTATGGCAGCTCTATAACGGGAATCGACCCTTTGTATTGGCATTATATTGGATCCCTTGGGAAATTCAAAGGAAAAGCACTGAGGGGTGAGGAGAATGCTGGTGGCATTTTGAAAATAAGTCCTTATTACAACTATGTCTTCAAATACAGCTAATTGAAAAACGTGTTAACTTTAGCTTGATGCGACTTTTGCACTTTACTGTACCTAAATAAGAACATAATTTCCCCGACTTTCTGAATACCGGAATTGACGATCTCAATTTAAATAGGATCTCTGCTTTTCAGACAGCAGTTTATCTTTAGCAATCATGTTCTACTGTTATATAACCAATGTACTTTCTTTTTTTCTTTTTACCATAGGCTTTGGCAGAGGAGATCAAGGCAAGATATGAAAAAGCTGCTGTAAAAGTTGTTGACTTGGTAAGTTGTATTAAAATTAAATTGTGGCTCTTCATTTTGGTTGTAAATATGTGGGCCACACACGGTATCATTCTTGGCGAAGTTACTTTTGTAAAACATGGATTTGACCTAACTTTTTTATTTATTTGTCTAAATCAGGATGACTATGCAGAAGATGATGATCAATACGAGGAAAAACTGAAGAAAGAGACCCTTGTATTTTTCATGTTGGCCACGTAAGATCTATCTTCATAAAAGTGTTCAAAACATACTTGAAGGTCATAGTGCAGCTAACATATTTGGACCTAACAACGCAGTTATGGAGATGGAGAGCCAACTGACAATGCTGCTAGATTCTACAAATGGTTTACTGAGGTTTGTAGCTTTATACCTATTTCTAAGTAATTTTTTAGATTTCTATCTCATTTTAATGGTATTTTTATACGCTTTACAGTTTACACAAAACAGTTCTAATGTTTTTGGCCTTAACCTCAGGGAAAAGATGGGGGAAGCGTCTGGCTTCAACAACTCACATATGGTGTTTTTGGCCTAGGTAACCGGCAATATGAACATTTTAATAAGGTAAACCTTATTTTTATCCCCTTTATTTTATACCACTGCCATCATATTTGTCATCTGATGGTATTCTGTTGAAACAGATAGGTAAAGTCATTGATGAAAAACTTAGTGAACAAGGTATTTAACTTCATCATCCCTATTGAATTGGGATATTGTCCCCTTTTATTTGTGCTAAGCCATTCGAATGTTCTGAGATGTATATATAAGATTTTAGATAGTGTTAGAGCGATTTTAATACTTTTCATGGATGTCTTCTAATATTATTTTAGTGTTTTCCATAGAAGCAAAGCGTCTTGTTCCAGTTGGACTTGGTGATGATGATCAATCCATTGAGGATGATTTTGCTGCTTGGTAATATAATATTCTATACAGTTGCTATTGTCGTATCAACTAAATATGGGCCTCTCATGCGTTATATAGAATTCCATGAAAAAGCCTCATTATCCATATTTTATGAATATTGCGATTTTCTACAGATTTTATATTATATTGATATACTGATTGTGTTGCTATTACAATTGGAATAACGTTTATGATTTACTTGGGGGGACATTAAAATCTTATGAGATTTCAAATATTGTGATTTGGATTTGCCTTTGTAGGAAGGAATCTCTCTGGCCTGAGCTGGACAAATTGCTCCGAGAAGAAGATGATATGAATACTGTCTCTACTCCTTATACAGCTGCAATTCCTGAATATCGATTGGTGATTCATGATCCCAACATCACATCATGCCATGACAACAACTCAAATCTAGCAAATGGGAATGGCGTGTTTGACCTTCACCGTCCTTGCAGGTGCTTGGAGTTGTACACGTTGATTGGCGGTTATTATTGCTTATCAAACTGGACTAGAACAGAGATGCAACTTCTTCTTCTTCTTCTTCTTTTTTCCTTCAAGGGTTAGGGTAGCCGTTCAAAGAGAGCTTCACAAACCTGAGTCTGATCGCTCTTGCATTCATCTGGAGTTTGATATATCGGGGACTGGCATAACGTAAGTTAACATTTATCCTGATAAAGGTCATCATAAGTGACTTATAATAATATTTTAATTTTATTATGGATGTTTAAATAATTTCTCATAGTATGTTTCTAATGATTTTATTTTCTTAAGTGCATTAGCTGGTGGACTTTATCTGCTGGAATGATATGCATAACTTGTTTCCTTCTATGAAAAATTATTTGCATTAGGTGTTGGTTGACCACTTCGTATATTGTTCTTGTTTATTTTAAGTTTGTGCCAATACTGGTGGTGAGGTGATTTTTCTGGGTTCCAAATTTTTAATGCCTTTTATATGCTTTCAGTACAGAAAGAAGGGTTAATATAATGGACTTGTATATCTGAAAACAATGCCTTGCGTGTGTGCCTACACGTGTCTACACACACATTTATTAGAAAGCCCGTGTTTCTTCAAATAGAAGAAAAGAAAACAAGGTAGTGTTTCTCCTTGAATTAATTGTTCAAGTATTGATCTGTGAAAAGATATTTACATGATAAGGGTATGAATCTTCTAATGGAGTTAACAAGGGCGGACGCACACATCATCATTATTTATTAGAAAGGCTGTGATTCTCCTAGAATTCAGTTGTTTAAGTATTGATCTGTGAAAAGATATTTGCATACTTAAGAGCATGATTATCTTGCAGGAGCTGACTCATAACAAGGTCGTCAACTTCAGCATTAATTATTTAGTCTCTTCTCTAATTTGATAGCAAATGATGTTTTATGCCACAAGTATCTGGTAGTTAAAGAATTAATTGATGAACTCTTGGTTGCCCTTACACAGATACGAAACGGGTGATCATGTGGGTGTTTATGCTGAGAACTGTGATGAAACAGTTGAAGAAGCTGGAAAGTTGTTGGATCAGAATTTAGATATGTTGTTTTCTCTTCACACTGATAATGAAGATGGCACCTCACTTGGAGGTTCTCTGCCACCTCCTTTTCCTGGTCCTTGCATGCTGTATACTGCCCTAGCATGCTATGCTGATCTCTTGAACCCTCCTCGAAAGGTCTTCATGTGATCTTCAATTTCATTGTTTAGCAAATTTTCTTGTTTTATTATTATGTTAATAAATACCGTTTAAATAAGGACTTCTTTTTTCTAAGGAAAAATAAGGAAGTTGTTTTTATTCCTCATTCAGGCTGCTTTGGTTGCTTTAGCTGGTCATGCCTCCGAACCTAGTGAGGCAGAAAGATTAAAGTTCCTATCATCTCCAGAGGGAAAGGTGTAAAAAAATTGCTAGTACTGTTACTTCTCGTTTTCAAGTCCAATGCTTTTATTTTTAGTAATTTACAAATTTTCATTTTCTAGGATGAGTATTCTAAATGGGTGATTGGCAGCCAGAGAAGTCTCCTTGAGATAATGGCTGAGTTTCCATCAGCAAAACCACCCCTTGGTGTGTTCTTTGCTGCAATAGCCCCTCGTTTACAGCCTCGCTATTATTCAATTTCATCCTCACCTAGGTAATTTATCTTATCTATCTTAAATGTCTGGGGTAAACTTAAAAGATTTGGCGAAGGATAATATTACCATGTTCTGCTTGTCCAGGTTTGCTCCACAAAGGGTAAATGCTACTTGTGCGTTGGTGTATGGTCCAACTCCCACAGGCAGAATTCACAAAGGAGTGTGCTCTACCTGGATGAAGGTAGCAATTACAGAAGACATGCTTCTTATACGTATAATATTCACAGTTCCAACATCTTGGTCGTTTTGTTTTCCTTTTTCCTTTGTGCAGCTTGATCTTAATATGTATAACCTAAATCTCTATCATTAATAAACAGAATGCTGTCTCCTTAGAGAAAAGCCATGACTGTAGCTGGGCTTCAATTTTTATCAGGCCATCAAATTTCAAGTTACCCGCTGATCATTCAACTCCTATTATTATGGTTGGACCTGGTACTGGTTTGGCACCTTTCAGAGGATTCTTACAGGTATGTGAATTTACTGTGAAGCTGATAGTTAGATCCTGACTACGGAGCAATATAGAATGGAGAGAAGAAATTCGTAGAGATAGAGAGTCAAATTGATAGTAATATAATAACCCATCACATTATTAAGAGTTGATTTGAACATAAAATGGATAATTATTGTGTTCTGAGTTCAATGTAAAGGTGATGTATACTGAACAAGATGAAATAAAACGAAGAAACATACATGAGGATTGGAGAGAAAAGGTGAAATCAAATAGAAATTATAATAATAATCAACAACATATGAAGAAGCAAAATGAAAATATTGTATAAAAAAAGAACTAAAATAAAAGTACCAAAAATTGATTTGATTGTAATCAAAAGTCCATTTTGCAGTTAATTTGATTGAAATTGAAACCTTAATTTGTTGGAATTGGACTCACATCATTAACCTGAGTTGTATTAAATAAATCCTAGATTCCCAAATTGTTATTGTTAGTTAGCTCTAATTCTTGAATCATAGTACCAATGGATCCTTAAAAATAATAATTATTAACTTAATCCTGTAACTTTGATTTATCCAGGAAAGACTGGCCCTCAAAGAGAATGGTGTTCAACTTGGCCCTGCATTACTCTTCTTTGGATGTAGGAATCGCCGTATGGTAAGATATTTGCTTGGCGCCCTTTCATTCTTTGAGAATTTTCTGATGGATGTGCTAATTTTTTTAATAAACAAATCTTGGCGGTCTATAGGATTTTATTTTTGAAGATGAGCTCATGAATTTTGTGGAACAAGCTGCTCTGTCAGAGTTGATTGTTGCATTCTCTAGGGAAGGACCAGACAAGGAGTACGTTCAACACAAAATGATGGATAAGGTAAGTGTAAGTAGAAGCTTAGCAAGAAGAAATTTGACTCTATTAAATTAATTTTTGCTTCAATTTCTATTGCAGTCAGAATATTTGTGGATGCTGATGTCTCAGGGAGGTTACCTTTATGTCTGTGGTGATGCTAAGGGTATGGCTAGGGATGTTCATCGGACTCTTCATACCATTGTTCAGGAGCAGGTGCGGTTTGTCTTGTATGTATTGAATATATTTAATTTTGTTATATATATTGAATATTGATATAAGTTAAATCGTCTTTCATGATTTTTGTTATGCCAAATCATGTGGACCTCCACAGTGTGCTATATGCTTGTATGAATTTTCAATAAAAAGCAGCCTTTACTGTTTTTCTGGTGTTAGAAATGATAATTGGGGAAACTTTTGGCAGTTGCTTCTTATCTTCAATATGCTTTCTTCTGAGTGGCCTATTTTAGCTTGTTCATTTTTGGTTGCAAAGCCATATGTACTTCATCTTAGGGACACTTTGAAACCATGCTTCTGATTTGAATTTCAGGAAAATGTGGATTCATCAAAAGCTGAGGCTATAGTGAAAAAACTCCAGATGGATGGACGATACCTCAGAGATGTCTGGTGATTTTTTCTGATTGCTTACAAGTCAGGTTTGGTTGTTGTACCGTTGCTTTTCACTGGTTAAGAAGCTCAATATCGACTAGAGTGTATTTTGAGCTAATCTCAGCATTTGCCGAGTATCAGGATGCTGATGATGGCGCCTGAAATAGATTCCCCTAGAAAACGAAATGATTTTCTGGGTATTTGTCCTTTTGTTTTTTGTTTTTCCTTTTTTAACTTAAATAATCTCTTGTAATTTGTAACCATAGGTTAGATTATTTTTTAGGGGTTGTGGGGAGGGAAT
Organism: Leucaena leucocephala; assembly: GCA_037074615.1. Taxonomy (NCBI): domain Eukaryota; kingdom Viridiplantae; phylum Streptophyta; class Magnoliopsida; order Fabales; family Fabaceae; genus Leucaena; species Leucaena leucocephala. The sequence goes on from CM073541.1 coordinate 22,151,890, forward strand.
CTGAGAGGTCTATAAACACATCCAGGCGCAGTGCCTATTACTTATTTTCAAGGTCTTGTACTATTAAATATAGGTATTGGAGATAATTATAAATTGCTTGCTGATACCAGTCTTGTAGTATTATTTTTTTTTTATTTTTTTTATTTTGGTTCAATTTTTTTTTTTAATTTTCTGTTTTTAACTTTTTTAGTTTTTTTTTTACACGAGGCCGAACCCACTTATTGGGCTTGTTTGGATTGCTAGAAAACCATGGTTTTATAAGCTCTTTTGGGTAAAACCTCGGTTTGGAAAATTTTTAAAACAAACAGCCATATTTGTCCATAAGTCCTTTTGGGTAAAACCATGAACCATGGTTTTGAATAAGCTATTAAAACTAGCTTTTTGAACAGTAAAAGAGCTTATGGACTATCCAATTACTATCTTACCCCTACTTTTTCTTACATCCTCTTTCTTCTCTCATACTTTTTCTTACACCATCTCTCCTACTTTTTCTTACACCCTCTCTCCTTCCTCCTCTCTACTCTCTCTCCTCTCTCTTCTCTTTTCTCTACCTCTCTCATCTCTCTTACTTTTAATCAAATCATACCCTTTTTGATAATTTACCAATATAAAAAGTCATTCTAAAAATAACTATCCAAACACTTATTTATTCAAAATCACTTTTTTCCCATAAACTCTTCTCTAAAAGCCTTTTTCCATAAGCTGTATATAAGCTATTTTTTTTATAATCCTTTTTTTAAAATCTTATCTAAACAGGCCTATTATTGGCCCAGGCCCATGCAGGCGTGAAATCCAGCCTGACCCATTACGTGCACACCCTAGGCCCTCGCGTATTAAATTCTCCCTATTTCAGTGGATCTTGTCATTATTTTGCTTGGTCAGCAATTAAAATTTTCTTTGACATAATCAAAACCGGAAACCTTAGTAAGATGCGCGACGCGGGTCAGATCCGGATGTAGTCGGGATAAAGCTCCGGTAAACCGGGTGGGCAACCAAAAAAAAAAAACCCGGAAACCTTGTGCCAACGCCCAACGGTATTATTGCCCTAATGCTTCTTCCCGTGGTTACATAGCGGGATAATAAACATGAAAAATGAAACTAACAGATGTTTAATTCAGGCTAAAAACGAATGACTTTTTTGTTGTCTGATTTTTTTTTATATTTTATCATATGGTTCCCTATTCGATGTTACTTTTTTTTTTATATATATTTTTACTTTATAACATTGTGTTAATTTATACATAAATTATATGTTTATACCAAAAAAAAAATTTAACAACAAACTCAGTTAAATTGTTGATTTCGTTTATTAAATTTATAATTTTTATATTTTAAATTACCATAACCTGTTAATTTGCTTTTAAACTCATGTTAATTTTTTTAGATTTGATTATGTTTAGAGATTTTATATACGAAATTTATATAATTTTTTGTTGAATATAATAAATTATGAATATTTATGAATTTAATTTTAATTATTTGAATTTAAAATATATTTAAATTAAACTGTGAGTCTTTTTTATATTTTAATTGTTTAATTATATATTTATAATAGCTATTTATATAAAAATAAACTCTTATTAGTTTATAATACGGTCCAAATTTACCTCTATGTTATAAGTCCATTTAAACTGGTCCAAACAAATTATTGTATCCAGCTTCCTTGTTTCTTGCTACAGTTATGTCGTACTTGGTATGCAGTTTAAATATTTAATGAGATCCACTTCTTAAGTTAATATATATATTAAGTTAACGAGAGTTAATATAGATAATAAAAAATAAATTTATATTTAATAAGAATGTAAGTTCGATTCTTGTTATTATTGTGAGGGCTCTTTTGGTAGGCAATCTCGTAAATTTTTTATAAACGATCTCTGAGCCTTAAAATTATGTCTTAGTCTTAATAAAAGATCGATGCAAAACTCCCCTAAATTTTTCAGTGCCAAAATATATATATATTTGTTAAGTTTTAATCCTGGGTACTCAATTCTTTAATGTGTTGAGGGTTAAATTTTGACTTGGCGATTATGTGGAATTGGAATAAATCAAATTAATTTTAAATTCAGATTTTATGTTTGTTGGAGAGATTTTTGGGCAAAACATGGCATATGGCGAGAAAAAATCTGAAGTGATGATATTATCAAACAATCTCCGTTGTACTGTTAGCCATAAATTTAAAGAGTTGCCTGCTGATGTTTAGAATGAAATCCGAATCATCATTTAATTTATTTTTTTGTATATAATTAAAATTTTCAAGGGAAATAAATCTTTCTAATGTAACATAGAAATTACAAAATTATTTTTATTGAAAATGTTAAAAACATTAATCAAATTAAATTAAATTGCAATCGTTCCCTTCAAATTTCTAAGACGAGCATGATGAATCCATTTTTGCCTAAACTACCCGCCGCCTCAATTTCTGTTTTCCCCCGAAGATAGATATAAATCCAAAAGAAGGCGCGGGTTACAGTCGAATGTAAGAATTCCATTGTCAGAGTGAACCTCACTGCCTCTGCTTAACCTCTCTTCCGATTCTTTCTGCTAAACGCAAACGAGCATCTTTGATATTCAGTGTAGGTTTTTGATTCTCTTCTTTTCTACTTAGTTTTTAGGGTTTTGGCTGTTTTCTACACTCGAAAAGTTGGGTCAGGGAGAGCGCTCTTTGCTTGTCTCATTCTTCTTTCGGCTTCAACGAGGACTTACCAATGATGGAAGATGATAAGAAAAACAAGAAGGTCGCTTTTAGCGAGGAAGACACTGCTGCTCTCTTAGAGAAGTATTTCTTTTCTTTTCGGTATTTTTTGTATGTTTTGCGGGCTACTAGTGTGTGTATGTTAAATATAATTTGATGATTTTGGTTCAATTCAGGTATGATGCAATCACCACTCTAACTTTACTTCAGGAAGTGTCAAATTTAAATTATCCTGAGGGCAAGATTGATTGGAATGAGTTGGTAAAAATTACAGCAACTGGGATATCAAATGCTCGAGAGTGTCAGATGTTATGGCGTCATCTTGCGTATCGCGATGCCTTGACTGAAAATTTGGAAGACGGTGCTGAACCTCTGGTCTGTATGCCATTATCTGCATTTAAAATTTTTCTGTTTCTGCTAGCCTGTTGACGTCGCTGTGTTGCTGATATTTAAGTAAAGCACTTGCAATTCAGAGTTCAAAATTTGACCATATTGGCGTGAACATACAGGGTAGAAGATCTTTTTGGCTTTAGAAATTGAGTGTCTTGCCAAGTTATAAATATTTGTGATACCTACTTTGTAACAATATTCTTCTGTTTTTACCCAATGTTAGTGTATTTCTTTTTCTCTGTTGGCTTTATAAACTCTTTGAATGAAATAGTCATGAAAAAATGGTTATCGTGAAAAAAATGCTGCTTTACTTTGCTAGGGTCACATTGGCGTGTGATTCATGTCGTCAATTGCACCTACTGAGATTAGGTTTCTTCTTGTTGTTGTATCTATCTTTGATGTTTGTCTTTCTGCCTGCCCATCCTCTTTTTTTCCCTTTTTCGTCTTATATTCTTTGATCAATGCTTGAATTCCCCTCATTTATGTGGAAATTTACTTGCAGGACGATGATAGTGACTTGGACTGTGAGATGGAAGTGGTACCCCCTATAAACAATGAGGCTGCATCAGAGGCTTCAGCTTGTGTGAAGGTGGATAGTAATTTCCCCAATTGCCATTTTTATTGATATACCTCTGAGCCTTTTGTTCGGAAAAACTTACTTTATTGTCAGATGATTAGGCTTAGCATACAAATACAATAATGGCCTTGGAACTATTTCTATATGTACACCTCTTCTTGACTCTCTTGAAATCCATAATTCAGCTTTTGCAAATTGCTTTAAGCCTTTTTATTCTTTGTAATGGTAACTATCGTGTAAAAAATGAATTATTTCAGATCAATATTTGAATGGAGTACGGCTCTCTTACTGCATATGCGCTTTTAAATGACTTCTATGGCTAAGCTTTCTTGCTTAAGAAATGTGTGGAAGAGTTTATGCTCTGTGTACACACATATATATTTGATGATAAATATATAGCAATCCAATGTTGTCTATATGTTTGTATAAGAAATAATTGTCATTAAAAAACATTCTAAATTGTGTTGGGTAAGTGTTTTGTAGATTCGTTATTGAGTTGAAACGCTCAAAATTGAATGGATAAGAATGTATGGTTTGGCTCTTCATTTTTTATCCTTTTTAACTTGTTTTTTTCATATTCTTGTTTTAAATGCAACTTGAAATTTGGCTTTATTTTACAGACTTGTGTCAATATTTTTTGGTTAATTTTAATTTCCCCTAGAACATTTTAACTGCAACTTATTTAGCCTGCTTCTACCTCGTTTTCTAATTTGGAGTTATTATTTCATGCAATTTACTTCTTCAGCCTATGGTGGCCGTTGCAGCTTAATTTTTTATTACATCTGTCAATGTTAATTTGGAGTATCCATGCATTATACTCCTTTGTGGAGTTGGTGTACCAACCTTGTGATTATCATTGTTACATAATTACACTATTTTGATGGCTGTTCATATTATGCACTTTGTGCATGTACTGGTTCTCCATAAAAATAATCCATTTTATGGGGTTTTGTTTGAATGTATTAGGAGGATGATGATGATGACTGTGATAGTTTTTGTTCTTCAATTGTAATCATTTTGTGACATGGAATTGTTTGTTGATTAGGTTATGATAGCTTCTGGTTTGCTTAGTGAAAGAGGTCCTAGTAGCTCAACAATTGAGGCTCCGATGACTATAAATATTCCAAATTGTCATCCATTTACAAATCCTGAGGAAAATATACAGCCCTCAAACTTGAAACAAGGAACAAGTGTTGTTTTTCCTGTTACCGTTCAGAGACAGACACTACCAACTGGATCTGTGACTGAAGGTGTAGAAACCAAGGGAATAACCGGTGGCAAATTGTCTTCCAAAAGGAGAAGAAAAGCATGGTCAGAAGAAGAGGACAAGCAACTACGAGCGGCTGTTCAGAAATGTGGTGAGGGAAATTGGGCAACCATGTCGAAAGGAGATGACTTCCCTATCAAAAGAAGTCCTACACAGTTGGCTCAGGTGGGTTTTATTATTGTAAATGGCTGTGAATTATATGGCCATTCTCTATTTTGTTATCCTAACATATGGTCCCTAAGTACATCATGTTTGCCAATGGCACTATGAATTAATAGTTACACGTATATGCTCATGGTTCTTTTGTCCATTAGGATGGTCATGGATATTGTAAGAAAGAAAAGAGAAGACAATAGGTAAAGTTCTTCAATATCATGTTCTCCTTTATCTTTAGATTTAGTGCTGCCTTTTAGTTAGTTAGTTAGTGTTTCTCAAACCTCCTTCCACTCCATAACATTTTTTTTTTCCATTCAAACATTTTGCAATTCTTTTTGTCTCCCCAGTCTTCCTTTGTTGGACCTCATAAGGATGATATTGGTGACATTTAAGCAGTAACATTGTGCTCTTGTTCCCAGTCTTGCCTTGGTAGGCATTCAAGCAAAAACAGTTTACTCCCAACTCTTTTCTTTTCCCATCCTACTCCTTCATAAATTACTTCTATTGTTCTTTGTCCTCCTCCAAACCTCTCAAATGGGTATTTGTAAGGCGTCCAAACAGTTCTGAATGCATGTTGAGTTTATGTTGTTTGGGGAGCGGGGGAGGGAGGTATGTGCATTGGACCATGAATAGGTGAAATCAGTTGATTTAACATATAGGAAGTTTCAAGCAAATAAATTTCCAGTGCGCAAGCTTAATGTATAATTTTTGAATTTCTATTGAAAGGGGTACTATAAGCAGACCCCAAAAGTGAGAACATACCATGAAGGTTATAGAAGTTGATAGCAAGAAGAATAAATGGCAAGCATGTTTCTTATTTTAATTTTTTTTCTTGCATATATATAGATTTTTAAATTTTTTGTTTTCTCAACTTGCTACTTTGTCTTGATACTGTACTCTATCTTGAACCTTACTATTTTATGCGAATACATGCTAAACTTCTGTGATGATATTGTATAATACAATAGTTAACAAGTATTTATTCTCTGTTTTAATGTTTTTTCTTCTCTGCGCAATCCCTTTAAGACCAAGCCTTTTGTATATGCGGTTGTCTCCTTGTAGGTAGAGCGCATTATTTTTTACAGGTTTTTGCCTGTGATCAATTTTAATGAGGTTCATATATCTTATGGATCATATGTTAAAGTCTTATATGATGTTTTTAGTTGCCATAAATTGGAAATTACTAAATGCTGTTATTTTTAGTGTGAATGAGGTGTGGGGTTAGTAACACCATTGCCACTGCAATTATTTTGGTAATGCTTTGATAATTTGTAGCATAGAAAGCAAATAACAATGAATGATTAAATCCAAGCCGATTTAGCATCTTTAATACAAATATGTATGTTTAATTCATAATTTATGTTTTTTTTTAATTTCTATTAATGGGTATTTAAACAGAATGTAAAAGATTTGGACAGAAGGAAGGAAAAACATCCTGGCAATGCGCGGTTTTTGCTGTGATTTGGAAAGGAATGCTCATATCTTTAGAGTTGTCTCTTTGTCTATAGATGCCTTGGATAGAATTTTTGCGGCCTATTTGGTGTTCGGTTCCCAGCATTTTAAGGAGCAACTTTATGTGTAGAGGGATTGGGCAGCTTTGCTGCATGACTTAAATTTTTTCCATTTCTTCTTGTTTTAGTACTTTATTTTAAGAGATCTCATCCTCCTCATGAATTTTTCTTTCATTTTGGTAAATGTATGTTTTGATGAGGGATGACTTTCAGTCAGAACATGAAAATTATTAAAGTTCGCAACTAAGAATAAATTCTACCTGATATTTCAGTATTGCACGTAATTTTTGTTGTGAATTTAATGGTTAATTGATTATAATAATGCTTCATCTTGAATTTAATATGGATTTTGTTCTTGAATGGTATACTTTTCTGGAATTTATATGAATAAATAGTAAACATCTATTAGACAACTGCATTTGCCTATGAAACTTGACTTTAATTTATTTATTGTTGTAATTTTGTTTTTGTTAGTATTTGCTATTTACTCTACAAGTTGTCATGGTATATCCAAATAATTGCAGAGGTGGAGCATTTTACGAAAGAAAGATGGCACTACAAGTTCAGGAACGAACTTGACCAGCTCACAGTTTACTGCTGAACAACTGGCAACTCGTCACTCGTTATCTTTAGCCCTTGATATGCCATTAAAAAAATTAACTGCTCCTGGAACAACTGACCCTGGTGATTGTCTTTTCTACTTGCAAAACTTACAAATTGTCGTTCTTAGTATCTTCATTCCTCTGATCATTCATTGGATCTAATAGATGTTCTATTCTCATAACCTTTAAAGTATATCCTATTGAGAATTGGACCTTGGACCCAATATTAGTATCATGCGCTTCATCAGTAAGCTTGCATAGACTTTTTAATAACAAGTCACTGAGCTATCTTTATCATGATCTTTGAAGTAGACTGAAAGGGAACAAAGAAACTTACATAGCCTTAAACATGTAAGAAAGCTGTCCATACTCTTTCCATACCTATAAGACATTCTCTGGACAATCTAAGAACGAAAGACCATGTCCCCCAAATTTAATACCTTTTATGATTTTGCGCCAAACAATGTCATCTGGTTTTGCAGTTTTTCGTATCAGATGTATAAAGCTTTCAAATGTCATCAAACAATGTCACGTGGTCTGAGATATTGATGAGTCTGTACGATTTCTTTTCTGTCCTTTAATTTTCCAAATTTTTTTCCTTCCTCTTCGATATGCCTGTCCAATTGCTGGATATTTCTTCTGTTTCGAACATGATTGGTTTTACTTATTTTCCATTATTGTTTTTATAAAGACGATATTGTAATTGTGTGAAATATTTGGGGGCAATAATGTTCTTGTTGCATATAGCAGTGATAATATGACTTTCTATATGGACAAAACTTAGGTCAAGTGTATATTCCATTAGGTCAAGTTCTTCAATCATATTTGTTATTTTGTTATTCTTAGTTGGTAAAATGCATGTGTGCACTTATCAATTCATTTATATAAATACTTGTAAATTTTTGTATTTGTTCTTATAATATAAATTATGATTTGTAAATTTTCATGTGGACATTTGTTATTTTGTTATTGTTAGTTCTTAAAATGCATATGTACACTTGTAAATTCACCTATAAAATATGGACGTTTGTTATTTTACTATTGTTAATTGTTAAAATGCGTATGTACACTTGTAATGAATTTGACCTAATGGATATAAGCAATTTGACTTAAGTTTTGTACTCTATATATATTATTGTTCACAAAATTAACAAGATGTGAATAGTTTTGTTTCGTGAATTACCAGGAATTGCTGTTACTATTTGTGGCTTATTGATTGATGTGATGACATAGTCAATGAAATTATTGATAAGGTCTACCTCTATTTGAACTGGTTGCAGCTAGGACTTCATTAAATGCATCAATTAAGAACGTTGTGCAACCTATTAATACTGCTGAAACTTCAACAGTTCAGAGCAGCTCTGTGCCACCTCAGCTTCCATCTCAACAAGCTTCTTTGGGTCCTTCTGCTTCCATGTCAAATTCTTTAGTCCCTGAAAGAACAATGCTGAAGTCTAATACAAGTGCGGATGCTGCTGTAAGAGCTACTGCAGTTGCAGTTGGGGCGCGTATTGTCTCCTCGGCAGATATTTTGTCAATGCAAAAGGCTACTCAGGACAGAAGCGCTGGACAAATTATTTCCACAGGAAGTTCTTCAATGAAGCTGTCCGCATCTGCTGGTTCTGTCACCCACCCAAAAGTTCTTATAAATCCAGCTGTTTCTCCTAAAGCTGTTGCCACTACACCTTCTTGCACTACTGCTGTTATATCTGTCTCCCCATCGGGTGAGAGTAGTTCTAATGCCCATAGCTCGGTGGTCAATAGTCTTACCCTGGAGCAAGTTAATCCTAACCAAGAATCCAAAGTCTCTGATTCTAGCGTTGAAACAAAAGAGAGGGACCAAGTTGATGAGGCACGAGTCACGAAAAGTATACCTGATGAGGAGGTTTTAGAAAATAAACCAGTTTCACAAAATCCAGGAGAGCTTGATGAGCAGGGAGTAGTTTGAGAATAAAATTTCATGACAACAGTATTGACCTGCTGATGGTAGCGAGTTTTGTGCTGCAGTAGTATGTCGAAGTTTGGAATATCAGGGCTTGGAAGATAAACTGGAATATTCAACCAAGTTGTGCTTCAGAATGAAGGCAACAACACAAAAATTTGGAATTGCAGAGCTATTAAAAAATGGTGGAGGTTTTGTTACTAGCCTGTGCAAATAGTAGTTTTTTATTTGAAACAGAAATTGTAATTGTAGTTTTGCAGCAATTGTTTGAGAGCTGTTTTGGAGTTTGTAGAACATACACATCTGTTGTATCTTTGTAAGTGTTGTATGTCGCTGTTATGACATTCCCTTCGAAGGGGTCAATCCCTTTGTTAGATTAATAGTTTGTTTCAGAGATGGAATTAATAGCCGTTGGGTTGTGTTTCTCTATGACTGAGTAAGTAAAGCATATGATTTGGACAAAATCGCTTAGGAGCTGTTTGCACGAGGGATATGCAGGGGAGGGAGGAAATCTTTGAGTTGGATTTCAAAAAAAATTGGAGGAATGGGGTTAAAAGATTTTAATTAATTTTTTTCACTCTTTATCTTATATTTTCTCCTTATTAAAAATTTATAATCTCATTTCTCCAATTTTTTTAAATTCAATTTAGAAAAATCTCCCCTCTCCTCCAAATCCCTTATGGTAAACATATACTAGTTAGACATTTACATCCGATTAGAAAACGGAGACCGATTTACAAAAGGTTAAAAAAAATCTCCTCAGAATGTTTTAGACACAAATCGGCACAACACACTCACATGGCTCAATAAACTGTACCATTCATGGCACATAAAATGTAGAGAAAATCTTAAAATATATCATTTGAATTCTAAAATTTTAGAAAGAGTATACGGATTTATAAAATAATAAATTAATTATAAGTATCAATTTAAATTTTAATATTTATGGGAAAAGATAAAACTGCTTTAGAATATTCAATTTTATTATTAGTGTAGTCAATACATATGTATTACTAAGTTGTTAAACATAATAGCTAATTTCATTAACAAAATTATTAAAATCATTACACATATAATTAATTTTGTTATTAAAATAGTTAATGCCTCCGAACATAATTTAAGTTATTTGAATTATTAACTTATTAAAGGGAGTCGTTAATTTTATTATTGGAGTAATTAAAATCATTACGCATTGTTAATTTCATTACTAGTATAGTTAATACTCATAACTTAAGGGTATTTTGGTCTTTTTCTACAAATATTAAAACCCTAAATTGATATTTATGATTAATATGTCATCTTATATATTCGGATAATTTTTTTATAATTTTAGAATTTATTTGGTATTTTATGGGGATTTTACCAAAAATGTAGAAGTGTTTTTTGTAGCATTTATACATACATTCATACACACACATATGACTATCTTCACGTAAGAGATAATAAAATATTTAATTTGCGTGTCATATGTATATATTCACATGCATGTGTGTGGGTGTGTGTAATGCATTCTTCCAAGGAAAACGTTTTGTTTTGAAGTTGATGGCTTTGTTCTATGTTAAGAAAAAACCATCGATTTATGAAACACATAAAAAACTTTCACGTTCTTTTGTTGATCAAAATCAGACCGGAAGGTCGAAAATCAAACCCGAGTAAGGTACTCGAGGAGAAGGGGATGGGAGCTGGTTTATATGGGGGCATTTTCATGAGTTGCTTCGAGATTACTGAAATCTGGATTCACACACGCGAAAATCGACTGCTTCTGCTTCTTTAACTTAGCTCCGAACAAAAATGACCTTAATGGTATTCGATAACGACCTGACGATGATTGCTTGATCGGCGGGTGAGTGCGAACCTTAAATTGTTGATCCAGTTCTTCTAGGGTCTTATCGACTTCAACTTTCAGCCTCTTCACAAGACTCAGACCTGCTTGCAGTTCACTAGCCACCTTATTGTTCTCCTGTTTCATATGGAGAACCTCGCCTTGAAACTTAGCTGCCTGATAGCCGCTCAACTCAGACTCAGCAATGGCGGCTCTTGATATTTCGTCTTGAATGTTGCATAAGGATGAATATCTACCGTGCAATTCGTCCTGCAATGTTGAGTTATTCTCGAGCCAAAGTGATAATTCAGTTCTGATCTCTCTCATGTGTCTGAAAATTGGCCGGATTTCAGATTGTAAGGATGGCTGCTTAGAATTTGAATTCTTGTTGTTGTGATCCTTGATTTTCTCCAGCTCTGCCTGTAGGTCCTGTATGGAGTTCTGGAACTTCTGAATCTGGTGAACTGAGGTGCTAAACCTTAACCAAAACTCTAGATTCTCCTCGAGCAGATCGTCGAGGTCGGAGCGGAATTTCTTCTCCAGATTTGAAAGAGGATGGCGCTTAGAAGCCTGATTTGCCCGGAACTTTTCTGCGTCCTCAATTTTGAAAGAGTATTTTATGTTTTCAGATGATCTCCGAATATGTCGTCTGCTTTCAATCATGTCAGTAAAAGATGTTCTTCCAGGATTTTCATCCAAATTTAATGATGAAATTTCAGAGTCGCTTGAAAGAAGATCTTGTAGTGGTGTAAATTTATAGTCCGTGGCAGCTGTATATGGACTTTCAAAGGAATTTGTTTCTGGACAGACTAGCTTCTGTTGTAAAATGTTAATCTCTTTATCCTTAGTGGCTAGAGCACTCCTCAATTCCCTTACCTGAAGTGCCAACTCAAAAATCCCGTCTCGGTTTTTCTTCTCCACATCATCGAGCTTCATCCTTACATCCTTGTAGTTTCTTAAAGTTGATGTGTACTCCTCCAACAGAATCTTCTCTCTATCATCCAACCCACTGATAAACATCTGTCTCCAGTTTGGTTCATCTTCATCACCACCCCGAAAATCCTGCGATTCTATGTCCTGGTTACTTACTGTCTCAGATAAATCATCATTCTCCTGACGTCCTCCAAGTTTTTTTATCCTTTCAGATAAATCTTCATTTTTGACCTCACCACTTGGATTTGCGGCTTTCCCTCGCTTCTTCTCATTTGTTATTTTGACATCAGCAGATTTCATCCTGTAAGGTTCTGAGTTTTCTGTCTTCTCATCTAACGTGACATCATGCAATCTTTCACATAGATGTTCAAGATTACAACTAGCTTCGGTGAAGTGTGTTTGGAGGCTGTTGTTTCGGTTTTTAACATTTTGGTTGAGATTTTTTACTCTCCTCATCTCCTCCTCCAATTCTTTCAGCTTCTTGTTCATTTGGTCTGAACCTTCTTTCAGAATTTCATTGTCCTCTTCCAAGCTCTTTATATTTGCCTGAAGATCATCAGTTTCTGATCGCAGTCTCTTTACCAAGCCAGTCTGAGAGGAAACTGCAGTTTCCAGGGAGACGACTTTATCCACAAGTTCATCAATTCTCTCTACCATTTCTGCCACAGAGAGAGACCTACTAGAATCTCCCACAAGTTGTTCCTTAATCTTCTCTCTCAATTGATTCACATCTTGTGCCTCTTTTTCTAAACTAGCTTTCTCTTCTTTGTTCATCCGTTCTTCTCCTTCTGTCTCAGATTTGTCTCCAACATCTGGGTCTGGGTATCTCTGATTCATATGCTTACAAATAAATTGATCTCTGAGTGCTTCAAACTTCTCATGAGCTTGCCTAACCCTCTCATATTCTACTTTAGCTTTTTCGGACGATTTTGCTTGTATCTCTTGCAACTTCGCCAAGGTCTCCTGGCACGATTTCAGAGCAGTGGCTGCCATTAAAGTTCTTGCATCATTATCTTCAATGACTGTGCCAACCCCATACACATCCTGCAAGCAACAAACTCTTTTTTGCATTGCCTCAATCTGGTCTTCAATCTCCCAGTGCTTTTCATAGGACCGTTCATACAAGCTCCTCACGAACTCTTTCTCAGTTTGCAGTGCCAGAATTTCCTTCTGAAGCTTGTCAATTTCTGCAAGTGCTGCATCCTTGCTCAGCCCTGAAATTGGACTAGTAGTAACAGGTTTTGCGGAGCTGGAAATCCTCTTTAGTGGTCTCTTCCGTGAGATCAACATAGATTGGCTTCTAAAATCTCTCTTGGGAATCTTGGGAACTTTAGGAATGCTTGCTTTAGGCGTTTCTGGACTGTCATTGTCATTAATTGAAGGTGTTCTTGGGCCTTTTTCTTCATCTTCATCTTCATCCAAGGGATACTGAACTCGTTCTGGGAAGCAAGACGCAATGGTTCGGTTGGCACTTTGGAGCTCTCTTGATAGATGATCATACTTCTCGGCTAATGATTTATACGCCCGGAAGGATTCTTCGACAAAGCTTATGAGCTCTGGTCTCTTCCTGTAGTACATTTCTGCCCTCTTGGCAAATGAGTCCCCTTCATCATCAAGGATTTTGAGGGTCTCCGCCACCTTCTCCTCCATTGCTGTTGTTAATTGTATTTGCAATATTATATCATCAGAACTGAACCAAAATAAATGATAAAACTACAACACTATCTGTTTCATCATTCTTTGTACGCTAATTAAATGATGATTCTCAGATCATGGCAAATCATTAAGATTTTCCTAGATCAAATCTGTTCTGCTTCGAATCTCTAGGATCATCAATTTACACTACATTATATATTTTACTCATCCAACCACAATATATGTCTAATTCTGATGAACGATGAATGTGAAAAGAAATCCATGCTATTTACATGTACGTTGATTTGCATCAGAAAGCTATTTGACAAAAATCTCCGTAATTTAGATATGATCAGGGAAATCAAGCAGATAAATTAAAACGTAGATCAGGCTCGAATTGCCAGAAATTTCTATAAGGCGCACCTTGGAGACTGTATTCCAGCCATTTTGACTGCTTTGTCCTGACATGGCTTGCCCACCACCATGAACAAGCATTGGTCGCCGCCCTTTGCAACATCTTAATCTCTCTAAAATATAAGAATCAAACACATGCAACGCATTGACGCTGACGACGAATAAGATCAACCGTGGTTATATAGAGATAAGCAAATTATTATGGCACAGAAAAATGGTTGAGATCAGTGAAACGCTACGACTTTTTTTTTTAATCATGGTGGTTAAAGAAAAGACTCAGGAAAAGAGAAACGATGGTTACTGGGAATGTATTCTTATGAGGCAGAGATGGAGAGGAGGATACTTCGCTACAACCACTGGTTCAGATGCAAGATTTTGGACCCTTTGAAGAGCTCAACTTTTGGTTTACGGGGAATGGAGAACGTGCCACGTATTGAATTATTGGTTCGTATCTTAACCTTCTCCCCTCTTGTTTTTTTTTTTTTGCTAAACAAGTTTGGTAATTTATGCAATTCAATTAATTTCAAAGTATTATTTATTTTTTTATGCAATTTAAATTATTGACAGAATATTGTTTCGGGCAAGATGGAGGACGTCGCCATTTTGATTGGAAGTCAATAGTAACTCTATTTTAGATTATCAAGAAAACGGAAAATCACTTTTCTTAGTTAAAATAATCTGACTTCTGGCACATATGGTTGCTCCATTAGCAATCTTCTCCTCACAGAAAATCAGATAAAAAAAAAGATATATTCTCATTAAAAAATTGGGCAGAAATTACTTGCTAAAGTATGAGAAATAATCAAATTAGTTTTCGATGTTTTTTTTTTCATTTTGTTTCGTTTGGTTCGTTTATTTTGTTACTTTTCAAATAATATTATGGAATTATTTCTAAATACAGTTTGGGAAAAGGTTAAAATATTTAAATAAATGTAGTGTAAAAACAAATTAAAAAAATAGAATGTGCTTGGGTTTCTGTGCAGTTGTGCACGATATCATTTATTTATGTGGGCAAATGCTCTCATTACTCGAAATTGAATCATATTTCGTAGACACGTAAAAGAGAAAGTTACAATATATATATATATGGACCGACACATACGTTGTAATCTTTCTAAAATTATATGCGAGAGAGTGTGGAGAGCTCGGATCATCTTGTATTTGTGCGGCATGCACATGATTATTATATGGCTAAATATAGTGTGTCGACATGCATGTGCATATATCATATCATGTCCGTGGTGCGTGAGGGCTTTGATGCGATATAGGACTGTTTATTCCTGCATGCGCATATGTTGGTGTCCTTTTTATGCATGTGCTTTCATATATCTTCCCTGTTTACGTATTTTTATTTATTTTTAGCCAAGTTTGTCATATTTGGACTAATTCGAGCTACATATGGTAATAATGAAAAATGGATTCTAAAAAATAAAATAAGTAAGTCGGTATTACCAAGATATATAGTGCCTATTTAGATAGGTTGTAAACCTTAATTTTAAAAGGGTTTCTAGTTCAAATTTTAATTTAAAATTTTTTTAAAGTAAACAGTTATATTTATCTAAAAAATTTATGGACTAAATTATAGTTTAAAATTATAGTTTTATATAAACTATTAGGAATATCTTCTGTAATAGTAAAATAGTTTATGGACTCTCAATTATCATTTTACTCATATTTTCTCTCTCTCTTATCTGGATTACGTTTTCAGTTGATGCAAGTCTTCTTCTTCAGCTGTTTGTCGTCCGTCATCCCCAGTCGTCTCTTCTGTGTTTGTCATCTTTCGTCCTCCGTCATCACTACTCCTCTGTCCCTGCCATCGTTCGTCGAACTCTACAAGTCGTAGCTAGAGGACATCTAAAACTTGTTCATCATCACTGCAAGACACTGATACTAAAGATGTTGGAGGTCAGTCAGAGAAGATGAGAACCTAAAGATGCTGACGAGAAGATGAAGTGAGAAGACGTGTACGGATAAGACAAAGGCTTTGCAGATCTTGAATTAATTTTTTTATTATATACTTTTATGATAATTTATCAATAATAAAAGTCCTTCTGATAATAACTATTCAAACAATCATTTATTTAAAATTATTTTTTTTATAAACTCTTCTCTAAAATTTTTTTTCTAGAAACTATCTAAATTTTTTTTATAAGTTATTTTTTAAAAATCTATCACAACAACCTATAAAATATAGGCATCATTTTATAATATTAAACTAATTTTAACCTCACTTTTCTCGCCCCACGAGACCAACTGATCCCTTATTATTTAGTAGGCCGGGCGGCCGGCTGCCTCGCTGCCCTTTCATAGCAGCGGGAATAGGCTCAGGCGCTCAGCGACAGCGTTTCGCTCCTAAAACCTAAAACCTTTACCAATTACAAGTTAAAACCCTTTTCAACTCAACTTGGAACAGCCGTCATGGAGTCCGCTACTGTTCTGCCTTCAAGCTTCGCTTTTACTTCTCTAGCGTCCTCCTTCTCTTGCTCCTCTGTTTCCAGAATTCGACTTCGCTTTCCATTTTGCTCTAGAATGAAGGGTATCTTTGCATCAAAGAATTCACCGGAGGTCGAAGTCACCAAGCCTAAGGAAGCTAAGCTATGGGGTGGCCGATTCGAGGACAGTGTCACCGATGCTGTTGAGAGATTCACTGAGTCGATCTCCTACGATAAGCAGCTGTACAAGCATGATATCATGGGAAGTAAGGCTCATGCGACAATGCTAGCTCATCAGGTAATCTTCTGCGTTCCCGCGACATTTTACTTTTGGGGAATGATAAGATTGCTTCTTTTGTCATTGTCTTCGCTTTCTACTCATCTTCCCCTCCCCCTCAAAAAAATGGGGGAAATTGCATTCTCTATGACTGTACGATCTCTGCTTTCGCTGAATTAGAATGATCTTCAAATGAAGATCGAACTTGTTTTAACATGGGAAATACATTCCATTGTTTATGCTCTTTAAATGTCCGAGAAAAAACAAAGTGGAATTGAAATGATGTTGCATTGAGTGAGACGTGATTGTGGTCCAGGGATTGATGAGCATCAGTGATAGGGATCGGATTATTGAAGGTCTTGATGAGATAGAGAGGCGCATTGAAAATGGCGAGTTCAATTGGAGGACTGACCGTGAGGATGTCCATATGAACATTGAATCGACGCTTACTGAAATGATCGGGGAGCCTGCAAAGAAGCTACACACAGCCCGGAGCCGAAATGATCAAGTTATGACTGACTTTCGCCTTTGGTGTCGTGATGCCATTGATAACATCATCACACGTGTAAAACACCTCCAGGCCTCACTGGTGAACTTGTCTTTGAAAAACGAAGAGCTTATTGTACCTGGTTATACTCATCTGCAGCGTGCCCAACCGGTTTTACTTCAACATCTTCTACTAGCTTATGTTGAGGAGGTATGCTACTAACTTATATATGGACCATTTGCCACCGAGAAATTGATCAAATTACTGGGTCTTACCTCCTTGAAAATATGTGAATGACAAGATTTCTCGTATGTCAAAGATCTCATACTTCTGGCCTCGCCTTATTTATGAAAACTGCTATCATTTTACTCATTTTGGCAGAGCAACATTTATACAATGTATAAAGTTGATTAAGAAAAGGCTGCCCAGGCAGCATTTCCATCCTACATCATGATAATTTCATCCCTTAGAAAATGTAAAGGAACGATGACTTTGGGAAAGGTTGATGTGCTGGTATCTTGAGCCAAATATGGGATAGTCTGGAATTCTGTAATGGGATTAATGCACTCTCATTATAACAGAAATGCCTTCACTCCCATTACATGCTTCAGAATATAAATTTTGAACAATGTTGACTTTTTACATTTTTTTGGCATCTAACCATTAATATGTAATGCTTTCTTGCAGCTTGAGCGTGATGCCGGTCGCTTAGCAGATTGTAGGGCTAGGATGAATTTCTGCCCGTTAGGGGCTTGTGCACTGGCTGGTACTGGGCTCCCCATTGATCGATTCATGACCTCAGAAGCTTTAGGATTTACTGCTCCATTGAGGAATAGGTATGTTGTTTCATTTTAAATGCTTGCCATTGCTACTTGGTAATCTGCCTGCATATGAACCTATTTTTCTTTTCTAACTGATTGCATGTTTTAATTTTTATGTAGTATTGATGCAGTTTCAGACCGGGATTTTTTGCTGGAGTTCCTTTCTGCCAATGCCATCACAGCAGTTCATCTTTCTCGACTTGGTGAAGAATGGGTATTGTGGGCTTCTGAGGAGTTTGGATTTATCACACCAAGTGACTCTGTTTCAACTGGAAGTAGCATAATGCCTCAAAAAAAGAATCCAGATCCAATGGAACTTGTACGTGGGAAGTCTGCCAGAGTCATAGGAGACTTGGTTACTCTTCTCACTCTATGCAAAGGACTTCCACATGCTTATAATCGTGATTTGCAGGTATTGAACTTTATATATTTGCAGGAAATAAAAACTACCTTCGCATCTTCTATTTTGAGATGTCATATACCTTGGTTTCTTGAACTCTGCATAATTTGCTGAGGAGGTAGTTTGATGTGTCCGTTCACAAAAAAAATAACAGTATCCCCTTTGCTTGCATGAACAGTTGTTTGCACGTTTTGTACCCACATTTATTTGTTTATTTTTAACCCCTTACGAAAAGCATTTTCTTTCTGGAGACAGGAAGACAAAGAACCTGTCTTTGACAGCGTTAAAACTATTCTGGGTATGCTTGAGGTATCAGCTGAGTTTTCACAAAATTTTACATTCAATGAAGAGAGAATACAAAAGGCTTTACCTGCTGGTCATCTTGATGCAACAACACTTGCGGACTATCTTGTCAATAAGGTAAATCGTGTGTACTGCTTGGTCATTTGTGATTTGTGAAATTAGTATTCTGTAGAAGTTATTGAAATTCATGGGACTGAAACATGCATGGTAGGCCACCTGGTAAAATATCAAAAGGAAGAGGCATAATACTGTCTCTGACTCCCTGCTCAAATTTGAAACCCCATCTGAAATTCAATCCATATTGCCTGCGGAGGAGGAGCAGAGGGGAAGCTTGTTCTCCTTCGTTTCCTCGATTTCTCTGCATTGGCTCCCTACCAAAAACCATTTATATGTATTAGAAATTCCTGCAACTGAAATCCATTTTTTAACAAGCATGCATAAGGCACAGTGTAGACATTGTTGCGATTTTTTCTGATTGCTAATACTGTGATGCATTTGCCACCGCTTTTTCTGAACTAACACAACTCATAAGACTAGTGTATAAAAACTTTTAAGTCTTAATTATCACTAACTTATTGTTTTCCACCTGCATATTATTCCGTTTTCTTTTTATTTCCTCGGTTTGCAGATTTGGCCCAGATTCTTACCCCCTTTGTTTTGACATACAGGAAGTCCCATTCAGGACATCTCATGATATTGCAGGAAGAGCTGTTGCCTTGTGCGTGTCAAAGAAATGCGAACTTAAGGACCTGAGTCTTGATGAGCTGAGGAGCGTAAGTACAGCTTTTGATGAGGATGTATATGAATTTCTTGGAGTAGAAAATGCAATAAAAAAGTTTAGCTCCTATGGTTCCACAGGGTCAGCATGCGTAGCCAGCCAACTAAGTTATTGGGTAACAAAGCTTGAAATCTGATGGTGGTGACTATCATGATTTTCTCCCCACAGTGGGGGCCAATTGTTGAGTTATAAGATATTAAAGAACATGCAATATTATATTCTCCAGGGTTAATAAAGCAACATATCGTTAGGTAGTACTAGTATGAGGATGATATCTTGAAATCTAAATTTTATCATGTATGGAAATCTAAATTTTGTAATTCATGAGTGATCTAAATTTTAGGAGCCCGACCCCATTATTCCCGGCCTTTGTGTTTGGATGCTACGTAATCTCGGACAGGAATATCGGCACGTAATGGGTTGAGGAAAAAAAAAAAAACTTACAGTCTAATTAATTTTTTTAGATAAATTAAAAAAATTAAAAAAATTAGTTAATTATAATTAATATAAAAGTTAGTTAAATAATTTTAGTAAGTTAAAGAGTATATAATATAAATTTATTTTAAAAAATTATATTTAATAATTAATTAATCAATTTTATTTTTTTAATCTCTTAAAAAAATTAATTAGCCTATATCTTATATTTAAAATTTAAAAAATATAAATAAACTGTGTAACATTTGTTAATCAAGCATTTTTTTTACATCAAGCGCAGAGGCTTATTGTTGATCAATAAGTTCATCCTATAAAGTTAAAAAAACATTATGGGTAACACTTTTAGCTTTGGTTAAAAAGGGGTTAAAAGGCCACGTGACTCAGGACTTGCTTGTCTGGTCATGATGAATCATAGTTCAAACATTTACATACTCTTAAAATTAAAAACATTACGTTATCTAAATTTTATCTAATTAAAATATAAATTGTTATATTTTAATTTTAATTAAAAAATGATTCATTTAAAATAATTTATATTTTATTTTATTTTTTTAAAAAAATAAAACATTTTAATTTAGTTTAAATAAATTTTTATTTTTTAAAATTAAAATATTTATTTTTTAAAAAAATAAATATACTAGTGAATTTTTGAAGATGCGGCTAATCCCATGCATATTGCCTATAAATCTAGTTGTATAAATTGCCTGGTATCATAAATAGCTATTCTGTCTATACTCGAAAGCATTTCTTCATGTGGAATGAGTACTTGAGTTCTGTATACTTCGACGTTATGAATTAAGATCATCCAGATATTACTCTCAGATTCTGGTACTTATTCTATATTGCGTGATCTGACAAAAGCCGTCTCGAGATTTATTGTACACCTGTTCGTTGATAAAGGATGACATAAACATGGACTTGCACAACACACTAGACCACACAAACTTGAAACTTCCGTAACCAAATCGAAAGGGCCCCAAATTCTCTCAATCACACTTGTTAGCTAGAAATTCCCGGATTGTACCAAATAACTACACTCAAACATTGACACTCCTTTTCAACGCACAGGTAAGGAATTTGTCATTTCCTTCTAAACAAAGGTCCCCGCAAAATGAATGCGACGACTTAAAAGTGAACAAAAAAAATCTTGTCTGCTTCAGGCTGATGTGGCCGGTGTTGGGTTTTTTTGGGGGGCTGTATCACGCTATCTTAATCTTCATAGGGGCGGTTGGTACTTTCTGGTAGGGAGGAATGTGGATACTTGGTAACTAGTTGAATTGTAGGCTTCTTCCAGTTCTTTTTCTTGTCTGGTATCTTAGCATTCAAATCATCCTGTCACGAATTGTCCCGCCAATAACAAAACCAGTTAGGAAACTGACAGCATATAATAATAAAACGAAGTAAGAAAATGAGAGTCAGCGCACATAAAATTGGCAGCAACTGAAATTAAGAGAACGAAGATTTTTCTCATTAGGATATTCAGGTTGCCATCGGATATACAAGTTTAAGCAAGGACAAAAATGCAAATGGTAATTAAAGGGAAAGCGAAAAGAAAAGAGAGCCCGTAGAAAATGAACCGGCAAAACCCGTGGGTCAAGGATGGAGAGTGCCAACGAGTTCTGAATGTCACATAATGGCTTCTTTTTGCGCCTCAGGTTGTCCCTAACGGCAGCAGGTTTCTCAAGAAGTGCGTTCTCGAGTAGTTTTGCACCTTCAGAAGCGATCATTCTTCCGTTCTCCACTATATCAATAGCTGAAGCAGTCCTAACAGTTCCTGTATTTTCTGATTTTGGTGGTTCATCTGCCGCCAAAGGACTCAGTTCTCTATTTGTGCACTTGAAGCGTGTACAGCCACATAACGTTCCGCAGCTTCCTGCAGCAGACCGGCATCTGCGTTTATTGGTCTTACACAGTGAGTTTTTACTGCATGAGCAGCACAGCCCATCTGATTTACCACTCTTCGCCTCTGTTTCACTGGAGAGGTTCATTTCAGGTGTCTTTATTTTTTCTTCTGGCTTGTCATGATTACCATCAGAGAAAAGGGGCAGAACCAGATTCTGCAGTTCAACAGATATCGCATTTGACGTAATTAGGCTTTCAAACTCAAACAAAATTCATATTGCCACCTACGGAACAATGAGTGTTCCTAGTTCCTTTAACAGATCCTCTGCGAAGTCAATGGTACAAACCTGCAGCTCATCCTTGTGATCAAGCTTCTTTTGTAAACGCAACTGCCTAAGTAGACAATCTAGGCCATTTACTTGTTCCTTCAGATCTTGAAGATCTAAATCTTGCTTCAAACTGTCACAATCTTCTTGCTGCAATGGAGGCCTTTGAATACCAACTGAGAAAGTTAAAAAAATTGAGCGAAGTATAGATATATAATGTTAGTAAGTTACAGAAGGAAAACTGAACTCCATTTTGCACCTTGACTTTTCCTGCCTCTGCATCTCAGCCTCTTCCTTCAGCTTTGCCATCTCTTCAGTCATCCTGACTATACCAAAACGTAGAATTCGGTGCTTCAACTAATATGCTTTTTTGATTAAAATTCATTTTAAAAAAATAAAGATGAAATCGAGAATTTCATTCTCAAGCTGTCATATAATATATCAAAGTTTTATCATTTTCTTACAAAGGATGCTACTCAACAAACATATGAAAGAGACGGAAATGGAAGGAGAAATTTAAGCTTACTCTTCAATTTGGGATTCATATCGAGAACATAATTCAT
Organism: Leucaena leucocephala; assembly: GCA_037074615.1. Lineage (NCBI taxonomy): Eukaryota > Viridiplantae > Streptophyta > Magnoliopsida > Fabales > Fabaceae > Leucaena > Leucaena leucocephala. Next base: position 22,174,495 of record CM073541.1, read on the forward strand.
GTAACTGTGTTGTGACTTCTAGCTCATGTTCAGTAGCCTGCACCAACCCCTTTAAGGAAGTTATGAAAGGTTGGATACGAAGACTCAAATCTAACCGCTACTAAAAATTAATTACGCACTCATTTGGAGTACATTTCAACTAAAGAACCCTACTGGAAGGTTATAAGAATATAATCCACAAGCATTTTCCCTCTAGAAATTAAACAGTACATTGTAAATCATTGATTCCTCTTGCAGGCCATTAAATTCAGGCATAAGTAAGTAATGGAGTAATAATTAATAGGAAGATATCAATTCCAGAACAGAATATTGAAAAGTAAGTAGTCCAAGTTTTATTCGCAATATATATGCACTGAGGGAGAACAATCTTGGGATTCCAGACTCATTTCCAGAATATATCAAGCTTTAACAAAATAGTTAGTAACCCGTCAATTTTTTCAACCATAAAAAGGCAAAACAAGGCACAGTGGATAATTATGAATAAAATGTTGCCCTGCAAAAAGGATGGAGCAAGAGAAGTTCAGCATTGCCATTGTTTGATGCAATCCGTAACACAGATTATGAACCACGTAGCATCCAACTGAACGTAGATATCTTAGAAATGGATTTATAAGCAAGTGCCACATTGGCTAGTGTCACAGTCGCACGTGAAGTGCTCGCCAGAAAACAAATAGATGTTAAGAGTTTAACGAGAAACTATAAAGTTTTCACATGTGCCATGTGCCAGTTTCTCTACTGTAATAGGCTAATAGCACACAGCCAGAAAGTAGAAGAGCTGATACAGTTCATAAGCTGCAGCTCGCTACAAATTTATATAATATATACGAAATATTACGGCAATTTTTTTGGGGATACCTGAACCCGATCATTGACTTTCATGACGCCTATATGGAACTTTGTGCAATACCAAAGCGTTATCACAAAAGGATTTAATTTCTGTAATGTCTGCTGGTTTTCCCGAATCTAACTCGTGACCTTATTTTAGAGTATCAACTCTTTCATAAATTATTCTATTAATATTTTCTTAACAATAATTAAATAAGAGAACGAAAAAAAAGATTGAGAAATATAATTATAATATTTTAAAAAAATATATTATAATAACTAATTTAATTAATTTTTAGTCTAATTAAATTAATTAAATAAGTCTTATGTTTATGACCGATGAGTAACTTTAATATTTTACGATATAAAATTTTTCATATTTACCCACTATTTGAAATTAGATAATTTAAATTGATGTAGGCTGCTTGGTTTCAAATTTTTTATGTGTTAATAGATAACAAACATATAAGCATTATAATAGATGGTGAGCCTATTTAGAGTATGTTTGATATTTAGAGAATATTATTTTATTGTAATTTTAATCGCAATGTTTGGCGAGATATCATAGCTCTTAAGTGTCTAAGTATATGCCTAAAGGTAATTGATAGCTCGCCCTACCTGATATTATAATCGCCTAAGAGGAATTGAGATTTTGTTTTACGCTTAGATCGTGGTGAATCCAATTCTTTTCTAAAATTTTTTGTAAAAAAAAAAATTATAATAGACGGTGAAATGTAGTTTTGTGTGTGCGAGTGTTTGTGTAACATTATACTATTTTAATTTACTGAGAGAAAGGTGGCAAAAAAAAAAAATTGCTGAGAGAAAATGATACTAATCCCTTTATTAACACGCAGGTCATTTTCTTCTTCTTCTTCTTTTTCTATAACAACATATTTTTTTATAACAACACGCAAGTCGTTTTCTTAAAAAAAAAATTTTTTTACTGTTTTCATAAATAATACAACATTCTAAAATAACCATTTAGCAAGAAAAGCAATTCAAGACACATGCCACATCATAAACAAACAGGCTAGTAAAACGAACTTAAATCAATTGGAACTACATAGCTTCTAAACAGGGCTCGAATATCTGTGACATAGACTAATACCCGCCTTTGCCTATCTGAAGTGGAAGGAAGGAGATGGCTAATGTAGAGGCCGTCTTACGTGGGGTTCATTAAATTTAACATTGATGGGTCATGTGTAAGTAATAGAGATGCTTTGGCTTGCAGAGGTCTCGTAAGAAACTATAACTGTAAACTGCTTGAAGGCTTCATGTTTAATATTGGGAGAGAAAACAGTATTCATACAGAGGTTTGAGTGGTCTTGTAGGGTTTGTGAAGAGTTTGGGACTCCTATTAGAGACGTGTAGTAATTGAAACAGACAGCCTGAAAATGATAGAATTGATCTCTTATGGTTAAAATAATGAGTATCTAGCGTATAACTTGCTAGTTGTGATTTGATCATGGCTTAAGAATGAGTAGGACGCTTGTGTAGAATGGTGTGATCGAGAGGTCAACCACACTATAGATTGCCTAACTCGAAAGGCACTAGAAAGTGCTAAAGGGCTAGTGTCATTTAGTTCTTCAGCAAACTTTTTACTTCATTTGCTCCTTATAGATGAAGGCACACAGTGTAGTTTTTGCTTTCCAATAAAAAAATGAATTTAAATCATATAATAGGCCTATTTTGATAGATTTTTAGAAAATAATTTATTGAAAAAAAAAAGTTTTTGAACAGCTTTTAAAAAAGAACTTATGGAGAAGAGTTTATTGAAAAAAAAGTTGTTATGAATAAATAAGTGTTTAGATGGTAATTACCATAAGGACTTTTGTGATTAGTAAATTACTAAAAAACGTATGAGATTAAAAAAAAAGTTTTTACTCGTCAGAAATTCTATTCCTCCTCTTCACTTCTGTAACTAGCCTAGCGACGACAATGGCATCGAAAACCAGTCACCTCTAGCGACCCACGGCACACGGACAATGACACGGGAGAGCGACGGATGACCCACAAAACAGCTGTTGACTCCAGTGACTATAGCTCTTCCTCCTCCTCTTCTACAGCGAGTCCAACGACGACAATGGCATCAGAAAGCTGTCGACTCCAGTGACTTACGGTACACGGATGACGACACGGCAGAGCGACTCACGGGCTACCCACAGAACGACAAAAATAGGCACGACGGCATGCTAACGAGGACGAGAACAGGAGCATAAGAGAGAAGAGAGAGAGATAAGGATACAATAATAATTAGGTAGTCCATAAGCTCTTTTACTGTTTCAGAAGCTATTCTCAGTAGTTTATTCAAAATCATATTTTTAAACTATTGTTTGGCCCAAAAGTCCTTTTGAATAAGTATGACTGTTTGTTTTAAAATTTTTACAAACTAAAATTTAGGTCAGAAATCATTTTAAAACTATAGTTATAATACTTTCCAAATAGGTACAATAAACTATAGTGTATGGTACTCTTTTTGTTCAAAATATAAAATGTAAATAATCAATTTGTGCATATCAAGAAATTAGTTAAAATCTATTAAAAATAATAAATATATTAGACATAATATTTTTTTAAATATGCCTTTATTAATGAAGGATAGTTACTACTGAGTAGGGGTAGTAAAGCGGGCTAACCCGCCGGATAAGGGTTGGCTTGCCGCGGGTTGAGTTAGAAGCGGGCCTATTTTAAGAGGCCCGTCAACCAACCAACTTTTTTTTTTAATTTTTCAATATATATACCAACTTTTATTTAAAAAAAAAATCATATGTGTCAATATTAATTGAATTCAAATCATGTATGAAGTTGTCAAAATATTTATTTAGTCAACTTTGTCACCATCCATAGATAAATTTATCACAAATAAAATAAAATGAATATATATATAAAAAAATGACTCAATGAAATAAAGTTAATATAAATTAAGTATAATGTCCCTTGTTCGGTTAAGACTCTCAAATTAATAAAGTGTAAGTGTACAATATAAATAATAATAAAAAAAAAGAGCTAACCCGCCGCGGGTGAGAGTCAAAAAGACCCACACCAAAATGGGTTGTAAATATTATAACTTAACCCGCCATTTTTTAGCGGGTTAGCAGGTTAAATCCATAGATCCAACCCAAATTATCACCCTTACTACTGAGAGAGTCAATAAGTAAGATATAGGAAAAATGTTACGAGGAAAAGTGTGGTAAAATTAAAAAAAATATATTAAATGATGAGATAAACTTAAATTATATCTTATAAAAAAATTAAACCTTTCCAAACTTTTACACCTTAAATTTTAAATCAAATATATTATGCAATATAATATTATCTTTAAAATAAGAATTAATTAATTAAGATAAATCAATAAAATTAGATAAATAAATTAATTATGATAATATTTAATACTTAAAATGAACGTATACTATATACTTTTTAACAAATTAATTAATTTTTATATTAATTATTATTAATTAATCTATTTAATTTATCTAAAATAATTATCTAAAATGAGAAATAACTATAAAATGATATATATCAATTTACAAATAAAAATGATACATATCATAGTACAGTGTGAGATACAATTATGTAATTCAATGCTTTTCTATTATTAATCGAATCATTTTTAGTTATTACAATTTGGTTATTGAAATTAATAAACAAAGTAAAGTCACATTTTCTTTCAAGAATTATTGCACGTGATTGATTGAGACTTTTGACTCCCCGCGCGCTCTATTATTATCCACTCAATTTTCAGGGGAAGATTTTACTAATTCCCATACCCCTCCTTTTTTGACCCAGAATTTTCTACGTCCTGAATCTTATTTTTCGATTTAATTGCGAGCTTTCAATTCTGATTTACATTGCCTCACAGCCTTAGCAACAAACTACGTAGGGTAGCACATCACCTATACTTTTCCGGTCATCTCTAAAAACTATGGACTTTAGTAATTTTTCTATCATCTTTTGTAATTCATTAAATCGTAGACATTAAATAATTTTGCCAGCATAATAAATCATCAAAATATTCTAAGAAAAAATTCTCAAAAATACCACTTAAATTTTAAAATTATAAATTAATTTGTTTTATACACTTTATATTCAATTGACTATATTTATAAAACAAATAACAATACAGTTTAATAGGAATTTTTAATTTAGAATTTTAAAATTTAAATAATATTTTTTTAAAAAAATCATATTTTTAACTTAATTAATGTAATTTTTTATTTTTTGGGAGGACACAATAAATTATCAAATTAAAACACACGTTCTTATATTCTACTAGTATAAACAGTTGATAAGAAAGGGGAAGGCGCCAGACAACCATGCCGTGTACGTTAGCTAATAGCTATCATCTCCTAGGCGCCACATAAATCCACAACTTCGTTGGAACCGGAAAAAGAGAAAAAGAAAAATCCACAACTTCGCAATTAGCGGGTAACACTAACAACCAAATTAATCCGAAATCGCGCGTTTTAATTGGACCATGCAGAATAAACTCTGCGAATTAGCTCAGGTTAGATGGAGGGCTCAAGCCATCCGCGTCTGGCTTTTTTTAACCTCTTCACGACTCTAAAATATCAGAGGCCATTACAGATAAATCATTCGGAAATTTCCACCATTTCCTGGTGTGAGGCAAACTCGTTCTTCTTTCCTCTTCTGTTTATAATTTTTGTCATTCTCGCAGCATCTGTTCCTAATTTCCTTGGGAGTAGCTTGCCCAGGAAATTTCTTCAATTTCCAGGAACTTGGGAATCCCAGTAACAATCAGGTTTTTTTTCCTTCCTTCGAAAGCCAGTTCTTAGTTTCTAATCAAAGGATTTTCTATTTAGATATGTATATATTTCTTGAAGAGTTCTTTAGGATTGTGGAGGGACGTCCTGATGGATGATTTATGGATTCTGTCCCTAATATGATGAGCTGTGTTGTATTAACTTAGGCTTTTTTCTTCTTCAATGCAATGGCAAATCACTTAGCTTAGTTCAGTTGCTGTGAAATTGTTTTGAGACCAGAAATTACATTTTCTTATTGCTTTCGTTTCCAAGAGATGAAAAAGGCTCGCGATCAATTTATGCACTTCCTTCTCATGCTAAAGCCATTGTTCTCTCTCTTCTTGGTGTACTTCTCCGCTTCCCTGTAAAACCTTTTCTGCTATGTCGTTCCTTTAACGTACACTAGCTTTGGGTTAAAATGATATACTGATTTCGATATGGGATATAATATTGTGCGCATTACCTGACCTCTCACTTTATTTCAATAATGGCCTATCTAGGTTCAATGCAGCTGTCTCACGACATTAGGGCCTACGATAATGGTGGATGCTGTAGTTTTCATCATGTATGCTGTCATTTGATTCTCCCCCTGGAAATATCTTAAGTTGTCCCGACAGTTTGGACTTTAGAATGCTGATTTTCATTTCCGTTTTCCTTGACAGAAACCAATGGGCGTTGCTCGATTACATTTGGTTACCATCAATCTTTTGCCGCATGGTTTGGTATGGTTTTCATTATCATGGATTAGAAATTCTATTCTTTCCAGTCTCTAGTATTTGTTGGATGTATCTGTCTGTTATGCTGCTATTTATTCGCTGGAATTGTTATTTCCTGTCAGTTTCATTTGTATTGCTCTTTCTTTATAGTTGTTGTTTTGTATTTATGTGTTGGATTTGGATTCATTGTATTTGTTAACAGAGGCGTGATTCTTCAGCTCTCCATCTTTTAAGTAAAGTACATGCCCCACTAAGGCCTGTTCCTACCAGATGTAATGGTTTATTGTGCCGTTCCATACTAATACCAGGCGGAGGGAGTTTGACCCCACTAACGAAATCCGCTTCTGTTATCTTGAAAAGGTCTCCTTCTCTCTCATTCTCCTTTCTGTTGTGGAAAGTCTTGACAAATTATTGACATGCCTCTGCATAGATGAATATGAATTTCATGATATCGCACTCTATCATTCTGCAATAAGATTTAAGTTTGGTTAAGATATGCACCTTTTGCTTTCTGTTTCCTAGAACTGATACTATAAATATATGAACCATGTTTATGTAATGGGTATTTTATTGTTGCTCTTGTTTTGTGTCTTCTTCCCTTTTGTCTTATTATCATTGAATATATTATCTCCATGAAATTAATCATTGTTAAATATACGATGCAGGTCATATGATGCTTTTCAAGGAAGCCCTGTCACTACTCAGTTGATCCCAGCCCTTGGTGTCATTGCATTTGCTGTTTGTGGTCTTGAACCTCTTATGCGTCTGTGCAGGATTATATTTCTCCAAGTAGCTACCATCTATTCTTATCAGTTATTTTGTCTAAATCTGATTGAGCACTTATACTATAATTCATGGATTGATTTTTGCAGAGGAATGATAATAGTTGGAAGAAAAGTAGTTCGCGTTATATTATGACGTCTTATTTTCAGCCTTTGCTGTTGTGGACTGGGGTTATGCTCATCTGCAGGTATGCTTGGATCAGCTATTATTTATTATCCACATGTAGATCCCAGTCCTTTTGGTATTAACTACAACATTAATTGTATCAGGGCATTAGATCCACTAAACCTACCATCAGAAGTCAGCCAGGCAGTGAAGCAACGGCTGCTGAATTTTGTGAGATCTTTGTCAACTGTGCTCTCGTTTGCTTACTGTTTGTCAAGGTAAATTTGATTTCTGTCTAAACTATGTCATGAGAAATTGACAAATCAACTAAGTTGTTGTTATTCTGTATATTACAGAAACATGGTTTTAATTTTTTATATTGTTGTAATTATTTTTCACCTTAAAAAAGATATGGTTAGATATTCCTCTATTGTTTTGGAATTATTTTTTTGCTGACTGATTAGTTTCTGTGTTACTTTATCTTGCTATTTGTACTGGTTCCTATGTCTTATTCAAATTATAACGTTGTATGGTTGTGCTTCTTGATTTCAGCTTCATTCAACAAGCACAAAAATTCTTTATGGAGGCAAATGAATCCAATGAGGCAAGAAATGTATGTTTCTGTTATGTTGTTTTCCCCTACACATGACTTTATTGTTTGTTGTTTGCAATTTGCTGCAATAATACTGATGGGTAAGTTATTTTTGTTGCGAGAGCATTCGAATGAATGTTAAGAAAGGCTTTTATGAGACAAAGAAAGATAAGGAAAATAATTGACTTTTGGAAACTATTCAGTTAGTATTATGAATAATTATTTATAACTAGGTTTTTCAGTTTATGTGTTTATAAAGATGCGTTCTAAGGTCATATAATTCTTTTCCTTGTTTTCTGTTTTGGATTGTTTGGTGAGGGAGTCCCAACTTCCAATTTTCTTAATTTCCTTTTCTTGGCTCTTGAGAGCATTTTTGAAGTGTAAAATCGAGTATCATTGAAGAACAAATTGTACTTTAAATGACAGATGGGCTTTGATTTTGCTGGGAAATCTGTGTATACTGCTGTATGGGTTGCTGCTGTATCATTGTTCATGGAGCTGCTCGGTTTCTCCACACAGAAGTGGGTAACTGCTGGTGGTTTGGGTACAGTATTGCTCACACTAGCTGGCCGTGAGGTACAGTACAGTTTCTTTAACATTGTTTGTTGGAATGGAATGTTCAGATCCTCTTTCTTGCATTTCATGAACCATCATTATATTGAATTTCATCTAATTTTATATGACTAATTCATCTTACATTGTCATTATCAATTGGATGGATTCTTCTTGTTTTCTGCTGTTCTCACTTCTTGTGTTTTATGCATTCAGATATTTACAAACTTCCTTTCAAGTGTAATGATTCATGCAACCCGGCCATTTGTTGTAAATGAGTGGATTAAAACAAAGATTGATGGATACGAGGTTTCTGGTATAGTAGAGGTTTGTACCCAGCTTATCCGTACCATATCATTTTTAAAATATAGAATTAATAATGCTTTCCAATTTAGTTTTCCATGTGTGGTCTCCACGTTTTTGTGTGTGACAAATTGTAGTAGTATCAATTGTAGATTTTCTTTATTATTTATCTTTAATTGTAAAAAGATGTAGTCAAAATTCCATATTTTCTCCAGCATGTAGGTTGGTGGTCACCAACAATAGTGAGAGGTGATGATCGTGAAGCAGTTCATATTCCTAATCACAAGTTCACTGTCAATGTTGTGCGGAATCTTACTCAGAGAACTCATTGGCGTATCAAGACTTACCTCGCTATTAGTCACTTGGATGTTAACAAGATTAATGTGAGCAATTTTAGCTTATTTGTTCATAAACTTGTTCCAGCTCTTCCCAATGGGTACATTTTCATTAGAAACTAAGGTTATTTCATGATTATTCAGAATATTGTTGCTGACATGCGCAAAGTTTTGGCCAAAAATCCTCTGGTGGAGCAACAAAAGTTGCACAGAAGGGTTTTTCTTGAGGAGGTCAATCCTGAAAATCAGTCTCTTATGGTGAGTGTTTGATTTGTTCCTTTGTTTATGAAACAGGCATAAAAACTCCACTATCTTGTTTCTTCCTTTACTTTGCCGCTTTTGGTATGTACTGTACTGTGTTGAGAGAAAGATGGCATTTGGATAGTTTCTTGTAGCTGTTTCTCTTATCCTTCTGTTTTTGTTGCAGCCTTCAGTTGCCCGTTTTGGAATGAAATTTTATGAGTTTATTACGTAGTTCAGTTGTCCAATAAATTAGTCATCAAAATTTATACCCGATTACCTGTAGGTTTAGTTTATGCCACTGTTAGTCACTCAGGTGTCTGGTATTACAACTAACCTCGTGATCTGCTGGGCAATCATGCTTGTACCAGATTGCTTATTGAAGCGCTCCTAAATCCTAATTATCTTCTCTTGTGGCCAAAGATTTTTCAAATTTCTGCATTTGCTTTGCCAGGTTTAATCTGTCTTTTATGTCATATATCTAAACTTGAGGCATTTGAAGATACATGTTAATGCCATTCGCCACCCCCATCTTTGTTAATATTTGTTTCTCTGTGTGTGTGTTTCCTCCCTTTTTATCTTATAAACGATCTTTTTGTTGCAGATATTAATATCTTGCTTTGTTAAAACTTCACATTTTGAAGAATACCTGTGTGTCCAGGTAAGATAAACTCGAGGTAGTTGGTATGCTTTATACCTATTGACATCTTTATAAATGTGAATACAAAGATTCCATTCTGTATTGTGGGTTCTCACGTGCCCTGTGAAAAAGGATTTGCACCCAAATATCCCTGTTATCAACCAATTGCAATGCTGCATTTCTGTATATAAGACTATTATTCTTTTAATTTATGTTCATTTTATTCTGTTTGGGTGGTGGATAAGTGTCTCACTTGAAGCAATTTACTGTAATAAAACAGGAGGCCATCCTATTGGATCTTCTGAGAGTTATTAGTCATCATCGGGCCCGGCTAGCCACACCCATCCGCACAGTCCAGAAAATATACAGTGAGGCTGACTTGGAAAACATACCATTTGGTGACACCATGTTTACTCGCTCCAGAGCAGCAGAAAATCGCCCATTTCTACTGATAGAGCCGCCTTACAAAGTTAATGGTGAAGATAGAACCAAGGCTTCTACTCGTTCAACACGTCCAAGTGACGAAAAAGATGCCAAAATTGATGAAACATTGGCATTTGATTCCAAAGACGACAATTTTGCAGCGACATCAACAACATCCAGTGCAAACTCCAGGGATACCTCAAAGTCAATCTCTGAAGCACAAGCTCCGAATTTGGGTTCTGATAGTACTGTACAGAAGACATCCAAAACCACGCAGCCCAAAAAGGAAAATGCAGGAGATGCCGCAAAGGGGCTTGCTGCCCCAGTAAATAAAGACCTTGCTCAAAGTGTTGCCCTTGAAAATTCTGCTTCTTCACATGAGTTTGCTGGAAGGGGAGATACCACTCCTGCTACATCTTCACAGGCAAAGCAGGACGAAGACAAACATGCTGTATCCTCCTCACCGGCCAGGCCTTCCATGGAAGAAAATATTGTTCTTGGCGTTGCCCTAGACGGCTCAAAACGAACTCTTCCGATTGACGAAGAAATGACTCCACCTCCCAACCCCACAGAGGCACAAGAATTTGCTTCCCAAAGAAATGGGAATGGATCTGCTAACAAGGATAAAAAGGATGGTCAAATTTCTACCAAGCAGCAGAGTGATTGATTAGCTGGATTCGCAGTATAGATGTTTGATGTTTTAAATTCATACATGCAAAAAGTGATCCAGCCGTTTTTTAAAAGCTGGCATTATTGTGCATTGAATTCCCAGTAGCTGATTGCCCGTGTATGTATGTACATAATTGTTGATTCAAGCGTTGGATGCTAATAAGAAATCCAGAATCTTTTGCCCTTTGCTGGAATTACGTAAAACGAGAGTTAAAGGTTCTGATTCGTTGACTGGGTCACCTTTAACAATCCAGATACAGTTAAGTGAAACGCTAAGAAACTGAGTTCCATCAAGGTTGGCCCTGATATTTTAATCTCAAACTCTTAAATTAAAGAAGCATTTATTCCTACATTTCCAATTTACAGAAATGACCACAATTGCCGAGTTAAACACCAAAATTTTTATATTATAAAACAGATATCATAAAATAGCATGACAGATGTATAATTTTTTTTTAAAGAAATGCTCGGTCATTCAAGAATTTATATCTTAAAATATAATTTAAATTTAAAATATTTTATGGAAAATTAATTTGTCCCCTCAAAACTTGTAAAGAAAATTATGTTGAATCTTCTGATTTTGTTAAAAGATCGAATTGCGATCTGGTGATATTTATCCAAATTGACCCTCATTCTTATCTTAAGCTGACTCATACATTTGAATTAAATCTAATTTCTTCTCCAATTCCATGACCATGAATTGATGTTACAGTGATTGCACAAAAAGAAGACGTTCTTATCAATATTTGTTGTTTGGCCAAAAAAAAACGTTTCACGTGGTTTTCAAATCCAATAACAAATATTTTACCTGACGCACTCATAGGTCGCTGGACCACGTGCGCTTCAAATATTTCATAATCGATTTTGCATTTAAATTTCAAATTAAAGATTCTTCAAAAATCCAAATTGACACTCACTGCCCCCTTCTGCTTTTTAGAGTGTTTTTGGATTAGCTTTTGGAGAATAGATTCTAGGCAGAATAGATTCTGGAGAATAGATTTTGAAAGAATAGATTTTAGGAAAAAAGTGATTTTGAAAATTGGAGATGTTTGGATTATTAGTAGTAGAATTGATTTTACATTGACAATTTACTAAAAAGGATATAAACAAAATTGATAATTACGTAAAGTATATATTTTCATTTTATTGATTAAAAAATAACACTTACAACCCATTTGCGTTTGAGTACAATTAAAAATTAACCCTATTCATTTTATTTTTAATTTTTTCCTGGTACTGAAATAATACTTTCTAATTTAGAATTTAAAAAATAATATATATAGAGAGAGAGAAAAAAAAAGGAGAAGAAAGAATTAAAAAAAGAGAGAGAGAAGGAAAAAAAAAAGAAAAACGAAAAAAAGAAAAAGAAGAAGAGTGTATGTTTAAGAAAGGGTAAAAAAAAAGAAAATGAAAGACCAGAAAGATAAAAGAAGAAAAAAAAATAAAAATATATATTATAATGGTGTGGGACCCACACCATTATAAAAGGTATATTTCTTCTCTCCCTCCTGGCTCATTTCTTTTCTTTTTCCCTGCGCATTTCTTCTCCTGCCACAAAAAGCACCTGATGCGTGAATTCTTGAAAACCATACTATAGTTTCCTTTTATAATCGATTTTGTATTTAAATTTAGTGTTTAGCAAAAAAAAAATTGAAACTATAATTTTATGTTATAATTAATTTTTAAATCGTAATCTAACCACACACTTAGATGATTTTTAAGTATCGCGTCATCATCTTTTGGGTAGAAGTTAAAAGGTTCAAGCCTAAAGCGTGCTTATGTGACCTATCGTCTTCACCTAAAGATAGGATAAAATATATTATTTAAAATGTATTCAATTTTTGAGAAGTACTATTTTATTATAGTTTTAATCATAACGCTTAGAAAAATATTTTAACTCATAGATTCTTAAATTTATACCTGAGAATAATAGACGACTCGTCTTACCTGACATTAATATCGCCTAAGAGAAAAAACCTTCTAAGTTCCTAGGTTTCCTTGAATAAAACTTAATATTTATCTCAATTTAATAAGAATTTGGACAAATTACCCCCACTACTCGATCCAACATTTAATATTTATTATTTGATTTCTGAATATTTATTCCCAAACGTTTAAAATAAAAGAATATTAACAGAATTAAAAACCCATCTCTTTCTTTCTCTTCCCTTCTCGATCGTCTATATAGTCAGTTATGTCAAAATAGAATTTATATCCTATTTTCTTTTATGAGTAGGAGTAATGTCCCCGAACTGAAAATAGATCTTTCACGATACTCTCAAAATTGTGACGCACGCTTTATGAAAATAAGTCATATGGAGAAAACATACATAAAAATAGTTCACAAATTTAATAGTCAAAATATTGGTACAAAAACACGCGCATACGCAGGTATGCTAGTTTGGATGATTAAGCAGCTATAAATAGTTGGAATCCTGTGACAGATGAACAAGTAGTCTTCCAATAACTGAACATGTATATATCCCATAATACACAGACAAAACTGATCAAGCAAGAATGATCGGTAGATGCATGGCAGGGTAATAGCTGGCTAAGAAAAACCTTGCTATTACAGTTCAGTCAGAGTTTCCTATTGCAGTTGGAATACGGCAACCTGAAAAGAAGCCAATTATCAGAGACTTTGTTGTTCAATATAGTTTGTGTGTGTGTGTGTGAGAGAGAGAGAGAGAGATTACCCTAACTTGAGAGAAGTGTCAGAAGAATCATCGTCAAGAGGAGGGCCACTGTTGCAGCTGTAAACGTTGGTCGTTGAATCTGATGAGACGCCTTCTTCTTGTATCCCAATATCCGATGACTCCACCGCCTGAACTTGCATTATTCCTCTACGCAACATCTCCATCTACGTGCCATATTATTAACTTCAAATTATATATATACGAGGGGAATCTTGCACATATATATATAGACACACACACCCTAAATACAAATGTACGTTGGCCTAGCTAGTTCATTACCTTCTGCTTCAGCCGCTTGTTCTCTTCTGCCAACTCAATTCCCTTGATGATTTGCATATTGCCACCAAGACGAGTACACGTAAAAGCAAATAAATATGGTTAAGGCTGTGAGATGTCCGTGTATATATAGACACACACGCATACATATATGATGTGTTCATAATTTTATGAAAGACAAACGAATATTGAGCAAACCTTTTTCTGAAGAGCAGTGATCTCACTCATCATCCGATTTTCCTGAATTGACGTTGAAGTATACCGTGTTTATCAGTTTATAGAATGATTTTAACCACAAACAAGAAGAAAGCCAGGTCATGTTTTATATTGAGTACGTACCTTTGTCTCAATGACGCGGCCGAGTCCTGTTTCAAGCAGTTTCTCCAGTTGAAGCAAAACTTCTAGGTTAAGTCCTTGAAGATCTTCGCCTTTCATGCGCCTGCTCATCAACAGACGCATACACTGATTTTACACACTTACAAACTGCAATTCATTCAATTACTCTTTCTCACGTTGAACAATATTCCAACATTCACATACCTTAGCTGCTGCGTTTTCTCGGCGACTTCTTTACTCAATTTGCTGTTATCGCTGTTCTCTAGCTGAAATCAAGATACAAGTTACCCATAATTACAAGATACGTAATAATTAATTTTATTGAAAATGTTTCATTACGGCAAGGAGCACTATATATATACCCAAAAGGACATTAATGGTCGTAACAAGAATACACTCACAGGAGAGAAAGCAAAGCAAAGCAAATGCTTGAGTTGATTATACCTGCAGTTCTAGAGAAGGTCTGTCTTGTTTGTTGATGTCACGAGAGTACAAATTATACCTCGTAATTATGTCCTTCATGCTTTAACAAATTTAAAAAAGGCAAAAAAATAAGTGTTAGCTAGTCAGCTTAAGTTGATTTAATTCAAGATTTTAAAAGAATTACACTTGAGGAGTTAGTGCAGGTTGAAGGCTGAATAATTAATAAAACAAGGCATGCCCTAAAGGCTTTGCCTAACTTCTATATATACAATTTCAGGGCTGTTATAATATCGATCTTCTAAAACAGTTCTGAAACTAATCTATCAAGTCCTCTCATCAGAGATTCGGTTGATGATTCACTTACCGTCAACGGCTGAATATCTGAAGTATTATGTCCACTGTTAAGCGAACATATGCAGAATTTTTCTAATACCTTGCACGCAATAGATCATTTTGGTTTCATTATCGATCAAATATTAATTGGTTGATCTTCAAACTCTACACAATATGACATCATCTAATGGTTCGTTGACATTATCATGAGCCGACGTCGTCTTTAGGAAAAGAAGTGATTAAACTAATCACACAAAAAAAACAATGAAGTAATAATAGAGCTTGTGTGTGATTTTCCCTTCATTGATATCAGAGAACTATTGGATATTTGTACAATGAATCAATAAAAACACCTTGAGGGATTAATTGAGAGCTTATTAAATAAGAGAAAGTCGTACAATGTCTACAGGCTAAACCATTATGAAACAATCAAGAGTGCAAACTTGGCTGGTGAAACAGAAGAGAAACTCTGAAGAAACAGAAAAGCTAATCTCAGAGACATATAATGTTCTTCCTAATCAAGGTGACATAAAACAATCACTCACTTTATATGATTATGCAGTTAGCATTGCCAAGGCGCACATGTTAAATCAAAAAGGTCTATAAAAATTAGCTCAAAAGCTCTCTAGTGAACTTAGACATGCATGCTTTTCCGGTGAAACTACCAAAAAAAGGAACAATGAGTCTAAAACAGTTAATGGAGTTTCTGGGGAAACTTTAAATTCATTTTTAGGCATCTGTTTATTAGTTTTTCGATAAGAATATGCTCTTTCAATTTTATGTCCCTCCACTTATATATAGTATGCTTTTATTCTCTTAAAAGCTCGAGATAGCGAAACCTAACTTTGGCCTGAATCTTTATATTTAGTTTATGTCCATATAGTGTCTACCTAACATGCATGCATGCGTAACGTCAAATTAATTTTATCTCTTCATGTTCTACACATTATAATTCACTAATTTTAACTCTCACTAACCGCACTTTAAAAATTATCTTCCCTTAGTAATCTCACATATCAACATTAATATCCACATGCAAATTAAAAATGCGTTGAAGTCAGGGAGACTACAAAGATCCTAATTAACATCAAATTTTTTTCATAATTGCCTTGCGAATCCCTACACTAATCTAGACTAGGTCCAAAGCAACATCTAATTAAGGACCACTGATATTATTTCAAGACTTACCTTTACACGTATAAAAATTTTAAACACATTGAAAACGGAAATAATTTGAAACATATACAGATTCTAATGTTCAAAGTTCCATAGAAAGCGCATCGATCAATTGAAATATCTTGTCCAATAATAACTGATTCATTTTCTTTTTGTTTGTCCCCATCATTGCTGACGTATAGTTTCTAGTTTCTAGTCACTAATTTTGAACCCTAAACTAAAGCAGATGAGGAGCCATATCTTTCAGTAGTTTTATAGAATATAATATGCGGTACACAATATTACTTGCGGCCATGAGAGGATAAACTGGCTTCAACTTTTGGTGTAGATCGAAAGCTAGTTTCGGTTTTATCTTATGTTTTCTTATATATCCTCATTCACTTAGCTTTAGATTCATGAATCTTCAAATATTAGGAAAATAACTTCATTCCTTCCGAGAAAGGTGATGCAACACGGGTTCGTTGAATGAATTAGATTAATTTTATCATTACCTATTTTTAAAGCACCCAAAAGTTTTCACCTTAGAAGCATTTGAATAGAGAAGTACATTGTTTCACTTGCACCTATGCCGATAATTTTAGAGTTTATTACACTTATCGAGAAGCAGACATCATAATCAATCGTCAAAATACACGTCACTTAAAGCAATCTATGTAATTTCAGTACTAATTTAAGCCAAAAACATATCTCCCTTGGCTTTATGACTTGCCTATATATGGCCAATGTTTCTTTGTAATTACCCATAAAATTTCACTAGAGGCTTAATGCTATGATCAACATTCGCAAGCATGGTTTTATAGGAAAGCCTTTAATGGACAAGAGAGATGTTAACTTCAAGACATGGAATGCACTTTATTTTCTTATAAAATTTATTAATTCAACTATAAACAATCAATTAAACTGATTAGTTATAATAGTTTCCAAAGCACTTGTATATCCGAATTCCTAAGTATATGTCTCTATTAAAGCCAATCCATTATAAGGAATTCAACAACATACCTTAAGTCATTATCGAATTCAAAATTCATCTAAGATTAGGGTAATTAGCACCAGAACTTCAAACATGTAATTTCTCTAACGGCCGGCATTATATTATTAAACTCCTATTACAATTTACTCATGGGACTATGTCGGGAAAATGTATATACATATGCTGTGCATTCCAATTTCCTTAGATAGTAGTATTATCTAACGAAATGAGAAGAAGACATGGCAAACCAGAATAGAACCAGCAGTATCATGCAGAAAACAATTGGATCCCATGAGTTAAATATTATATAAAATGAGCCTTAAGAGTTAGTGGAGATAAATAAAAGGTTTAATTCAGCGAACTCAATATAATAGACACTTAGCTTGAGCCTAGCTAGCTAGGAAAGAAAGTACATGTACTACAGTATGTGTGGGTCGGTGAGTAGTATACTTAGCATGACGCCACTTGATTAATATCTATTTATTTAACACATCAGAACGCTGCTGCAAAATTAAAAAAAATAAAAATAAAAAGAAGAAACACACACACACACACACACTCACATCAAAACCGAAATAGCATGTAATTAATTAAGTCCGTAAGCATTTCGACATTTACCTGTCCGTAATCTGACAGACTATGGGTGGTCTGAATTCTTTATATCAGGGAAGAGCCTAGAATAAAGGAACAAATGGCTTTTTCCGGTTTGTAATAGCAAGTTGGTTAATTTCAAATCCGCACCAAGCACTGCTGTTTTCTCGAAGAGTAAACTTGGTTTTCTTTACTAATTAAATGCGACCCAACCAAAGGCTACTAGCTATTAAACTATGAATTTCCATAACATCAAGAGAAGAGATGCGTGTAATACGAGGATTTTTGTCCGGAGACATCTATCAGCAGATAACTCCCAAACTCACTCCTTAAATAGAAACTAAGAGGAATCTCGAATACATGTATATTTTCATGGAAGTGAAACTGAGAAGGTAATGAAAAGAGTGCAGTTACCTGGAGTTGGAGTATTCAAAGAGCTTGCCAGTTGCAGAGAAGACCATGAGACCAACCTCAGCATCACATAGAACAGAAAGCTCCGAGGCTTTCTTGAAGAGCCCTCGTCTTCTTTTAGAGAAAGTCACCTGCCTCGCCGTCACGTTGTCAATTTTCTTGATCTTGATCTTCTCTCTCGCCATCTTCTATATAATATATATATATATATATATATCTGTAAGAAAACAAAAACCAATAAAAATAAATACAAATCAAACCTGTTATTTTCTCTTCACGTTCTCAGATTTATGATCTTACACATAAAATACCAAGAAGATGGTGCGTGACTCATAAATTAAAAGGGAAAGCGTATCTCCAAGATTTGGAGAAGAAAACCCTAGTGAAACGCCCAGGTTTCAGATCTGGGGATAATAGTGCAACCCAGAATAAAGTAACTCCATAACCAAAGCTCATTAACATACACTGATACAAGCACAAAACTTGGGATTGGAATGTTTGGATTTTGCCGTTTCGATAATCCTAATGGAAGTTGCTGTGAGAAACCAAGATGTAGAAAGAAGGAGGAAAAAATATAGAAGAGAAAGAATTGAGAAAATGATTTGAGAAAACCAGAGTAAGAAGATGG
This sequence comes from Leucaena leucocephala, assembly GCA_037074615.1. Classification (NCBI taxonomy): domain Eukaryota; kingdom Viridiplantae; phylum Streptophyta; class Magnoliopsida; order Fabales; family Fabaceae; genus Leucaena; species Leucaena leucocephala. The sequence continues at coordinate 22,193,281 of CM073541.1, forward strand.
GAGATAGCAGAAGGAGAAGGAGAAGAAGTGAGGAGAGAGTGAAGATAATGGAGACAGAAAGGGGAGAAAATGAGAGAGAACCTTCTATTAGAGGGATGGTTGGTGTTCAAGAAAGGAAAGGTAGGATTACATTTTATAGTTAAGACGAGGGAATTTTTGGGTTGTTTGGATAGGATTTTAAAAAAGAGTTTATAAAAAAAAGGGTTTATGAATAATTTATGGAAAAGGATTTTTGGAGAAGTGTTTATTGAAAAAAAGTGGTTTTGAATAAATAGGTGTTTGGATAGTTATTTTTAGAATGATTTTTTATGGTGGTAAATTACCAAAAAATGTATGATTTGATTTAAAGTAGGAGAGAGGGTGTAAGAAAAAGTACGAGAGATGAGAGAGGGTGTAAGAAAAAATAGGGGTAAGATAGTAATTTGATAGTCTATAAGTGCTTTTACTGTTAAAAAAACTATTTTAAATAGCTTATTCAAAACCATGGTTTTAAACTATGGTTTTGTCTAAAAGCACTTATAGATAAATAAGTTTGTTTATTTTAAAATTTTTTCAAACCGAGATTTAGGCTAAAAATTTTTTTAAAACCGTGATTTAGAGCCTTGCCAAATATGCCCTTTATGTCGTGGTTCCATCATTTTCTACCTAGAAATAGTTAACAGATGTGAAGGAAAACAAGCCTACCTAGAGTCAAAGCCAACATCAGCAACTCTTTAACTCTATTTAGAATCGGAATCAGAATTTCTTCCTTAGTTAAATTAATTTGTATTAATTCGTGGTGGACAGTGGACACCCAAAAACTTGCTTCCTTTTTTGGGCTTTTATATTGCCGTGTGATGATTGCCATGGCACCTGTCTGCAACTGCAATCACTTCAAAGTTGATAATTACCCTTTATCTCAGTTGTTCTTCTTCTACAGTTTGGCTGAGACATCTTATTACCCTACGTATAATAATAAGCATTCAACTTTTTTTTATTCAAATATGATTAATCCTCGTATATTTATATAAAATGATTCTAGATTGTTGCGGCAGGGTATGGAGAATAGAGATTAAAAATAATTTATTATTCATGTTAATAAATTATATTTTTATAAATTTTATATTATACATAAATATTATATATGTAAATGTAGAATTGTCAAACATATTGATAATATCCTCTTAATACTCCCCAGTATCCATCATTTGCGATTTCAGCCTTAAAACTCTTACTCTTATCTTTGATAATATGATAAATTATTCAATTGATAAAAATAAAGTCCTTTGGCGCACTTTTTTCTGTTTTTCCTTTTTCCTTTGACAATGCGTGCTTCTTAAAATCCATTTCAGTGTTTCTCGAAATCAGTTTAAAAACTAAATACAAATATAGTGTGTCACATCTTACATTGTGTTTGAAAAATAAATTATATCAATTAGCTCATGAACATTACGGTTAATAAAAATCATTTACATTGACACTCATGAAATTTGTTTAAAAAATTAATTTTTATGAGTAACTTTATTAAATTGCATTGATTTTAATAATATAAACAATTGTATGCGGAGAAGTTGGATGCTGTTATACGGATTTGTCTTTTTTACTTCATCTATTTTTGTTTTCGCATCTTCACTTTTTTTTTCTGAAAACAGAGGCAAGATTATTCATTGGAAGCTCATCCATCCCATAAAATTCCGTGGTCCCAGTGGCATTGCCAATTTTGGAGTTTTTTTTTTAAATTTATATTAATTTAAAAACATGATATTTATTATTTTATGAATATTAAATAAATACGTGAGGTCGATAAAAAGGGACGAATCTGGATTGTCTCTCCCGACATTTGTTTTTGCACTAAAATCTGACCATCGAACATGGGTTGAATCTGAAGGTCTAAATCGATTACCAAACAATTCCCACATCTAAAAAAAAATTAACAGTATGCATTGCTTACTGTTCCACGTTAAATTAAATTAAATTCGGTGATAAAAACAGTGAACTGATTTTGGTCCTCATTATTGTTTGGGACTTTGGATCCTTAATCCACATCCAAATGTCATAATCGTCTCAATACAGACGAAGGTCTTATCAACAAGAGAAAATCCAAATACAAAACGAACTAGTTTCATTAGTTTATTCTCCTGTCTCTCCAAAATCAACTCCTTCATTGAGCTCTAAATAAAATACTTTTTAAGATGTATTTAAAAAAAAAAATGGGGGGCTCACCTGTGCATTGATTTTTTTCACCAAAAAACGAAGATATTAATACCCATATGTAAAAAGTGTTAATTTCTATACTTATAATTATATAAATTACATGTCTAGCTTGTTAAAAAGTAAAAATAAGAGGAAAAACACTTGCATTGATTCTATCAATAACACTAAGAAGGGTGATGCAACTTTTTCCAATTACAGTACTAATCAATATAAGTTAGATGTAATAAAAATGATTAGTCATTTATGAATGATAAATTAAAATTAAAATTATAGTAAGAAGATGTGAACATATTTAATATTTGATAGCATATCTAATATTTAAATAGGAGAATACATATATATATATATATAGATAGATAGACAGAGAAAATAGTTTAGAACAGTCCAACGACAATTCATAACTTGTAGTATAGCCCAACCGCTCTTTATTTCAAAACGTTGAGAGGTAAATGGCATGTTGTCCAAACTTGCATCATTTTGGATAAGAATCCAATGTCTAGGGACGAATTCTGGCAACAAGCTATTCACAAATCAAATCGATGGCCAAGCAAAAAACATGAGTGACTGAGTTGTGTACTTGTGTGTTTTCTCGACAAAGCAAAGTGTACAAACACATGCGTGACTGAGTTGTGTACTTGTGTGTTTTCTCGACGGAGCCTTCCAAAAAATTAGCTATTCGAATCCAAGACGGCAGAAAATCAAAGCCTTTGATCTAAACAACAGCTGTGATGGATAGCGCTACACGGTTCTTGAAAACGCTAATTGGGCTTGGGCCTTGGCCCAAATGAAAGCTGCCAAGAGAAACAGAGCCTCGGGACTGTGCCCTCACTCTAGTAGGGAACCATTGTTAAATTTATCTTTTTTTTTTTGTAAAAAAAAAAGTGTTCAGATTCAGAGGAGATGCTCACCATCAGATCCAGCAATTTCATTTTGCCCCGATGATTTGCCCGGTTACAAGACACGTCATTCTATATGTTGTTAAAAAAAAACTATTATTTAAAATTATGGGGACCAAAATTAAAATTAACAAAATTATAAAGACTAAATATTATATTAAATAAGTATTAATTATCGTTATCTTTTGATTTCTAATTTTAAAGGCATGGGAGAATTTCTATTTTATTATTTTGTTAACATTTTATTATTTTAGTGCGTGTGTAGTTTCCTTCCAAACTATAATTTAGAAAGAGTTTTAATTTAGGTTAAAAATTAAACAAGTAGTCTTTAAATATCTATAATAGCCTACGGACTAAATTGAGATTTCAAACTATAATTTTAAATAAATTGATAGGAATAGTTTATGAGTGGAAAAAAGATTTTATGGGCTATCAAATAGCCATTTTACTTCTGCTTGTTCTGATACTCTCTCTCATCTCCTTTGTCGTCACTGAAGGAGAAAAAGGCGGTGGCACTGGTTCTGTAGTAGACCATGTCATCGTCGCTATCATCGTGCTACCGTTGCTAGTTCTGGCAGACGGAGGTGGAATGGAATGGAGGAGCTTCGATGATCATGGATGCTATCAATGGGTCGAAAGGCTGAGGTGTGGAGACGGAGGAATCGGCTCGTGGATGGTGGAGGATAAGTGGTCGTCTACACAACCTGAGGTGGAGATCTATTTGCTTTTTTTCCGTTGTCTCGTATCGTCTCGCTTTTGTAAGATCTTGTCGCTCCCGATGTTCCTAAGGTCGACGACGTCGTTGGCAGTGGTAGGAGCAGCAACCTTCTCGGCGGTAACCGGCGTCATCATTAGGCTTTGGAGAGAACCAGAGGTGTCGTCACTGATAATGATGTTGAACAATACACACATATGTATTTTTTTTTTTTTTAACTTATATTATTTCTAATAATGTTTTAATCATAAAAGTCATTATAATAATAACTATCTAAATACTCATTTTATTCATAATTATTTTTTTTATAAACTATTCTCCATAAGAACTTTTAAATTATCTATTATTTATAAGAATTTCTTTAAAAACTAAATCAAATACCCCTTAAATTAAACGATCATTTCGAACAATTATCCTACTACTTATATTACTGTATACTTAAGTTTTAAAGACTCGTAGTTAAACTATACCAGCCTCTAACTAGTTGGTATAGACGAGGTAGTATTTAATATTATTTTTTAACAACTAATATTAATATTTTAATAATTAAGATTATTTTACTTATTTTATTAATATTTTTTAAACAAAACTTAATTCAACAAAAACGAATACCAAAGCTCTTGTAAAACAATTTGTGAAAAAAGTTGTGCCTTAACTCTTCAAATAATTATTATAAAATTAAAAAAAGAGAAAATTATATTTAAATTATATATAAAAAATATAATTATAGAAAAATTTTAAAAAATTATTAAAAATCTTATGAATCTTAGATTCATTTTTTTTAAAATTATAAAATAATAGAATTACTATTAAAAAAATATTTAAGTTATTATTTTTTTATCTTTAATTATTATTTATTTTCTGAGAATTATCATTGAGTTATTATTTTTTTAATAAAATTATTATTTTTATTGTTTAAGTTATTTTTTAAAAATAATTTTATAATTTAAAAAATTAATATTAAATTCTGTAAAATTTCCCATGATAAATTTTATAAATTATCTATAATTAAATTTTTTATATAATATTTAAATATAATTTTCCTTTAAAAATTAATGAGGTTATTTGTTGATGCTCCAAAGTTAAAAAAAGTAACCTACAATTTAACTTTCATTAATTAATTATATTACTGTCGGATCTCAAAATAATTTTCAGTTTAGCTTCGACCCCCTCTCTGCAACTTTGTTCCAGGAATAAGCAGCTGGATCTCCCTATGGAGAAAGCAGAAGAAGCTGAACGTTTGCTTGGGGTCGCTGAAAAGCTCTTATTCGATCGGGATCTTACCGGCTCAAGAGAATTTGCCATTTTGGCCCAGGAAACCGAACCTCTTCTTGAGGGTTCCGACCAAATCCTGGCCGTCGTCGACGTCCTCCTCGCCGCTGATGACCGACTAAACAACCACCACGATTGGTACGCCATTCTTCAAGTTGATCGCCGATCGGACGACATAGATCTCATCAAGAAGCAATATCGGAGGCTCGCACTTCTCCTCCACCCCGACAAGAACAGGTTCTCCCACGCTGATCATGCATTCAAGCTCGTCTCCGAGGCATGGGATACTCTATCGGATCCCGCCAAAAAGTCGCTCTACGACAAGGAGCTCGGTCCCTTCTCTATGGTTGATTTGAGCGCGCCCAGGTGGGCTCATCAAGAAAAATTGCCGGTCCGAAGAGCAGGAGCGGGGTCCGGTGGTGGTGGGAACCAGGGGTTTGATTTCAGGAATAATGGCACCGCCACTAGGGACGCTGGGGCCGATGAGAATTCACGACGGAGTCCGTCGACCTTCTGGACGGCCTGCCCGTACTGTTATTTGCTGTGCGAGTATGATAAAATTTACGAGGGATGCTGTCTAAGGTGCCAGAACTGTGAAAGATCATTCCATGGGGTTTCCATTCCGACTTTGCCGCCTCTTTTGGCAGGCCAGGAGGCCTATTATTGTTGCTGGGGATTCTTTCCATTAACCTTAGCCACTGCTAATTCCGCCGGCAAAGACGCTGCGACTCCTTCAGGATTTCCAAATTGGACGCCCATGGCATCTGAATCTGGCCGGCAATCAGAGAATGGTTGGAATAATGCAGAACCCGTGGTGGCCACAAAGCCTGTGGCAAAGACGGCGAGGGCCGGGGGTGTTTCTAATGGGATATCTTCAGGTTCGGGATCTAGTGGTCGGAAGCGAGGAAGACCGAGGAAGGCCCTGGCGGAATCGTTTGTTGTCATGAATTAGGTTTGAGGTTATGCTTGGCTCAGATCAGTTGAAAAGCACTTGGGTTCCTAAATGCAGTAGAGCTAGTGCAATTAGTTGTTGAGAATGCCTTGATGGTAGAATTTGAAGGTTTAATGGAAGGAATTTTGTTGATTTGGCGGTTGATGCGGCCGGAACTGGCTTACCTGTGTTTTCTTCGGAAGATGCTTAGCCGGAAAAACATGTAGGTACTGTTGTTTCAGTATTGTTTAGTTTCTCACTTGTTTATAGATTTCTATTAATTTAACTGACTACTACTTCGTGCATGATAGCTTGCAACTTTGTACTATGCCATATAGTTGTTTCAGCAAGTATCAGAGGATCAAAGTTACTGATCTGTTTTAATGCCAGAGCATGCCCGGTTCAGGTTGTTCTCCTTGTTAAAAATGAATTTGGCAGCATTCTCGTTGCCCTAAATATACTTTTATAAATTGTACATACGAAGTACATTAATTCTTTGGTATCATCATTCATTCGTTATCATTAGCTTTCGCTGCTTCTATGTTTTGAAGAAAGTATACCCATTCTTTTGTTTATGGCCTAATAAATAGTGGAACTTGCTGTATATTTTGTGTATTCATTATATTGATAATTGATACTGATGATTTGTATAGAAAACATTCTTGCATAAAAAAATTGTATGATTGGAAAATTGACATCTTACATGTTGCTTCTGCATCCTTTTAAAACCTGAAAGTTTATTTAATTTCGATTTTTTTTTTCTTTTTACCATCATATGATATTTGCTATTATTAACTATTTTATATTCGGCATTGTCAAGTACCAAAAAAGTACTAGTTTTCTGCAGCACTATATTCTGTTTAAAGAGCATCAAATTCCACTCGATCTTGGTGCTATTGGAGTATTGGTATTTCATTTCAATTTTATTCTCTCGAGAGATTAAAATAATATCATTCTTACAGTCTTTTAGTTATCAAATATTAGGGGGGAAAAGAACACGTGGGGGAATGGGGATAAAAACCTTCCCCTATTAAATAGTATCTCTTAGGGTTCTTCATTCTTTATGAAATTTTCCCTTACACATCTCTTATTGATGTGACTGTCATTCAGAGAGATACTGGTATGTTTTGCACTTGCCTCGCCCAAGTATCTTGTATATCAAAAGGTTCTAGTTCAACTGTTTTTAGTCTTGAGTGGGGAATATAGGAGGAAATGTCAATACCATGCTATCTAATTCTTATTTTTGAAAGCATGTGTGAGGATCAAGATGTTCCTAGAAACCTGGAGAATAGGATTTGGATGAGAACTCTCTTATTATAAGTTATTATCGGTTGGTGTCCCTGTCTGGAGAATTTTCAATTTTATGAATTCCGACAAGTTATAATAAAATTTGTACCAAACGAACTATTATGCTATTGCGCCCGTTAGAAACTCTACCCATCGCTACTACTTCCTTATAAATCTTGTTCTTGTCATTTGAATTGTATATTTGGTTTGAGTCGTGACGTTTGAGGAAATATCTTAGTTCTTGGGTGACTATGTTTACGCCTGAGAGTAATAGACGGCTTGCCCTGCCTGATATTTGTATCGTCTAGGAGAAATGGAGATTTTTTCTTGCTCTTGTCGTGTGTGAGTTTAACCTCCTTCCAAAAATTTTATAACAAAAAAAAGAAGAATTGAATTTGTTGCTCTGTGTTGATCAAAATGGGTTGAGGATCATATTACTCATATTTGGACTCTTTGAAATACTTAAAACCTTTATATAGTATCTAGATGTAATCTAAATAGATCAACTTTACAAATATTCACAGGGTGTTTCGTTCATCTCAAATTACTGAAAGGACATTGTGCTTATTAAATTTGTAGTTGTATGTTGTTATTTAATTAAAATATAACATAGTTTGCTGTTTCTGGGAAAATGTCTGGTCATAGAATGTTGACCTGTATAAGAATCTACTCGTTATTTTAAAAAAAAAATCATTGCAAACGCCCGAAAAGTTGGAAAAAAATTTATCGTCACAAGAATGACATCATACGATAGTGTCCACCTCAACAACGTAAAAAGTTTGCCAGATCCGAGTACATAGAACAGTACTTAGATGATCAGTTGAGCATGGGGAGACTCGTTTGGTGACTGGGAACAAAGCTTGCTCCCCCATTGGCCATTGATCCTTTGGATTACAATATTTTTTATACAAGAAGGGCTTAAGCCCAAAAATAAAAGAATTAAAATGATTGTGGAATTGAATCCTATATGTTTTAAAGTCACTAAGTGCAGCAAGACATATTTTAATAATAACAGATTTAGAAAGACTTTTATTTATAAGTGTATCTGAAACCCGGTTGGCATCTTTTCATATAAACTGTAATTTTAATTTCCACCATTTGAACAGTAATTTCTCCATTTGCTCAATTAACAGACTATTTCTGTGCCTTGTATTTAGCACCTGCCTTGTTACGACCAGCTCTATTAAAAACGTTGTTAGGAGGTTCCCACGTTGGGCTTGCAGGAAGCTTCCTTGTCAGGCCCCGACCACTGTATGACTCGAGTGCTGCACATTAATCCAGTATTCAAGTAAGAAGAGCCCACGAGTGGTGATCCCGTCCAGACAGCTTATACCTGTTGGCTTCCTCATCCATCTGAGGTCGGAGTATTTTGTTATGATAATGATACGCAGTTGTTTCCAGCAGTACGGAGAGCACCAGGGGGGAGGGGGGGGGGACCAGAGTACGATAGTATTTTTGAGCTGTATTTGACTTTCAATACTTAAGTCTTGTCCTTGTCCATAGATCATCATTGAGTCGGCACTAGCCTCCCAGATCCTCTGTATTTACCAGCTCTTGCGAGAATAAAGGGAGAGCACATTGTGTGTCTCCATTTGCTCTTAAGTTCCGTTGCATTACGTCCTCTTTATAATACTAGTTAGTTACATAAATTGTCTTTAGTTTTACTTTGTTTAATGTAATCTCTGTCTTTTAGTGATATAATAAACTAATCACCGTATTTTCTTCCCGAGAATAACGCTTTAATATGTCTCTATGCTTAACGACAACGGGAAGCATTAAAGTGATAGTTTTGAGTTGGATTCAAGCACACGTGAATCCGGTAAAGTAAAGGGAGGGCTTATTTTTTTAATGTACCAGGGGGGTTGGGGGGCATTCACGGGATAATGCCGATGGCGAATAGTAGAGAGGCACATTGAAATATCATGGTAAAGATCTTGCCATTGCATTCATCACCCTTTTTGAAAATTTCAATGAGACGACAAACATGAGTCCCCAGTTTTGAGTAACCTTAATTACAAAGTTGTTTTAATTAGTGACTGTTTCTAGACTCGTTTGCAAATTTCAAGGGCTGAACAATTAGAGAAAGGGACAGAGGCTCAGGGATGTGTGTGTTGAATGCAAAATTACACAAATATGCCCCTCTTCACATGCTCCCTCTTCGCCCTTCTTTACCTTCATTCATTCACTTCGGTATCAGTAATTGTCTCCTTCCATTCTCTCCTCTCTCCCACATTCCCACCCCTTTCTATGCACTTCTTTCAGTTTCTTCAACTGGCCTCCCTCCTTTCCATACTATTCCCCATACCATCACCAATTTGCCCGCATTATCATTTTTCTAAATTTTTATACTCAAAACCAAACAAAGAAATCTTCAATAAATGAGGGTTGGTTGTGGCCTTGTGGGCCATTAGGCCCTGGTCTTCCATTAATAGCAACTTTTTATTGCGCTGCGGCCAGCTTCACTTTTTCACTCATACGGTTCTTTGGCAAAGGTAAAATTTTTACTATTGCAAGAGGCTCATGTCATAATCTAAACTCTCTGTGAGTTAAAGAAAGGTCCTTTTTAGTGAAAATAATGGATGGACAATTGAATTTGATCGTTTTTTGATCTGGGTTCTCTCCTCTACCCCTAAACGCTAAGCCAAAGCTAAAGTTACAGCTAAAATTCAATGGGGCAGTACCTTTAGTCAGAAATAGCATTCTCCGTATGAGCTGAGACTAGATGAGACGCGAATTCAATGGCTACCGTACAGATCGTTGCGACTGAGAGATCCAGGCCAGCCATCTCGATACTACTCCCGCTTGTCTCTCTTCTTCCTCTGCCCGACGGTGCTCTCTTTCCTCACTCCTACTTCGGCTCAATCCCGTGATTTCCGACAAGCTTCTCACATTTATTGCCTCCGTACGGTTCTCTCCTCTGCTCCGGTACGTTGGCAGCTGCATATTCTGTTGCTGCTGCTGCCGCCCTGAAAGCGACGGCCCCGATGAGGAACACGATTCGCTCAGTATCATCTCCGACGTCAGGTAGAGTAAGTCCGACGGCTGTACGTCGCTCCATCTCTGATGAAGCACATTGGGCTTTTGAGCCGGAGAAACTATGATCCTGTGTTCTAGCCTGTGCTTCTTCTCCTTCTCCGTCAGCAGTAACCCGTCTTTTCTTTGACCATCACACTCACTACCTTCTGATCTTTCTTTTCCGGTCTCGTTTCTTTTCCTCTTCGTCGCCATTGCACTGTCCAGTGACATCCTAACATGCGCCGTTTTCTTCTGCCGCGGAGTCGTCGTCGATTCGCCGTCCACGCTGATTCGATGCTGCAATATGATCCTTAAGAACCCACTACTACCCGCTCCTCCTCTTTCCCCTACGGATGAGTGCCTCCCGGAGACTCGACGGAGAATCGAGTTTGAATCCGACCTATTCTGTGAATCCGGTCCCAGGCCACTCTCTATGTCTGTACACTGCTGCGGATTTTCGGAGATCTCTTGTATCGGTGGAATGGGGTGATTCTGCGGCCAAACTTTAGCATCCCCAACCAGGAGAATGTCTTCTGGGTCGACCCGGTACCGGCAAAGCGGACAAGTGGAATGCGCGTCCAACCACGTATCCACACATTCGACGTGGAAGGCGTGCTTGCATTTTGGAAGCAACCGAAGAACCTCCACGGTCTCAAACCGGGTCAGGCAAACGGCGCATTCCAGCCCCTCCTTTTGGCCACTTAACGATCCGAATCTAAAAATGGGTAACGACTCGATCACCGCCCGGTCAATGCCGGAGTTCTTCCTCCCCGAATAGCCGCCCGCGCTTGTACGTGAATTCCTCAGGGGCTCCTCCTCTGGTTTATAGTGTTTAACATAGAGAAGAAGGAGAAAAGTAAGAAAAAACAGGGTCGTCAATACCCCAATTAGAACTACCACGCTCGGCTTAAAAGGAGACCCTCTCCCTCCTCCGCCACGTTGACTTCCCGGCGGCGGCGGAGGCGGCGGCGGAGGAGGAGGAGGCGGATTTTTTCCCGCGCCGTTGTCATCAACGGTCAGAGCTAAAGGAGAAGATGGGATTTCAGCAGCAGCAGGCCCTGGAAGGAGTATGATTGTGGTGTGGAAGAGGAAGAAGAATAAGAAAAATCTGGTGAATGGGTTGAAAGAGAGGGCACCACCCATGTGCGAGCGAGAGTGATGCTCGGTGTTTGAAGTGACTATAATGTAATCTGAAGAGGCAAATGGATTATTAATGAATAATATATTTTCATGAGAGAGAAGGACGGAGGAGAGGTTGAGAACTGAGAGGTGACTATTTTGGGAGAGATTCTATGGTAGGGGATTCAGGGGGAAAAGATACAAAGAGACGGACAAATAGCCATGGGTTTAAACTTTAAACTAAAAACTCAATATAATAATAAATGTGGCTCCTACCATATAAATAAACCCAGTACAGTTTATTGTTGTCACGTAACTAGACAATAGTCGAATCCACATTTTCATCGGCAACATGGGAAACCGACACCGACCAACTCATACGATAGTCGAAAACAGAAAAAAAAAAAAAGCAGGGAAAAAAAAAGAGAGAGCAGGGGCTGGTTCTTACATTACAGGGGCTGTGTAGATCTATTTCTAACGGCTTTTCGTTATCAAACAGGGACATCTATCATTCAGCAGAGGCAAAGACGCCTTTGTTTATATAGCCTATCGGCTTCTTTGTTTCTCTCTTATCTTTTGTTGGTTTTTTTTGTCCTCTTTTTCCCCTATATATTTTCCTAGGTTATGGCTATAATATAATGGACCCAAGTAGAGCCTTTATGTTGTATGTATTTGGTCTTCCTCTTCACCTTTTTCTCGAAGCCATCAGATTTGCATGTATTGGCGATTAATAATCAGTTCATCTTGATTGATAATCTGGGCAATAATGCAGCAGTTCATTTGAGTGCGGAGAGGCCCGCTGTCTGCTAATTATGGGCTACCTGGTAACGTGTTGTTTTTTTTTGTTTAAAAAACTTGTGTACAATTAGTTTCACTGTGAAAATTGAAAGCTTTCAATTCAATAATGCTCAAGAGGACTGGGACAGTAGAAGAAAGCCATGGATGAGTGGGGGGAAGAAGTGGGACCTATGACACAAAATAATGGAGTTTCGAAAATATGCTATGGAAGCCTTACAAAGGAAGGGTCAATGTAAATGTCCATGGCGAAGATTCTTATGCATATCATAAAGGTAAGAGCGGGCAATGTCCTGAAGCTTTATGCGATGTCAATAATCAATCATGATTGCCATTTTGGGAAGATGCTGAAACTTCCACAGCATATGTTGGGAACAGAACCAATTAGCCTTATGGGCTACAAAAACACTACGGTAGACATCATGGAACAGATCGACTACAAGTTTTACAGGAAACTCTTTGAAGATAATAAGGTTTTGATCTGTTGAATGCATAGTTGCAGCTTCTAAAATCTATGTATCTAAAAACTGTTCCATGATGTTGGCACTGCATGCTTTCCTAAGTACAAAGGCAGTACATGTGCAAATTATCGTCTGTCCGGATAGTTTAGTTGTTGGCTGCCCTGTTTGTCGATCACTGTAACAGCTTTCAAACATTAATTAGGATCGGATCATATGACTGTGTAACGTTTTTTTTTTTGTATTGTCAGAACTCGACCAAGAAACTTCAATTACAGAAAATAAGTGCTGAACTCCCTGAATGATCTACTGCTAGTACTCAGTACCAATCCATTCAATCAGAGGACCGCAGGTTTTTTTTTCCCCAGCTCACCGAAACTTTGTCCCGACTATATCCGAATTCGACCCGCATCGCGCAGTTAGCTATGGTTGGTGAGTCTCCCAACGGGAATTTTCTACATACGCCAAGGCTAAAACTTTGTTTAAACAATATTGGGCCGTTTACTATTCGAACCAAGTCGTTGCTGTCTCTGGAAATAACTTAGTGGGCTTTTTTTTAAACAAAAAAAAATTAGTAGGCTTTTCGACCTCCTCTCCTTGCCACGCAAATACTCGACCGTTGGATCTTTCTACTGCTCTGGCCTATCATGTTTTGGGCCTAATCCTTTCCGACCTTAACCATGGGCTGGCCTTCTTCTATAATAAACTCTATGTTGGCGGGCTTTGGCTCGATTAACCAAACGCTTGCTATGCTTAATATTCTACGGTCGTTCTTATGGGTTATTCAGATAATTAAACTCACACCCAAACGATAGGTTCAGTTGAGTGACATAGATCATTTAGATAATTCTTTAAAAAATATTATTTTATTATAATTTTAATCATAACGTTTAAGGATACATTATATCTTCAAAGTGTATAAATTTATATTTAAAGATAATTGACGGCTCACCCTGCCTAATATTAGTATTACCTAGAAGGAAGGAAGATTTTGTCTTGATCGTGGTAAACCTAATATATTTTTAAAAAAATTTATAACAAAAAAAAAGAGATAATGAAACTCACACTCGCGCGTGCGCGTATACCCCACATGGAAGTAGAGTCCGGAGGCCTTCCCGCGATTCATATTTATAGTCTCCAAACAATCACATAATTACTGTCTGTCTTTTATGAGCTAATAATCCCTTTTTTTTTCGGTGAAAATCTTTTTATATCCTTTTCAATTCCCTGAAAATATTACGTTACGTTATGTGAACGTGTGGATGTTGGCATAATCGTATAATATTGATAATGGAGAGACATGAAGGACAGCATTCAAGCTGCCTTTGCCATACAAATTAGATGGTTATATATAAACAGGAAATAAATGGAATATTCTCGTACTTTTTATGCAAAAATGACAATAAAAAACGATTGTTATAATAGAATCAACATTGCACAAATATGTCATGTGATGGCTGTGCTTCTATTACATACCAAACAAGACCTGAGACCTTCCCGAATGGCGAAGGTGACCAGTTTTGCCACCTTTGCCTTAAAAGTGCATTCCATAATTTGCTGCTTCACTCTTACTTTCCCCTCTGCCTTTTCCCATTCTCGCAACTTCGTTTCCCCTTTTTGTCTCTATGAATTTTTGAAATCCCTGTACAGCGGAAGCAAAAATACTTGGGGCTCATTTTTCCTGTTACATGACCCAAGCGCAGGGAAAAGGAACAAGGACAAATCAATAAGTTTACCCCCGCCTTAAATTTCAAGGGGGAGTTAAAAATTAATAGTCTTATTAATTAAAGATTAATATGGGGAGCTGTAATTTAGAATCTATAGAAATGAAAAAATCAACATTCATCTAATTCAACTTTTTTAAACTTATGGATCTTTACTCAGCCATTATGTACATTTAGAAGAGATTTGTGTAGATTCAGGAGGATAATTTAACTATAGATGTCATTTATTCAAGTTTCTGTAATTGATAACTTCCTCATTTGGGATGACTCAAAGTGAATGTAGATGGTACTTTTACAGTAGCTCATACCAAAACAGGATGTGATGAAGCTGAGCAGTAGGCTGTGTTTAAAGGTCTTAATATAGCTTGAGATCTTAAATTTAGAATGATTTTTCTTGAATTTGATTATAATAGTATTATTGATATGCTGTCAAACAGAAATATGAGATATATAATTTGTTAGTTGTACAGACACAGAACCTCATACAACGTTCATATGATCTAAAGTTTCAATACATTACTAGAGTTCATAATAAGATTGCAAATGTTCTGACTAAGGAGGGTTTAAGTACTACAGATATTTTATCTTTTGGCCCTCCACGTTTGGAGTCTATTATTTTTAATGATTGTTTGAGATCTAATCCCTTTCTAAGTTAGATTTACCCAAAAAAAAAATTGCCCCCAAGACAAAAAAGACCTTGGCTATCTAGAATCATTTTACCTTACTAATTGCTCAACAATAATAACAACAATAAAATTTATCTTATAGGTAAAATTGGTTACATGAATTACATTACGTTATAATATTCTATTGACAAGTATTTTAACTAGTCAATCCAAATTAATTAGAAAGAAAGAAGGGTTACGTATTTAATTGAAGCTCAAGATGGTTGGGTTCTATATTTTGGCGTGTTTTAATTTGGCCGGTGGGGATTTCCGATATAGTGAGAGTGAATCAATGGGGAACAGGGAATGTATTGGTGGGGGCTCATTATCAGCTAAAAGCAGCGCAAGTGCAAGGGTGGGGTCTCGATAGTTACCATACATATTCTCATTCACTGTGAGCCTCCCTCCGGACATGCTCATTGCCCTGAGGATACGTCAACATCAGTTATAGCATATCAAGTAAGTAAGGAATCTGGATTATACGAATAATTAAGATAGTTAATTTTAAATGTGATTAATGTAATTAACGAAAATATCAAGTATAGTTCTGATGAATCAGGAGGTGCATTCCTTTATGGTGCCAATTATTGCTACGTACTTCCAAAACTTGCAGGCATCATCGATCATGGTGCACCAGCTGTATGCAACGGGAGAGTTTAAAGAGAGAAAGTGATAGATCCGCAGCAATATGCAAAATGTATACTGCAAAGCTGATAATTTCATGTTAATGATTGGGACACCAAAACCGAATTTTGAATTTTGTTTAGTTAATTTTCTGGGGAGATGGGCTTCAACTGACAAGAATTGAGGTGACGGCGTAGTAGAAAATAACCCTGCCTTGCTAACATGACCCACTAATGTATGTTTGAGGTAGCAGGTTGAGGGTGATGGAATTCAATAATTTGAGCAGTGGAAGCTCGCATTTAGAGAGAGAGAGTTGAATATCATTTGAAAAATATGAATGGAGTGAGAGGAGTGTATACCCAAGTATGCGTATACGCATCAAACCCGTAGAGAGAGTTCAATAATACTGTTGCAGGCTTACAGCACAGATGCCCCTGACACCCGATGTTGATATTACCAACCTTTTCTCTCCTTCCTTTGTTGGGGCCCACCCGACATCTTCACATGCCTTTTCCCCCCACAACATATCATCCTTTATTTTGTTTTTTAAATCAAGATAATATCTTCTTTTCCTTTCCTCGCAAAAAAGTTGGCTCACATTTTGCTTCCATCGGAATTATAGTCATTATTCTCTTAATTACTCGTGGCCCCCTTAATGCTAACCCAACAAACGCTCTTTTTGACATCAGGGCCTTATCTCACATCATTCATTCAAGATAATTCAATATCATCGTCTGCCCGTATTGTTTGTGAAAATCTGTTCTAATTCAACTTATCACATTTGTTTGTGTGTAACGATGTACACGAGAGAATTAATTATGAGACGATTTTCTCACCTCTTGAAGGTGAAGTGAAGACTTGTATATTTTGTCCACTAGAATGATTCTCTCTGACTGACTTATTTGTAAAAGGGATGTATTGAGACAAGATCTTGCCCGTTGTCCATCCAACGATAATAAAAGGCGACTCGTTGGTCAATATTTTTCCAAATACTTGTTCTTGTCTTTCTATTAATGTGTCACAGGAATGAGGCAAATAATGAATCAGCGTGCAGCTATAGCTTGCTCTTGGGGATTTGCAAAAATACAGAGCCTTGTGCATTATACTGGTTGCTGCAGCGCAGAATGTATCTATGTATATGAGAGGTCGCGATGCATCAGTGAAGACGAACAATATCCCACCATGGGCAAAAGCACGCATGTCTCCATGCATATATGTAAACCGTAAAACACTCCTTTTACTTATTTATCTATAAAAATAATCCTATCACTCTTTTAAACCGAAAGAGCAAGAAGCATCAAATTACATGATATTGGTCATGGCGAGTTGGTGTGTTTGGGAGAGGTAAAGATTAAGGAATGTAGACCATCGGATAAAAAGGTGGAGGGTTTTGAGGTGACGAGGGAGAGAGAGAGGACCAAAAGATGTTGTCGGCTTAGTATATTGCTGCCTGTCCTCTTTTGATTCCCTTAACAAAGCTGTCGGCGCCGCCGTAGGTGTCTGTGTGTATAAAGTAACAGTGCCTTGTTTGAAAATGATTGCTTCCCTTATTTTCACTTTCACACCAAACACCCCCACTTTCCCTTCTCCATCAACCACTTCCCACTAATTACCTCCGCTACTAGAGATAGCCCTTTTCACTTTGTTTACTACTTAGAAGATAAGATGGTGTCTTTATCATCAAATAATACTAGCAGTGATAACAATCGAGGTCTCTGCTTTTTTAAAAAAAAATACGAAGTAATTACTCCACAATCCGTATACATATACTAGAGAGAGTAACCCCTCACCAGTCAACTTAGTTTGAAAAAGCTAGCACAGACGGTTAAAGGTGAAGCTTTTCATGTTTCTTTGTCCGCAAATCAGAACAAACTAAGATGCGTAATGGGTGTAGTCATTTCTGAGTTCTGACCCCAGCTCTCTCTATTGTACACACAGGCGCTAGTTACTCTGGTGATCTGATCTGCAGCCCTCTCAGGTTTCAGAGGTCACAAGTTTTAACTTTGTTCCTTCTTCCTCTCCCTCCTCCAAGTTTATTTCATTTTCTGACGTTTTCAACAAGAAAAGTACCAGTCTATGTGTCTGTTGGGCTTATTCTCTTCTACTAACAAGTTCATACCTTCTTCTACCTTTGTCTTCTCTCTTCGCTCCTTATCACTATTCCTTTCCCCTCTGTTTTTCACTCTCTGTGTCTCTCCCATGTACGTACTCTTCCACCCCAAAAGCTGCCCATCCCTCCTTACGCCCTAGACCTTCTCCACTTTTCAGTCCTCATTAATCTCTACGTGCTCTCGTTTACGTTTCTTCCTATATCGTATCCTTCTCCTCCTAAAAAAGCAACCAAGATGCTTCCTTTCAGGAGTTTCTATGGCTTTGAGAGCTGGTTAGATCAGAGCGCGCATTCTCAGGAACCCACCTCGTCCTTCAAGTCCATGGAATTGGATAACGGCAAACCAATTCTCGACTCCACATCTAAGTCTGAGAGGAAATCAATGGAAGCATGCAAGAGCCATAGAGAAGCTGAGAGGAGACGCAGGCAGCGAATCAACGCCCACCTCTCCACTCTACGTTCTCTCCTCCCTAACGCCGTAAAGGTGAATATTCCTTTCCTCCTCCTTATTCCTTTTGCCCTTTCAGTCCCTCGAACTCGAGGTCTCTCTGGTAATTGTAACAATGTTTTCCACCGGTGCAGTCGGATAAGGCCTCGTTGCTAGCGGAGGTGGTCCGACGCGTCAAATATCTAAGGAAACAGGCCGAGGACGTGGCTCGCCTTCACGACGGAAACTTGTCGGGAAGCACTGCCAGCGGAGAATCTGGGTCGGATCCCGGAGACTCGGAGCAGTGGATGTTGCCGGGAGAGTCGGACGAGGCGACCGTGAGTTACTGCGACGGAGGTGGGGAGAGTAAACTCATGAAAGCCACGCTCTGCTGCGAGGACCGGCCCAACCTGAACCGAGATCTAGAGGAGGCGATCCGGTTAGTTCGGGCCAAGGCGGTGCGAGCCGAGATGATGACAATTGGTGGGCGGACCAAGAGTGTGGTGATTGTCCAATGGACTGGTGGAGAAGACGAGGTTGGAGCACTAGAACGGGCTTTGACGGCTGTCGTAGAGAATCGGGCCCTAGTAGGGCCTAGACTGGGCCAGATGACGTTGGGCCACAAACGGGCCCGACATTGTTACGGCTTACCCAATGAGGGCGAAAGCGGCTTCTTGTTGAGGACTGCTAACATGTAATCAAATGTAGTCATAGGGTTGTATCAAAAAAAAAAAATGTAGTCATAGGGTTTAGGACTTACATTTTGAAGAGGAGCAATGAGTAATATACAAAAGACTTATATTTGCATGGATTTATGATTATAAGAAGTTAATACTTAAATAAGATTCAAAGACGTTTGTAGAAATTTTAAAGCAGGATAATTATTATAATGTCGGTAATTTGTTGATCACTCACATCAAGGATCTCATGAGTAAGTCATGTGAACTTAAATTACAAATCATCACACATGAGAATAATAACTTTGCGGATGCACTTGTAAAAAATAGTCTAACCAAGTTTTCTATTTTTAATTCTTGCCCATCACATACGTCAAATTTAGGGGATACTAAGTATTTAGGATTAATTTTTCTATTAGTGTAGTTATTTTCTTGGGGCTTGGCCCTCGTTTCATATCCAAAAAAAATATAGTCATAGGAATGTAACAAAAAAAAGTAGTTATAGGAGACAAATGAGAGTTGACACAGATAATAAGGAATACATTTATATCCTATAAGGAGGTAATTTTGATTCTTTCTACTGTTGTGAGAGCTCATTTAGTATGCGATTTCGTAAGTCACTTATAAGTGTTCTTTGAGCTATAGGGCCATATCCTAACTTTTTTAAGGACTGATATTAAATCTACCTAAAACTTTGATATATAAAAAAATGTAGCGATAGGATCAAAACAGTAAAAGCTGCAAAAGCAAACCATCTATGTATTTTCTTCCTATAGTCCTTACCATCATGCTTAGCCCTCGCAGCTAATGCCTGTAAGTAGTTCACTTAGCCAAAATTTTCTTTGGAGGATTATATTATATAAAAATTAGAAAGGCGAAGTTGGATATCTAACATATGCGTAAACAGAACAGTTTCACTACAATGATCATGTTCATCATAACAACCCAACAAAAAAGAAAAAGAAAAAAGAATAAAAATGGTGAATAGTTTAGATTAGATATGGGGCCTTGAGTTGTGATGGCAAGATCCAAAAAAGAAGTGTCAAAGAGATAATGGTGCCCACTATGAAGTGACATGAAAAGGTGGGAGTTTTTTTTTAGTTGCCCACCCGGTTCACCGGAGTTTTGCCCCGACTACATCCGGATCCGACCCGCGTCGCGCACCTGGCTATAGTGGGTGAGTCTCCCAACAGAAATTTTCTACGTACGCCAAGGCTCGAACTCGAGACCTCACTTAAGCGATACCGAGCCGCTTACCACTCAGACTAAACCCTATTGCTGAAAAAGTGGGAGTTGATGTCGTGCTGTGTCCGGAAACTGGAAAGGACGATGTGTCCCATATAATGGGATAACGATCTGTTGGGTGACGTGTAACACTTGGATAAGTCTATATATAATTGAGCATCTTCAATTCCATTTAACTAACTGTCGTCTCTAGAAATATGACCATAAGAAAATCCAAATAATTAATCACTAAAAGATAAGACTAAATTAAATTTATTTCAGGAGATAAAAATGGCCACGGTATGCGAGGAAGTGGATGTATGATTGTATTCTGCTATAGACAAGAAAAGATGGTGTGGCTAATCCGTGACCGTGAGTTACCAATCTGGATTTTGCAGTTCTACAGTAGTTGTAGAAGAATCTCAAGTTATTGATAGAAAATTTTTTACTTGGTAAATGCAGGCTTCAAAACTGGTTCACTTGGTCTGTGCTTTCCCTTTTCTCCTCCAAACAGCTTCGCTCTGGGTTTCTTAAGAGCAATGCCTCGCCCTAACTTCGTCAGTTTCTTCCCTCTCGTCCTGATCTTAAGCTTCTATAATTGAAGGCCAATCTGTTTCAACTATCTGTTGTTGATAACACTTCTTTCTTCATGGATCTTTTCTTCTTGATTTTGTTCAGGCCAGATGGTCAAGGGGTGAAGCAGCATTCTCGCCTTCAATAAAGTAAGGTGGGTTCTGAAATACCGGCTAAAATGGATTGAAATTCAACTTAAAAACGATATAACTAAGATCTGTGTTCTGTAACATTGTGCTGTTTGAAGAAAGGCTTACCCTTTTAGTTTTGTTTGTCGCTGTAAATTACAACGAATTCGGCAACCTTAACCAAGTTTTCTGGCCAGAGAACTTTCATTTATCTGCTATTTAATCTTTCCTTTAGTGAGAAACAACCAGAGGCTCCAAATTATCTTGCACCCAGTCAAGAGTCCAAAGGTTCAAACCTTGGAACCACGGTTGAAACTGATGATAGACAACAGGACTTATTTGGTTTGACGAAACAGAGGTTCCTGAGTTTCAAGAAGCAGAAATACATGTGAGTAGTAGTTAGTTGGCATTTGTTGTTTGTTATCTCTGTGAAGTATCTTATAAGCTAAGTTGCATTTAGACAGGAAAGAGTTGGAGCATTTTCAAGCTTTAGCTGAAGCTCAGTCCCCAAAGGTAGTAACACTCATGTTTTCAAAGTTCATATGTATTACTTATTATCGTCTTCCTCATCGTGTTTTTGGTTAAACTACGAGAAGGTTCATAACTTATAATCCAAGTACAGTTCATGGTAATTGCTTGTGCAGACTCTAGAGTATGCCCCTCTAACATTTTAGGATTTCAACCTGGAGATGCCTTCATGATACGTAACATCGCCAATCTTGTTCCTCCAATGAGGGTACCTTAATTGTTACTTCTGATTTTTGTGGGGTCAAATGATTGCCAATAGTCTCAAGCCTAGTCTAAAATCTTCACATCATTTAATATATTTCTTCTCTATTTTATTTTGTTTGTGCAGAATGGAGCAACCGAGTGTAATGCTGCTCTTGAGTTTGCTGTAACTATTCTCAAGGCACGTACTTGTGTATATTGACAACGCAAAACTCAGTAATATATCTAAAAAAAGAATGAATTTTTGGAATTAATTAGATGATATAGAGCAAATGATGAAGCAATTTTCCTTTATGGTCGATCACACCCTATATAACTGCGTGATTGAAAAATGTGTAGTTCCATTTTCAGGTTGAAAATATTTAAGTTATTGGCCATGGCAACTGTGCTGGAATTGAAGCGTTGATGAACATACAGGAAGATGTCGAATCGAGGTTTGTTTGATCAGAAGTTCTGGTTTTTTAAGTTTAGCAAATAAAATCGTAGGTATAGTTGTTTCATTAGAATTGACGTTTGCCCCAGGAGCTTCATTAACAAATGGGTTATTAATGGGAAAGCTGCCAAGTCGAGGACAAAAGCTGCCACAGCTCATCTTAGCTTTGGTCGGCAATGCAGATTCTGTGAGAAGGTATATATATAGTATTTTCACAAGAGAAATTCATGCATAGACACTAATTTTTATGTTAGATTACTTGAATTTTTCTGGCCGTGTTAGTGACTCGGATGTTTATGGTGCAGGAGTCTGTAAACCAGTCACTATTGAACTTGCTGAGTTACCCTTGTATAGAAGTTAGAGTGAAAAAGGAGTTGCTCTGTCTTCATGGAGGATACTATGATTTCTCAAATTGCTCATTTGAGAAATGGAAACTTGATTGGAGACGATGCAATGTTCTAGATCAAGAAGAAGAACGCTGTTATACTGTCAAAGACCAAGAATTTTGGTGTTGATTTTTTTTTTTAGAAAGGGGTCGGGCTCACCCACGATCTAAGGGTAGGGTGAAATCTCCCTTCCTCTTAGGCAATATCAATATCGGGTAGGACGAGCCGTCTATTACTCTCAGACGTAAACCTAGATACTCAGGAGTTAAGATACTTTCTCAAGCTTGATGACGGGAACAATAACAAAGTGACAGATATTATGGCTTTGTATGTTCATTATCACAAGTAGGCCTCAGGATGGCCATGAAACTCAATTGGACCATATACTCAATACCAGATGTGACTGCTCATTGCTCAAGGCAACGCCTTTCACAGTAAGAAAACTTGGACTCAACTCATTCTCTGTGGCTTCAGCTGACGAAAGGGTAAAATATACAACTGTTTAGAGTATGTTCGATCTCTAAGGAGTATCATTTTATTATAGTTTCAGTCGCGGCGCTCAGGGAGACATCTTAGCTCTTGAGTGCCTAGGTTTACGCCTAAGAGTAAAAGACAACTCGCCCTGCCTAATATTGGTATCGTCTAGGAGGAAGGGAGATTTCACCATGCCTTTAGATCGTGGGTAAGCCCAACCTCTTTTTAAAAATTTTTGTACAAAAAAAAATCTTAGACTCATCATCCGTGGGTTTAAATGATGAAATAGTGAGACATGTGATTATTTAGAGCGTATTCGATCCTTGAGGAGTACTACTTTATTATGGTTTCAGTCATTGCGCTTAGGAAGGCATCATAGCTCCTGGTGCCTAAGTTTGCGTAATAGACGTCTCGCCCTGCCAGATATTAGTATCGCCTAAGAGGAATAGAGATTTCGTCCTGCCCATAGATCGTAGGTGAGCTCAACTCCTTTCTAAAAATTTTTGTATAAAAAAAACGGAAGAAAACTTGGAAACTACCTATGAGAGTTGATATATATAGTAAAAAATGAGTTTATATTCTACAAGGACGTGAATTCGTTTTTCGCTGCTATTGTGAGGGCTCATTTGGTAGGCGATCTCGTAAGTCTTCTATAAGTATTTTTTGAGCCTTGTGACTATACTCTAACTTTAGTAGGAGACCAGTATATAACCCACTTAAATTTTTTTATAAAAAAAAACCAAGAAAAAAACTTGGAAACTAATTATCCCCCCTCTTCCACACAAACCCCTAGACGCCTGTAAAAATATATATACACACAATCTTCAATTTTATTTTTTTGGCTACATCCTCAATTTTATAAGATACATGAAATTTGAAACCTCTAATCTCAATGACAATGTCGCCTGCTAATGCTACTCAACATTCACATATTTATATGCGAGTGGGTTTAAATTGATTGAATCCCCAAAGCATATTTGATTATTTATGGTTATCGCTGCTACTATCAACATTAAGATAAAATAATTAAATTTTTATATTATATTATTCGTCAATTATTAATAATGTGATTCGTTCTACATAAGGGCACTTAATTTTTATTAGTTATTTTAAACAATTTAATTATAAAAAGGCCACACATCACTCAATATCCTGATTTTATTTATTATATAAATATAGTATTATAATTTTATTTATAATCTTTTTAATTTAATACAATTCTTTATACTTGAGAAATAATATTAAGTGTGAAATTATATTAAATTAAAAAGATTATAGTTAAAATTAAATTATAAATAAAATTAAGATACTAAATATATATAAAATATAAGATCATGATATTAGATGTTATATAATTTATTATAAAATTCTCTGAAAATGTTTAGATAATAAAGGTGCGATTTATTAAACTCTCAAAAAGTAATAATTTTTGTTTTACGAGGGAAGGAGTTTTTGGAAGGGGGGAAAAACCCAAGTCTCAGCAGGTGTGCCTATGAGAAAATCATTTTAAGAAAGAGGGAACGCTCCCGTCAGCGGAAAGGAAAACAGCCAGCAATAGCTGAGGCAGCAGCTGACCGTGCGTCCTGCGTGAACTAAAGCCGAAGAAGTCATGATCTCGCAGTTCTTCGTTTTGTCACAGCGTGGTGATAACATCGTCTTTCGAGACTGTAAGCTCCTTCTCTCTCACATGGACCTACTTTTCCCTTCGCGATTTTGTATTCTGGTAAACTTTGTTATTGGATCTGATGCCGTTCAATCCGATGTTTTCTCTAAACTGTATTATAAATTTCGTTTCTACGCATTTACTATATTCTAGTTCAAGTTTTTTCTTATTTTTTAACTTTGTTTTTACTTGCCGATCCATAATGAGCTACTTTTATAAGAAAAAGTTCAATTTATACTTCCAGATCTTGCTTGAATTATCTTCTTAAGTTAATTACTTCACTGGAAGATTGAAAGAAAAAAATCTGAAAGCTTGTTGTCTTCCTTAAAATCAAATACAATAGAAACTGCCGGTTATTAGTTGTTGTTGTAACATTGTTTGGAATTGCTTATGGAAATGCACTTCAAGAGAAGACTGAAGTTTGGATTAGTAACTGGTGTAATCTGTTGTATAGTTTTCCCCTAGCATGTTACTTATGTTCTGTCAAGATACTATGATACGACATTTAGGAATTCAATATGCATTCTGTGTTATCTAGACAAAGAGTCATCATACTCAGTCTAGCGTTCCACAAATTTGGACGTCATTTTACTAACGCCAGCCACAAAGTTGTTTAGGAATTCATGAAATTGCCGTGATTCAAATTTTTCTTTGGTAGATGCTTTTTGCTTTATCTTTTCTCTTCTTTATCAGATGTCGCATGGTATTTCTTTTTATGTTAATTTTGTGATTGAAGCTGCTCAGAATTTAATGTATTCTTAGACTAGTAAATTGAATCTTATGGTATTAAACTGCGATGCTGCATGAGATATAAAGATATGGTCACCTATATCCTGCAAGTGCTATTGTAAATAGTGAATATAATGGAGTTAAAAACTATATGACTAGTGAAGTATGAGTTTGTTATCATACAAGAGTTCTTCTTAGTTCCTTACTTATACCTATCCTAACACTTTGAAAATATTGCTATCAAATCCTCAGTGCTTATAGCTGCCTGTTTCTTTCAATTGCAGATCGTGGAGATGTGCAAAATGGAAGTGCAGAGATATTCTTCCGCAAAGTAAAGTTTTGGAAAGAGGATGGGCAGGAGGAGGCACCACCTGTCTTTGTAGGTATTATTTTCCAAGCAGGAAGCCAGGAAGTGCATTTTAAAGTTTAAACTACCATCATCTGATGGTTTTGATAGTATTTAATCTTAATCTTCAAACATGAAAGTGCCTTGAAAGGCATTTGTTTTGATGTATTCATCTTTTATACAACATATGAATATATATATATATATATATATATATATTCACATCATGTCTTTGCTTATTTGGTAGAAAATGCCGACTTATACATGATTTTTTCTGTGTTGATAGAATGTGGATGGTGTGAACTACTTTCATGTGAAGGTTGTTGGACTATTGTTTGTTGCTACCACAAGGGTTAATATATCACCTTCCTTTGCCCTAGAGCTTTTACAAAGGATTGCTCGTGTTATTAAAGATTACCTTGGGGTTCTCAATGAAGACACGCTACGAAAGAACTTTGTGCTTGTGTATGAGTTGCTTGATGAAGTCATTGTGAGCCTCATAAACTCTTTTTTATCTGATTCTTCATCAAATTCTTAATTGCACTGGATATATCTGGCAGATATGGAAATTTGAGACCAACCTAAAGTTGTTTGAAAAGAATGAATAGGGCCCAATCACAAACTCATGATACATCTTTACTACTATTGTAAGATGAGTTGTGAATAAGTACCCCCTTGAAATCCTTGCTAACATCAAAGTTGATGACTTTCTCTGTACCAGGACTTTGGCTATGTTCAAACAACATCTACAGAGGTGTTAAAGTCCTATGTTTTCAATGAGCCAATTGTGGTTGATACTCCTCGTTTGCCACCTCTTGAACCTTCTGCAATTTTTGCGGTAATCTTTCCAAGGCACTTTATGGTATTCTATTTATAATAATTATTTGCACACTTGATGCTATTAATCCTCAAATTTGATTGCTTTCAGCAAAGGGCTAAACGAATTCCAGGAATAGCTGTCACAAAATCAGTTATAGCTACGGAGCCTGGGGGTAGAAATAGGGAGGAAATCTTTGTTGACGTAATCGAGAAAATCAGCATCACTTTTAGCTCCAGTGTGAGTATATGTATCATAATGTGACTTCAAATCCATAATAATTATTATTTTGGCATTGCTTCATCTGTCAGAACTCACAAGTGCTTTAAATATTGCCTGAATAGGTACTGTTTGAAGTTTCACACAAACATAGAAATATTTAGTCTAAGTGCAATGTCCAGATGCTCTGATGATTTACTAGCATCTCAAACTGAGTTATATTACTACATATTTCGAGATAATGTTTGACATGATTTTATAATTCTGTTCTTGTTAAGCCACTAGTTGCTGCAGAATAAGTTATCAAAGCTATGTCAAAGGCTAGTCTGTGTTTAGTTTTTAGCCCTCCAGGATTGGTTTTTGGTTGGCAAGGTGTTGAAGTGTAACTTAATGAGTCTTGTTACATCAATTTTTTTCTTGATGAATGTTTTATGCAAGATAAATCTTCCTTTTTGTTTCCTTTATTTCATTCGCAATGTCAAATAGTTTGCTTGTCGTATATTTTATTAATCACTTACATATTTTATGCGATTTGTTTAGGGATATATACTGACTTCAGAAATTGATGGCACCATACAAATGAAAAGCTATCTTACTGGCAATCCTGAAATTCGATTAGCTCTTAATGATGACCTTGCCATAGGAAGGGGCCAAGGACCAATATACGGTATTTTTTCCCCTCTATTGGGTGGTTTGGCATTCCCAACTCATCGCTTATTTCTCCAGTTGAACATTTGTGCTTTGGGTCTATTCCTATTTCCTCATTGTGTGGACGTAAAGAGAAGTTTTTTAAGGTTCTGGAACCATATGATGATGTGCAATTGTATTTTTGTACTTTGGATCAATTCCTTCATGTTTTCAATGACAGTATTTCATCAAAATGATGATCAGATAACCTCCTATTTTGTGATGTAGTCATTTAAGTCTAGAAAGAACCACTCTCATTTGCTTAAACTTAGGGGGTTACTGTTAATTATATTCTTACTAATATGAGGAGATATTGTTTTTTGATTAGGGATTTAAATTTCATGCGTTGCTATGACTGCTTACATAAACCTTTTTCAAGAGCAGGTGGTCGCAGTTCATCTGGTTCTGGAGCTGTGTTATTGGATGACTGTAATTTCCATGAGTCTGTTCGTCTTGATAGCTTTGATATGGACAGAACACTGTCTCTGGTGTGTATACAAATGTGGCTTTATGGGTTATGAAATTTCACATTATAAAGTACTTTACTGGTTTGCTCCCTCTTGATTATTTAGTTTAATGGTTGTCTTCTACTGCTAATTGTAGATACCACCAGATGGTGAGTTTCCTGTAATGAACTACCGTATGACTCAGGAGTTCAAGCCTCCTTTTCGTATTAATGCTTTAATTGAAGAAGCAGGGTTCCTCAAGGTTACATCAATTTAAAAAAAAAAAAAAAAATCTTCTTCCCATCTTTCATCCTTTATGTCAAATATTTCATTTTCCCACCTAGAACTCACTGAAAGTCTGTGAAATGGCAATTGCAGGCCGAGGTTATTCTTAAGATATATGCTGAATTTGGTTCCAGTGTAACTGCAAACACTGTCAAGGTGCAGATGCCCCTACCCAAATATACGACCAGGTTTTGTTTCATTTTCCTCTATATCACTAGAAAGATAAGCAGATCGTGCTTGTTAATTTTTCTTTACCTGTGGGATAAATTCCAATACAAGAACCTGGGAAAATCACAATTCTTTGCATATGAAAAGACACGCATAAAGGTGTTACTCCTCGCTTGTGTTATAGTCTCTGATATAAGTTATTACCTGGCATTCTCAGGGTTAATTTTGAGTTGAGCCCTGGAGCTCTTGGAGAAACAACGGACTTCAAGGAGACAAATAAGAAGCTAGAGTGGAGTTTAAAGAAGGCAATGCTTCTTGTCAATGTCTAAAAAGTTATTTATATTAAGAAAATCTATGCTTTTACTAGTTTATTCTTTTGCACTTTTCACTTTCTGATTCCTACTTGAAAGCAAGTTTTAAACACAGTTCTGTTCACATTTTTTACTTGAGAAAATAACGACTGACAAGTGCTACCAACCAGATTGTTGGTGGATCTGAGCATACACTACGTGCAAAGCTAACATTCTCTCAAGAATTACACGGTATTCATCTTTTTAATTGCTTGATGCGCAGAATGAAGAGTTTGCTTATTGTTAGGTTTAATTATCGTTTGATCTTCACAATTGTACAATAGTTTATTCAATAGGGAATATAACAAAGGAGTCTGGACCTGTCAGTATGGCATTTACCATTCCGATGTACAATGTGTCACGGCTTCAGGTAAACATATTTTATCAACTTCTCTATATTACCAAGATTCAGTACCCCGATTGTAGATCAATTAGGTGTCATGCTAGTATCTTGATAGTTATTGACTCACATGCAAAACCTACTCAATGTGAATGGGAATGTTATTTGCATGACTTCAACGTCCCTCTCCCCTCCAAAGGAAAAAATCTGATTGGGTAAATGGTCTATATTCTCATATTCTGCAATGACTTGGACCCAGTGAAATTAGGCATGCACTATTGCCAGTGCTAATTTTCCAAGCCTAAAAATTGCTGGTTTCGTCTGTCTCAGAGTTCGTTTGAAGATGCTGAGTGCTTAATGTTTCTTTGATGCAGGTAAAATACTTGCAGATAGCTAAGAAATCCCGGGCTTCGGAACCTTATCGTTGGGTGAGATACGTTACGCAGGCAAATTCCTATGTTGCTCGGATATGATAATCTCCCCCAACCCCACCCAAAAAAAAACTACTGTCCTTTATTTTCTTTTGATAATTTTATGTTGTTTTATTATTCATTTGTAAATTGTGAATTACACAGCTTGGATTCATGTTATCCTATACCTCCTGTCATAAACTCATCACTATTCTTTGTTTCCCACTTCTACGTCGCATAAAAGGGATCATCCAGCCACATGAAACTTTTTAATAGTAAAAGGATGAGGCACTGAGATCTCAAGGAGCACTATAAATAATAAATGTGTGTCTGCAAATTATGGATGTCAACATTTACTTCAATTGCAGAAGAGATAGGGTGAGGATAATTAGCTAATACTATACGGTGATGATCTTCTATCATCTTCCATGCCTGTATTGAGTAGGGCTGGAAGGTTATCATCCGAGTCTATGTTTGAAACTGTACATATGTCAACCTCCTCAACTTGAGAAGCTTGGTCGTGCTGTCTGAGTTGACTTTGGTTGCTGTTAGGTAGAGTTTCTCATGCATTGGGCTTTGTGATGCTGGCATTTATGGTGGAGCAGCTCACGTTCTATAAATGCTTTGATAATGCATCATATTGAGCCAGTAAACCTTTGTTCTAAAACCATTACGGTCCGCGGCGATGAGCTAATCATCCTGATTCGGGTTCGGGTCGACCCTAGTGGAACCCTGTAGCGAACGCTGAACACAACTTGCCTTTTTCGGTTGTGATGCCTGTTTCATCACAAGGAAAGGGACAAATCACTCTGCCCCACTTGAGGTTTAAAGTCAAACAGGAAAGATGGAAGCTTTCATGTCTTATTACCGCGTAATTTTCTTGTTTAAGGGAGAAAATCTCACAAGGACCCATGCACCTGTCCCACTTCTGCTGTAACTTCATCTATCTTCATTTCGCGATCAATCAAATCAGATCTAACAGTAAAGGTGGGGTAGGAAGGATGGGGATGATAAATAGGATTTAAATCCTTTTAATGTAAAACAACAAAAAAGAAGAAGAAGGTTTCTAATCCACAAATCTTTTCTTGAAAAAAGTTATGATCCAGGAAACAAAGGAATATAATCTCATCTTAGATAGGCTAAACTTAAGAACGATGAGCCTAAGCAGTCCCACTTTGCCATCTCAATGATCTCCTAAGTCTAAATTCCCTGAATGTCTTGCGAGGAGATAAGCAAACGGGCTCAAACTAATAATCTAATTTAAGGATGGTAATGGCGTGGTTACCTTGATGTCATACGTCACGGTAAAATGTTTCCAAGCCCATGATTTATAAGGGGTTATATAATTAGGGGTTATAAGGGTATTCGAATATTGGGGAATATTATTTTACCGTGATTTCAATCGTGATACTTGGGGAGATATTTTAGTTTCTAGGTACCTAAGTTTATGCCTGAGGATAATAGACGGCTCGCCCTACCCGACATTAATATTACATAGGAGGAAGGAAGATTTTACCCTACCCTTAGATCGTGGATGAGTCTAATATATTTTCAAACAAATTTTGTAAAAAAAAAAGTTATATTTTTTGTAACAAAAAAATATAAGTGGTTATATAATAACCACAAATGCAATTAGCGAAAATGTTTAGAAGACATAATTATACCAACGAAGTTTTGACACGCTGAAGTTAGAAGCGTCTCGGGAAATACAAATTCAAAATCTCAATCAGAGAATCTTTTCCAAGAGAGAATCTGCCTTGCGTGAGATAAAAATGTTTTACATCCTATATCCTATTTAGGCAAAAGTGCATAAGGCGAATACTTTAAGTGACTTTTCTTTTGTTTCCTACGAGGGAAAGTCCAGCGGAGCTTTTGTGCCTCAAGATAATGAATAATAAATGATAAATCAAGGCTTTTAACGAACACAAGAACACACATCATTCTTAATATGCCAACTCATCACACACACATAATTCCTTGCTCTTAAAAAAGGTTGTACACTCAGAAATTTTCATCTGTATACAAGTAACACCCCTTTTTTGTACATTTATTAATGTAGACGCGTCATATTAAACGGACATTCAGAAAATATTCTTCAAAAATAAAAAATAAAAAGGAAGTGGAAATCATGGTAATATGCACATAGGTAGTGAATAGGGATGTATCAGATTTGTTGTTAGAGAAATAATAAATGGATAAAAATGTTTAAAAGATATGGAGATCGATTGATTGGGGAAACAGGAAAAGAAAGAGAGCATAGTGATATACTATAAAGAGTATAGGGAGAGTTGGTGGGAATAGAAAAGAGAAAGGAGAGTGATAGAGAGCAACTCTGCTTTCCAAGTTTGGTTTCGTTGGAAGACAGAATATATTCCATAAATGGCATACCTCCCCACTCTCCCCAGTCCCTTCCTCTCCTCTCTCTCTCTCATATGTCCGTCTTCTCAAATCTTGCCTTTCTCTTTTGTTTATAAGAATAAATTATCAAAAATATCAAAGTGGGAGTGACTCTGAGTTGACGTGGGTCCCTCGTATCTATAGAATTTGACTTAATAAAATTATACTGAATACTATAATATTTTTACTATTTTTTATTAGAAGACGCATTTCACCATGGTTGACCAAAGAAATATTTGATTTCTATATTAGTAGGGGGTTATTTTTTATCCATAAAATTTTAATATATTTTAATTTTTTATATTTATTATCTTTTAAATTTATTTTATTTATATTATACGCTATAATAAGATATTTTTAAAAAAATATGTTATATTCGTTCTAGTTATTTAATTTTTTTATCTATTTAAATTAATTAAATAGGATTATACATTTATACATTTATACACTACACACGTGTTTTTGCTCCTTATAAATAAGATGCGAGAATAATATATTATATTCAAATTCATCTGCCAATGATTTATACAAGTTAGTTTGCAGAAAAGCTAGCCCTGACTTTCCAAAATTATGAATGGGGACAACATGTGTCCCACCCTTTTGCCGCCTTTTTTAGCATCCACCCACCGTCTTCTTTTTACTCAAAATTTTCGAACATTTTTAATACATTATTAATTTATTATAATTTAATAATCCATGTTACCTTAGACTTCTTGAAAAAAAAAAAGGGGGGAAATGAGGACATAACTGAGAATAGGACAATCAACGTTGTCTTAAAAATTTTAAAATGACAGCTAATTAATTAATAGAAACGAAAAACTTCCTTTGAAAGTGAATGTTGAGAAAGAAAGAGTGTAACTAATTTTGAATTATTAAAATAGATTTAAATGTTCTAATTTAGTATTCTGTGAAATGCTATTCAAATAATATGGATCGTTAAAAGTTTACTGCCAGGAAATTTCCATCTGAACAACTATTACTATAATTTGGAAAATTTAATAATTGGTTCCGTCGTTTCCCACTTTTTGTTGGGAATAAACATAGCTGTTTGGGTATTTAATTAGAGCTGACAACATCTTTTATTCCAAACACGGCAAGAAATTAATTAATCGTAGTCCAGTGTCTGTCTTTTTACCATCAAACCCCAAAAAGAATATTTAGTCACAAAAGTCCTAAACTCAACCCCTCTTTATAGAAAGGAAAGCAAAGCTATGTTGTCCCTGAAAAAAAAAAAGAGCAAAGCCATGTGGCGTAGTCTGATTTGTCACGCACTTCTAGCCCAAAACAAAAAAAAAATTGCATCAAATTACATTGTTTTTTAATTTACACGTAATAATGATTTGCCATTGAATAATTGGCTCAAATTTGAACCATACTACCTCATATCTAACAACAGGAAAACTAAAGGTGGAAAAACTGGCTGGCCGCTTAAAATGAGTTAGCCCACGGGTTAGGGGGTGGGTCGTATAGCCAATCAATTTACTATTTTTTTAAATATTTTTAAATTTTTAAAATATTAATAAAAAAATTTTAATATCATATTAGCATAATAAAAAAATTATTAATATTATACTCTTAAATTTTTTTTTATAAAAAAATCTTAAATTTTATAACTATAAATCTAAATAAACATTAACATAATATTACTCAATTATAATATGTAAACATATATTAATAAATAAGTAATTATCTTTACTAGTATTCAATAATAGGGGTATTTAGAATACTATTTGAGTAAAATAAATAATAATATTAAAAAAAATAGATCGACGGGCTGGGGGGATAGCCCGTCCCAAAACTGCCAGCCTGAACCCGTCCCATTTTATTAGCTAAAACATTATTTTGTCCAAAATGTTCGTGGATAAGAATAAGCGTCATAATTATAAATATAAATTAAATAAATAAGGTATTGCAATAGAAATCAAATACGAACGTATTTTTGTTTTATATTTATGATCACGAGGGCTCTAAAACTGATGGTATGTTTGGATTAACTTTTAGAGAATAGATTATGGGAATAATAGATTTTAGAGAATAAATTTTAAAAAGAATATATTTTGGGAATATATATGTTTGGATGATTAGTAGCAGAATCATTTTGTATATTGATAAATTATCAAAAAATGTATGATTTGATTAAAAGTAAGAGAGAGAAAATATGATATAGAAGAAAAGGGAGATATAAGAGAGTGTAGAGAGGAGAGAGAAAAAGAGAGACAATAGAAGAGAGAGAAAAAAGAAAAGAGAGATAAGAGAGGAGATATGGTGTAAAAAAAAATAGAGATAGAATAGTAATTGGATAATACATGACCTAAATTTTAAACTAAAAGCTATTTTTAGAGGCTTATTCAAAACCTAGGTTTTAAACCGAAATTTAACTCAAAATTAATTCTCAATAAAAATAACTGTTGATATAAAAAATTTCTAAACCGCAGTTTTAACCAAAATTAATTCTTAAAATCGATATCCTAACACACACTCAATCAAATACCTATGTTTATTTGGGCCGCTTTCCCTTTAACATTAAATGTAAAATTGAGTAATTCGTGTCATTCATTCATTTAATTTATATATTATATTAA
Organism: Leucaena leucocephala; assembly: GCA_037074615.1. Lineage (NCBI taxonomy): Eukaryota > Viridiplantae > Streptophyta > Magnoliopsida > Fabales > Fabaceae > Leucaena > Leucaena leucocephala. Next base: position 22,227,575 of record CM073541.1, read on the forward strand.
TTTACAATAAGTGATGATATTCATATTACATATACAAGGTATGCAACCCACATTTCAGTCGTAGTGGTATTTCTACTGAATAACTGTAGAGGTTTTAATTTTATAAGGACGAGAGTTTAATTTTTATTATTATTATGAAGATTTATTTAGTAGACGATTTTGTAAATTTTTTATAAACGTTTTTTGAATCTTATGACGATATTTTAATCTGGGTAAAAGATTGATATCGAACTTATATAAATTTTTATTTAAAAAAAGATGAAATGGCCTTTCTTTATTTCAAATACAGTAATCACATCAACAGAGGTTAGTCAGAGTGGTAAGCGACTCGGTATCGTTTAAGCGAGGTCTCGAGTTCGAGCTTTGGCGTATACAGAAGATTCTCGTTGGGAGACTCACCTACCATAGCTAGGTGCACGTCGTGGGTCGAATCCAGATATAATTGGGATAAAACTCTGATGAAGCGGATGGGCAACAAAAAAAAACAAAGTAATCCCCATACGTTTTCAAGCGAATCCCTTAGCTGTGCCTGTGCATAATGTTTACCCAAAAGCAGCATATAATCGATTACAGCCATACCTTCAGTCATGTTTAGCTTTCAACTTGGCCTTTTTAGTCATCTTCTCCTACCCCTCTAAGTGGTATGTCCCGTTTTACAAACTTCTATGCAATGCACAAAAAAGAATACACATCTCCCATTCTATATAATGAAGAAATATATCTAATATGAAGATAATCATATTATCTTATAAAATATTGACAATTATTAAATATAAATATCTATTATAATAAAAATTTAAATATTAATTTATTACGTTATGAAGAATTAATTATTTCTGTTAGATTTAACTCTAATTATAACAATATATCCAATTGATTTATTTTGTCATTGGTTTATTTGGAAATGATTGTGTTTTATTTAAGGACGATAAATTATATTTGAACTTGTATGTACACATAATAAGTTTATGAGAGCACAGCCCAATATATATTTCAAATATTAAGCACTGATTTGTTTAAAAAAATATTTTTATTAATTGATTAAGATCGAACAACTGAAAAAGGGCAAGAGGAGGTTTTTTTTTGAACTTGACAGCAGCGCAGTCTAAGGAGGGTTTTCTCATCCAACCCATACTCTGAACGTTTCAGTCGACTAAGAACCCATATATATATATATATATGCAGTTTAAACTTCAGAGATATTTGTCCTTCCAACTTTGATGGATTCCCAATAAAAAAGACATAATTTTTAGCTGTTTAAATATAAATTTCTTTCCATTTAAGTAGCCTGTTTAGACTGTTTTCTATTTCTGTATCTCCAAACAGGACTATATGCATATTATAGTATAATAATCTATATTAGAGAAAACATAAATGGTTTTCTCAGAGGGTGAGCAGAGGGGTGAGAACATAGACAAGTCTAAGTGTGGTTTGCAAAACCTTAGAATTCAATTTGAAGAGTAAATTTTAAAGATTAAACACATAAAATCAAAGGAGTCACCTTGTATAGGGTGGGAGAATAGAAGAAGCATTTAAATGAAAAGTGATAGGAAGGGAGTTACAACTAAATAAACTAGATCGGATTGAATTATTTGCAGTTTGAAGTAAGAAATAAATCCAAGACCATGGAAGATTTTTGGCGTCAAAAAAAGTGACCGAAAGATTTTGGATGTATTTGAAGCAGTGGGATCTAGAGAGAGAATAGGAAAAGGGCATCCCCTATAACCCAAAACAATAACACCAACTGGACCTTGTCATTTTCTGTTTCTCGCTACTTGCTTACCACCACCTTCCATCTCTCTCTCTCTCTAATCTCTATATCCACCTGCTTCTTCTTCTTTTTTAAATATTTCTTGTCACTCCTGTCTCATTCTAACGTATCTACCTCTCATGCCCCGTGGGGCCCACCCTCGTCCAACCAGCGGCGCCATTAGTCTTTACTTTGTTCCCAAGGTCTCTCTTCCTCCTTCCTTCCTTCCTTCTTAAACCCCACACGCCCTCCCTCTCTCTATCTGTTATTTAATCAAATCGTATCACAATCTCTTTTCTCTTCTCTACGCATCTTCTTCCATCCTCATCCCTCTCTCCCTTTTTCTAATATTATTCACAGATTCATATTCATATTCATTCATTTCTATCCAAATCCCCGCCATTCCCAATCATTCCTCTTGGGATTGGTTACTTTCCTGCATAGAAATCTGAGTGAGAGAGAGATCAGAAGCAACCAAAGGCCATGAAAGGTGAATATGTAGAGCAACAGGCCAAGGCCGATGCTCCCAATATGTTCTCCAAGCTTCACCACCACCATCCCTTCCCTCACCATCCTTTTCAGCTTTCTCGCGAATCTCAGACCTCTGAGGAAGATGATACTCGGCGCGCCACCCCCAACCACCCTCAAAAGCCCATGTCCGTTGAACCCTCCTCCGCCGCCGATGGCTCCAGCATTGAGGTCGTCAGGCGCCCTAGAGGCCGCCCTCCTGGCTCCAAGAACAAGCCCAAGCCCCCCGTCATCATTACTCGCGACCCCGAGCCTACCATGAGTTCCTTCATTCTCGAAGTCCCCGGCGGTACGGATGTCGTTGAAGCGATTGCTCGCTTTTGTCGCCGCAAGAATACCGGTCTCTGTGTGTTAACGGGATCGGGAACCGTCGCTAATGTCACCCTCCGTCAACCCTCTACTACCCCGGGGGCTACCGTTACTTTTCACGGTCGTTTTGATATCTTATCCATATCCGCCACCTTTCTGGCCAACCAGCAATCGGGCGCTTTGCCAGCTGTTCCCAACAGCTTCACGATATCTCTGGCGGGTCCGCAGGGTCAGATCGTTGGAGGAATAGTCGCCGGCAGTTTGTTGGCGGCGGGAACCGTGTTCGTCATAGCCGCTTCCTTCAACAACCCATCCTACCACAGGTTGCCAGCCGAAGAGGACGTCAGGAACTCCGTCTCGGGAGGCGGCGGCGGAGATGGGCAGTCCCCGCCGGTGTCGGGAGGCGGTGGGGAGAGTGGTCACGCGCCTGATGATTCGTGTGGGATGTCTATGTATAGCTGTCAACTACCGTCCGATGTGATCTGGGCTCCAACAGCAAGACCACCGCCACCATACTGATAAATCGTGTACTTGCCTGTTACTTCTTATTACGCTCGTGCCCCATTGTGAATTAAAAGTTATTAGATGTCACTGTTGCTTCGTTTCTTGTCTGGTTTAACTTTGACGATGTTGCTGAGTTCTCATTAGCCTTTTAATTTCTCGACTTTCCCACAGAAACAGTGTAGAGCAGCTAGTTCTTTTTTGCCAAGAACCGATCTCTGAGCAAGTAAATGAAGCTGCAGTATGTTCTCGAAATTTCCTTTCTGTCCCTAAACTAGCCATATATTATGACATTATCTCATATATTAGTACTATATTTATTATATTATCATTATTATAAAGAAGAAAACAAACTGGGACGTCCGCAACCGTAACCATGACCAAATGCCTTGAGGCTTACATGATGTACTTGATCAGGTTCGTTTGGGAAAGGAAAAGGGGTGTGGGAGAGTGAAAGAATGCTTTGAAGTTTGGGAGAGAGCAGTGAGCAGGAAGGAAAAGGCTTTAGTTGGAGAGGGGGGCATTGGGTGAAGATGACATGATGAATGATGGGCTTCTGAATCTGAATCGATATTTCTTATCAGATTTGAGTCTGTCTTTGTCCTAGCTTTCTTGATTTGGATGAAGTGTATGACAGAGGAGAACATGGCTAGGGTAATGCCTTCTCAGTTTCCCTTTGCTTTGCTTTAGTTAAGCAGCCTGCTGCTCCTCCTCCTTTTTATTTCTCCCATCTTCTCTGATCTCTCTTCTGTACTTTGTTTTGTCTTTTTTCCTTCTGATTCCTCTATTAAAGAGAGGGATTCGTCGATGCAAAAGTAAAAGCTACGGGGCAACTTCTCTTACATGAACGCGGCCCGAGTTTACTGCTTCCCTACGCTGTCGCGTCATCAGTGACGGGGGTTTTGTTCTAAACGAAGATTCTGCTCTCAAGAATTGAAATTAATTCACTGCCACAGGAATAAATGATCATCACGCTATCTAATCTGGCTTCTCCATTTTTAAAAAATGTACAGTTTTCTCCACGATCAATTAATGTTGCACCGGTGATTCTTACATGGGCATTATTATGCAATTTCAAAGTGAATTAATGTTGTGTTTTTACATTTTAATAGTTTAATTTTTAGTTAGATTAGAATCTTATTTAATGTGGTAATGTAGAATATGTTGTTTTTTCGCTTTAATTCATATTTTGTCTAGGAGTTAAATTTTGAATCGGCAGAAGACATTACCCCATTGGTGACTAGTACTCAAATTAAATAAAGCGGGCTCGCTTGCATTAATTTCGCATATGGCTAATTCACATAGTATTGAATTTGAATTTTCTATTAATAATCTCGTCAGGAAATATTATGAAAGGAGTGACGTGGAAAATTTCATCTCTATTGGATTTTCAGAATTCAATGCCCAATTCTCTTCATTATATATACTGGATAATTAATATGTGATTTAGTATACAATACTGTAGAGGTAGGGATTCTCAAATAAATTGGAAGTTATATTTATTTTATTCAATGTCAATTATAAAGAAGTTTTCATTAAAGTAAATACATGATGAGGACGATAAAAAAGTTTTAGAAGCTTAGGGTCTATGGAAGTTTTCCTCTCGCTTCCTTATTTTTGGACATAAAACGGTTGTTCATTGACCTCCTTTGTTGCCGTCGTTGATCATATTAATTAAGAACTGTTTTATAATATCCATTTGGAAGAGTAATTTGATTCGATTTTTCGTTATATTTGCATGTGAATGGCGCGCGCGCATGCATATTCAAAACAAACCCGATAAACATCATCCATGGTTGCCTGTAGATTTCGCTCTCTGAAGAATTCAAGTGTGGGAACAAGACTTGGTGCTTATTTCGTTATTATCTCTTGAGCAAATAGCAGAGAGTTGAGATACTGAAGAAATAGATTCGAGATATTCAAAGTCCTCATGATAAATCTTGAATACATGTACCAAGTGGCTAGTGGTGTTGAATAAAATATAATTTTGATTCTGACGGCAATTCAAGAACAGAATGTTGGGGGCAGACAGTAAGATTTTGGAGAAATCTGACGACGAGGGCTTTGACAGTTACCGATTATAGCCAGCCTAGCCAGTCATGACCAGTTTGACCAGATGCACAAATTGCCGTCATAACTCACAAAGAATCATGTTACCCAAATTAATTATTTTTATTAATCTACTCAAAAAGTTAATTAGGATAACACGACATCCAAATTAAAGTTCGAGAAACGTAACTCAATTCCCTTCGTGACTAGCTGGTGGCTTCTTTTCTTATGTATCGTTCCTTTTGCTGGAGAAAATGTCTTCGTGGTCAAACTCCTCGTGGTCGAGATGATTGTTGTCGCTTAAGCCATTTGACGACAAATCAGCAAATTAATTAGACATCTATCTTTGTTTCTTTTCGCTGGCTCTCATATTTCATTCGATGCTATCGGGGCAAAAACATTGACTTGGGTGCTCGTGTCCGAAATTTTCAAAACTTACGAGAAAATGTCAACCTGACGGGTAGCATTCTAATTAATTACATTATGCAAGCACGTTCAATGAACGAGCCCACTTTTTCAGTTTTTCTTTATTACTACTTTTCCATATATTGATTGACTCTTTTGCCATTATATTCAATATATATATATATATGGTGGAGGCTTCGGCCGGCCAATGATGAACATCAAATTTGCTAGCTCTACCCTGCACGAGAGAACCGGAACCTTCTCAAACACTTAATACAGAAGAATAATTGAGAAGGATAATGCTAATAGACGTGTTTACACAGTTTCAGAAGACTGTAACATTTTGTGCGTCATAAATAGTGTGAGGATTATGTAGAGAGAATGTCATATGGCGGAGAGAAGTTGAGAGAGAGACAGAGAAAGAGACAAGAGAGAGGGAGGATGATGAAGAAGATATGATGTTGCGATGTGTAAACGGATGGAGATATGTATGGGCAGCCGAAGGCATCCATTTGGGATGGTGCCCACTGCCCACAACTACCCATATATCCAATCCCATTCTCTATTTTTTTTAATTTATTATTAAATAATCATAATTGAATAATATGCTAATAATGACGTTGTCATATCATGATAAGGTGAACAAAAAAATAAGAGTAAGAATTTTGCTAAATAGGGTAGAAGAATGGGAATAAAAGAGGATAAAGAGGAGATAAAAAGAAGAGAGTAATGAAGGTTGGGGCAAAGAAACAGTGCGAGTTCATTGAATCTGAGTCAGTGAACAGTCGGAGTGGGCCCACTTCTCTGAGGTGACAGTGACGGTGACGGCGACGGCGAGCCATACTCTGCCTTATCCCATCTACTATCTCTTCCTCCATTTGAGCCTCTTTCTCCGTTTTATTAACTCTCTTCGGCGCTTAAAGCCAAGTTGGAATATATGGAGCCCTGGCGTAGTGTAATTTCAATTTCTCAAATTACTTTTTTAACTCTCCTCCCGCGCGCTTGGTTCATAGAAAGCAGGCTTTAAATCCATATTTATGAGGCCTTCCATTTTAAAAGGGATATAAGCAACCTCTTTGCGAGGCCTAAGGGCAGTAGCCTTAGTTGCCTATCATAGATTGCCACGTCCCTGATTCTTAATCCCCTTTTTGTGTTGTTATTACGTGCATGCATTATATCCTACATTTCTAAATTTTTACATAAATATTTTTATCATACTGTCCCTCTCGTAGAATTTCAGTGATGGCCTTGTTTTAATTCCACCTTAGACTTTCATGATTTCTAGCTGATATTTGGTCATTGTGATCATCGTTATTCCTCTTGCAATGTTCTAAAATATCATTTTCCCTTGAAAAGGAAGAAAACAACACGCTTTGGAACCTCGTCATATAAAAATTAAGAATGATAGATGATATATTATCAAGGCCCATTTACAGTGCTGTTTTTAATTATACACACACACACACACAATATATATATATATAACACATAGACACACGAATGTATGTATAAATAGTTTAATTATAGTTTGGACTTTGAATGGTTCGTAAAATGCTCTTGATTTCCAATTTTTAATTATAGGAAGTCTATTTTAAGTTCAGGAAGGGAAAAAAACTCTTGAGGGCGCCGGAAAAACGTGTTGGGGAGGTACAAGAAAAGTTTTTTTTTAGTTGTCCACTCGGTTCACGGGAGCTTTGCCCCGACTACATCCAGATCCGACCCGCGTCACGCACCTGGCTATAGTGGGTGAGTCTTCCAACGGAAATTTTTTACGTACACCAAAACCCGAATTTAAGATCTCGCTTAAACGATACCGAGCTAAAATAAAAAAAATTGTCAAGTCATATAAATGCAAAGAATTGTCAACTTGTCTGTGATGGGTAGCTGCTTTCTTAGACACAGCTCCAAAGCAAAAGGATTCTGATAGCCCCAAAGCTATGGCGGTGCATTTCTCTCTGTAACCGAATGAACCACTCACTTTTCTGCAAATCCCTTCTCTTCTTCTCACTTTTAAGATCGCCTAGCATGCATGCGGGGCTTAGTTTCTCTTCATAATAATGTAGTACTGAGCTTTGTACTCTTTCATGAGAAAGAAAAGAACACACACATATGATTATGAAATCTAAGGAAGTTGCGTGTAGATTTAAAAGAGAAAGGGGTTGAGAAAATTTGCATATTGAATAGAAAAAGTAGTAGTGCACGCGTATGAAAGAAAAAGAGCATAATTAGCGGCAGCCAACGCATGCAAGTAGTGTATATGTGTGTGTGTGTACAAGCTTGTTCCGTCACAGATCACAAATCACTGCTCACCTTTTCCTTTTCTTTTGTTTCTTACTATTTCTCTCTCTCTCCCTTCATGATCATATATGTGCATATATATATTTTATAAAAAAAATTAAAAAGAGTTTGATTTACATATAATTTAAAGACAGAGTAAAATCTCTCTTCTTTTTAAGTGATACTAATATAAAAAAAGGTAAATTATTTATTACTTTTATATATAAATTTAAATATTTTGTCAAATATTATGATTAAAATTACTGTAAAATAATATATATATATATATATATATATATGTTTTCATCGTTAAGCTCTCCTCTATTCGTAGAATAGTCCCCAAGAGAAAGAAATCAAAAGGCAATAATAATATTTGGAAAAATGATGCTGAGAGGGAGAGAGAGGGACAAATTTGAAGGGTGGTGTGTGAATACTTAATGAATAGACTTGAGGTACAAGTTTGGAGTCGTGTGTCTCTTTTGGGCCAGTTGACAAGTGAGGGTCCCACATTATCTCTGACCTTCCCTCCTTTCCCCAACATCCATCAAACAGCCTACTCTCAGAATATTTACCTGTTCATGTTAAATCAATCTTTTTTTCTTTTTTTTGAGATAAAAAGATTCACACCAACTGAAAAGGGTACAAGGGATAAATAATAATGATATTCTTCTGCGACCTCAGTTTAACATGAAAAAGGTTCGTTTCATATTTATCTCATATCTAAATTTAATCGACACATGATCGAAAATAAAAGCCGTTATCTGCTATAGTGCTATAGCACTGCGGCCCTGTATGTTAAAAGTTCAATATTTTTAGAGAGAGAGGGTTTTGTGATACGTGTAAAAGCAAGTGTTGAATTAAAAAACGAAAGAAAAAACATACATATAAATGCGCATGAGTTGCACCAAGTTGATATAATTGAAGAAGAGTGGCTCACATCATAAAAAATTATGAATTTAAATTCTATTATTAATATAAATATTTTATTGATCATCGATCTGTAATTAAATATTTTTATAAATATTTTTTAAACTTAAAAACACATCATGATCTTTTCAAGTTGTTAGGACTCAAGTTAATTAAATTTGTTGACATGAAAAAGACACGTTTGAGTTAGTGTACAACGCCTATATGGTAGTTTGGGATCCTGAGAGCTTATATGGTTGTTGGAGATGGCTTACAAGGGACTTCTATGCTTACTTTGCATGTGGTCATATTCATCTCCTATCTGGTGGCATCATGATCCGAACAAAAGTAGGTATTGAATAAAGAAGCACACACCCCTATGGATACGCATGAGTTAGTGTAGAGCGCCATCCAAAATGGGATTATACAGAAATAAAAAAAGAATGAAAGGGGAGCAAGTGGGTGGGGCTAGAAAGTATTGTCAGCCATTGTTGAGGCTTCTTCGCCCTAATCATTTCAGTAACATCACTCTGTTTCACAATCCTTTAAGGGAAACATTCTCTCAAGCTCTCAATATTCGTTAAACAAATCATGTGATCATAATTATCTGTATGAACTAATTCACATTTGATTATGTTTTTTGCCAATTTTATTTAATGATTTATGTCTGTAACTTTAGATGTATGTGACGGCACTGTTGATTGTGTCGCCATCAATCATTACTTTGGGTATTCATTGCTCAAACGAAAGCGCACGACCATTCTGCAAAGTCAACCAAGTTGCACCATGCTTTGCTCCTTTGTATCTGCTTTTATGATATCCTTCTCTGAACAAAATTTCGCCACACTAACACAGTGCCTAATTATTGATAACCCTACCTCTTCTTATTGAGAACTAATTAGGAAGCTTCTTAAGAGACGAAAACGATGGAGCAATACCACATCAGGATTCCAGATTTGTGAACGAAACAACCCCACATTATATGATTATGCTATTACAACTTTACAACGCCCTCAATATAAAAATAAAAATAAATAGTTGTTTCCAATTATTATCATTAATAATGAGATGTGTTAGAATATTAAACAATTTTAATTATCATTGTTAATAAAATATAATTGAATATGCAATATTAGTAATAAAAAATAAATAATAAAATATTTTTTCTTTTGAAATACCGTTGCATCTTTTTAAACAAGACATCCATTCACATTTGAAAGTTATTAAGAGTTGTTATGCGACAGGATACTTGTAATAAACATAAGGCCAATTGATAGACTTTTAGAAAAAAAAAATCTTTTGGATAATTTAAAAACAAAAATTGAAAAAAAAATTTATGACAAAAAAATAATTCTGAATAAATAAATTTAAATAATAATTATTAAAAATATATTTGTGATTAATAAATTACTAAAAAGAGTATAAGATAAATTAAAAAAAAAAACAGACTAACCCACACGCCTATATTTTTTCCTCTTCTTCCACTGTTTACCTCTACAACGACCACGATAAACTAATATGACTTGAGTACTTAAATCACGATTACAGAAGATATTTCGTCTGATGCGCCACAACTTGTTTCGCTTTATTACTGTTTCATGGTTCATTCATTTCAAGACGTACTATATATATTGTCAAGAGTTTGATGGTCAAGTGCAATTGGGACCCAAAAGACAAATTTGAGAGGGATAAGTTATCAACAAGAGCACTTTACGTGCTACTGCATCCCTAGTTATTTACTCCATAAAATATTCAATCCGTTCTTTCCCTTGACTTTCTGCCGCTAAAATGGTTAGATCCTAGTCCCTGAAAATAGTTAGTGTCCCTATTAATAGTACTACCACTACTGCCATTATCTAACTTCCTAACTTGTATATGTGTCAGAACGCAAAACAGTAACTCCCCTGTCAGTATCCACCACTCTTCTACCACCTACATAATCTCTGTACAATTCACTATCTACCTCCACACTCGAAGCAGCAGGAGTCTGAAATAGACCTGAGTCATACCGGTGCTTATCAGAAAGGGGAGAATGCCTGAGGTTCAGGGGAGAATATGACGACGAGGAGGAGGACGGATCAGAATCAGAATTCTTCCATGTGTTGTTCCAGCTACAACCTGATCCACCAAAAATGTATTCGGAGAAGTCATCAGCGCTGCTTGAGCAACGGGTGCTATCGGTGCTGCAAGAACCATCGTCAGAATTGGTACTGATAAGGGACGAGTTATCACTTGATGAATCGTCTTCCAGAATCCTTTTCAAGTGGTGAAACTTTGAATTGAAAGGGTCTAAGGTGGGTGGGCCATTGGGAGAAACCGAGGCTGGAAAATATTCAGCAGCAACAGAATTCGTGGGTGCCCATCTGGATTTCATTCTCGTAATCTTTCCATTGATAGCTTTGCTTTTTGAATCATTGGATACTATGTTCCTAATCAACCTTGGGGCCCTTGGTGAGCACCTAGCAGATGATTCAAGTGGTCAGAGAAATAGAAATAACTAAAAGAAACCTTGACACAAAAATGAACCGAAGATCAGTTACCTTGCATAAAGAAGCATGTACGCTCCTTTTGTCAAGACTCGCTCCAAGTCAACGGCTTTCACCTAAAAAAATCATGAAACGACTGGGTAGTCTAAGGTGTCCAAACAAGAGCAGCAGCATAATCAACAGACAAAAAACATGGCTTTCTTTTCCATTGATCAACTTCACAAGCACTCTACAAGTCTTACAATTTGCATAATTTGCATACTTGGCTGTAGCAACTGAACTATTAACAAGTCCTCCCCATATCTAAATACGCAATATTTAAGATATCATTTGCTTCAAGTAGTCACACTTCAAGGAACACTTCCCAAGAAATATATTTCCTTCATGTATAACTTAACTTGCTCATTTAAAATTTTATTCCTGAGAAGGGGGAAAACATACAAGTTCTAAACTAGGTGCACAACACAAGATACCAACAAAACTAAAGAAAATCGGCACATACCACACTGTCATCAACCTTGAACCACTTATTTTGGCTATTCTTCACATAGCACAAATAGTGGCCCGAAAAGGCAGCATTCATAACATCCAAGTGAACAACTACCCCATATAGCCTGTATATAGGTGACTTATCACTGGTCCCACTCATAAAAGGGGCCAAGTCAAGTATTTCAGGAAATTGAATAGGCTTATTGAGCTTCCCAAATTTTCCGGACTGCAGCAACACATGTAACAAATTTTATAAAATATTACACCAAAAAAAAAGGATATAAAAAACTGTAACAAGATAGTAACATCTCATCTATGAGTTTAACACATGAAATACCTGAAATCTCTTTAATGCAATTGTAAGAATATTTGGGGCCACTGACACAGTCAACTTTTTCTTGGCATTCTCGTAAGATTTACACCTGCTTAAAATGAAAATAGGCAATTAATAACAATATAATATATGTAACTGCTTAGAATGCTCAAACAGATAAAAATGGTTGAAACTAAAGTTGTAGTATTCTAAGTGAGAAGCCAAAGTCTAAAAACTAATACACACCAAAACAAAAATTGCTTGGATAAGAAGCAAGACAGCTATAATTTTATTCGGTGTGGATGCAAAATGAGTATAACTTAAATTAGGGGAAACTATAATATTTGTAACTTTCACCAATCAGCGCATGCAAAATGCCCTCAATTCCACCATCTTCACACTTTCATAAATCTTAAATTTGATCCCATAATAAACCTTAGTCAGTAGCTCTGATCAGATTCCACATAGGTGTTTTTTTCTTCCTAAAGGCTTGTACATTTAAGAAAGGAAGAAAAAAACAGAACCATTTCCCAAATTAGAGGCCAAACATAACACTTAATGTCAAAACAGTAAGCCCCAGCAATTTTCCAAGTAATTACCAGTAAATCATAAAAATCAATCATGAAACTCCAATATGATAGCAGCCTAAGCATATGATAAATAGAGAATATTAAAGAGTTAAGAAATTCCTCAAGAATCAACAAACCTGACACAATGATACTTGTTTTCTCCTTCTAGAGCCTCAGTGCTAGTAAATTGCCGTAGAGCCTCCTCCAGGGTTGTTATCTCACCTTCTATTGCAACGGTTAGATCCATCATTCTTTCCTGACGCTCAGACTTCCCACCACATTTCATGCATTTTATCTGTCAAAATATTATCATGTTTTCATCATCCTTGCTGCTCGTGTCAAAGGAAGCTAGAAATATAGGAACAATAGCATTATCTGTAACGGGAACAGGCCCACACAGTGTTTCATCATCCTTCGCATAGTTTTATATTATTCTTTCCAGATAAAATTATACTTAGAATAGTGTAGCACCTTTGAACGAAGGTAACCTCCAAATGTTAGACCCATTAAAGTTGTTTCCTCTTCTGATGAACCTGATGCATTAAGACCAGCTTCTGTAAGGCAAACCAGTTGCATGGTGTCAATAGCACTCCTGTCAATATAGCATTACAGCTCGTCAACTAAGGATGAATACAAAACAAGGACCATGCTAAAAAAATTGACAATATTTTCTAAAATGTAAAAGCAAACCTTAAAAACTCATGTGCATCTTCTTCTCTCCCATTACCAAGTCGAATACCAATATTTAGTAATTGGGAAAGAATACCCTTGGGAGAGAGCGCAGATTTTGTGCCCTTTGACTTCAAAACTAAACTTTCAAACTCACATGTGAAGCACCCTTTCTTATTAGCACCTGAAGCAGACATGAAAAATTCAATCCGATGCAACAACTATTATAGATTGTAGTCAAGAATTTTGGCACATACGGAAACTGTGATTTCAAACGTACATGCTTTAGAATGAAGTCCTTGAAGAAAATAGGCAGTAAGGGGAGGTGTAAAAGCTAAGCACTGGAGTACAGCATTAGCATAACAGCTGCATACAAGGGACAAAAGCATGTTAAGAAGATGGCAAATGTAAATTCCATACTGTAGAAACATAATATCAAATCTCTGGTAAAATTCTGTAACCTAACCACTCACATCAACTAACCAATTACCCAAAAAGATAAATATCTAAAGCATAAAACTTCAGCTATACCATCAATTTGTTATAAGTCTACACACAAGCAAGCAGCTTTTAAACAAATTTGTCAAACACAAAACACATCAAATCACCTGTTTCCACAGTTTAAAAGACCAAATGGTTGCAACTCTGCCTTGTTCCAGTTATAAAGCTTCACAAACAAGTCATATGAAAAAAGACCCTGCAATAACTACAAGACCATGTGAGTATTCAGTGCATTCAGCAGCAAAAAAAGAAATAACAAGGTGTGTTTAAGAAAAACCTTGTCACTGTATCTTCCAGTAACATCACTCCCAACAGCTAGTGACAAGCGTTTTGATGAATTTGATACTTTAAACTGATCAACAACTTTCAACATAGATGTTTTCAAGCCATTCTTGGGAGTTAGAGATCGGCTAGCAACTTGAGATGAACTAGTGATGCCAGATTGAACACCATTAATCCCACACATTGTACTGGAATGTGCATACCTTTTAGTTCTAGATTCTAAATGAGCATCAGCGTATGAACTTGGCATACATCTCACTTCAACAGACTCCACTTGATGTGACGCACTGTCAGGGTCAACCAGAATGTTATTTGATGCCTTAGAGCCTGCTGATTGCAAGTTGCTGATGCTTGAAGCATCTGCAGAACCTGAATTTTTACCAACACTTAAAGCGTCACGGACAAAAGATAAAGGTGGCCCATGATTATCTTTCCTCATAGTACCAAAGCTTGTACTGTTGGACCCTTTGCAGTCGAATAATGTAGAATTTTGCCTCTTCAAAGAATCCATGCGGTCATTATCTGATAATGCTGACCCTGCACTTGACATATTCCCAATAGAGTTTACAACACCATTTACAGAAGCTGAATCCTCTTCCGCTTGACCTTGCACATGCATGGAAGGCAAGGTATCGACTGAAACATGAATTGCAGAGCCAGATCCAGATTTCCAATGGCCAGAGGATTCATTGGAGCAAGATGGAAGCAGTTCATTTTTTGCATCATCTTTAGTCCCTTTGGAATCAAGAGTTTTATCCCAGAAACCCGAAGATACAGCATGAGGCTCAATTGTTACTTCCTTACTCATGCTCAAACATGAAGATCCATTCTTTGCAAGCTTACCCTTTTCTTTGCTGAAACTAGGTCTAGTTTGATTTAAATTACGCATAATAGAAAAATCATCTATTGAATCAACCAAATTAGCAAACTTTGGCGATGATGGCATGGTACCCATGCTATTATCACTTGAATGGCCATCATGCGTATCAAGGGCAGTATCAGCAAAAATATGTCCTTCTGATCTCTCAGGCTCATTTGAGATGACACTCTCACATACAGAGGCATCGTCAGATGATTCACTAGCAACAGCAGAAGATGAGAATCCAGAAAATGAGTTACTAGATATTTCAGAATTAGAATCTGCCATGCTCCCAGCTGCAACAGGCTCAATATTATTGATATCATCCTTTCCACATGTGACCTCAGGAGAACTGATTCCAGACAGTGGGGGTTTCTTAGAGACTGTTCTAAACTTTGTATCTTCAACCTCAGATTTCTCTTCAAGAATTCTACACCCGTCTTTCTCTGCTACCTTAGGGTCATCAAACACATCGTCATCCTGGCATGTTGTGCTGGGAGGATGACATTCTTCTTTGTGGCCTTGACGCCAATGGATAATTTGGCACTTACCGGAACTATTTAACACATGAAAGCAAACGTGTAAATATTAAAACACACATGATAAGAAAATAAATAAGAAACATATTGATGTTCCATATTGCTGTCAATCTAATCAAACAAATCATCACAAATGTTAAGAACAAATAGAGTCATAATACCCACACCCAACCATAATAATATCAATTTGACAAAAACGTGAAAAGTAACACCTTTTCTAAATGTATTGCACATGGAATTAAAAACACGACTTTTTGAAGAGTTGCAACATGATCATTATTCTCACGAGCAACAACCGTCAATATATAAAGAGAAATAACCAATTCTTATGTATGATGATCACGAACGGGAATGGATTACAGTGGCTGACTCACTAAAGTGAACAGCTAAGAAATGCAAGCCAAACATTCGGATTTTGTTTGGTTTTCTTGTCGTTAATAAGCAAATACAGACTTAATATATTTGGGTTCAGAAGTGGCATGAAATTCACTCCATATTCGCAACAGGATTCCACCCAAAAACACATTATTACTCTATGATCTGAATCAAAGGGAAAGAAAGTGAAGATCAGACAAACAGTGCCAGCAATAAATAATGGCTACTACACAGCAACTCGTGATCATGTAATCTGGACTATAAAACTCCAAAAACGATCGAATTCTATGGAATGGAAAGAGAAACTTGACTGATTTAGGAAACTTGACAATCGAAGCAACAAATTACAAATGAATCACCAGACGGCAGATGAAATTGAAGCTAAATACCAGTAGCGAACTGCTTTGCATCTGGAACACCGGGTAGTGGTGGGGGAATAACACACTGCGCATTGATTACTCTTACTAGGAGCAGAACATGTAGCGTAGGCATACGAAGCCTCACTCTCAGCCCGAGCTGCCTCCTCGGCGGCCAAAATCAGAAGCCTCTTGATCTCCTCCTGCCTGGCCAAGGCAAATTGCCATTTCCGGTGAATTACGAACCCAATCACCGGCACAATGAAACATACCACCACAAGGACCAGGCTTGAAAACCCTAGATCCCCGGTGACACGCATTTACCCTGCACCCAACAAACATCCAACGAAAGCAACAAACCCTAAACTCCTAATCTCATCACCAAACATAGATGGATTCAGCGGCAGCGTCGGAGGTGGCGAAACAAACTGCAAAAACAACCAAGCGGCCAAACAACCAGAAACCTTTCTGGTGATGAGACCGTGAAGAAGATGGGGCTGACTGCAACAGCGAGAAAAGCCAAATTTTTGCAGGGGAGAAAGATTATAGCTTCTAAGTTGCTTGCGTTTGCCAAATCCGACGATGCGAGGAAGTGCGGCAGATACTAAAACCCAACAAGGTCCGATTAGTACAAAGGTGAACCTTGATTTGTTTGTTAGCTTTTCCGATCAGATTTTCCTTTTGCGAGCGAAATAGAACGCGGGTAAAACTTCATGGGATTATTAAATAGGAATTATTAAATGGTTTTAACGGAAATAGGATCGTAGGAATAAGAAATTGGTTGTGTGGGGCATGGGAAAGGAATTTCGTTTTTTTTTTTCTTTTTGGGCGGAGAAAAAGAAAAGGAATTTCGTTGGGAAGCATGAGAAAGCGTGAATTCTTCACCTATCAAATATTCGGATCGGACCCACGGTGGTTTCTATCCTTGTCCGGTCTGTTTGATGATCGGTTCGATTCTTTGCGGAGGATTGGAATTGGGGACTCGGAAGTTTGCCGGGAAGGCCCCCCTCTGAAGTTCGAAGGGTATGATATGACTGAGTTTGGGTTATTGGACAAAAATAATTTCAATACATTGTATTTTCTAGATTTTGATAAAAATCAATAAATTATTTAAATACTGATTTTTTTATAATTAATTTTTTATATAAATTAATAAATTATTTAAATATTAATTTTTTTACAATCAATTTTTTATATAAACAAAACTTTTATTTATAGTCTAACTAATATATTTGAATTAGCTTTTGAACGATAGATTTTTTAAAAAATAATATATTTCGAGTCTAATATATTTTGTAAAAAAACTAGTTTTTATTAATATGTTTGGATTAGCTTTTATAAAATAGATTTTATAAAAAAAAATTGATTGTTCTAAGTGGTTATCTTTAACTTTTCTAAAACTATAATTTTAGGTGAATGATTGAATATGGAAAAAATTAGTGCTGAATAGTTTATTATTTTAGTAAAAAATTAGTATTTAGATAATTTATTGATTTTTATAAAAAATTAATTATAAAAAAATGAGTGTTTAGATAGTTTATTATTTTTCGTAAAAAATTGATTGCAAAAACATAGAATGTTTGAATAATTTGATCTAAGACTATAATTTGTGGTTAAAACAAAATTATTACAAAATTATATTATACGAAAAATTATTATTTTATAATATATTCTACTTAAAATCTATTATACTCAATATCTCTTATCTATAATCTAATTTAAACATACTATAATTATGGGATTGATGAATGAATGGCTTGAGTTTTCAATTTTGATTCCACGTTTTCATTTTTGTTGATTTAAATTTAATTATTTAGCGTTTAGAATTACTCACAAGGTTAAGATCAATGGCAAGTGGCCAAATCTCGATCATGTGTAGTTAATTATTATTCTCCGCGGAGCAGTCCATGCAAAAATATCAGTGGAAGCTTTCGAGCTAAGAGTTAGGCAAATCAAACAATCAGTATAATAATGACCAAATCACGTAAATAAATTAGTAATTAAAAATTAGGCGTAGATCTGGCATAATAGTAACATTTTTTAAGATGACCCTTGAACTGATTAACGCATGCCAAGTACGTAAATCACGACTGAGGAATATTTTAGTTGAAATGAGTTGTCTCTTCTTAAAACCTGACAAGACGTAAATTTTAAATTAATTGATAATATCAAATTAATAACATGCTAATTTTCTGTGCAAAAGATGTGGTCATTAATTATTATGAAAAAACAATCTTAATTAATTAATTGCTCTCTATTTCCATTTCTCATTTTCAACGTAGTTTTTTCAATATGGAGCTGAATATTACTGAATTCGACATTTCTCACCCTCTTGCTTGCATATACAAGTTCCAATTCAAAGTTAATTAGTCACGTTGGGGACATATAAAGAATTGTGATGTGGTTGGGAATGGTATGCCGTGGTATTATATTATTATTAGTCTAATAATAGTCTCGTCAAAGGCAGGGACGGAATGGCGGTTTCTTAACTAAACTTCACAATAAGTGATATCAACGTTGCAACTAATTCTGGAACGAGAAAATTCTCTGATATATTAATTCATACATTTGGCAAATCTTTTTCAATGCAAGGTAAATAATTAGTGTGGTGTTTGGTACGACGAAAGGGGGGGGGGAATAGACAACAATTGTGAATGGCGATAGGACAAGGTCCAGTCATCATGACTTGTTATTTCCTCAAGAGAATTTCGTAACAAAGCCAATTTTAACGTCTTGATAAGGCATCTCGAGAGATGCGTCAAACCAGATATTTGCTTTGAAAAAATTACACTTCAAAGAACTAGCCATTAGGGTTAGGCTATCTAAGGTCTTATAAGGCATCTCTCTCGCTCCCGGAGGTATAATAAATGGTGCAAGTAACAAATCATTAAGTGATTATGCTAACTCTAATAGAAATGGCTTTAGGAACGCTTTCTCATTGAACTTTATTGAACCATCGATATTCCTGGGCCCCCCATTACTAGCCAATAATTTCGACTTTGATCTCACCGATGATCTCATGTTTAGATTTGCAGCCAAGGAACAAACGTTGTAGGGGACTATATTATATGTTTGACGGATTATGTAACGCAATTACCAATATAATATCTGTTTCGAGTTGAACTGCAAATTATGGGATTCGCATGGCATTTGCTGCAATACTGTGCCGTCGTGGGTGCAAGTCCACGTATATAACAATGGCCTTTGATCTCAATGAAAAGACACATGACGTTAATATTCATGTAAACAAATAATTGCATGGCACTACAACTGAACACGTGGAATCAAATCAAAACCACGTGCAACATATAATTATATTTTCTGGGCAGATAATTATAAAAGATGGAGACTGGGCTATCAGTTTTGAGAGCCATGGTCTGCAAATTAAACGAGTGTGTATTGACTAGAGAATGACCTGCGACGAGACAATCTTTCAATATTGGACGGCGACAAAAGAAATGTAATGTCATGAGTAATATGATTTAAATAATTCTTGAAATCCACGCAATATTGCATGGATAGTACCCATAATCAAGTATTTAGGAGTGGAATTTTCTGACACCTAAGCTGATCCTTTACGTTTCGGGTTAGGTTGAATATATTTAGCGTATTTTTCTGATTCTCTCTTATTTGGACCGGAACTAGTCCAAATAAGAAAATCCACTGCACATGACGCCGAAGAATATCAAATTAAGAAAAGAGTTGCACGGTCAGCGTTAAAAATCCTTCATACTTCATATTGTGGATATCGCTGTGATTGTTAAAATTAGTCGGTCACAAGGACACTAAAAATCAAAATTATATCAATATACGAATAATGAAGAATGAACTATGAGAATGAAAAGATGAATATTTATATGGTGAAATGGGTAGATGGGATTGACAGTGTAATTAACACACTTGCATGAACAGGGGAATGAAGGTGCGAGGTTGATTGGTGGGTATGCTTTTAGGTTGATGGTAAAGAAAAGGCATTGTGGCATTGTTAAATGGGTTACCCAACACGAGTGCATATCATGAATGTGGAGCTCGCCCGAAGTAGCGCACTATATAATTTCCTCTCTTTTTTCTAATATTTTCCCCAGTTTATGGCCACTAGCGCATTCATTCCCAACTTGGTGGTTTTATTCATTTTGCTTTCCCTTTCGCCCTTAATATGGAATCTCCGACAAACTACTACAGTTCAGGCATGCATGTATGCCTTTATAATCTTATCATTCTCAACTGCTGTTTTTCTTATCTCTCTCCCTCTCTGCGCGTATGTATATTACTAAAGAGCGAGAGAGTATTACTCTTTGGGCCCATATAAACTGGAAAGCGTCGACATTTAATGCGTATTTGGATTCATCCCAAGATCATGGTTTCTGTTCAGAACCGTGAAACAATTTAAACACCTCCTATTTTCCATAATCAATTTTTACAAAGACTGATAAACTATTTAAACATTATTTTTTTCTCACACTCATTCTTTTTTATCAAAATTAATGGGCTATCCAAATACTAATTTGTATTAATAATAGAGCCATTTGATTAATGTACTCGGTGCAACGGTCCCAAAAAGAAAAAAGTTTGAGCCATTTTCATGAAAGAAGAAATGCAAAGGAGTGTGGTCAATGGTCGATGATCCCTGACAAATGGTGCATGATCCTTCGTTGCTGTTTCCTGAACGAATCCCACACGCTAATGTTCCTCTCATGTTCAACTTAATTAGCGCTATAGTTAATTTTTTTTCCCCAACAAGTCATCGTTTGATACTACTAACCTATACAAATTCGAACAAAGTCAGGTTTCAATTAGAGTAAGAACTTTACATGCATATTCTTTCCTACCAACAAAATTTAAATTCAAATATCTGGCTTAAATAGGGTTTGAGTTTTTTATCACTCAACCCTTTCGTGAATATTGTTTTTCTAAATATAAGTATCTTGTTGAAAGAAATTATAAAAATACTATTGCTAACTAAATATAGATATATTTTTTATCGATAATTTAAACTTTTATTTATTATATCATAATAAATTAGTCCGTTCCATTAAATCAAACTTCTATTGGTTATGAGTTATCATCGTGATCACGATTAGTGTAAGGGGAGTGATGAGCCCATAAACAGAAAAGGGCTCTCTCTAGAGATGTTCTGTGATGGGTTGATTTGCAAGAAGGCCTTCAGTGACGAGGCCAGGCCCAATGTTTCTGCTTCGTATTCCAAGTATCATCTGCGACAAATAATAAAATAAATCACTTCATCCAAATATTTTACATCACATTACCCTCCTTTTTGCTGTTAAGCATTTCATTGATTCCCGGCTTACTTCCACCCGTACGAGAGCATTATTTATCTGATTTTAGATCTTCAGAGTTATTATGGAGTTGAGTTGCTGTATCTTAGTGGGTTTACGCTGCATCGCTGTTTCTTCCTTTCATTTTATGACGACCTGACGGTGCTACTCAAGATTTTGCTGCAACTAGAAGAATGCCTTAAGGAAAGCTAATCAGATTTCCCGTATTCAGCCAAAAATATATAAAGCGATGGCCGATGGGTGAGTTTTCTGTTCTAGAATTGATTCTGCGTTATAGATTGAGAATCTCGGCATAAAGCAAAGTAATATTTGGAGTGAGCTTTACTCAGTCAGATGGATTACACAGTGTAATGTGGTTGAAATGTGGGAACAAGCTGACAAATAGTTCCCCGTTATACAGAATGGAACAGTACTGTGAACTCGTGAATGTGTGGGGGCTCTTAAAAAAAGGAAAAAATGGTGTGAACGAATTGAAATGCATGGAGAAAAAGAACACGACGGCAGTCATATGGATATTTCCTCGGGGTTTTAAACTATTAAGTTGGCGTCTCTTGAACATGGAAGCCTTGGGAATTGGCCAATAAGAGACAAAAGACAGGGAAATATTTATGGAAAAATCGGGCACCTAGGTGACTGGCGTTTCAGCAGAAACTACAAGAGATTCTCGAGGAATTAGTTTAATTCAGCAACTTGCATCTGCGTCGATATAAAAGAGGATTATATATGATTGACTCGCTTAACACTGGTGCTTGATTTCAAAGTAGATCTATGTGCTGCTTAATTGAATGCGGACAATCAGCAAAGCAGCGAGAGACAGACAAAACTGTAAAAATGAATGAATTGAAGGAGGAAGGAAGAGAGAGGTTGGGAAAGCCCGTGACCGACCGCATCTCGTGCAAACACCTACGTGAGGACAAACAACGTAAGTGGTGTCCATTTTTATTTATCTTCTCCCTCCTCACGAGACTCCTTCCCAATTCTAACTTTTCTTTCATCTCCTATCCACATTTCGATCGCTTCTCCATTCCTCAATCATTCCTTCTCACTAATTAACACTACTGCCATGTTGATGTTTAGCTTTTTGCTATTTGCAGTAGGAGATAAAAGATAAAAAAGTTAAAGTAGCATATTTGTGGGGCCCAAGTGCAGATCCAGATTCTCAGACACCAAACAACCCCATTCCACAGCATCATTTCGCTCCGAAACCAAAACAGCGTCTCATTAAAACGAGTCCTATTACTTACGTTCATGCATACAATGAGCTGCATTTACGTTCATACATACAATGAGCAGCTTTGCAAACTCTATCGCATTACTTTAAAAAAAATTAAAATCGCCCTTAAAATATAAACTTATAACTGATAGTTTTAAAAAAATTATTTTTTCTCATCTTATATTTACTATTAGCTATCTCAAATACACTCATCAAAAGTGCCAGATTAAATTTAAAAAAAAGAAGTCGAGTATCTAGTAAATAAACTAAAGATCTATAAGCTAATAGTTCTTTAAACTTTTTTTAACAAGGTCTATCTGTCGATATTTACTGTTAGCTACCACAGTCAGCCTCACTATAAAGTTGAACATCTAACAAAAGTTATAGATATAGTAAAATATTGAAGATCTATAAAGTTTTTGCTATTAAAACTCTTCAAACTCATAATATATTACAATTTATAAACAACAAATGAAGAAAGACCACTATCATATTTTGTTATATATTGTATCACAGTTTATAAACAATAAATAATTGAAAAAATAAGAAAAAATAAACAAATGAATAAGTTAAACGGTGACTTACGACTTTCATGATAAATAACTATGATAGAGACAACAGAGAATAAAATTAACGACTGAGATGAGCACCAAAATTTATAAAAAAATGTTAGAAAATAAGCTTTATCAAAGTTTGTAATGATAAAGAAGAAAAATAAGACTACATATAGTTATAAAAAATAAAACTAAAACAAGATTCGGGTTTTTTAAATTTTATAAAAAATTTTTACAATATTTTTTAAAAAATCATGGTTTAAAGTCATACTTGATGAAAAAATCATAAATCTCACCTAATGACTTTTAACCGCGATTTTTTAAAAACCGCGGTTAAAAGTCCTATTTGATAACTTTTAATTTTAGTTTTTATAAAATTCGTTATTTAAAGTTTTTAAAATTAAATTTATTTATAAAAATGCTACTTCTTTTTTTTTTTACAATAATTTTTTTTTATAACCACTATGGAGTAACATAGTGATTTTTCTAGTAGTAGTGTCAGTACACATCCAACCTATACTTTTGTCCTGAGATCATGTCCACGTAGATGCCAGCTCATCTGAGCGAGTCGCCACCCGCTGACTTCAGACTAAACTGCATTCGTATATAAGCAATTATACTCTTTCACTTATATTGCTCATAATGTATAACAATTTGCTTCCGACGACCTGTACTTTTTGTCCTGGGGTAATTGCTCCGATCTCAATATATAACAATATCTACCTCCACTTTAATAATTTCAAGGTTAATTTAGTAACTTCGTCTCCCCTAATCTTCCCTGCTATTATATATATATATATATATGCACACCATCCAGCCATGCAAATCTCACAACCATCCCCAAGCTGCTCCTCAGTGAGTTAGGACTCACTTCCAATTCCGATTCCAACTCAACCATGGGTGTCACCGTCAAGTTCATCACAACTCTGAGTCTTCTCTGTGCAATTTTATCTTCCTCCATTGCCATTGACCCCTGTGCTTCAAAGCCCGGCGACTCCGGCCTCACCGTCATTCCCATTTATGGCAAGTGCTCGCCCTTCAACCCACCCAAAACAGAATCTTGGGTTAGCACCATCATGAACATGGCCAATAAGGATCCGGAGCGAGTCAAGTACTTGTCCACCCTCGTCGGTCAAAAGTCCGTCTCCTCCATCCCCATTGCTTCCGGTCAGAACTTCAACATCGGCAACTACGTGGTCCGGGTCAAACTTGGATCTCCCGGACAACTCATGTTCATGGTCCTTGACACCAGTAGCGATGAGGCCTGGGCTCCCTGCTCCGGATGCACCGGGTGCTCCGCCACCGTGTTCTCCCCGAACGCTTCCACCAGTTACGGCTCGTTGGGTTGTTCCGACCTGCTGTGCAGTTCTGTCCGTGGGCTCTCCTGCATCCATACCGGATCCGATTGGTGCTCCTTCAACCAATCCTACGCCGGCTCATCGTTCTCGGCCACGCTTGTGCATGATTCGCTCACGTTAGCCAACAAAGTCGTACCCAATTATGCTTTCGGCTGCATCAACGCCATCGCCGGTGGGTCAATTCCAGCCCAAGGTTTATTGGGCTTAGGCCGTGGCCCTCTGTCTTTGCTTTCCCAGACCGGATATCTCTACTCGGGCGTGTTCTCCTACTGTCTTCCCAGTTTCAAGTCTTACTACTTCTCCGGGTCACTCAAACTGGGACCCATGGGTCAACCCAGGAGCATTCGGACCACGCCTCTTCTGCAAAACCCGCACCGGCCATCTCTGTACTACGTGAACCTTACGGGGGTCAGCGTAGGGCGCGTGTGGGTCCCTTTGCCAAGTGAGCTTCTGGAGTTCAACCAGTACACAGGATCCGGAACCATAATAGATTCGGGCACGGTGATAACCCGGTTCGTTGAGCCGGTGTACAATGCGATCAGGGATGAGTTTAGGAAGCAGGTGGTAGGTCCGTTTTCGAGCTTGGGGGCATTTGACACGTGCTTCGTGAAGACGTACGAGACAATAGCTCCGGCAATTACATTCCATTTCACAGGTTTGGATTTGACTCTGCCGATGGAGAACACTCTGATACATAGTAGTTCAGGTTCCTTAGCTTGCTTGGCCATGGCGGCAGCACCCAACAACGTTAATTCCGTCTTGAATGTGATTGCCAACTACCAACAGCAGAACGTTAGGATTTTGTTCGACACCGTGAACAACAGGGTTGGCATAGCACGTGAGCTTTGTAATTAGACTTTTGTTATTTGCTTTGAATCTGTCCTTTTTGATGGCAAGAACAGAATCTGCCCTTTTTATTTTAATGGCAAAACTGTCTTTTTGTATTAGTGAATAAGCGCTATGATGTAATATCTCTGTTTATGATGATCGTTACCGCAAAAGGGGGGGGATTCTTGTAATGCTTGATCAAATGTAATATCAAGGACGTTGTTTTTATTTCCTCTCATTGGACTAGCAAAGTATACTTTTTTGTTTCTAATGAGTGTACCGGACGAGGGAATTGTTGAAGCATATCGAAGGAAACTTACAGATAAAAGTGATTATAGAGGCCGCAAAATATATTGGTCGTAACTATATATATTTGCTCTTGCTTAGTTAAGAGAGACAATTCAGCACTATGTCCCAAAAAAAACCCCATCAAGATGAAAAGCTGCTGCTTTTGTTATGTAGTTTTTATACATAAATCACCCCTCAAGCCCATCTTGCTTCCCTCCTCACTGCAGTGTCCTGATCGTAGTCATCATCTCCAAGACTCCATCAACATGCAGGTACATAACCAGTTCCCCAGCAAAACAAACATCCAATTATATCTCCACCGTATTACACAAAAAATGAGGGAAAAATTAAAAAAATATATAAAGAATTGCAAAACACAGGCCACAAACTGAAAAAAAAAAAACTTCCCTGCATGCTTGATCGATAGTTGAATATTTGCTAGGTTGACCACCTTAATTTGCTCTCAGAACATAAAATCTTCTCTTTTATCTACGTATCCTCTCTCTCTCTCCTTCTTCTTCTCAGTGTCTATCCCCACCACTGGTGCACTGCCACACCTTCGTCTCTCAACTTGCCGTACAATGCCAAACACTCCCAATAAGCCCTTCGACCCTTTCTCTCATCTTTCATCCCTAACTGTGGCTTGCATTCCAAGAAAAGCTCATCCACTAACCTTATCGTCTTACTCCTCACCATCTCTTTCACTACTTCTGCCTCTGCTTTCATCCCTACGTACTCTTCCTCCTTCACGTTCCTTTTCACCCAATCCGACATCCCGATTTGGGGCACTTCCTTCTTTCCCGATGAGTCCTCTGTTACTGGCTCTATTTTATACATCTCGAAATCCTTGTTTCTTGTCGGGTAATTCCTCGAAAACCAGTCGCTTTTGCTCCCTCCGTCTTTCTCCGGCGACCCCACGTCGATGAAAACCAGGCGTGGGTAGCTCTCAAGGGAGTCTCCTATCAAATCCGGTAGGTACCTCGGGCGTTTCAAGTCCCGGCTTGATTTCTTTGATGCCGATCGTGGAGGCTCCAAGAGGACGTCTTCGAGTTTCAGCAACGCAGCTTTTTTCGCATGTGAAGCATGCGCAGACAGCAATTTCTATGGTTTTGGGGTTTTGTTTCTGCGACGCTGGTTTTCCACATAGCCACCGCAATCAAGTCGAACCGCCTCATATATGCAATTTTGTAATTGGGAGGTTTGTAGAATCCGGCTAAGGGACTGTCATTTAGAAGAAAGGTGACAACCCCACCGGCTTTCAGAGTCCGGTCGATGAACCTCGAAGCTTCCTGTAAATTAAAGGTGTAGATGAAATCTACGGTTCCGTCAAGAACGGAGCTCTGTTTCTCCAAATCATTGAGAGCAATGAGGTCGATGTTGTAATCGGCGAGACCCTGAGCCCCGATGAGGTTTTCCTCGAAGACGTTGCTGAGGAAAACAGATTTCTGAGAATAATCTCTTTTCATGAGACCTTCCTTAGTCAAGTCGCGGAGGAACACGGACATAAGCTGATTGAGGTTGACAGAATCCGAAGCGGACATGACGGATTGATCGTAATAGGTGATGGAGGAAGAAGAAGAAGAGTGCTTATCATTAACAAATGAACTGATGTATGTGAAAGAAACTACAAGAAAGACAAATATCAGGAGGCGATACAGGGCCTTCATGATTTCGTAGTTAGGAAGTGTAATGATCAAATAACAAGAAGGTTTTGATCGGAAAGGGAAAGTAGAAACGAGGTCGACGGCCATGTCAGAGGGCCAAGACATAAATAATAAACAAGCTAATTCTCAGCAACAGAAATGAGGTGTGGTGGTGGGTAAAAGAAACAGAATCAGGAATCAAAATGGGAGGAGAGAAATAGAGGAGGAGGAAGAAAAGAGAGAGAGAGAGAGATGAATTAGCGAGTGCAAAATCGAGAGGCGGTGTGATTTCCACCCACAAGGGCCACACGAGTAGATTGCAGAGTAGACCAGAGGGACATGAGCTCTCTCAACCTCTGAGCCTCCATTTCTGGAAATGAGAACCCAGATCGATGAAGATGGCCTCTGGTTAACGTAGGATCTTCATGATGACTCTTGATGAGTGGGTGAAACCAAAGGTAATTGATCACGAATGCATGGAGGGAGGGAAGAGAGAGCTCTGATCTACCTTCTGAGAAAACTATTCAACTGTGTTTTTTTGTTTGTGAGAGGGGTGAGAAGAAAACAATAAATGGTGGGATATGAGATGGATTCAGAGTCTGGGAATTTTATATACGGAGAGTTACACGTTGTAGATGGCACAAAGTTTAGATTATGATTGGATTCAAGAGAAATGGTTGGTGACACGAAATTGAAGTTAAACCATCCATGTAAAGTTAATTCTTTTTAATTCCCCTATGTTCTCGCATGTGTTCTGGGGTGTATACATGTCTGAGTTGGCCTTTGCTTCTAGGGAAAGAAAATCTGCCGCCAAATAGGTAGTGAGAGAATTTTCCAGTTTTTACTTTTTACAGTGCCTTCTCCCCTTCTAATTTCTTGACTAATTTTGGACTTTCTCCCCCATTAGGCCATTGCAATCTTATACTCGTTTCATGCATACCTGTAGTTACGTAATGTAGATGTCTTCACACACACACACACACACAAATTGTAGTTACCCTTAAGCCATGTATTAGTGCGATAATTAATTGTAAGGGAAAATCATACTGAGATTTTATAGAAGGATTATAATTTTAAAAAAATCTCATAAAATAATTTAGACTCAAACTTAAAATCTCATATTTAAGGTGTGAAAACTCAACTAACACCTATTGTTTGGTTTAGACACAATTGAATTTTCATTTCTCACTCCTTTGAAGGATTATCTCAATTATGGGCCTTGGGGCATCCTCTCAGAGAAATAGTTGGACCCTAGACCTCATTATGGTTTTGTAGGCCTCATGCTGGGCCTCATAATCATTGAAGTATATAATTTTTGTAATTTAAATTATATAATAATTAAAAAAAGAGAGGAGAGGAAAATTCAATTTGAAGAGGGAGTAGTACTAGAAAGAAGAAAGGTGCGCGTGGACTCCGCCGAAGATGGAATGTAGATGAGGGCTCCTCAATTAATTGCGTTCCAGGATGACGCCTCAATTTCGCTCTTACCTTTTCAACTCAGAATTTTCAATTCCATCCCGTTTGACAACCCCAAGCATTCATTGTGATTTCCGCTTTCCATTTTCATTCTTAATCCATTTTTTGGGTACCCCATTCAATCAATAATTTTGTCTAGGCGACAAGATGTAAAATAAAACTGAAATGACAAAAATAAGACGACATAAAATAGAAATTCAATTGAATATAAGAATGAAACCTGAGATGGCCGGAAGAAACTCCGTATGAGGAAAGTTCCATTGAAACCTCTGAATGATTCAAGCTAGCAGGACGAACTAAGAGGGGCATACTGATTCGATTCTTGGTCTGATCGTTATTATTCGTTAAGACTTCCACATATAATATTTGTAATAAAGCTCCTCAGAAGTGGGAGGATACAAAATACGACATTCACGAATGAATGAATCAACGAGAGACGACAAAGTCATTATTTTCAACGCAGCTAATAAATAAGCATGCCCTGTGCGCGTTGAAAAGTCTACTCTCTCCATCCTATATAAACCCTCCATCCCTTCCTTCTTCATTCACTCACCATTCCGCTACTCAGATCCTTACTTCTTCAGTCTTCGCTCCTCTCTCTCTCTCTCATCATACAAATTTCAAATCTTTAATCCTTTTTCTGTCAGCGCGAAATGGGTGTTAAGAGTTTTGTTGAGGGTGGTATTGCGTCCATTGTTGCTGGGTGTAGCACTCATCCGCTTGATCTGATCAAAGTTCGGATGCAGCTTCAGGGCGAGCAAGTCTCTGCTTCCATCAACTCTCACCACATTCATAATCTTCGTCCCGCTTTTGCTCTTCCATTACGATCTCCTCCAATGGATGCTTCTTCCTCAATTGGCTTCGCAGCTCGTCGTGCCAGTGCCGGACCCATATCGGTTGGATTGCAGATTCTTCGCTCTGAAGGTGTTCCTGCTCTGTTTTCCGGCGTCTCCGCCGCTATGCTCCGCCAAACACTCTATTCCACCACTCGTATGGGCCTTTACGATGTGATAAAGCAAAAATGGTCCGACCCAGATAAGGGAAACATGTCTGTGGGCAGAAAGATTGTGGCGGGGCTTATCGCCGGCGGGGTTGGAGCGGCCGTGGGAAACCCTGCCGATGTGGCGATGGTCCGTATGCAAGCTGACGGTCGGCTTCCGGTGGCTCAGCGGCGCAATTACAACGGAGTGTTCGACGCGATCAAGCGCATGTCCAAGCAAGAAGGGGTGGCTAGTTTGTGGCGTGGCTCGGCGCTGACGGTGAACCGAGCCATGATCGTGACGGCTTCGCAGTTGGCGTCGTATGATCAGTTCAAGGAGATGATTTTGGAGAAGAGGTTGATGAAGGACGGCCTTGGGACACACGTGACGGCGAGTTTTGCAGCGGGGTTTGTGGCGGCCGTAGCTTCAAATCCGGTGGATGTGATCAAGACCAGGGTGATGAACATGAAGGTGGATGCAGGGGCGGCGCCACCGTACAAGGGAGCCTTAGATTGTGCTCTGAGGACGGTGAAGGCTGAAGGGCCTATGGCCCTTTATAAGGGATTTATCCCTACGATTTCAAGGCAGGGACCTTTTACGGTGGTGCTCTTTGTGACGCTCGAACAAGTTAGGAAGCTCCTCAAGGAATTTTGATCACCATTATGGTCGGAGTTTGGCCATTGATACTTTGTATGATGATGACGAAATATATTCGAATTATTTAATAATTCTTTAGTATATAGAGAAGTTCAATTTAAAAAAAAGAAGACTAAAAAGGACTTTCTAAAATTTAAAAGAGTATAAATTTATAAAAAAATGTTAGTTATAATTATCACTGTTTTTTTTTAAATTTAGGGGAGAAGATAAAATTATCTTTTTCTTTGTTCCTTTTTTTTTCCTCTTATCTCTTTCTTATTTACCCTTTTTCTTTCTTTTCTCCACTCATCTCGCTGCCATTCAAACCCTTCTTCCTCCTTCCCTTTCTCAACCCAATCTCCCTCCCAAGTTATGTAGAACGTGTGCTAAGGCAGAAGAAATGAAGAAGGAAGCGTTGACGGGCATGGGAAGGTGACAAAGCTTATGAGGAGACGTCTTTGAAGTGTGCTAGATTCTGCGTATTGGCCAAGACCCAATCTTGGTTGGCGCCATCCATAGTAACAATAGGGGTAGAGCAGAGGATGGAGAACCCAGCTCGTCTATGACAGAGACCAAATCAGTAGTAACAAGGAAAAAATTTGCTGAATCACTCG
The DNA here is from genome assembly GCA_037074615.1 of Leucaena leucocephala. Lineage (NCBI taxonomy): Eukaryota > Viridiplantae > Streptophyta > Magnoliopsida > Fabales > Fabaceae > Leucaena > Leucaena leucocephala. The sequence continues at coordinate 22,258,625 of CM073541.1, forward strand.
CGAGCTTGTGTCGATTGTTTCACACTTTGAATCTTCTCCCTACCTGCTCCTAAGGAAAAAGCTTAAAAAAATATGGGATTTTGTTCGCATAACTACATAAGTTGAAAATAATGTTGGTAATGACAACTAAGATTAAAGGTTATTGGCCTTAATTGTAAACAAAAATTATTAATCCCGATTATATAAATAGTATTTAATTGAAATTATTAAAGATAATATTAAATATTTTTATTATAGTGATCAAAATTATTATAAAAATTATCAATATATTATACGAATAGTAATTAATCCTAATAATTATTTATAATTAAATTGTTAAATAGAGTAGTAAATATTTTTACTACGATAATCAAAATTATTATAAAAGTTGTCAATCCTATTATACGAATAGTAATTGATTTGAATAATTATTTATAACTAAGTTATTAAATAGAATAGTAAATATCTTACTACGATATTCAAAATCATTATAAAAATTATCAGTTCTTACATAAGCCATTTTTAGGGGTAATTTTTATCTTTTTTTCTAAATTTTAAAATGATAGATTAGTATTTATGACTAATATATCTTTTTATATATTTAGATATTTTTTTTAGAATTTTGAATTTTAGAAAGTATTTTCTAATTTTTTTTTTATAATTCATAATGTACAATTAAAGATGGAAAGATAATTGAAATTTTAATATTTTTTTGTCCTTTTGTTTTGTACAAGATAACAAGAGTATGCCTGAACTTTTTGCTCTTAGCAATTCCTTACATTATAGACATTTTTTTTACATCATAGGAATTTTGAGATAAGATATATTATTCATAGAACTTTTAATAATATTGACTCATACAATCCACACAAAAAATGAAAGGTTTTATCTAACGAAAAACACAAAAGTAAAAGAAACCGAATTTAAAAAAAAAATAAAAAAATTGAACGCATATCCTTTTAAAGAAAGAAAATAAATACAGACAACATCCCTAGGACGCTTTACCGGCTGAGGACAAGCAACTCAGCATTATTGTTCACCAAGTAAAAGCAATTACAGAACCACCAAGCTCGTTAGCGTGCCAGCAAAAGTGAGCACGATAGATAAAAAATAGTGGGGATGGTTGACCTATGCCTTCTGCAACCTGCATTTTGGGGGAAATGGACTTGTGTTTCTCCAGCATTAAGGGTCCTTTGTATCAACATCACCAGATAAGGTTTCTCTTCCTACTCTGCTCCATAAGCCAAAAGCACAATACTGAATGATTGCAATAGCCTTGTATCATCTTCAATTTGTTTTACTTGTAAGAACATATCGGCCTTCTCATCATCAACGTCCTTTATCCACATTATAAGGTTTATGGCTTTCTGACTTGCCTCTGTCTAAGGTCTGTGGATGCTGGCTCCATTTCTCCGAGTGTTCGCCTGATTTTCTCATTTTATCTGACGGACCTTCTCTGCCTGAACCTTTATCTGCCATTTGGAAAGAACTGCCCATACCTCTTCCTTTTTCTGGGTTTGATACAGAATGAACTTCAGACCCTCGAGAGGCATTGGGGGATGGCAGGGGTTGGTTACATTCTGATCCTTTTCCTTTTTCTGACCCTTTATCCTTCATAAAATTTAGTCTGAACGACAGTTTTGTCAGTGGGTTTGCAACCTGTTAATAAATAAATTGAGTATAATACAGTCAATTTCCAATACAATAACATGAATACATGATTGACGCAGTTAAAAGTCAATGAATAACCAGTATTGTTAAGTTTGTGAAACCTACCTCTTTCTTTGTTCCAAATCTCTTAGAAATATTTTGCGGTGGATGATTGCTTGGAAAGGGCGTTGATCCCAGCTTTCTCTCATTGCCATTTTCTGCTCCAAGTTGACTCTCCTGTTGTACCAAATACCCAAGGTTCAACAAATAATATATCAATATCATTCACAGTAATCAAGTGTTGGCCTCTAGTTTTAACGAGCTCAATAAAATTTTCAAACTTGGTTTCTTTCTAAACTAGCTTAGTATAGTGATCGAGCTCAATCATTTATAATGAATGAGACAAGCAGGATTTGAGATTTCGGCCAGCCAGAGTTTGAGTAGTTCATTGATGTGGAGGAGAAGTGTGCTGGAGTTGAAAGTCCTCATCATACCATCCTTGCAAAACTGACAACTTTTTAAGCTTCAAATAATTATTTGATTCTCATATTTGTATTCTTAAGGTGAGATTTACCTTACTTGTTGACTTGCCAAATTGTGACGTGGCTGTTGTAAATTCAGTATCTGGCTTATTCTTCCTGTCAAACAAAGTTTCTTTTCATGAAACTGAAGCAGAACAAGATCGTGAAAAGAAGAAGAACATGCAGTAGTAAGATAGCAAGTAATGATGGTCATACAGCTTTGTTTCATGTGGTAGATTAAGCTTCATTCTCAGATCATTGACCTTCTTTTCTAAACTGGCGAGTTCTGCTTCTAACAAAGCTAACTCCTCCAAATCTGCCTTAGCCTTGTCATCAACAATGGTTCCTGGAGGTAACTTCAGCCCTGCTTCAAGAGTTTCACTAGAATTCTTCTCCTCTGGCAACTGTTCCTGCAGGCTTGCCATCTGTAGATAGAAAGTTTAGGTAACAAAATCTTATAAGAGAGTGGGGCTGGGGAGAGGGAAACGTCTGTCATAATGAACACACATCTTTCTCAATAGCCAGATGGCACTCGTGCGAAGGCTTATTTTGTTTTTGATCATGTTGCAGCTTTTTGTTCTCTCTAACCTTCAACAAGATGTAAAACAAGAAAGATGATTGCCACTAAAGAGTTGCACCGCACAAACAAAAAATATCCAGAAAGAATCAAGTATGTACATCTTCAGCAAATTTATTTTGCAATTCAGTCTTGGCATCTTCAAACGTCCCAATTCCAGCACTATGTATGGTCAGAAAAGATAATCAGTGGATTGAGCATAGCAGTTCAAACGAAGATACCCGAAGAAGCTTAGAGGAAGAAAAACTATCACAGTTGACAGATGTCAATTACTTACTCATCTTCAGCTGAAAATTCAATGGATTCCATAGAAAGATTCTTCCTTGCCTGGAGATATAACGAAAGATGAAATAACTTGGACTTAACAGCCAAAAGTAAACATGACTAGACTCAGAAAACTAGAGAACTAAATGAACATGGCAATTCAACATCAATTTTGGGTGAGTGAAAAGCATGTAAATTCCAAGAACGAAAAGGCATATTGTTAATAATGAGAACAAGCTAACTCACAGAGGTACGCCCCCATTTAGAACGATGCCGAGAATCACGTGCTGTATTATTGGACATTGTTACCGATTTTTTTATACAGGAAGCATTTGTAGAATTAATAGAACTTGTATGATGATGCACTGTACTTTCGTCTGTGGAAACACCTTCAGGTACTCGAGAAGGCTTATTTGACTGCTCTACACGAGTAGTGATATTTGGAATGTCAACATTTTCTGAGTTTATAACATCTTCATGAGAAACTGAGGATGCCACCTGATCGACTTTACGACCTTCACTCTTATCTGAGGAATTTGGACTTGAATGTTTATGGTCCTGCACAATTAAAATAAATGGCGTAAGTAGAGAAAATTTTGCTCTCCTTCCACTCCACTGGCCCCAAAAAAGATTTTTCTTTTGCACTCTGTTATTTTTTATACAGTCCATGCAATCTATTCTAAGCTTCAAAATAATTTGCTATATATATATATATATATATATTAAAAAATAGTCACCAACCCTATCATCGTGCACGTGATATCCTCTAGAGCTTCCACGCTTACTGCTTGCTTCACTACCAAGATCATCATCTTCCTCTGCATCAGACTCGTCCACTGATTCGTCTTGTTCTTCATCATCATCATAATCATCATCATCGTCTTCTTCATCATAGGACTCAACATCAGAACCCTCACTCCCAGTTTCACTCTCATCTGACTCATAGTACATATCTGGGGACACTCGAGCTTCCTGCAGCCAGAATATATATATAACTTAATAAACCACAAAGAGAGCTGTATATAATTCTCATTATGAATGGAACCCATGTCCAAAAACCAAGTTACAATTAAACTTACCCCAAATAAGCTTTCATATTCGTCCAATAAAGTAATAACAATGACTTGAGCATGGTTAGCTGCAGCAGCTGCTTGTAGAAGTTGAAGAGAACCATCACCACCCACATCAAAATCACTTTCAATCTCACATTCCCCAACAAAAAGAGCTCGAAGAAGTAACGGTGCCATGCAAGCTGCAACTGCTGAGGAGCTCATTCGGTTCTCTGTTTTGTGTGAAGCTACAGCTTGCATCATCAATAGTATTCTGGTACGAGTAAAATGAATATAAATTACGTCACAGAACAAAACAATAAAGTGGACTAAATTGACCAAAAGGATTTCTTTTTTAAATTAAAATGGGGGAAAAGTGCTTAACCAAATACCTTTGCAACAAACGGCGATTTGGCTCGGGGAAAGTTTCGCATATTGCTGTACGCATAGCAGAAACCCTACGGGCACGATCAGTTCCTAATAATTGTGCCATTTCCCAATGATGAAAAGAATATCAAACTTTAAAGGAGATCCATAAAATATTAAAAGAAAAGGCACTACAAAGATATATAACACTTACGACATGCTTCTAACAGTGCCTTGCAACAAGATGCAGGGACTGGAGATGATGGCAATTCTCGGAGTACATGCTGAAAATATAGTAGAGTAAGAAATTACCTTTCATGTTTATGACCTACAGAAAGAAATCAGCAATTCATTTCATCATGAAGATACCTTAACACAATCAGCAATAACATGTGCATCCTCATCTGCAGAAAAGTCAACTTTTCCTGCATCCGCATGGCATACCCAAGAACATCAGATTTTATCAGTAATAACTCGCAATACACACACACACAAATCCATGCATGTATATATAAATTGACATATGTAAAAGGGAAAAATGTTTAACACACACATCCCTCTTATTTTCAGAATCATTTGCAAGAGAGCCTTATAGATGATGAAATCTCTTAACAATGTGAAATGCAAGAACAGTCAATAGCAAAGTGCAATGATCATAATGAAATCAAGCTACAATAAAAGAACCTAGACAAAAACACATAATTCAGAAACTATGATAATAAAAGCACTAACCTTGTTCATATTCCCGAACTCGAAATTCAACATCAGCAACATCGGCAGCTTGCCGTAAGATCCCTTCTACTTTGACTCCTATTTTATGTAGTAATGAGGATTAGGCTCATGAAACTGTCAACGACCACAGAAAACAACCAACAAAGATTCTACTCTCTCTCTCTCTCTATTTCTATACATAGATTCTCCCTGTTACTTCTCTGTCTTACTTAACATATTATTGCTCAAATCTTTAGTAAATCACAGAAAATGTAATATATTACCCAAATGCAGGACCAAAATTAATTCATTAAGAAGGAAAAAAAGAAAACAGGAACCCACCATGCTGTTCTATGAACCTGAGGCCCTTCTCCAGAAAAGTTGGGGATCCATCAGCATCTTCCAGAGCAAGTAAAATTGGCTGGCCAATGACCTTAGACCTCATTGGTTCTCTTTCTTTCGCTACAAAACAAGTGCAGAAAAATATTTTAAAAGGAAGGCTTGCAAGTAATAAATTTGCACAGCATTAAGCAAAAGCACCATAACAAAGATTTTACGACTTAGATACAAAAGAGACAATCAGTTGCCTAGAAATCAGTAAAAACGATCGACCCTGTCAATAAATTTTTGATGCACTAGTATAACAAGAGCATACACTGGTCCAATGCCGTATCTTTTGATTCAGTCTGCTCGTTCTTGATGCCACCATTTTGCCCTGTCACATTAACAGCACTCGGTGCTTGTGCCAAAGCATTCTCAAGTGCAGTCTTCCACTCATTTAAATCCTCCATAGTTTCAGCCTGCAGCATTAACAAATAAATCAAGGAAGGAGACAGTAATATACTTCTTATATCATGAAATATAATATAATAGAACAGAAACCATAAATTCATAAAGGAAAGGAAAAGAGGGCTGAATCACCTTAAGTGTAACAGCTCGTCCATCACGACCATCAGGGAAAAGCAGAGTCAAAAGTTTCTTATCTGCTTTGACCACAACGCTAAAAAATTTGACAAAGTAAATAATAGTTGAAGTCAATGCAACATGCCTGAATTGTTGAGGTCAACGAGATTGCAAATAATGTCTAGCTTGGACAAAAAAAGCTAACCTGCCTGAATTGTTGAGGTCAATGCCCCCAAGGGTTAAATTCACTTCATTTACCTTCTGAGAAACAGCATTCTGAAAAGTATAAAAAAATAAAAACGAAGAGGACAAGTATTTTAACGAAGGAAAAAATAACCTAAACCTAAACACAGGTAATCAGTGTCCATAGATATTCAAATGGACAAAATGGATTCTAAAACAAAATTACTTACTGGGTCACTTTTGAAGAAAACCAATGAAGTTCGGGTCAAGATAAACCACCTTTTCTTCCAAGATGTCCATCCAATTCCTACACATCAAGAATCACATATTATGCAATAAATAATACTCCTCCGGCCCTAAATAGATAACCTAATTACTGAATTGATTTTAGTCCAAAATATAAGATATATTTTCCAAATTTGCTAACTCTTTCATAAATTATCCTTATTATTACTCTTTCAATAATAATTAAGTAAGAGAAGGAGGGGAGAGTTAGGGAAGATATTTAGGTGTTTTAGGAAAAATATGTTATAATAACTAACTTAACTAACTTTATTAATTTAATCAAATTAGTTAAATATGTCATATATTTAGGGCCGGAGGAGTATATTCAGGACAATCAATAATAAAACATGGAAGAATATTATATACGCTTTTGCCTGTTGAAGAATTTATAAGCTTCAGAAAGCAAATTCATAAGCTTGTGTAGTGAAACTCACCTTTTGAGGATAATAAAAGTGGTCCGCTCTTGAAAACCTGCAGTACATGAAATCAAAGGGATTTGAGCTGACAGGTGATCGAGAGAAACCGCAGCACATGAAGTGAACTCTAGTAAAGTAGATTGTTAAATAGTGAAGATACAAAGACATGAAATATATGTATTCACTTCACTAAAAACACCTAAAATTTATGATTTGCATGCGTTTTCCGTCATCTTAGAAAGCCCAACAATACCCTGAGACATCAAACGTAAATTTTTCATCCATTAATTGTACAGAAGTTTTGCATGATCATATAGAGAGTTTGGGAACAAATGATCAGAATAGTAATGATGATCTATATCGTTGGCATAGAAACTGGCAACGGTCCCATGGATCCAAATTCTCAGGTAGAGGAAACAAAAGTTACCGTGTGGTCCCCAAAAGAATGCACCGACTGATCCGGTTTTCCAGGCTGAAGAGAGCTGGGATCAGGTACCCCGGCATCTCCCTGCAACACACAAAGCCAGATGATTCGGATCATCATTCATTTTGTATAATACCTACATTATGACGCACCACAATCCCTCGTTCTAAATCGATATGTATCGGCCAAGAATGAAAAAAAGAAGCTCGTCATTTTCATTCATATCAGGAGAAAATTGCCAGACATTTACCTGAAGTGCATCTGCATTTTTGTTATTCATAGCTGTGACCACAAGATGTCTGAATCATAACCCAGGTGATTAGCCAGAGGTCACCATATTATTCAATCAACAAATCCCTGCACCCATATTGATCAAAATGGCGGACAAGTTTCAACGATTTTACAAGAAAACATTGCATTCGATCAAGGAAAAAAGAATTGGAGTCGCTGATGAATCTGCATTGATTGGACCGTACCTCGCCGGGGGAATAGATACATGAATAAATATTATAGAAGTTGAAGAAGAAAGCAACAAAGCACAAAAGAGAGGGATTGTTATGGAGGAAAAGGAAAACGCAGAAGCGAAGAAAGAGTTTGTGTGCGTGTGAGTTAGTGGATGGTCACGCAAGAGCCCATTGAGAGCGGGACTCCAATTCTTCAGCACCTGTACGTGTCTACCCTCCAAAACGAACCGCTGTGTTGGAGGGAAAATTGGGGACGACGATCAATCTTGAGACAACAAGGGTCTTCCCGTAATTTCGTACATTCTCTTTTCTTTCGCTAATAAAAAATGACTTTTTTAAACTGCATAGAAATGAACTTAATAAGATCTTAAGATGGAATTAAAATTCAGTTTAATCTATCGGCCATAGTACACGTCATAATTCCTACTTTAATTTGTGGATTTTTTACAATTAAAGGAAATTAAATTATAAATTCCAACGTTACATGTATGGTTATGCATGCTATTGCGCTGTTTTCTTTGTCTCGTATGAATAATCTAAATAGTATGGGCACAGAGTGTATGCGTGTTATACATATGGAAACACTTAAATTTTTAATATCGTCCTCATCAGTTATTTAACTAATTTAAATAAATTAAAAATATTAAATATAATAATTAAAATAAATATAAAATTATTATTAAAAATAAATATAATATTATCTCCTTAAAATATATTTATGTAACTTAGAAGTGATGTTAATTTAGTTTTAAAAAAATAATAAATATAAAAAAATAAATAGATTAGAAATTTATATTTATAATTAAAATTAAATTCTAGATTAATCTATGTTGGCATTTTTGTTATTTTATAATTACCACCCTACATTAAACATCTTAAGTAATGAGGAGGGGTGTATAGGAACAAATGATATTATGTTGTTTGTGGACGGTGCTTTTTCCAGAGAGGGTGTTGCAGTGGGGTGTGGAGGAATATTTAAGAACCAAATGGGACCCTGCTTAGATGCTTTTATGCTTAGAATACACAAGGGTATATCCTATCTGCTGTCGGCATGCTCTATGAGATTGAAAAGACTGGCTATAGGAGAGTGAGACTACCAAGTGATTGTTCTCAAGCTCTTGATCTTATTGGCGATACTAATATTGAACTCCATGCTGATGTAGAGATATCGTCACTGAAATCAAACAACTTCTCCAAAGGAATTGGGCAGTGGACATGATTCATATTCCAAGAGTTTAGAACGCGGAAATGGACTGTCTCGCTAAGAAAACGTTGTCTCTTTCTCTTGGGCTTTATCATGTGCCTCTGGGGGCATCTTGACAATATTGTTCGAGAGCCGGCTATGAACTGACCTAGTTCTTTTACTCTCTTCGCAATGGGGAACTAGGCAGAATGACCCAACAAACCAAATACTGAATGAAGTAACTATTGGGTGTACGCTGATGATGTTATATTTTCAATAGCATGACGTACTTTTAATCTTGAAAAAACAGAGAAATATTATGCTTGAATTCTTAGGGAAGAAGTGCACAGTACATCTCAATAACCTTAAACTTGTTCAAAGAAATGGATGTCAACTCCGATACGCCATCATCTTTATCCAATCAATCAAAGCGGAGCATCCTCTGCTAAAACAAAGCATGATGTTAACCAAACAGCCTGTTATCCAATTCAAAAAAGCACCATCAACCACAAAATTGAAAGATGGAAAAAAAAAATTGTATGAACCTACGGAGAACAATACAATTTATGATTCAGGCCTATTTAGATAGGTTTTTTGAAAATAGCTTATAGAAAAAAAGAGTTTTTTGATAGCTTTTAAAAAAGGGGTTTCTGGAGAAGAGTTTAGGGGAAAAAATAGTTATGAATAAATGAGTATTTGGATAGTTATTATCAAAATGACTTTTGTGATAAGTAAATTATCAGAAAGGATATGAGATAGGAAAAAAAAATTCCATCACTACCCGCAGAAGACGACAGAGATGCAAAGTGAACGATGGCATCTTGCAACGATGGGAACTGCGACGATGCAGAGTGAGGGAACTACCGCTGTAGTTCCACCAACGACTTCCTTCACACCAATTCCACCGAAGACGACGACTTCCCTCTTTTTGACCCACAGCCAGAAGACGACGGAGCCCACTCAGTGTTCGCGATAGTAGACGGTGGATGGCGGACGGCAGAAGAAGATATGCCATGAAGGAAGAGAGGGGAGAAAGGAGAGAGAGTGAGAAAAAAATAAGAGCAAAATGATAATTGGGTAGTTTATAAACTTTTTTACTGTTTTAAAAATTATTCTCATGAGTTTATTTAAAACTATGGTTTTAAACTATAGTTTAGTCCATAAGTCCTTTTGAACAAATATGACTATTTTTTTAAAATTTTCTCCAAGGTTTATACGAAATCCAAACATGCACTCATACCAAATCAATAGTGTTATTATAAATGGACTATATATATTGATTAACTTCATACAGTGTTACAGTAAAAATGAGAAAAAAGCCTAAGCTCACAGCAAACTAAGTCCTCTTGCAGTATTTACCAATCAAATTTAAGAAAAAATTACAACTTATCTAATGCTATACTATTTTATTGTACATATTATCAAAAAGAAAAAATAATAAATACCATGTCATTTAAACTCTACCTAATTAAAATACAACAACTTGATTTATATAAAAAATTTAAAATTTATTTTAGTTTTAAAAAATAAATATTTTAATTTAAAAAAAAACTCACCTTGATCAAATTAAGAAGTTTATTTTTAAAAAAGAAAAAGAAATAAACAGTGTGAAACAGTGTGATCGGGTAACAACTTAATCCCATTTGCCTTATATAGGACTCTGAAAATGCTTTTCTTATTATTAGGGCTGTGCAAGATGCCCACGGCCCGGTACGCCCACCCGGGCCCGGCCAAAAAATGCCCTGCCCAGCCCGGAAAAAAATAGGCAATTTTGGGCAGGGCCGGGCATCGGGCAGGGGTTGATGCCCTGCCCGTTTGGCCCGGCCCGGTGATATATGCTTCTTATGACATTCAGCCATTCAGATTTCAGGGTATGCTTCTTAGTTCTTACACGAAAGACGGAAAGACCGAAAGAGGGCTTGCTTAGGGTTCACTGCTTTCTCCCGTCGGCTATCAATTCCTCTCCCTGAGCTCGCGAATCGTGATCGCCAATCTCCATATCTGCAGTCACAGTTTTGCTTCTACAGTTCCGTCTTTCAGTTCATCACTTTACGTCTTTACCCACACCACACTTAAGCTCTAGGAAAACCTCCTCTCTTGATCTCCATATCTGCAGTTCTGCACAAATCATTCAAGGGAAGGAGAGGTCAGTTCAGCTTTTTCAGGTACTATATCCCTCCTCAAGGGTTTTTTAAATTTTTGAACAAGATACATACTACATAGAGGTATTTGGATATGTGGGTCTCCCGAGTCCCGATAGTGTTCAACTGTTCATCTCTTGCAAATTGAAATTTTATTTTTTTCTTCTCCTTCATGTTCTGGATTCAATGATGGAATGTACTTCTTGAATGTTAGTAAAACAAAGGACTTATAGTATCAGCACAATACACCTAATATACAGCAAGGACAGATCATGCATGAAATATTTTAGGATGAAACCCACCCAAGAGGCCAAGACACTAAAAGCCTAGCAGCAAATATAGATTTTCTTTTCACTCAAAGAATATATACTTGGCTCACAACGGAAACATCCATTTAGCCTAATGAACAATAAGGAATTCTTACATGCCTCATACGCACTACAGAAACAATTCATTTAATCATATTGCAAATGGTACACGTTACAAATCCTTGATTTCTTGAGGAAATTTTAAGCCATTCAGGGCAATAAAAATATCAAAATAGTAGAACTAAAACAACTGCCATGTTCAAATTTTAGCCAATTTAATCCCAATCCACACAGTTAATGAGATAACATAGGAGGGGGGAGGGGCACTATGTGATAAAGTACTATTCTCTTGACCACTTATTACCTCTTTTCGACCAGATCTGTTTTGTTCCCAACAAGAACAATAATGACATCACTGCCCCTCTCACTTCTCACCTCTTCAATCCACTTTTATGTGTTCAAAAATGTCTGCCAGCCTATATAATAATCACAAGAACATCAGCAGTATAAGAAACAATCATGCAAAGGTTCCGAGCAAAATTTAAGTCAATGCATCATTCAAGTCACCCTAAAAGATCACACAGGAAATTGAATGCCTGAATTAGTAAGATAATTTGACTTTTGAAAAACTCATTTCCTTAGTCACGTTCATGCATGCTTAAGAAAACTTCTGCATATAGGGTACAATGTTATTATAGAATGGGCAGCAACAAGAGAATGGGTGAATTGAAAAGAAGTCCTAAATGACTTACTTGCAACATCATATACAATAACAGCAAAAGATGAGTCTCTAATATAGCTTGTAATAAGACTTCTAAATCTTTCCTGTCCAGCAGTATCCCTATCCAAAATTCCAAACACATACAAAGAATTATTTTAGCAGGGAAAAGGGAAATAAAATTGGTAATATAGAAACTAAAGATCTGCCAACTAAACACCTATAACTTTTATAGACCATAAATGCATATCCATATGCACCATATTCTCAAACTGCAAGACCAAATTTACCAAGCAATTCTATAGTTACCCACATCTGTTAGAAATGCCTTTTCTTGCTTTCATTTTAAATTTAGATGAAACAGAACAATGATGGTGCCAGACCACTTCCACAAAACTTTCCCTTTCCCTTTCCTCTTATGAGATGATGACACCACATCTTACCATAACTGCAGTCGGACAGTTCGATCTTCAAGATACATAGTTTTAGATGGAAAATCAATACCAATTGTAGCCTGTTTGGAGAAGCACAAAATAACTTTTAGTAAATTATACAATATAGATCATGGATATTACCAATTTGTTTCTGGCAGTTCCTTTTGGCTTTTAGACATTAGCCTTTAGCAGTCACAATTTGTACTTTGCAGTTGTGATTCGATCAACATAGAACTTACCCTATTTTTACCTAAACTAAAAAACTAAGAATTGGATCTGATTCTGTTTTGTTTCAACATGATGTTCATGCATAAGAACATCAAATGTCATTACTAATTGAAGCTTCATTGTTTTGACTTGGTGATCTTTGCTTACATGTAAAGAACAAGGCTTTTTTGTTAGTGATATGGTTTTGATTCTGGACTATCATGGCAGTGTTGTTCTGTGTATGTGTCAAGTTTCCATTTTGGGGGTGAAAGTTCTTCGTGTATCCATGTTTCTGCATATATGTTTCTGCACATACACTTTCTGATTCTGTTTTGTTTCAACATGATGTTCATGCATAAGAACATCAAATGTCATTACTAATTGAAGCTTCATTGTTTTGACATGGTGATCTTTGCTTATATGTAAAGAACAAGGCTTTTTTTGTTAGTGATATGGTTTTGATTCTGGACTATCATGGCAGTGTTGTTCTGTGTATGTGTCGAGTTTCCATTTTGGGGGTGAAAGTTTTTCATGTATCCATGTTTCTGCATATATGTTTTTGCACACTTGCTGATTCTGTTTTCCCAAATGGCATTGGTTGTGATATGTGGCCAGCCGTCTAGACTTAAGGCATTGTGTCTCTTTTGTTTTCAGCTGCATCATTGTTCCTTACCTGTTAGAGTGCACCCTTCATGTTAACATATGTTATTATGTATTTTAATATTTTAATTATTAATTTCAGGTTAAATGGATGATCAAGCTTCTCATGTTTCACCATTGTCTCTTGAAGATACTTCAACTTCAACCTCTTTTAAAAATTCTAATGCATCACCAAGTGAAGGTCTTAATACTCCTACGCCTCCTCTTCCTCCTCCTCCTCCACCTACCTCTCATGCTCCCACTCCCACCACCCAAACACAAACAGAATCTGTCACACAAGAAACAAATGTTGAAGGTGGGGGTACAAAGAGAAAGGAAAGAGAATCCAAGCACACATCAGAGGTGTGGGATCACTTTGTTAGATTGCCATTAGAAGAAAATAATGGGGAGCACTTAGCAGCTTGCAAGCATTGCCATACGACTTATAAGGCTGATCCAAATCGCCATGGGACACATTCTTTGTTGAGGCATATTCCAAAATGTAAAGCAAACCCAAACAAGGCCACTACAGATAGAAGGCAATCTATGTTAATTCTCTTGTCTGGGGGGTCGAGTGGTCAAGGAAGATCGGTGGTGGCACATCTATATAATGAGAAGCGATGTAGAAGAGCTTTAGTTGAATTCATTATATCGGATGAACAACCATTCAGAATTGTTGAGAAGCCTGCATTTAAGAAATTACTGAATGAGTTTGAGCCCCACTTTCCAATCCCTTCAAGAACAACAATTGGAAGGGATGTGTGGAAGTTATATCTTGGAGAAGTTAAATTATTGAAGAAATTCTTACAGCAAAGTGCTAAGCGTGTTTGCCTTACCACAGACTGCTGGACATCATGCCAAAATTTCAATTATATGTGTTTGACAACACATTTTATTGATGAGGATTGGAAGCTTAACAAGAGGATCTTGAATTTTGTTATGATTGAAAATCATAGAGGTGATACTATAGGGAAGACCATTGAGCAATGATTGTTACAGTGGGGGATTGAAAATATCTTTACCATAACTATGGATAATGCCTCGGCTAATGACACAGCTTTGGTATATCTGAAGAGGTGTTTAAGGAGTTGGAAATGGTTACTTTGTGATGGGGATTATATACAATTAAGGTGTTGTGCCTGTAAGGAATTGGAAGACACGCAGCGGAAATAAACTTTAAAATTTTTCCATTCCTTGCCAGGATCTGCCGTATGTGTTTAAGTCAAGTGGAAAGAATCATTACCCTTAGTGTTGCTCAGCGAATTTCACAGCTTCTCTACGTGGGTGGTGATCTCTTTCTGATCGCAAGAAATCGATGGAGTGTTCCTCAGCGACCTTCACAGATTCTCTCCGCTGACGGTGGTCTCTTTCCGATCACAAGAAGTCGACGCCTCAGGTCGGCTTCCTCTACTGGTATCCACACGAACAGCGTTCCAACCACGAACGACGTGCTAGCGTCTCCTGTCCCTCCAAGGCTTTCACAAGTCTCCGTCTCTATTTCGGTAGTTTCTTGTCTGCAAACCTTTTGCAGCTTCCGTTCGGCCTTTTGTGTTCTGTGTTATTTTCAAACGTAGCTCCTCCAATCAGATATAGAGGATGCTATGCGTTTTTTTTTTTTTCACTTGACCTAATTGGATTTTGGAGTTAATCTTATATTAATTCCGAATTGATACAATATCATATATTGTATAATTTTATAAGAAACTAATTAAATAAAATAATATTAAATCCGTCCCACAGATTTAATTACTTATTTATTTAACTTTAAATAAAGATGAGACTGAGTTATATTTGATTTATTCCCATAAATCAAATTTGAGATATCCTATCAATTTAAATTTCGAATTTCAAACGTGATAGAGATTTAATTTATCCTTATAAATTAAATCTTATAAATATCTCTTATATGAGATATCCTATCAATTTGAATTTCGAATTTCAAACGTGATAGAGATTTAATTTATCCTTATAAATTAAATCTTATAAATATCTCTTATATGAGATATCCTATCAATTTGAATTTCGAATTTCAAACGTGATAGAGATTTAATTTATCCTTATAAATTAAATCTTATAAATATCTCTTATATGAGATATCCTATCAATTTGAATTTCAAATTCAAACGTGATAGGGATTTAATTTATCCTTATAAATTAAATCTCATATATCTCATATATATAATATATATATATATACGAATTTATATATATACGAATATAAATATAAATAAATATATATACATTCACCTGGATCTTTCATTGAATCTGGACATGTCTTAGATTCAATGAATCTGGACATCATAGCTCGTGTTGGGCTATTTTGTGTGCGACCCTGTAGGCCCATATGAAGTTGGCAGTGGGCCATTTGCTATACTAGCCCACAAGTCGCAAGCGGTCTCTAGCAAGACATAACAACTACCCAAATCATATGAGGATCGATAAACGATGTAACCTTTTATACAACCATATCATGTCCCTTCTGTCACGCGATATTTTGGTCATGGATGAGGCATGGATAATGTCATCCTCCTATTCCCGACCGTTACTTTCTCGATCCCTGAGTAGTCTGACTATAGAAATGGAACTACCTTTCCATTACAGTATGGCCATACATTTCTCAGACTCACTCATCGAGGGGCCCAGTAATATCTCTCCACGAATGTGAGGGACAAATTCCATCTTGACCATTCACATTCCTCCGCATGAAAAACCACTAAGCCCGAACATAGTCTTTATGATCACTCGGTCAAAAGTGACTTTTGACTAGGTCAAAGCTGAGCGTTTTGTCATGTAGGAATCCATGATGATCTCAGGTCAAAGGGCATATTGACATGGTTTGTATATGAGAGAAGCTTATGACGTTACCCATGCAGTTCTCTCATAGCGGGTCGGTCCAACACCCTGTACTCTTACATGTGCTTATGACTTTGATTTATATCTCTATACATCTTCAAAGTCATACTGGTCTTATTTCATCTGTGCTCCCACATAGATGATCGACCAGGGACATTTAGGATAATATCATGAATTATCCAAGGATGGTCATCATAGTAAACATGCAAATAATATGATAACTCAATTAATAAATTCATAAATCAATAATGTTCATAAGACAATGATTGGCCCCTAGGGCATGATTTCCAACAGTGCCCATGTCCTTAATTTGGTGGTTAATGAAGGTATCAAAGAGATGAAGGATAGCTTTGAAGCCATTCGAAGTGCTGTTAGATATGTTCGTTCTTCTCCTTCACGCTTCTTGAAATTCAAAACTTGGGCTGAAGCTGAAAAAATAGACACTAAAAGCCTTGTTTGCCTTGATGTAAACACTCGATGGAACTCATCATACTTGATGTTGGAAGCTGCTATGAAGTTTCAAAAAGTATTTGATCGGATGCTTGATGAAGATAATGACTATATTTCCCACTTCAACTCAAGCACTTCAAGCTCCAGACGTGGTGCTAGGCATGGCCAAGATGACTTCTCTGGTCCGATTAGTGATGATTGGGATAATGCTAAGATCTTCATCAAATTCTTGAAGGTATTTTATGACATTACATTGAAATTTTCAAGCTCCCTTTCTGTTACATCAAATGAATGTTTCCACCAGATTGCACGTGTTCAAAAAATGTTGCAAAAGAATATTATGAACAGAGCTAATAATTTTTTGGGAGACATGAGCATCAGTATGCAGGCAAAGTATGACAAGTATTGGGGTCAAGCAGATAATATGAATCCGTTACTATTTGTGGCTGTAATTTTGGATCCTCGTTATAAACTAGGCTATATCAATCATATGTTTGAAGTCCTTTACATTGACCCTGAAGTATGTTCACTTATGAAGGAGAGGGTCAAAGATTGTTTGTATCGGTTGTTTGATGAGTACTCTACAAGGGTTTCTACTGAATTAGGGATTGTTTCAACAGGTGCAATAGGTGCAACTTCATTGCCATCTTTTGATGATGATGATGATACTGAAGATCCTGGTCATAAGTGGTTAAAATCTATAAAAATAAGAACTTCTACTGATCCTCAAACTGAGTTAGATAGATATATTGTAACTGACTCAAGAGATGAAATCCCTTCTGCATCTGAGTTTGACATACTGTTATGGTGGAAAGCTAATTCTCAAAAATATAAAATTCTCTCCCACATGGCACGAGATGTATTGGCTATTCCAGTTTCTACAGTTGCTTCTGAGTCCGCCTTTAGCACTGGGGGACGTATAGTTGATCATTACAGGAGCTCTTTGCCTTATAAAATGACAGAAGCATTAATCTGTAGCCAAAATTGGCTACAAGCTGGCCAATCTATCAACGATTTAGCTGACAAACTTCGGGAGTTCGATAATTTTGATGAAACGGAAAATGTCATTCATCTTGCAGGTAATTTTTTATTTTAAAGCTCATAAATTATATTATATATTTTACTTTATAATATGTATTATGTAACGTAGTTTTTCTTTTATTTTTTTTCTAGATGCTATGCTTGGAAGGGAGAATATGATGACTACTGATGACTGAAGATCATTTTAATTGTAATGGACTTCAAAAATTTAATTATCTTGTCGTCGCCTTGTTTTTAGTTGATTATAAATATTTTTTAAATCTTTAAGACATAAATATGGTATTATTTTAGAAATTTATGATTGCAGATTTTTTTCTCACAATATGAGCAGGACATCACTATTTGAGCATGCCCAGCCCGCCCATGCCCAGCCCGATATAGTTAGGCTTTTACCGGGTAGGGCCGGGCACCGGGCTGCAAAATGCAGCCCATATTTTTTCGGGCAGGGCACCGGATGGGGGGTTGCCCTGCCCAGCCCTGCCCATGCACACTCCTACTTATTATCCTCGTAGCCACGTCTAATATTTTACCTTGTTTTACCTTTTCAGCAGCATATTGCCCATAATTCAATGGAAGCGGCACGCTAGAAGCATACCCCTCTGAAACATAAGCTTTAGTCTTTTGGAATGAACCATTGACACTTGCTACCTGAGTGGTGGAGAATTCAGAACTAGCGGCAGAATCCGATGATTCATCCTCGGTGAAACCAGTCTCCCTCACATTCCCATTAACTCTCCTGAGAGGGTGCCTCACAACACCGGGTCTACCAACCAGTGTTTCCCTTGAAGAACTGACTTCAGAGTATGTATAGTCACTAGCGTATCGAGGTTTACGTTGTGTGAGGTTACCGTATCTCTGAGTTGTGCCATTGGGGACCTTGGACCTTGCTTCTAAGGTCTGACGGGGACGAATCCAGCGAATATCTTCCACTATAAGCTTAATCCTCTGAATCAGTGTCATTGCCGGAATTACAACCGCTATCATTTGTTTCACTTGGGATGGCATTTGAAACAAGATGTCCACTTTTGAATTTAGTAGGCGGTGGTAATCCGAACCCTCAGCTGCTTCCACTCTTTAACCCAGTGACAGGATAAATCGCGATCTCAAAGTAGAACTTGAGAATGGGACTTCCTTCTGATCACCAGCAAAAGCCAGAATTTACAAACATTAATCATGAACATTCCCAGAATGGCACGGAATTTACTGCAAAACGCAGCTTTTGAGAGAATAAGAACAAAGCACATTTAAAATAGAAGTGAGGAAGAAATAGGAAAATGAAACAGAGAAGGAGACCTGTCTAACCCATCGAAATATATTCTTGTCAAGCCCTTCAGTTAACCTAATTGTGGCTGCGTCTCTACCTTCGAATGACCCTCAGACTGAAAAAATAAAGGGCAAATGGCTTACATAAAAGGAGGAGCTAGCCAAATGACCCTCAAATTGAAAGACAGTAAGTAATTCAGGTGTAACAAAGGCTGAGGCTTCCAGTTTTCGCAGCGGAGGGAATGGAACAGAAGCAAGGCCAGAGAAGAGGGAAGCTATGGGAGTGAATAAGCCTAGAAACACTAAATTTAAATTCCGCGAGAGTCGAGGGAGGAAAAAGGTTTGCTTCCGCCAAAAAGTTTCGTTGCTCAGCGGCTCACTCTGTGAACTGCACAACAGTTTTGGGAACAGAAGATAAATTTATTTTTTGAATTTCGTATAATGCACAACCTCTGTCCAGTTCCTCACTTCAAAGATGCATTATCGTTGCCTTAAAACTTGTCCATCTTTTATTTTTGTTTTTCCCAATATGATATGATTTTGGGATAGCATCACTTCCATTAGTCAGTTTCCTCGTTGAGGGGGGTAAAAAATGAAACGACGACAAATGACACGACCTGAACCTCGAAAAGGCAATAATCGGTTTACAATAGATCGGGCGAAAACCCGCGACGGGATCCGAATATAAAGCCACGTATAAGAATAAGTGACGGGAAGTATGACGTGGCAAAGCGTGAACATTAATTTAATTGGGAAAGATTACAATTGGAGACGTTGGCCATTAGAAATTAAAAATCCATACCAACGCAAAGGCATATGGATGTGGTCCTACTTAATGGCCATATCCCACTTGCCATAAACAAGTTTGGATTTTTGCCTACGCGAGAATTCTAGAGTCACAGGGATAAGTGAAAATAGGTGTCGTCAAGGGAATATCCAAGGGCTCTGAGAGCAGCTGTGGGGAATATTGTTGTCGCAGACGGGGCCATAAAGGTTCAAGATGTGGAGTAACTTTAATTAGAATTGAATGTCCCTATCTGGCAGCGACATTTACAAAGGGCTTTTATCATGTTCATTGACGCATGAGAGGGCTAATGAATTATGAACGGATGAGTTCTTAAGTAATACCGTTTCTACTTTGCTAATGTGCAAGTAAGTGCTTAGGATATTCGTGTTATATTTAATTAACCGCTTCATACCTTTCCTGAGAAGCAAGAATTTATCGGAAGATGCAATTAATTGTGACCTCTGAGGGGTCGAAGAATCAAGAACAAACGGAATGGGAATGAATTAAGATTAGAGGATGTGCGGATTTGTGCTTGAATCGACCCAGGTTCATTATTGCCCAATAAAAGTAGGTTGAAAGGAACTTGCAAGCAATGGAAGGGACAATCTTGGCTGCGCCCTGCGCGTATCTAAATTGTCCAATCGCTTCCTCAACATTTCCTTTTCCACACGAGACCCTTACAACTGGGAAAATCTTGTTTCCGCCAAATTCTTGCGTTGGTCCCATTCCTCACTGTCCAAGTGAGTCCATATCGATAGGACACCTTCTCTTTTAAATATAAGGTATTTTTTAAAATCATACATTTTAGCCTACAAATTATAGTAATACTTACTATTAAGGTATTTTTTAAAATCATATATTTTTGCCTACAAATTATAATTATTATTATTATTATCTTTTTTTAAGTAAAATTGCCGAAACCAACCAGTGACTAATATCTTTTTATCTATGAAGGTACTTTGGGAGTTTTCTTACTTTTTTTTTTTAACATGGTTGGATCTCCATGTATTAAATAAGAATAGATTTTAAAAAAGAAAGAAGGAGATCTTATCCACTATTTTTTCTAAGTGTCTGTTACATAAACATGCCTTGTATTCAAAATAGAAGTAGCATAACTTATACCAAAGAATATACGCCACATTGAGCTTTCGAACTTTATGGATGAAGTACTCTTACATGATAATAGGTGTTAATCCGAGTGATAAACGGCTCGGTATTGCTTAAGCGAGATCTCGAGTTCGAGCCTTGGCGTACACAGAAAATCCCTATTAAGAGACTCACCCACCATAACCAGGTGCGTGACACAGGTCAAATCCGAATATAGTCGGGACAAAACTCCAGTAAACCGGGTGGGAAACAAAAAAAATACTCTTACATGACTCTTCGTTATCAGTAGTATTATACGATGTTTAAATTCTAAATGTTATTATGGCTCCATATGGAATCAAAAAATAAAAAAAAAACAAGTAATTTCAAGTTTCACGGACAAAAAATCTCCGTCTTTTATTATTACCATGCGATCATCCAACAACAGCAAATAATTTATTGCAGGCAGCTTCCTTTCTTTCGATGGCAACTCAAACCCATCTAGGACATATGGAACGTGAATTTTATTTATCTTAGCTCAAGCATACAAATCATCAACATTACACTCCCCAAGAAAAACCTTTAAGCTCCGTGGTGATCCACAACTGCCTTCAGCAATAAGCGCTCTGTCGTTGGCAGCCATATGAGCAATAATCTTGTAAATCATTTCTATCTGCAGCGACCGTAAAAGTTCAATACAACGTAAGATTAGGTGGCTAATGATAAAATTAGTAAATCCAATAACGCATGAATTGGTTAGCTAAGCGAATGTACGTACATCTTCTGGAGCGTGACAACGGTCAGCTACTTCTTCAAGTGTTAACGGCTCCACAGGATCTTTGCAGCTAAAAACAGAAACATATAGGCCGTTGTTAGTGTCGGACGTAACTGGACAATCAACTTACTGGGATACTGCACAGATATTGGTCGCCTTTTAATATAGGTGCATATATTTAGGAAGATGCGCCCACAACATTATCGCAATTTGTGCCCCAGTTAGATAAAGAGAAACCTTAACAAGGATCCAAACTAAGCCTTTACTAATAGTGACAGCTACAACAAAGAGAAACCTGGCATTTCTTAAGATGTCCAATCATACCTTGCTTCATTTAGCACTGCCAAGACCCGCTTCTGAAGAGCTAATACTTCACCTGCTGCTTTTTTGCCAGCTTCCACACCTAAGATGATTACCAGAATTCAAGAGCTAAATCATATAAAGAAACTAAATGGATGCCACTAGGACAGATTTCAAAACACAACAGATCACGGAATCTGAAAATAACAATGTAAAGAACAAATTTTATTTATTTTATCTTAAATGCAGAAAGTTTCATGATTGACCCCAAGAGATATTAAGTTACCAGGTTGATGATATGCATTTATGTTGACAAGAGAGGCATATATCCCAACAGCTCGTTCATAGAGTGCAACAAGAGCACCAGCTGATCTGGGTGTAACTTCCTGCACAGTGACTGTGACGGACTCTCGGTCATTAGCATACAGAGCTGACCTTGTACCCTGCAGAATTAAGTTTTAGAATGGCATGACAAGAAAAACTAATTACAATTTGAAACAATTATTAAGTTAAACAAGTTATGGTCCCAGGGTTTGAGAAATGTGTCATATTGTTCATGACTCAAATAAAGAAACTAGTTAAGAGTTTTTATACTATACATAGATAAAAAGAGCAAAATACACATAATTCCCATAAGTCTTGCTGAAATTACATAGATATCCCATCTATTTTCAAAATATAGACAAACTTTCCTAAATTAAAAGTTATCCTACACTCCAGTCTAGTTAAATTTTTTTTACCAAAACACTGCCCATTTAAATATTTTAGTTTTAAAAATATGTATTTAGGTTAATGAAGGGTATTTTAGTAAAAAAAAATTGACTAAAGTGCAAGGTCAGTTTTTGTTTAAGAGAAAATACGTATATATTTTGAAAATAGAAAGTTTGAATAACTTTAACAAAACTCAGGAGTGGTCTATGTATACTCTGAAATAAATTAGCTTGGAGTATAAGCTGAATTGAACCTGAAGCATGCCGAACAAGTAGTCACCACATGTCACACCAGGCTCAAGCTCCCAATCATGACCAGGAGGTCTATCACGTAGCACCTCGATGAATGTAACAAAGAAATTGTGCACACCTTCCCTCAGTTGTTGAATGTAGCTGTTGCAGGGAAAAGTTCATTAGATTTATTTAAATCAGCGGGCATAACAAAGTAACTTATAACTAGAACAAAAACTCACGCATGCTGATCTGTGCTTCCTTTATTTCCATAGACAGAAATTCCTTGGTTAACCTGTGAAATCCAAGTCACATTCAGAAAACACAAGTTACATCTTTACATAAAATGAACAGATGAACCATTTATAACTAAAACTTGTTAGCATATAATATAATGACATAACATGAAGCATGGAAGAATCCACCATCACCGGATGGTTACACATACTGGGACCCCGTATTGAGAACGTCTCAAAATGAAGTCTTGGATTTGATACAGGGGGACTTCGTCTCATGCAGTGCAATAATACATACTAAAAAACTACCAACTAGAAAACTTGAGAGTCAATTAGGCTATTTCTTGATACATCCAACTATGAAGTGACAATGAGACATCCTTCCAGGTGGTCAACCAGAATTGGGGGGAAAATCTAATACAATTTGTTGCACCACATACCCGATTACCGTCCAAGTCAAACTCCTTGCCTAATGATTCCATGACCAACTGCTGTAAGTATCTGCTAAATAATAACAGGCTGTCCTTGTATGGAAGAATAACCATATCCTAGAAAATGTAAAAAAGAAGAAACCAATAAGCAATGGTAAAATAAATCGGATGATCAACTATAACCATCCATAAACATAAAATTTTCACCTTGGATCCCACTCCATCAGTAGCCCAATACCAACACAATGCTAGCAATGCTGCAGGATTATTCCTTAACTGCACAGAAGTATAAATATTAATAAGACATCCTTTTGTTCCTTTTCTTTATGAAATTTGAGTGGGGCAAACCCCAAAGGCTACGATGAAGAGAAATGAAGCTGGAAAAAATGAAAGGAAGCATTGCTTGACCAATGCAACTTGATGAGTATGATCTAAGGATGCCACATTTACTCTATAATCATCACGATGGCTCAGATCTACAATTTTTAGAGCAACCATAGTCAGGTCCCATCTTCACTAAATTACTAACAAACAAATCACTTGTCCGAAATCATGGTGTATCCCCACTAGCAAATTACCGAAGGTAGATGTCCAGAGGCAGTCATTTCAAGCGCATAATTTCAGTTAAAGAAAACATTATTTATTTATACCCTAAACATATCTTTATAACTTTCAGTTTTTCTAATTCCAAAACAGATCTTTATATCACAACATCCCTAATAGTTCCATTGAGTGCGGCTAGTCACAAGATATAATAAACATAATAACATTTGAATTGAATTAGAGAATTGTTGAATGTAAAAAAGTCATACATGAAGTGGTGAGTAGTTTCATGCCAAATCCCTCACAATCAGACACCTTAAGAAAACATTAGAAACAGATATATACCACAGTGCTTCTATTAGCCTCATCCATCAAAGCTGCGCCAGCAAGCATTTCTCTAACATCAATCCCCTGAAGCAAAAAACATTCTAATATTTGAATGCAAAGATCAAAAGTACAGACATATAAAATTTCAATTTAGGGTCATTTACCTGAAGGGCAGCTGGAAGAAGGCCAACTGCAGACATTTCTGATGTTCTACCTCCCACCCAGTCAAACATTGGAAATCTTGCCAACCACCCTTCAATTCTTGCAGTATTATCTAACAAAGAATTTTCTTGTGTTATTGCAACACCCTGCATTGTAGCATGCATAAGCGTATTATCACATTTCAAAAACTGACAGCAGACATGCAAGTGATAAAGGGTTAAAAGTGTGGAGAAATTCAAAAAGTAAGTGCCATGGCAACCAAAAAGAAAATGACCATAGGGCAACATAGATATCTAAAAGTTTACGACAGTCTTCAACATTAGTTAATAAGGGAGTTTTCCACAATTCAAAAATATTTAGAACTACAATTGCTCTTCAGTTGCCTACATTTAGACTACGTTATTTTATGTAATAATCCACGGAAATTTTGAGAGAGAGAGATGTAGTTAAACCTGTTTTGGAAAATCCAAGCCCGCTTCACGGAAGGCCTTCTGTACTTCTAGTAAACCGTTTCTAGTTTCAGGGGTACCTCCACTCTGAATACATTTTACATATTTGAGTCAACAACATGCTCTGTACAACAGAGGCAATAACAACATAATAAAATAAAAACTGTATCGTCTGCTACTTTGCTTGTGGACCTTTGAAATCACTATTACAAGTGTTGAAGCTAATTCTGGTCCAAGTTGTGCAATCTGATGATCAATTCCAGCAGGATCCGTATTGTCAATGAATCTTATCTGCCAAAATTCCAAGTAAACAACATGAATAATTGTAACAGGAGCAAAGAGACACTCCAATGTCTGACGACATAGTTTGCTCAGATATTGTAAAGAAGTAACAAGACCATCGAAGATTCATCAGAAATCCAAGACCAATGAGATCACATATTAGCACCACTCTCCAACGACTGAAACTTCAGAATATGCTGTGCTGTATCAAGGTAAGAGCATATAGCACATCTCGAATCCTCACGTGTCTCAGTCTGAACTAAATTATCCGAAGTGATCACAAACCCTTCAAAATAGACACTTCTAGAAACAAACTGCCAGATTTTTTAATCTCGCTCCCTTCCCCCTAAACTACTAAAATTAATTTTCCTTATGAAGTCAAAGTAGTATGTTTTTGAAATATCCATCTCACAATCGAGGAGTGAATTTGCATGCCTGGTAAAATCAGCATTGGTCCTCACTCTTGCAACCAGCATAACAAGGAGTAGCAAACATCAATAAGTACCTTAAGAGGGGGATTATCAGGGGCCAATGCTTCTGCTACAAACTGTGGTCCAAGAGCAGAACCTCCAATTCCAACAGAGAGAATTTGGGTAAAGCGACCCTCCGGAGACGATGGAGGCTTAATCTGCCCGCAAACGTTGACATAGAGAAAATTGGTAAAAGCAATCTGGAATAAAAGTCAAAACACAGCTGACGAAACAAATTTGGTCGAAGCTTTAATATCAACTGACCTTACCGCTGACGATGTCATTTGCGAAGCTGCAAACGGCGTCGAGAGAATTCTCAATCTGCGTCTTGAGGAACGGGTTTGGCGCGTGTTTAGGGTCCCTCAACCAATAATGGCCGA
The DNA here is from genome assembly GCA_037074615.1 of Leucaena leucocephala. Lineage (NCBI taxonomy): Eukaryota > Viridiplantae > Streptophyta > Magnoliopsida > Fabales > Fabaceae > Leucaena > Leucaena leucocephala. The sequence goes on from CM073541.1 coordinate 22,284,823, forward strand.
CCATACGGCCTTCATCGGGATTCGCAATCGACCCCTTTTCCAGTTCCACCATCGCTCGGAATGCCGCTTGGAAACGGGGCTCCATCCGCTTCACGAACTCGTCCGTGAACCCAACCCGACTTACATCGAGGTAAAGCCCCAGCTCCTTGTGTTGGTACAGCCAGTCAACATACCTCCGCCAGAGAGCACGGGGATCTTTCTCCAAACCTGCCTTCTCCTTCGAGAAGGCCCCATCGTTGATATTGGATAATTCCGCCGGGGCCTCCCGAGCCACGGATGGTGTGGCGACAGGACTCAAGCTCCGATCATTGGAAGTCAGTTTCGGACGAGCAGGAAATGCTACCAATTCTTTGCGGAGAATGTTGATTAAGCTGGGAGACTGCTTTTGGAGTTTGAGAGATGGGGTAGATGAGCAAATACCCGAGATTGACGCCATGAGAAACAAAGAGAGGCACCCAACTTGGACGATCAAAGGGAAGCGGTGAAGCCTCGCTTAATCCTCCATAGTGAAGGGCGAGTGTCTGATATTTCGGAACCGAAAATTGATGCGTCTAGTTGTTTTATTTTTACAAAAAAATTTAGGTTCGACACCGCTCAAAGAGACCGCTTATAGAAAATTTATAAATTAATTATTAAATAACTTTTCACAACAATAATAGAAACTTACATCTTTATACAGTATAAATCTATTGGCTACATTTATGCTAACGGATGCGTCTAATTGTATGCGTAGTGGTCTGTCGTCTTCAACGGAACCGAGGGAAAATATTTCCTGGTCCCGTGTGATTTGTGCTGGCGGCGGCGTTCCCCCGTCACACACGTTGAATGGTTGGTGTAGATGTGTAATATCTGTTGGCTGACCAAAGTGGACCCGAATCCACTGCTTTATTACGTGTATGCCCCTTCCCCCGCTCACATGTTCCTTCAATCCTCCTGTTCCATAATACTCGTAATAACATCAACACACTCCCTTCACGTCGTTGACAAATAAAAACTAGCATTAATTTCGTTGACAGATAAAATACTAACAATACTTTTGAACATTCATGTATTTCACTCTTAACTGTACTTTCGTATGTTGTTTTTATCCGCCCAATATATTTATATATTTCAATATTTACTTATTTTTAACAACTCACACTTGTACGGTTCGGTGGCTCCCCTTCTCTCTTTGGTAGCTACCTATTTGAAGCCTGAAGAGTCACGGATTTTGCCCTCTAGGGACACGTGCTTTCTCTGAACAACCAGCTCCTACATCCCACGGGTGTAGTATACCGCATGAAGAAAACACCTCTGAGAAATCGCTAAGTGCTAAGTAATACATATATATTGCATCCAAATAAAACGTGTCCTCTTTCAAATTCGTGGTTACCCAGTTCCCATTTGGAGCCTAATTGTTGAATGAGGCGAGTTCATCCAAGATTTTGTTACGAAGCCTACTCATATAACAATCTAAATGAGGGAAAGATGGTTCTTCAAGTTTCATTATGTATATCCCCATGACTCGCCAGACAAAAGAAATGCAAGAGGCAAGATACCTCTTTCCAATGCCCTACGCAAACGAGAGAGAGAGCGAGCGATGGAGCGGACAGCTTAGCTCATCAACAAGAGCGCGGCAAAGCCCAGATATGTGGGCCTGATAGACCACAAACATGGCCTGCTTAATTTCCTCTTAAGCCCATTTTGCAGGAAGGCCCACTAAACTGTGACTTTAACAGGGTTAAAAGTTGATAATAACCACCAACGGGATTGGTTCTAGTGGTAAGCGGCTCGGTATCGTTTAAATGAGGTCTCGAGTTCGAGCCTTGGCGTAAGCAGAAAATTCCCATTGGGAGACTCACCCACCATAGCCAGGTGCGCGACGCGAATCGGATTGGGATGTAGTCGGGACAAAGCTCCGGTGAACCGGGTGGACAACTAAAAAAAATTGATAATAACCAACGGGGTTAATTCGAGTGGTAAGCGACTTAGTATTGTTTAAGCAAAGTCTCGAGTTCGAGCCTTAACGTATGCAGAAAACTTCTGTTAGGAGACTCACCTACTATAATCAGGTGCGTGATACGGGTCGAATTTGGATATAATCGAAATAAAATTTTAATAAATTGGATGGATAAAAAAAATTGATAGTAAAAATAATGAAAGTCCTCCTCGTAATGATTAATGAGAGAGAGCGTTGGGTCTAAATAATACACAAAGTTCAAATACAGTAACTACAAGTCTACAAAAGAAGTAAATGATACAAATGAAAGGAAAGGGTCAATCGAGCTTAGCGGGAGGCGTCCTAGTGGTGGCTGCCGTCATCATCATAATCTACGGCCCCCAGCTCACCCAACCACACAAATCACAGCTCAAAGAGATTCTTATTCTTCCATATATAAGGACCCCATTACTTCAGCTCCTTCTCTCTCCTGTTCTCTGTCTATTTTTCGACTTCTCTTTTTCTCCTCCCTGTTCCTTTTGTGGGTCTGCTCGTGAAAATGGCGTCTGCTTTCCCCGAAAACCTGACTAGAGACCAGTACGTGTACCTGGCCAAGCTCGCCGAGCAGGCCGAGAGGTACGAGGAGATGGTTCAATTCATGCAGAAGCTCGTTCTCGGTTCTACTCCTGCATCCGAACTCACCGTCGAAGAGAGGAATCTCCTTTCCGTCGCCTACAAGAATGTCATCGGCTCACTTCGTGCGGCCTGGCGGATTGTCTCCTCCATTGAGCAGAAGGAGGAGGGTCGCAAAAACGATGAGCACGTCCTTTTAGTGAAGGATTATAGATCCAGGGTTGAATCCGAGCTGACGGAGGCGTGTGCCAGTATTTTGAGGCTGTTAGAGTCGAATCTAATTCCGTCCGCTTCGGCAAGCGAGTCAAAGGTCTTTTACTTGAAAATGAAGGGTGATTATCATAGGTATTTGGCCGAGTTTAAGATTGGGGGTGAACGAAAGGCCGCTGCTGAGGATACTATGGTGTCTTACAAGGCTGCCCAGGTAACTCCTTTTACTCTCTATATCTAGATATTTCATTTCTGAAGGTTCCGAGGTTAAAAACATTGTGGCTTCATAGAACTTGCCCATCATGGTTTCGGTTTCGGGGATTGAACTCGCCCTGAACCATGTCAATTCCCATTTACTTTGTTGCCACTAGAAATTAAACTTTAAAGCTGTTATTTAATCGTGATTAATGAGTTTAATTGGTCTCCGATATTTTTTCCCCTTGCTTTTGGAATTCTCCTTACTATTTCTCCGAAATTACTGGACATCAAATCTGGGTACAGTATTTCTTAATTTGATTTCAAACGGGATTCTATGTTGTCTATTCCGGATCCAGTTGGAGTCGAGTGTTCTGATATCGTGCTTTGTTGTATTTTGTGTTGTCAAGGACATTGCTTTTACGGATCTCCCTCCTACTCACCCCATAAGATTGGGACTGGCACTCAACTTTTCTGTATTTTACTATGAAATTCTCAATCAGTCTGATATGGCATGTGGTATGGCGAAACAGGTATGCGACATTCCATGTTAACTCATTCGAGTACCCCTCTGTTTGCTCAACCATAAAGTTAAAAAGAGAAGAAACTGTAGTGTTAAATTTATCTTGTGTAATGTTAAATTGTTGTCAGCCTTACTGTTAAAGGAATATTTGGCTGATTGTTTGTGAGGAGAGGGAGTACGATTTCTCTAATCTAATATGCTCCTTTCAATTGAGGGCAGTGCTTGAAATAAGTGTCCCTCTTAATAGGAAGCTAACCACTCCCTGCTAACAGTACCTAGTTCAACAGGAGGCATCTACTATTAATTATAGCCTTAAACGAGGCATCCACTTTATAGTAAGCTTAGCAAGTTGCATACTTCCTTAGCTGGGGGAAGGACCTCTACATGACTTGTACAAACTTTTTTGTGGGGCACCTCTTTCTAGATGTACCGAAAGTATTTTAGAGGCATTACTTAAAGTAAAATAAATGCCATGTATGTCCAATGTAAAAACTAGAAGGGTTCATCTCCAACTTGATCAAAACTTTTTAGCAGTTTCTTACAGTTAGAAATAAGGAATGATAATATAGTTTGTTTGGCTCTTCGAGTCACGGTTGACTAATGATCCACATTTCTCTGACATGGATTAGCATTTCTCTGAAGTCAATAGCTAATCTTTAGAATCCTTCAGTAATGTTTTCCCTAAATATGATGAAGCTATAGATGATTTGCATGCATTTCCGGTGACCAGAATCCAAACATAGTTGTTGGCTTTGTAGGTAAACATAATAGGTGGCTTAGGTGAACTTCACATTGCATGGTTTACTTATCGAATTTGCACATTTTACTGCTTCTATTTCATGGTGCATGTTGCTAATATGCTCCATTAAATTGATTGTCAGTTGCCTTGTAACTTTCTGCTCTTGTAGCCTGCTAAGGCCTAGATGTTCTCCTCTAGGCCTTAGTTTCAAGTTAATAATGCTTTCACTTTGATTCATTGAAGACTGGAAGTAGTTTTCCTGCTATCAATTCTCATATTCACATACCCGTCCTTGTTCATCTCTTAACATGGAATATTTTTTTTCCAGTTAAGTTTGCATTTGCTTGAATGAGGGATGGAGCAGAAACAAAACGAACGTAATTTTTTTTCTTTTGGGTGCCAACACCCTCGTTCATCATCAAGTTCGCTAATAGATTTTAATTTTTCTTTCTTTGAAAGGCTTTTGAGGTAGCAATTGCTGAGCTGGACACATTGGGAGAAGAATCCTACAAAGACAGCACACTTATTATGCAACTTTTAAGGGACAACCTCACTCTCTGGACTTCAGATGTTCAGGTAAGTGTCGACAGTAAAGAATCCACTGCATCTCCCTCTTTTGTTCCATCTCATTTGTTCAAACGTGAGTAAAAACCTATATTTGGGTTCCTGCAGGACCAACTAGACGAGCCCTGACTGTTGTATACATCACCTGGAGGTGGGCTTTGAATGTCATTTCTTTGTGCTGATTAAGGATGTGGTTGGTTTAAAAATGGTTGGCAATCTGTCACATAATGTCATCTATATAGAGACCATTATTTTCTCTGGTTTCCATCTTTGATTTGGAAAGGATAGTGCTGTGTATAATTAATGGGAGACCCGACTTACTATATATGTTGTTGCAATCTCATGGTTCCGATCCTGGGAGGGTCATACAAGTAGAACAGAGAGTCCCTTCAAGGTTATTCCGTGTGAAGGATGAAAGCTCGCTGAAAATGAAAATCGAGAAGCGTGTTTCGTGGGCTTTTTTGGTATTTTATGTTTGTGTGTGGCCGGCTGGCCGCTTACAATTATAAAAAGGCAGAGGGATCAAAAAGCGGCGGTTCGTAATGGTGGGCGCCGAATAAGGAAATCTTACCTAATTCAGTTATAGCTATCAGCAATATCCGATGACTTGTCCATGAATCGAACTACTTAGCTGGATTTTAGCAAGTTACAGTTGTGCCACGGTCTTGCGTGCCAAATATTGGTTCCATGAAAGGTTAAGAATCCATTCTAAGAGTGAAGAGTCGAGTTGAAATATAAAACAAGTTATAATCTGAGAGATCGTATCGGTACAGTAAATAATATAATAATTTACTAGACGTCAAATTACTATATTAATTACGGAAGGTCGATGGATAAGCTCGTATTTAATAAAGATATAGGTTTGCCTTAATTCTTGTAAACTTTCCTAATCATTATATTATATAACAATAAAACCAAATGTCATCACCGTTCAATTCCTGTTCGGCATCGAATTATGTGTTTTCTTTTTCATTTATTTTGCCCCTTTATTTACCTGGCCCCTGTGTTTACAGAGGGGTTATTCTATTTAGTTCTAAAAAGGAAACAAGAAAGAAATCAAAAGTAAAACACACTTAAACACCATATGAACGAAAAAAATATAAGTGATGCTCGGATTTGTTATGAGTCAGAGAGACAGAGAGAGCACTTTGTATGGGCAATTCAATTTTAAAAAAAATATTATAATGAATATTACAAGAAATGAACACAAATCAAACGTGAATGAATCGAAAGGTGGGGGAGGCAGAGATTAGCAAGAGGCTAAATATAATAAAAGTCAGAAAATGGCCTATTTTTTCCCAAATCATGAATAAGACAACCCATTTTTTAAAACTTATACTCGTACAATGTATAAATAAGGAAAAGATTCACAAAAGAAATGTCAAAAGGGTTGAAATCAAGGTGGCATGAGAAGGATTGAGATAACAAGATGTGAAAGAAAATATTATTATATATAAAATAGGCACGCTTAAAATATGCCTACAGATACATGAATATATATATATATATAGCGTACTTGTTAAGCTTTAACTTTTTTGTTGTCTTTTTGACAGCTATTGAGCTTTGCCTATATCAGCCGAATTCAAAATATTATTGAGTTTAAATAACGGCATCTTTTACAATTTCGTTCTAAATTGATTTTGAAAATAAATGTTATAACTTGATTTTTAAAATTAATTGTAAATGTAAAATAATGAAACATATAATTTTTATAAAAAAAAGAGGATCTATTCACACGTGCCGTAAACGTGCTAGCATACTTTCGCTTCCCTTTCGTTTTCACCATGTCAAAAAAGAAGTAATCAATGGTCTTTAGTTTGGATTCAATGTTTCGACATTAAAACGACAATTGCAACTCAGCGGTGAACAGCATGTATCTAGCTATCATTATATATTTAATAATTTTCCCAGTTAGCCACAACTCATTCTACATCCAAAGACACCGTCAAACGACATTTTATTTATCATAACAAAAAGAAAAATGCTTCGCCCAAATCTTCATTTTCCTGTTTGTATCCCAAAAAATGTTTGGAGTCTCCTCACTTTCTGGCACCCGCTTGCTTGCCGAAGATCCCTCTACGCACAACTCTTGTCCTTTGAACAAGCAATCCTTGAACCTCCTCTAAGTCTCTAACTCTCGTGTTCTTCCCTGTCTTCATTGCTCAAAAACCACATGTCATCCTACTCGTTCTTTATATTGAGTGGGCTTTTTTTTTCCTTTATCACATATATCTTTCTATTAGTAGTTAATTATATTTTATTCCATATCAGACATTAAATAGAGGTAATATCTCAATGAGAATTTGAATATTGATTGATCACATTACGAGGGACTAGCCTATTGCCCCATTCCATTAGATCTTGACCTGCAAAAAAGTGGAAATATGTTTTAGACTTGAATATAGGTTCCATAAGATTTATAAACAAGTGTGGGTTTGTTTAATCCCAAAAAGAAACCAACCCTATAGCCATGGGACAAACTACCATAAGTGTGGATGAAATGAACAACAAGCAAGACATTGACCAACGGGGGTTAGCCCGAGTGGTAAGCGGCCCAGTATCGCTTAAGCGATGTCTCGAGTTCGAGCATTGGCATACGCAGAAAATTCTCGTTAGAAGACTCACCCACCATAGCCAGGTGCGCGACGCGGGTCAGATCCGAATATAGTCAGGGTAAAATTCTAGTGAACCTGGTGGAAAAAAAAACAAGTAAGACGTTGGAGGAGAGGAATATAGAGAACAATGGGGCCAAAAGCCCAACAAACAAAGAAGAATGTAGTCCCTTGCAGTCTGCTAAACACCCAAGCTCGACCCTAGCCCTTAAGTAATCATCGTCTCATGCCCCACGAGGCGTATCTTCACATTTTTTATTGGTAGCATATTATAGGTCCGTGATATTGTGGGTTGGGCGTTTTTGGTCAAGGTGTTTGCCCCTGCTTTTAAATCACAGGTGAATCCAATATTTTTTTATTTTTTTTATCAAAAAAAAACCTTACACTGCTGAATCCCCTAATAATTGAATTCATATTCACAAAATATGTTATATAATTTTAAAATTTTTAGCAATAACAAACACCGTTCACAGTTCACATTTCAAATTTCACATTTCACACAAACTCTCTATCCTTTAACTTTTTTACTTATTTGAGAATTCAATCTGGTGAATTCAACAGTGTGAAAGTATGACTCCAGAGTAAAACCAGAGGAAGTTTTTTTTTTTAAGAAATTTTTGAAAAGTTAGCCTCATCACGATTTAAAGGCAAAACGAAATCTTTTTTCTTCTTAAACGACTCTAATATCAGGTAGGAGGAATTATCTATTATTTTTATATATAAATTTAGATACTTAAGAGTTAAGATATTTTTTTAAATATCGTAATTAAAATAATAATAAAATAATATTTTTTAAAATTTAAAAATATTATAAATAATAGGATGTCTTACTCCTTTCGTTAATTTAATTGATGACTATAAAACAGAGGAAGTTAAAACTGAAGAAAACACGCGCCAGCAGCAGAAAGAATCAGCGCAAAATAAGCGCACACACAAAAAAAAAGTTACATAAAACACAAGCCAGAAAACATGTCGGTCACGCATTTGCGTCCGCAGTAGCCGCTGGTAGGCAGCCCCGCAACACGCGTCACCGTCCCACTGGCTCCGAGCTCCAGCCCAAGGCACTAATAAAAGCTAGGGGTGGGTTGGGGCCCTACAAGAAGCTCTTGCTAGGTGTAGGGATGTCAAGATATCTATGGGCCAGTGAATCTGTCTGAGCCCGCATAAAAAATATCCTGTCCAACCTAATATAAAATGGATAATTTTGGGCAGGGTCGGGTATCGGGCAGAGGTTACTGCCCTGCCCATTTGGCCCTGCCCAGTTTATTATCTTTTTATATATCAAAATTTGTAGATTACATTATTTCACATAGAACGAATATAATAGATACTAGTGACTAAAGGGTATTTTTACAAATATGAGTAGTCAAGTAGGTAATTGCATCCTTTAAAATTTATAACTAAATTGTTTTTTTTCTTTATTTTTTTTAAATTTACTAACCGTCATATTTTGTTTTCCAGATGCTTCATTTTTTTCAATTTTAGAAAGATTTATGCAAAGTTATAATTGTAAACTACTTAAATTTCAAGGCTTTTTTATATGCAATGAATTTCAAAATTTTAATTACTATCTTTTTGTTACTTTAATCTTAGTGGATTATAGATATTATTTAACTCTTGAAAACATATGAATATAGTATTATTTTAGAAGTTCATAATTGTAGATTTTTTCCCACGATATGAGCAGGGTATCATGATTTGGGTGTGCCCAGCCCGCCTATACCCAGCCCATCTATGCTCAGCCCGAAATGGTTAGGGCTTTTATCGAGTAGGGCTAGGTATCAGGTTGCAAAATATAGCCCATATTTTTTTCGAACAAAATACCGGGTAGAAAATTACCCTGCCTAGCCCTACCTATGCACACCTGGGGCATGAATCTAGCCCATTTAACACTAGTTTGACCCAAATCACACTCTCATCGAACCGTGCGCCAACGCATGCCTGAGGTCCCGACGGTGATGCGGTGCGTATCAATGCAGATACCACGCTCATTATTTGTTCCTCCCGCCACGTGTGCGACGCTTCCTGTGCGTCGATGTGGTCTGATACTCATCCCACGGCCACAAGACTTTCCACGTGTGGCAAGTTAAAAGGATAAAGACGGCGTGTCTGACTTTTTTTTTTAGTTAATTTTTATTCCTGCGCAGCTGCTGCTGCCCACTGCGGCGGGATTTTGTGGTCGGACATGGCAAGATTTTGTTGCTTCATTTTAATGGGTGTAAAGGAATTGGTGTATCTGGTGCCTTGTTCCTTTTATTTTAATCATTATTTTCCGTGATTTAATAGTGTCAGGCAAAACAAGAGCCCATTATTATATTTTAAAGCGTACGGACTTCCACATCACAGCGTTTTAAGTACACCAAATTACTGTTTTAGCCTCCCCGGCGTGCTTCTTTATTCCCGCTCCTAATTATCATTGTTTGCTTTGTCACCTTTCGGGTTCTATCTACCACGTTATGAGCTTGATGTAACCAGGATCTTCTGGCGAACAACAAAGCTCAAGTCCTTTGTTTAGTATGACATAGAAACAAGTGTTGATAGTTTATGAATTTTAATAATTCTATATTAAATATAGTATATAAATTAGTCAATTACTTAACATCTTCGCAAGTTTAGATTCTGTGTGTGGGGAAGCGGATAAATTTTTTTGGTAAATTTTAAATAGTGACTCGGCTTGAATCGAATTTGGTGTAAATATTTAGAGTACATCCTAGTTGTGAATAGTATCAACATATCTACATAAAAATTGTATTATTTATAAATCATAAATAATGTGATTTGATGTTGAATATTGTCTAGACCATTATAAAACATGTTCTGTTGTTATTGAAACCGTTGATTTAATTGGTCAAACAGTTGGAGTTATTTAAAAAAAAATATAAAAGGATCTGATCCTTGCCTTGTTGAAGTAACATGCTAAACATACAAGAGGGGAACATAATGGTTATATTAATTACCTTGTGCATGCTGTAAGTCAATATTTCACACCTTAGGCATCGTTGTCCTTAAATAACTGTCAATTGCCCTCCATTAATTATATTCGTCCCCGTCCCACGCCTAAGCCAACATAAACCTAACCCATAATCCTCAGTTTTAGGTTCATATGTGTATATATATAACTTATTCAACACGTATTTTCCTGCGTCACAATACTTCTTTGGGCCGTGTTTGGTTATTGTCATCTAGCTCATCGGTAGCTCCCCCTGTTATCCCATCTAATCGTCCCACTCGCCACTAATTGAATTCTTTGAGAAGCGCTTAGTGACAAAACACGCCATTGTCGTTAGGTTTGAGGGATTAGAAATAAAAAAGTTGGCACTTTTGATATATGGGTCAACACAATAATTAGGCTACTATTGCGGGTGCATAACTTTGACTTGGTAATACAAATCAAAGAATCAACAGAAGAAGGCTCATTAGTGAACTGTGAACCCCACCACTAGAAATAAAGCGGGGTAATGGTAATGGAGAACTCAGCTATATGTACTGTAAAATGTCAATAATGCCTTCTTAGAAACACACATATGCATGGAAGGCGAAGGAGGGAGACTCTGAAGGACGATTATTGTTAGTGGAATCTTAATTTGCAGTGCTTATATACTTGATTGCTCTAGAATGGGCACACGCCTCAACTCATTACATTAATTACATCTACTCATGCTCAGTACTACTTCCCCAGCATATGACCTTTTTCCACTATGTGTTTGTTTGCCAAACACTTTGTTATTATGGCTCTTTTATGATCCCACTAATTGCACCGCCATTCTCATTCTTTTTCCCCTTCTAGCTGCGTCACACGCGTGTGATTCTAAATAACCCCACCATGATCCCCTCAACTTAATTCTTTTCCTCGTGTAATTTTACTTCTAAGTAGTAATAATATGTTCAGCTCTTGTTGGTTTAGATTTTCCTCTTTTCTTGGGGCTGGACTTTTAGTTTAGAATATAATGTCATGTTAATAATATGGATAAAATATTAATGTAGGGTATGCCATGTGGCTGCTATTGTGGGTTGATTTACATATATTATGCGTGGACTCTTAGTGTGTACATGAATCCAACGAATTTGGAGCTGAAATGATTAGAACGAACCGCCCAACCACTCGCCCTTGTATTCATATTCATTTGATTATTAATATAGTATATACTTAATTAATTTGATTATATTAAGGTAGTTAATATATCATATCCTATCTAAAACACTATAATTATATTAATTAACTCTCTTTTCTTTCCTCTTTATTTTACTTGATTATTGTTGATGAGGTATTAGTAGGGTAATTAGAAAAAATTTGATGAATATAATAAATATGTATTATATTTATGATTAAAATTAATTTATCAATTAGGTCATGTATTAAAGACTATATATAAATATTGATTTTTTTAAGAAAAATGAATCTAAATGGTTTTAGAGAAAGGGGAGATGAATTAAATTCGTGAATATATCTAGGAGTTATTCAAAGAGATGCCCATGGTGGAATACATATCAAGTAACATATATATAGAGCACATGTGTCAAGATTAGCTTGTTAAGGCTCCTTCCTCTCCTTTCCTTCCACACTAAGCTACATTTTGTATATATGTCGAGCACAATCACCGCAGGCCCAACATTTTCCCATTATTTCCTTTATTCCTCACGCAACGTTTCAATTTAATTATTTTTATTATATTCATCACTATCCACAACATGCCTAGCATTCTCTTCCAAATCATTTCTTCACAGTTCTACTATATTTACTAATATACTATATACGGTCCTTCATATAATACGTAGTATATAGTCTATATTATATTATAAACTAGATCTTATATTAATTAATAGTCAAATGAGTAATATTAAAAATATCTGCTCTTCAAACCGAAACCATCCATGTCTTCACATGTTGACAACGTTTTTATATAGAGTATGACCAAAATCTCTGTTTGACAAACCAAAAACTAATTATAGAAAATGGCGTATTGCCCCAAAAAAGAAATATGCTAGAAGAAAAAACGTTTTGGACGGAATAAAAGTCTAGGAAGTAACGTAAGAGTGATAAATGATGAAATTGATGGTAGAGTTTAGCATGCATATTGCATAAGAAAAGTGTGCCCTGATTACAAATCATATAATACAATATTTTGAAGATCTGATTAAATCATACTTGATACGTTTCTTTTTCTTTTTTTTTAAAAAAAACGTGTCTTGATGTTTTGAATTATGATTTTTTTAAATATAAGAATGATTTAAATTTCAATATGTAATACTACAATATTCTCAGTATAATCATATATAAAAGTAAATTATTTCCATTTCGGAAAGAAGTATTATATGTGAAGTTAAATTGATTTAATTTAACTACAGCTTCAAATAAAAATAAGAAAAATGTTGAAATACACACATATATTATAAAATTAGTGAACCACGCATAACAGGGGAAGAAAATATGAGAGAGATCATAGCTTGAGGTTGGTGTTGGCTTTTGGTGGGAACTTTGCATTGGTTTCTGGGTATTTGTTTATTTAAAATGAAAGGAAAAGAAAAGTTAATACTTTTAATACACTTTAAAGGGGTACTGCATCACCTTTCTAGGCGTGGTTGTTTTTGTTGGACAATCCACCTTCCATCCTATTTTGGCTACATCGTCTCCCCCACCACCGCCACCTTCTCTCTATTGTTTCTCTAAATACAAAGCAAAAGCATGGCTACTTTAAAACAACAATTAATTATTTTTAGTCGTCGAATAAAAATTGGATTCAATATTCCATGGCTTGATCACCTACAATTCACGTGCAGGGACTCTGAAATACAATTCCAGCCATTGATATGATCATCTAGAGTAAAAACGACAGTGCGTTTCATGTATCTTTTCAAATTACGTCTTGCAATAACGACAGTACTCTCCAGACAAATAATCCATGTTATTCGATGGTTAGGTTATAAAGAAAATTAAGGTGGCTTAATCAGCTTTAATGTCGTAAGTATGGGCCCCACCAATTAGGCTTTTTCTCTCTTGGTGGGGGCCATCATCATGCCAGGGCTTTGCATACAAGTAATTAATTGCCCCCATACTACTAATTAAGCAAGGGGATTAGCAATAAAGGAAAAAAAACAGAGTAGCCAAGAGAATTTGACCTGTTTAATTTGACTCCTTACGTACGTTCATCCTTCTCTCTAGTGTTTTTTTTTCTTGGAGAACAGTGTTTTTGTCGTCATCTGCATCTGTGTAATTAACACTTTGAAATTAATTTGCCGTATTGGTGATGTTCATGGAGGCGTGCTTAATCACATGACCTGGTTTCATTTGTGGAACCATGCTGTCATCACGAAGAACAACTGAAGCAATAACCGTAAATAAAAAAATAAAAAAAAACAGAGGGTGTTTGCATGACAGGTCCATTTCCAATCAAAACAAATGATAAATAATATATAACAGACGAATCTCTTTTCCGAATATATATACTTGGATATTTATTTGCAAATAAATTATTGACTTTGAACAGATCTATTTTTTTTAATAAATTAATGACAACAAATATTACATAATAGATAATAATGGTGGGGACTTGCGGGCAATGATCACTGTCTGTTTTTTTCTTTCTTCCTCCTCTTGGTGGGTAGTCACCACAGAAGCTTGAGCTACACACCTTGGGGATTTGATATTAATAGTTGGGTGCGGTCAGGTCAGGAATCATAGTTCTAATACTTTAGAATATACATTCCGTGCTCTAATACAATATTTGAAAGTGAATTTGGTGAGTAAAGTGACCATGATGATGATAAAATAACACAGAGACGTGCGATGGAATTGCTTTTTTTTTAATGCACTAACTTATCTATATGCGCATTTAAAAAATATGGATAGATAAAAGGAATTGGCTGCTTTACATCACAATTAATTAGTGCCACCAAAAGGCTAGACCCAATGGGATTGGGAAGGGATTTGAAATGGGGTTTGTTTATTGTTCCCTCCACTCCAAACAAGAAGGCATGAAAGTGTGCATATCATTATTCTTTTGAATTTAATAAGTTTTTAGTGTCTATAAAACTGGGCGCCTATGGATCTTCTTATCTGTGCATAAGATCTCCTTCAGGTGATCAAATCATGGGTCTCACCCACACACCCTCCTCTTGTTTTTTTCTTACTGGGTTACTTCCATGCCCTGTCAGTTCACTGTACCTGCGTGCTGTCTCTCTCTCTTCTCCCCTTTCCCTTATTTATTCATTCAACCACTTTACTCACTTATAAGCTATTCTGATGTCTGGTTTTCCTATTGATTGAAGATAATCCATCGCATTTAAGAATATATTCTCAGTTGTTTGAAACAAAATAATCAACTCTTAATAATTTGGAGGGGACCGAAGACAATAGATTAATATTTGTCACACATGCATATTGGTATTTTTTTAGTTACCCACCTAGTTACTAGAATTTTACTCTAATTATATCTAAATTCGATCCACGTCGCGCATTTGATTATGGTGGGTGAGTCTTTCAACGGAAATTTTTTACATACGCTACGGCTCGAACTCAAGACTTCGCTTAAGTGATACCGAGCCACTTACCAGCCGGATCAACGCTGTTGGTATATTGGTATTTATTTACATTACGTATAATTGTTGCGGGGGTTTCACTGTTTTGTATGTGGTACTTGGGCCCTGCTCAACTTCATGATATCCAAATTTTAACCAGCAGTGGCAAAGAGATCAAGAGAATGAAACGTACGTAAGAAAGATTCTGAATGCGAGAGAGAAAGTCTGGCCTTTCATAGGACCAATACAAAAGACGGACGGTAAGGTTGGTTTGTGAAAAGTTCGAGCCGGGGTACAAATCAGACAAGAAAAGTTCTTTGAGTCAGTATGCTCGTAGCTGTGTGTAAGAAAACAAAACCAAATCGCGAAGCATCTACCAATCAGCGTACAAAGTGTCGTTGGCAGCAGTGTGTGCAAACTAAACAAACAAATTTTAACTTAGCTTGGGAACAAAGTTACCCCCTAACTGAATCCAGAGGTTATTAACACATTAACATAATACGATCGAGGTCTTAAAAGAGTCACTTATAAGCCTCCATTGTAGTAATCGATGGAAAAGTTAAAATGGGAGGGGAATGAATGAATGAATGAATGAATGGAGTTAAAGGTCCAAGCATTGATGACTATTTTCATGGGGAAGACACGATCATATACATATATAGATATATATATCACATCAATGAAAAATTATGAATAGTGTACTCTTGTGGCGGGACCAAAGGTTAGCCTTTTTACCATCTCCATAAACCATAAAGTGAAGAAGCTCATTGACTATGGGTTTAACAAGGAGAAAGAGAACCAGTGTCAGCAGGTGATGGATGAGTGAGTTTCAGATATATATCATATGCTCCTGAGCGGGTCCCCCGAAGCTTAAATCTGTATAATTCATACTTTGAACGGTCTAGTTACAAATTACTGTTCTTCATATTCAAAAGCATTGGATACCATTATTAATCATTATACGTTTGCTGATAACAAAAACTGCATCCACACCAGATTCCTTCTTCATCGTTCATTTAAGTAGCACTATCCAAAAGCATGACTTCTTTATTGCATAGCATACCATAATTCAGTTTAATCACGGGTATATTGGGAGATTTGAGACGCGGAAGCACACGATGATGGGATTTTCCCGGTTGGGAGGATGGTAGATTCGTCCAGGGAAACGGGGACAAGGCCAACCAGACTAACCAAGCCGGGTGGTTAGGTTTTAACCAGAGCTAGTTGATCCCCAAAAATAAATAAAAACTGTACTCAAGGGTCGTGATACAACCACCCATGGTGACACGGAGATAAAGGGCTGTGTGTGTAAGCAAAGGGAGTGCTTCTGTGTGCGCTTCATCATTGTACACTTATATACCCTTGCGTGCACTCTTCTGCCCTCGCGCACGCACGTATGAATCAAACTCAATGTTTTTATTTTTCTGTAATAATATAAATTATTATTTATTATTATTTGATCCACTTCAATCAGAGGGCATATATGTCATTGTATTCTCTATATAATTCAACTCTCGTGCCCTCTTCTGGTTAGTATCCGCTTTGACTGTAGCCATTGCACGCTTCCTCCCTTCTCTTTCCTTTTCAGCCTCCCGCTGTTGTTGTACTCTCCCTTTTCTCTCTCTCCAACTCTGCTTTCAAATTTGTCTTCTCAGATTTTGCTGCGGTTCCAACCTCGTCTCTAATCTGTAAGTTCTTCCTGGCTTCTTTTGATTGTGGCTTATATGTAATTAATTCATTTTTGGTTATAAATCAAAGATCGTTCGCTTGGCATCTATTTAGGCCATGGAATGAGTTCTATTCTTATTGTTGAATCTCAATTGCTTCGTGAGAAGAGCTCCACTGAAGATTTCTTCCGGTCGTTCCTCAATCTAGTCGTAGCTGAGTTTTTTCTCTACACGCACGCGCACAAAATGTTGCTTTAATTCCAAGGAAATTTTGCACTATTTCTCTCGGTCTTTTTTGTATTTATTAGTCGTATATGTAAAAGAATTGAGTTAAATCATTGTGAAAATTGAGCTGAGGTTTCTTTTTTTAGTTGGTTGCAAATTAAGCTGAATTAAAATTGCTTGCTTTCTTCAGTATGTACAAACTGTGAAACAATTTCTGACGTTAGAACTCTATTTCAGGTTACTAAGTAGTAGGCCTGGGTAAAGCTGCGTATCATTGAGGATAAGGATACAACAGAATGCGGTGGTGGTTGAGCCTTTCTGTTGATGTTTACCGCAAAGCTATTTCTTTGAACCTGTATTGCAAAGTGATTCTGTAATTTGCATCGTGCGATATAAAAAAACTTCCAATTTCTTCCGCCCTTTGTAACTTGTTCTGGTTTTCCATGGGATCCAATATTTTTGTTGTTGTTCCTTGCTACGTCCGTCAGATCAGCTGAAGGATAGCAACTTCATCTGGCAAACTCTTTTGTTCCGCTTGGTCTGAGTTTATTTTAAGCTCGCGTCTACCTGTTGCTTCCATTTGTGTCATTAGCCGTTACGTTTTCTCCTAGAGTATACCAGTTTCATCTGGGTTCCTAGTGTCGTAGTAAGATTGCCGTTCGATCATTTTCAAGGGTTGGAAAGTAGTTATGGTGTGCCAAGCAGCGAGTCAAACGAGATTTCGGGAACTGAAACATGAAAATGGAACTGCTGGGAGCTCCACCATTATAGTTAGAGTTATAGCGTGCTTTCAACCTCTCCGAGAATGCCAGGTATGTAGCAAAGGATTGAAAAGATTAAGGAAACGTTTAGAAAATATTTCCTTCTGTGGGTTTTCTTATTTCGGTTTGTAGCATTATGTTATTATGTTATAGTATAACATCAGCACCTATTGACTTTTATGTATCGTTGTTTTCCAGGCTGAATACTTCCGTCATTTGCTCAAACCTGTCACGTAGAATAATTTTTCCTGTCTCTGTTTCGGTTAAGCTGGTGCTAGTTGTTTTCCTTTACTTGTTCGTGAAAGAAACAGATAGTTATAGTTCGTGTGCTGAAATCGTTTTCATTCAGGTATATTCTGCATTAGTATTTGTTCGCTAAAATTTACTTTTAACTATTTCTCTCTAGTTAGTTGTTAATCTTGTGTTTCTTTGTTTTTTCTCCCTTGGTGAAATCCTTAGGGGATTGTCCTGGTTGAATGGGAAAAGAATTTGGAACCTGTCTGCCGCAGCTGCATTTTGATTGGCAATCACCCAATTTGAGTTCCTTTGGCGCTAACCTTGACGCGGGGAAGCGAAATGATTCTGCATTTATGAGCCCTGGCATAAATATGATGTCTGAAAATTACACAATGCCAGACTATGCACCCTCCATGCTACCACATTCGGAGTTAGGACAGTCTAATGAACCTTGTGGTTGGTCCTATGGTTCACCTCACTTTCAACAGGTATTCATGCGTGCTCCAAACCTCAATTGGGAGAGCAAGCTCTCTTCTGGCCAGGAAAAAGGTATTAAGGAGGAAATTGCACCCGACGGGATACTGGGCTTCCCTAAGAAGCAGTTCATCGTTGTTGATCAGACTGTCAATCAAACAACATTCGTTTATAGTCCTGGGTTTGGAAGTCCCATTGAGTGCCTTGCTTCTTGGCATTCAAAGCTGCATGGTCCTGACTATTTGAATGGGAATGAGCCTTCTTTTAGAAGAGATTTGAATAATCTGAATGGACCAACTTTGACCGATAAAGTTGATAAAAATCAGGGAACAGAGGTCCAAAGTGAGATGCATGAAGACACGGAAGAAATCAATGCGCTACTTTACTCTGATAGTGATGGTTACTCCACTGAGGATGATGAAGTTACTAGCACAGGGCGTTCGCCGAGTATAATGACCACTCATGATGACCAAGACTTCTGTTTTGGACGCAATGAAGGATTTGGTAGCTGCAATGAAGAAGTATGCAGCTCTGCTGGGAAAACAAAGAAGCGGAAGCTGTCAGACGATGGGGCTTATGATGACCTACAGCTCATGGACAGTGCCAGTTCTCTGAATCTGAATAGATCCTTTGATAATGGATACGATGCTGAATCAAGATGTTCTAGCGGCAGCAGTCAAGGATCAGAGAACAAGAAGATGAGAATAGAGAGGATACGAGATGTTCTAAACGTTCTGCAAACCATAATTCCCGGTGGGAAAGAAAGGGATCCAATTGGGCTTCTTGATGAAGCGATATGTTGCCTGAAATCACTGAAACTCAAGGCTAGAGCTCTAGGACTCCATGACTTGTAACTTAAGGATTTTTAGCCACCTGTCTTGTTACCAAAGTGGCATGTTACCATTAGATGATCTGTTCTGGTCTAGTGTTAGTCGTTGGAGTCTGTAGAATAAACAAGGCAAAAGTGGGACATGTCTGGAGTTTGCACTGAGCGCAGATGTAAAGTGGGAATCGAATAACGAGAGGGAATTAGGGTGTGAGCTCCACTCCTGAAGCCTTTTCCTCAATGATTGAGTTGGAAATCTGGTGGTGGTTTGGGTGGTGTAATTCGTGTAGTGTGTAACGGAAGGGGGGAGGTGGCCAGCATATTATGGCGCAATAAAGGAAATGGGAATCATTAGTCCATGGCTTAGGGTTTAGAGAAAGTAACGGCACTCACACAAGGGCGTGGGATATGAGCTGTTTTGAATGAGAAGACTGATTATTTTCAGAAAAAGACCCCAAAAATGAGAGTGCACGCCTCTTGGCCTATATGGGACCCAGCCTTACTCACTCCTCTCATTTTGTATTCTTGTCATGTTTAATCCTCTTTGTGGGTTTACCTTTTCTCCGATGTACTAATTCTCGCCCCTTTTATGAGGCAACTTGAGGAGGGCCCCCCTCATCCACAAGATTTCCACTTTGATGGCCCGTGGGCAACACTGATATTTGTGTTTGCTCTTGTATTTGATGTTGTGATGAATTTATTTAAGATATGGAGTCTCTGTTGTGTGTTGTAACTTGTATGTTAAAAGAGGGGACTGATAACCTTGGTTGGATGTAATTCATTGTATGGTTGGTGTTACTGTTGTCTTTTAGACTGTGTAGTTACGTTGCATGCACGCATTTATGGTACGAGAAAGCGATGTGCTTTTTTTTTTTCTTTCTTTTTTAATTTTTTGCATTTTACTTTATGGTATAACAAAATTTAAGATGTCAATGCAAAGTGTTCTCTTTCATTTCCCATCCAAGGGAGAGGGGTGTGGGGAACCGCAGAGTTGAATTATTAGGTTAGAAGAAGGTGGGTGCGGATGTGTGCAATAGAGAGACACGGGCGTGGATGTTTCGATGAGGAAAGCATCAAGCCGCGTAAAGAATCTTGTACAGTGTCTGTATCTTAGAGGCTTCATTCCTGTGCGCCGTTGCCACTTAACCACACCGTCGTCTCTTTCTCGGTGGGATGCCACGTAGGCTGCCCTCTAACCTCTCCTCTTGAGTCCTACTAGGGCGGACTCGGACCATCCTCAAAAGCCAGGTCAAAATATTGATTATCCACAGAAATATCTGAAAGTTTATTCTTTCTTTAAATAAAGTAACAATATTTATAAATTAAGAATTATGGTATGGTGGCAGTGACATTCGCGTAGTGGTGTTGATAGAAAGTTTACGAAAGTTGTGGCGTGTGGGGTTTGATTAAATATGTGGAGAGGGATAGGAGGATTGAGAGGCATGAGTGAGGAGGTGAAAATAAGATTTAGAGGCTGGCTTCATCTACAAGAGAACGTGCTTGAGATGCTACGTAACGTTCTCCAATTCTACGGTGTTACTTGATTAGTCCCTTTCCACCCCCTTCATTTCCCTTTCCCTTTCCCTTTCCCTCCATAAACCCTCCAATTAGGTCGCAATACTGCAAGGGAATCTCGCTTCTTTTGGCCACTCAAATAAAACCTGACTAAAAAAATAACATGAGTGATAGTTTACGTTCTCTAAGATTAAATAATTACTAAATATCCAATGAAGTATTCTAAACTAGTTCTTTTCTTTTTTATAAAATGAAAGTAGTTATACAACTAAAGTTGGTATAACAAGTTTTAGGGGAGAAGTTAGTAGCACAACAGTTTTATAAAAAGAGAAACTAGAAAAATGATTTGATTCTTTTTATATGTTTAATTAATAATCTTATCATGTGTTTTTAGTATAAAAAAAATTATGTGGTTTCAGAGCACAACCCCATGATTTAGAGAGCGTTTACAGGAGACTTATGAGATCGCCTATCAAAGGATCCCTCATAATGGTAGCGGGAATCAAACTCACGTTCTTATAGGATATGAGCCCGTTCTTTATCATATGTGGCAACTCTCATTCACGGTTTTGTTTTTTGGTAAATAAATTTTTGGAAAGGAGTTAGGCTCACTCACGATCCAAGGGTAGGGTGAAATCTCCTTTCCTCTTAGGCGATACCAATGTCGAGCAGGGTGAGCTATCTATTACCTTCAAGCCTAAACCTAGGCACCTAGGAGCTAGGATGCTTCCCCAAGTGTCGCGACTAGAATCACAACAAAATGATATTCTTCAAAGTTCAAGCATACTCTAAATAATTGTATGTCTATCTTTTTATTAGTTAAACCTATAGACGATGGGTTGACGGTGTTAACTTGATGTTGGGTCAACATGGTTTGTTTGGTAAGAAAAAGAAGAAGCTATATATGGTTCCTGACCCAATACGGAAAGAGATCACTCTTAAGAGTCTAGCAGGCTAGACTTCTGGCCCAACAACTTTCACACGTGAATCCGTAATACTAGGCTGGGATAGTCCAGAACCTCTAATAAGGATGACAAAAACACAAATAATTTTTCTTTTCAAGTAAAAAATTACATCAATATTTTTTAAGGACAAAATTTAGATAGTTAGCTTTATATATTTAAATTTTAAGGGGATTCTTTTCAATCCAATTAGGCTATGCGGATTTTTTTATACATGATTTATTCTATAACAAAATCTTGTTACTAACATTATTAATATTAACATTTTGAAATATAAATGATCATGTAGGTAATTCTTCTTATTTTTAAATATGCTTCTTAAATAATCATTAAATAAAATTCCAAATCTTATCAACTATTAATTTTACATTTTCATAAATTATATATTTTTAAAAAATCAAATACCAATGCGTGGCGGCAATCAAAATAGGATGAATGGCGCTTATATATCACGCAACACCGCCACTGATGTACTCCTCGTCCTGTATTAACACTGCTCGTTAACTATGAGGTACCGCCAATTGTAATTTTCTTCAAGTTTTTTTCTCGACCTGAAAATTTCTTGAAGTTTTCTGTACAAAGAGAGAATTTCAGCAAGTTTCTACTCCCCTCCACTCCGGCACACTCCCGAGGCAAATAACATATATATAAACAAAGAAGCGGCAACAATTGCAAAAATTCCTATTAATCAAAAAAACAAAACGCAGTAGCAATGAGCTGATGGGAGGATTATAACCGCCTTTGCTGCCATTGATCACTGCGATATTCGAGTCGATCGAGTTGGTTTCATTTTCTGTGATCTCTCAAAGCTTTGGCAATGGATTGGATTCCTTATCACGACGGCAACATATTCAATTTGCTCGAGACTCGAAGCCTCTATAATCGTCTAGTATTTTCCCCTCTTCAATATATTTTCTAAATTCTGAAAGTAATTTTGAGCTGGAAAATTTTTAATTTATAATCCAGTGGATGATAAACTTATATGCGTGAATTTATTCGGTCGCAGCTTATCTGAAACTTGTATGTCTTTTTTGTTCTTTTGGGGTTAGAGGGAATGTAACGGAATCGTAACTGGAGTGAGTGTCCGGCTTAAACTAAGAAGCGTCAAGAATCCCGACTAGAGTGTTGCTTTTCTTAATTTTCCTGCAAAACAGAAAGTAGAAGTTTCGCTTTTAATAATTTGCCAAGATGCTGCTGGGGAATTCAGTGGCCATTTTGTTAAAGAAGACTTGAGGTGGTGAAGTTAAATGCACATGATTGTGATGGACGTGAATGGCCATATTTTCGGGGTTTGAATGAACCATTTAACTTGAAAGGAAATGTGATTATAGAATTAGGATATAATTTCATATATGTTTCTTTTAAAACTTGAGGTGCGAGATCCGACTGTTTTACGTGTCAAATGCTGTCCTGATAGCCATGTACAATTTTAAGATCGAATAATAGAACTTCATAATGACCTGTTCAGGCAATGAATCCTTGCTATTTATGTTTGCTTTTACTGATCATATTATGTGATAATGTGTTATGCCATGTGTGGTATTGACTGTGGCTGTTCTAAGAAATTGTTTTTATTGTTTGTTTAGGATGTTAATCATAGGCTGCAGATGCATTCCTCATTGATTCGGAGGCTTTCTCTAGAAAGAGAATTAGAGGTTGGTTTGATGCTTCTTTTACTAGGATATAATGGAATGAAAAATTCTTTGGAAGATTCCACCAATTATTACTTATCATATATGGATAATATAAGTGATACAGTAGGTACTTGATACTTGGAAGTGAGATTCATATAATCGAATTGGCTCTGTATAAAGGGAGATGAACTGATGAAGCAACACTGTATCTTCAGAAAGCCTATATATGGAATTGGAAATATGAAACACTTGTTGTATCATTGACTCCCTTCCAGCGCTTCTGGCTTTTTCGCGCATGTGATTTGCAATTTTTTTGGTTGATTTTGGTGTACTGGAAATTCATTTTCTTCCTATTCAAACAGGGCCATCGTGGTTGTGTTAATGCAGTGGCTTGGAATTCCACTGGTTCACTATTGATATCTGGATCAGATGACACACGGGTATGGTAAAATATTTTCTTTTGTCATTTGCGCTTAATCATATGTGGACTACTGTAGTTTAAATATCAAACAAGACAAAAATAAGATAATACTGCATACAGATTGTTGCATAAATTCTTGAACTCGTGCAATCTTCTCTGGGATATGCAAATCATATTTTAATAGAAGACATAGTAAATAGATTTATTCCCTTTACGTGGGGATGAGGTTCGACTTGTAATAATTCATAACTTGTTTGATGGACTCATTCTATAAAGACAGAAAATAGGCTAGTAAAGCAAATGTTGTTACCTTCTGTGTTTCCCTAACAAGTTAGTCTTGTCTTTGGTGCAGTAGGCATTTAACGTTTGCGTGAAATCTTGCAGATCAATATTTGGAGCTATGCAGGTCGAAAGCTTTTGCATTCAATTGACACTGGACATTCCGCAAATATATTCTGCGCTAAGTTTGTACCTGAAACTTCTGATGAGCTTGTGGTGTCTGGAGCTGGAGATGCTGAAGTAATGTTATGATACATTAAATCTTTGTGGTTTTTGCCATTTGAATTCTTACATTCATATTTTGTTTTGTAGGTTCGGTTATTTAATTTAACTCGTTTAAGCGAGAGAGGAGATAATGCCATTACACCATTAGCACTTTACCAATGTCACACTAGAAGAGTCAAGAAGTTGGCTGTAAGTCCTGTGGCTTAGAAAATCCTGAAATAGTATAGTTTCAATATGTGATACATAAATGGGGGTATAGGAAGCTTGACATATGCCCTTTTGAATATGATCCATAAATGGGGTAAAGGAAATTAAATATAGCCTTTGTTGGAATATCAAGGTTAATCTGATTCCTTTGAGTCCTTGTGTCTTCTATGCTCCTTTTATTTTAGGTTGAAAATGGAAACCCAAATGTGGTATGGAGTGCCAGCGAGGATGGGACTCTGAGACAGCATGACTTTCGGGAAGGCACATCTTGTCCTCCAGCAGGATCTTCTCACCAAGAGTGCCGTAATGTTCTGGTAAGATGTTTAACTTAGTTTTAAATAACCCTTCCTTTTCTTTAAAAAAATGTAATTTGATATCCAATACCATATGAACAGGTTGAAATATCTGATATTATCTAGTAATACGCCTGTCAGTCTGTGGTAGAGTAAGAGAGTCACTATTAAGAAAAGGAGTTTCTGCATCATCTATAATATCTGAAATTGGCAATGAAAACTTCAGTTGTTTCTCTTCTAAATTGGGTTATCTGCTATCAAGATGTGTTGATCTGACTAATTGAGCTCAAATGGAAATTAAAGTATTCTCAGAGAAGGGTTTGAGTAGCTAGTTCTGTAAGTTGCCTCAACTGATGGTTTTTTGAGGTATGGCAACAATATTCTTTTTACCTCAGAATATCGGTGTATCTGAAGTTTGGAGGAATGTATCAGAACTAGAACTTTTCGTAGGCATAATCATATGCTGAAAACTGTTTGTTTTGCCACTTACAAATTTTACGTTTTGTTAACTAATGATTTGATAAGTTTCTCTTGCATGGGAAATTATGCAAACTCATAATTTGAATGTTTCTTCAATCCTTTCGTCTCCTGGTTGTTCAAATTATCATGATTTATTGGTTATGTAAAGGATTATAATAGAACTATTTATGCGCCTTTATTTAATTTCTTAAGTTTTTGACTTGAAGTAGTTCTTCCCTTGGTAATGGAGCCTCCATGTAAGTGATTCAAAGCTTGGTGATCCTTGCTTGCCCCATCTCTTAGTTAAAAATTAAGTTTCGACACAAAGTATGATAAGGTGCTTTGTTCACTTTTGAAGCCTAAGGAGGTCTTTTGTGAGACACGTGATAGAGGTTATGAAAAAACTATTTATGGACTTCACATTGTAGCTTAAGCTTTCAAGTCGAAGTGGTTCTTGGCAAGTTATTTCTGTATGTTTGTACTTACACTACATTTACACTTGAGAACCATGACTAATAATTAGTTTGGGAAATCAATAATGAGAACTTTATGAACAGTTCAATACTTGAGATCACAGGTTTCTGCATTCAGTTTTATGATATTCTCATTTTGCCTTCTCTCAAATCTTTGGGAGATTAAATTGCTATTAGACTTATGATAGTTAGGGTTTCAAATCGTCCAAAGTTTGTCAAGAATGGTAGAATCTAGTTACTTGGCTTTTCATTTTTCACTAAAAATAAGAAAAATTATAAATTACTAGTCATTGTTTGCTAAAGCTGAATTCCTTGGAAATTCTTTAACCTGTGTTTTTTAATGCTTGATGTCAGCTTGACTTGCGTTGTGGAGCTAAAAGATCACTGGCTGATCCTCCTAAGCAAGTCCTTGCTCTAAAATCTTGTGATATTAGCTCTACTAGGCCACATTTGCTCCTTGTTGGTGGGAGGTGAAGCTTCTGGTGATTTTTGTTTTGTTGTTAGTTTAGCCCCATTTTTATATTTTAAACCGCTGTCCATTTCTTTGTTGTTTGCAGTGATGCCTTTGCACGTTTATATGATAGAAGGATGCTACCACCTCTCAGCTCCTGTAGGAAGAGAATGTCACCACCTCCCTGCGTCAATTATTTCTGCCCGATGCATCTTTCTGACAGTGTTAGTTCTTTGTTACCCTGATTTCTTATCTGTGTTTCCAGCATTGATACACTTCATATTTTGTTCTGAAAAAAAATATTTTTTTTGAACTGTCTAGAAAATATTTCCTGTATTTTGAAAGCATTTGATTTTATAAAATCTTTGAACTTTTTACCTTTTATATTCTTGTTCCAGCATACATTTGTTAGGAGAGAAGGCTCTCTTATCTTTGCTTAGATAAACATATTGAAGTACTGAATCTCCTTCAGATTTTTTTTATCCGAGTCCTATCAAACATGTGTTTTTAATATATACTCAATTCCATTGCCTCTTTTTGCCCCTTGTGATGTGCCTTTTCCTTTGGGTCATGATTGGTGGGGAGAGGATCTTCTTTTCTGTGCATGTTTCATCACTTATGCAGAACAAATCAATAAATTGGAGATTCCTTTATCTTTTTAACAATATACATGTGGTTAAATTTTGTTGATGATCACAGTGTAGTACTTGCCCTAAAGTGTTGTTAGTAGTGGATCTCGTGTTACATATAAGCATTATCAGTAGCTTTTCAGGTATTTAGGTGATATCTACATCTTTTCATTGTCTTAATAAATGTTTTACATAGCACTTGATTTATCATATCTTTTCATCTAGTGTCTTCCTTGACATATTACGTGCTGGTAAGTTATTTTACTACTTTAAGCTAAAACTGATGTTATAGCTCAAATTGTGTCTCCTTTCTTCTAGGGACATTCAAGCTTGCACTTAACTCATGTTACATTCAGTCCCAACGGAGATGAGGTTCTCCTTAACTATAGTGGAGAGCATGTTTACCTAATGAATGTAAATCATGGTATAGCGGCTTGCCTTAAACCCTTCTTGTTTTTTCATCTGAAAAAGTAATACTAAATGCTAAATATGTTCTCTATTTGTTGACATTTGTTTGGCCAAATTAATAGTACTTTGAAATGAATTTGAATGCCCGTCAAACAGAGTGAAGGGTTGCCATAGATGGGGTGAATAAACTATTCTTGCGTGCTATCATCTTAGGTCATTTTATCATGTTTTCTATTGTTGCAATCTTTAAGTTACATATAAGGTTATTAATGGAATGAAAATGCTATGTAGTATTACTATAAGTTGGTTAGTTGTTGAACAAAATTTGAAGTGGGATTGTTTTTTGAATTGGTCATCAAGAGGTCAATTAAATCCTTTTTTGGCTTCAATAATGTGATGTGATTCGTTAATCTTTGGGATGTGTTGTGACTTATTCTATTTTTGGCTGTATGTCCCCTCATATATTTTTGCAAGCCTAAATAGCCATTTGTATCATTTTGATTCTTCCATGAGAATACCATAAAGTGGAACCTCCTTCTCAAAACCATGTCTTCTATGAATTTATTACCGCTGCAGTTTGGCTTGCTTTGATGAGCTGATGTTTATAACATACCTGACGTGATTGTTACATTAATAAATTCCACTCTGCTAGCTTTGTTTCTTTGTTTTTTTAGAATATACAAGTTGTTGATAACTGGCGTAACTATAATATGCAGTTGGAGAGAATGCAATGCGATATAATTCAGGAGATAATTTGAAGCTAATGAATTATTCTCCAACAATTGATGGGGTGGAATTGCAGCATCCTGTCTTCCCAAATGGTTTTCCAATTAAAAGGAATGTTGCAGCACAGGTATCTGGTACATGCTTGTTTGATTAGTTTAAGCGAAATGCTTATAATGAAATTTGGTGGAGAATTATCTAAATATGAATACTTTGCTGTAATTTCTTTGAATCGCACTTGGTTGAGTGATGGGCACCCAAGTGGGATGGGGAATTCTCCCAAAATGTTTAGCTATTGGGAGAACCAACTCACTAATGTTAGAACCCACCAATTGACATGCATGCTTAGATACTTGGTGACATCTCTCAGCTTCCTTGTTGGTTAGAACCCTCTGCAAGTAGCCCTTACCCACCAATTTTTATACCAATTTATGGGCACTTGAGTAGGGTGTGTCCCTCCTCTAAAAGCTAGCTGTTGTAGGGGAGAACCAATATGCTTAAATACCATTAAAGTATCTTAAATTAATTAAAGTGGGATTTAGGCATCTCATTACATTGGTCTCCAGCATTGAGTAATTGTAGTTTTCAGCTTGACAAGTGCAGGGAACTAATTCAATTTGCCAAGCGATCCTTGGAGGAAGAGAAATCTTATTATGGAATTGAAGCATGTAATGAAGTTTTGGATGGCTATGGTGATATTGTTGGGCCTAAACTCAAACATGAGTGCCTGTGTATCCGTGCTGCATTGTTGCTGAAGGTTCTTTTATTGTTAAGCTGTATCATGTCTTTTGGTTTCCCCCCAATTTTGTTATGTATATTGAATTTCTTTTTCCATTAACTTCATAATGTATAATTTTACATAATTTCCTTCACCATCCAGCGGAAATGGAAAAATGATGCTCATATGGCCTTAAGAGACTGCTATAATGCCAGAAAAATCAATAATTCATCCTATAGGGCTCTTTACACTGCTTCCGAAGCATTGTCGCAGGTAATGTGGTTGTATGTAACTGCAGTTTTGAACCACTAGTTTGAATCTCTAATGTGGCATGATATGTCCAGATTGTCTCTACATATTAAGCTTCTTATTAAAATATGACCTGGTAGTGGAGTTATATAATTGAAGTTAAGATAAATGATTGTGTGTTTAAATTAGATGCCAGTATCTGGTTCCTTTATTGAGAAGCCAAATGGTAGAATCAGCACATTGAAACTTAAATGCAGATCAGGAAAGGTCAATGTTATTTTCAGAGATTTGTTCCAGTAAATTCTAGAGTCGCCATGTGTGGACTCTTAGCTCTTGTAAATTTTATTGAATGGGTCATGTGGATAAATAGATACAATGCTTAAGGTAGTAGTGGGATAATCTCTGATATATAGGAGTAGACTTGTTCAAAATGCCAATGACCTAAATTTTACTTGGACAACACATTATACTGAGCTCATGATGTTATTTAATATCAGTTGGGTAGACATAAAGAAGCTTTGGATTTCGCTGTTGCTTCTCACTTGTTGGCCCCATCTGCACCAGAAGCTGCAGAAAGAGTGGAGAATGTAAAGAAGGATATAGCTTCAGGTGTGTCTCAGATTATGTTGCATGTGTACTGTAATAATGAAGAACTTTACCCCAAATTTCACTCGGCAACTATGATGTTTTTCTGTGCATGCAAAGTTGTTGATATCTCAATTTTACGCTTGCATTAGTTAATAGTGAAGTTTGATTGACCCCTGGCACCTACATTTACATTTACCAGCTGAAGCTGAAAAAAACAATAAGACAAATGATGGATCATCAAGGTTTGAAGGTCGAGGTGGAAGAATATTATCATTGAGTGATATACTCTATCGAGCAGAAGTTAATAGTGATGCTTCACAAGATGGACTAAGATCTGAGAGAGATGATTCTGATTATGATGAGGAATTGGACTTGGACTTCGAAACGTCAATGTCAGGTGACGAGGGACATGATGTTGAACCCAGTATTCTTCATGGAAGCTTAAATCTTAGAATCCACCGAAGGGGTGACTCAAGAGAAAATGCTGGTGTAAATGGCTCATGTGAATCACCCTCGTCGTCATCATCACAGAATGATAGAGCATCTTATCAGGTTTATGTTCATGCCGTCCATTTTAAAGTGATTATTGCTTTATCATCAATGCGTTCTTTGAAAAGTGCCATTCTATTTTGACCCCTGGGTTTAATGGCGGGTTCAATATTTTTTCAAGGAAAAAAAGTTATTTTGATTCCTTTCTATCTATTTTGGAGGAAGTAGATCCTCTTCAGTATTGCCCTGAGTGCAGTAGCAGAGAAAATGACAATTTGAGTCTGATCCACCCTGTCAACTCTGTTATCTTTCCTATCCTCTTTCTCCTAATTGGCAGCCTCAATTTACTCCCTATGTTGAGAGGATCTGAACTTGGGTTTTTGGAACACGACAGTCTTCCATTGAAATTTTCTGTGGGAAGGGAAGAACAGATCAACCCTCAGGTTGCAAAGACTTTTAGAACCTTAGACCTTTTCATTGGGTTTTATAGGTTTCATTTGTAAGACCATTTAATTGCTTCATATAGGTGCTGTTATTCATATATTGCCCCTCTTCTTTTTTTATTTTTTTACTCTACAAATTACTTTCTATTCCTGCTCATTTTTGCACTCCTTGTTAATGAATCAGCCTGAAGCAGCTGTTGACATGAAGCGAAGATTTGTTGGCCACTGTAATGTTGGAACTGACATAAAACAGGCGAGTTTTCTCGGTCAAAGAGGTATGCTCATTTGTAATTTATTTCATGAAAGTGAGGATGGCCTCTGGGAAGATCGCTATTGTAATTTAATGCCAAAAACAGGAAGACTGTTTCTTCTCTTTTCTGTTTGTCTAGTTTTGTTACATGGCAATGCTGTCTTGTTGAAGTTCTGTAAGAAATGTATAATTGTACTGGAAAGAATTTTCTTTAATATGCTTGATGCATTTTCCTATAGTAGCATATGACATATGATTAATCTGATTTCATGTGATTGTAGCATCTTTTCAAGTGATAAAATTGAGTTGAATGCCAGCTGTCAGAGTTTCTACTTTTATGCATGATTTTTTCCCTTGTTTATTTTTAGGTGAATATGTTGCCAGTGGAAGTGATGATGGAAGATGGTTTATTTGGGAAAAGCAGACTGGTAGACTCGTAAAAACGCTCAACGGTGATGAAGCTGGTAATTTTGTTTTCCTTACTGAAGGGTTTGGGATAATAGCACTCTCCTTTTCTGAGATAATTTGTTTGTCCTTGCAACAGTTGTAAATTGTGTGCAGTGCCATCCATATGATTTTGTTGTGGCAACCAGTGGTATTGATAGTACTATTAAGGTGAGAATGATGGTTCTATGATGAATGTTATCTTTTTGGTTGACTTTATTGATCTCTGAAAACTGTTGGCGGTCGGTTATTATAGATTTGGACTCCGAATGCGCCTGTTTCTTCTCCTGTGGCTGGTGGGTCAGCAGGACCAGAAACTGCTGATGTGTTGGTTGCTATGGAGAACAATCAAAGAAAATTACGGCGTAATCGTGATTCCATCCTGTAAGGCTCTCTGAATCTTCTGTTTGATATTAGGAATATTAGTGGCTAGTGGCTTTAGCATGCATGTCAATCTGCTTTACTAACTTTATATCCTGAGTATATAGAACTTTAATAAAATGATCGTTTATGGTTTAAAAATATTGCTTCTATCTATTGTTGTGAACAAATAAAATAAGTCGGGTAAAAAATGAAATAAATAAAATAAGAACTTTTTTTTAAAAAAAAAATGTCATGTTTAATTGACTTTACAATGACTTTTGGATGTCGTGTTTTATAACTGAGTGTAACCCACTTATCAATGTATATGAATGTCTAAATTAATTGTGAGTTCACCAAAAAAAGAAAATTGACAGATGTGAGTAAAAATTTCACACAAATATTTGTTATAGCTCAAAGCTGCCAACAGTGACATTTATTGCATTATATAATATGATAATTTAGGGAAGAATCATATGCATAATCCTAGTCAAAATATAATTGTCAAAAATGACAATTATACTATCGTGGAGCACTGAATGTATTATAAATGCCAATGACAGTTAAGAGTCCTTCAATAACCAAGAAAATGACAGCTTAGTGACAAAACTCTATTGACACTAAACAAATAAGAGTTACAAGCTAATCCTATCCGTTGATGTTTCCATAACCCTCATGGGGCACAATCTGTATAGGTTGTGATTCATCTACAAAATCATTGTGTTTTGTTGCAGACCTTTTGAGCTTTTGGAGCCATTTAGAATGCAGGAGTTTCCTGAAGGATCATTGCGATTGCGTCCATTTGAATGTGCCCAAAGCTAATAATTCTCTGGGTTAAGCAGCTGGTAAGTACGGCAATTTTCTTTTCTTGCCCGTGTTAGTAATGCAACATAGCTGATTTTTCCATCTGATCAAATTGAAATATTATCTACAAAGCTAATAATTCCCTGTTGTTGAGAAACTTGTCGGGGGGCCCTGCTTCCTGCCATGCCTTGTTAGCCCGAACCTTCTTGCCTCCATTTTTTTCCTTCTGACCAAATTGAAATATATGATCTTGCTACATGTGTACATTGAGCGATGCTGATTTGTCATATGGGTATCCGACACAGATGGGAGAAAAGAGGCGACCGGCTGCAGAATGAACTCCAATCCAACTGTGCGATGCATTTTAAAGGACCAACAGAATACGTTGTAGGATTGAGAATAAATTATGGCTGTATTCCCGGATTAGTCTCCCATCTCAGGACATTATTTTTCTTAATTTTTTGTTGTATAAATTTATTACTTATAATGGCTGCTGATGTTATTGTTTATGATTTTGTATAGTATGAGGCGGTCTCGTTATTGTAAAGCTTTGTATATTAAACGAGTCAAAGAAGTGGTTTCTGAAGGTTATTAAACGAGGATATGACTTGCGAGCATATAATCATGGTTCATGTAGCCAACACTTCTCGAGCTGTTGTTTCTTATCATATTTAAATTTGAATATTGCATTTGCTTGTTCTGGTTGCTTTCTTCCCATGCCTAGAAGCCGGAGATTGGGTATCAGCCGTCAGGATCTGCTCTCATTTTTAACTTTTCAAGATAAATCGTAAAGCACACGTCTATATGAGTCTCAAAAAAATTCTAGCGGCTATTTTAATGGGAGAATCTGTACTTCGGGACTTATCCGTGCTTCATGCCCACCCACTGTAACTCCTGTTTTTGAATTAGAAAACTAAAAAATAGAAACTTTGATAGTTCATAATTTTTATGAGTTATGAACTTGTGATTTTTTTTAACACTTTCCGTAGCTTGTGGAACTCCCACCAGTTCTTTTGAATTTAGAAAATTATTATTATTTGTTTTAATACCTGTTTGGTTTAAAAAGAAATAAAGTAATTTGGGTTTAAAAGTACCTAAATATTTTTTTTAGTGATAAAAATATTTATAACTAAAATTATAGTTTAAGTCATATGAAATTATGATTTTAGATAAATAAGAGTCGCTAACTTTTTTATCAAATATTAAGCAAGAAAAATGACGATTTTAGTTCTCTAAATTTATATCATTTTCTTATTTTTTTTCTATATTTTTATATAATTATCATGTTATTTCATATCTTTTTTATAATTTATTTATAAAAAAATGATTAGGATAACAATTATATAAATACTTATTTTTTTAAAATTATTTTTTTGTACAAAATCTATTTTTTAAGGTTAATTTTTTTTTTTTGGAAGAATGAAAAAACGAGGGCAAGGAAGATTAAAATGCGTTTTCGGTTTTCCTTTCCTCCTAAAGTTAAATTCCTAACAAGAAGGCTAGATCTCTATTTTCATGTTTCCTTCCTCAAATATATCATGAACGGGTGACCAACAACTGAAGCGCTATATTACTTCTGGTGTATATTTTAAAATAGTAACTATATATTTTGTCATGATATATATATATATATATATATATCTGAAATCGTGATATCGTACACTGGTAATATACTAAAGTGCTGCTGAGTTTTGTGTACAGAAATGCAAGTCAAGGTAGCAATAGATAGAGTCGCCACATTACCACAAAAACAGAAACGGAATGCAGAGTTTATGGATTATAGATATGAGATGGGAGGGGTGTTAACTGTTGTCAATTTTAGGCGTAGGACTTATCAATATTGACGTGGCTGTCTGTCTTTGCACCTTACGAAAAACAAAAGGGCACGTGCTGTCTGCAGGCCACGTGGTTTCGTGGCACCCATTATTCGTTATTTAGATTAGAATATACTATAGAAATAATAGATTTTAAAAAATAGATTTTGAGAAGAATAAATTTTAAAAAAATAAGTATTTAGATAGTTATTTTTAAAATAATTTTTTGAGAAGGTAAATTACTAAAAAAAAGTATGATTTTATTAAAAAGAGGAGAGAGAAGAGGACGAGAAATAGAGAAGATATGAGAATGAGCGGAGAAGAGAGAGGAGATAGGGTAAAAAAGAAAGAGAAGAGAGGGTATAAAAAAGAGATGAGAGATGAGAGAGAGTAGAAGGGAAAGATGAGAGATAGTATAAAAGATAAAAAAGATAGGAGATATAGTGTAAGAAAAAATAAGGGTAAAATAGTAATTGGATAATCTATAAGTTGTTTTACTATTTCAAAATTTATTCTGACCAGCTCTTTTAAAATCATGATTTGGCCCAAACCAAAATTTTAACTAAAAATAGCTATTTATATAAAAAAATTTAAACTCAAATTTTATCCAAAAACAATTCAAAAACCACGTATCAAAACGCACACTTTAAGTTTAGACGTTTACAATGTGCTTCTCCCCTCTCTGTCTCTCTCTCTCCTCACTGCTCCAGCGAACTCTGATAATAATATCAACTAACTTCGATTGACTAACTGGCATTGCCTGCTTATGGTAGTTATCACCAAATCAATCAAATAGCCACTCGTCTAGATAACTCTTGCGTACATTTCCACTGTCTTGGATTCCTTTAACAAACTACATTAACAATGAGATATTCTTCAAAGGACGATGACTGCTTAAGTATTCCCCTCCTCGACTGGTTGCGTATATATGGAATGGAGCACCTCCCCTCTCGCACATGCATTATCCAGAAAATGAGACCGCCCAATAATCACTAGATCCGACAGGGAAGTAAGTGGCGTTCAAACATGTTTCATAATCCAAATATATACAACAAAATATAAAAATATTGATTCTTCTGAGCAACACTCAGTAAAAAAAAGAAAAGAAAAGAAAGAAGACAATATGAAACTACTGAATCCGAGTGATTGAAATAAAATCGAGTTAAAAAGAAGCAAAGACGGTCTTTGGAGTTGGAAAGTCAATTGGTAGAAACACGGGGAGGGTGTCGATAAGATAGGAAGAAGAAGGAGCATTGTATTCTGAAATGTGGGGTATTTAGAAGACCCGTGGAGTTAGGGGCAACATTCATATGTTGACACATTTTAGATACTCTTAATGTGCCATTCCCTATATATATATAACCTTCTCCTTAATTCCCAACATTCTGCTCCATAAGAGACTACCCTCCCTTCTTCATCTCCCATTCTCCTTTCACCACCCTCCTCCCCATGAGTGGGTCCTACTTTTAATACACCCATTTCAACCCCAAATAAAAAACGGACAGATTGGGAAGGAAGGACGTAGCGATCTGTGGCTGTGATTATTATAAAAAGGTGACACGAAATTGCAAATTATGTGTGTTTATTAAAAAAAACAAACTTGGCAAACACGGCCACACGCAAACTCCAGCCCATCTATTTATATATATCCCCCACGCTACTCTCCTACTTGGTTTTCTGTTTTCTGCCTTTCTGTTGCCTTCCTTCTCCTCACTCCTATTCCCCCTATTTATCTCTCCCTCCCTCTCCACCACCTACGACACATCTCAGCATGGCCATCAAACGCAGTGACGCTGCCATCCCAGAGTGTTGCATGTGCGGCGATCCTGGCTTCTCCGATCAACTCTTTCAGTGCGAATTCTGTCATTTCAGATCTCAGCACAGGTTCCTTCCTCCTATTTTTCCCTCTGATGATCGTCCCTCGCTATTCTGCCCTTCGATCTTCCCTTCATTTCAGAGTAATCAATTTCTTGATTTTTTGCAGATACTGCAGCAATCTGTACCCCAAGGCCCGGACTTATGCCACTTGTAATTGGTGTCTGATTCAGACCGACCAAATCGCCGACAAGTCCCCCAATTCTTCTAATTCATCTTCGTCTTTTAAGGATAACGGCGGCAAAAGCCCCGGTGAGAGCCGGAACAAGAAGACCAAGAACGGTATAGATCACGGCGGTGCCCAGTTTATTGGCAATAAGAGGGCAATCCAGCTGAACAAACCCCTGATCAAGAAACGGAGATCGCCGGAGGTGAAATCACCGCCACCCACATCGCCACCGGTACTGGTTTCGACCCGCAAGAGGATCATCACGAACGGCGACTTAGAGGAAAGGCTGAGGAGGACTAAATCGGAGGTGATATCCAACAGAAATAATGGGATCGTCACAAAACAGGTTTTTAGGAACAAGGTGAGAAGGTACAAGCTTCTAGACGAGGTGATCAGTTAAATATCAAAACCAGCTTTTATCGGAGAAGAAAACAGAGGGCGCGCCATGATTTCTGTTCTCTTGCAGGTTTTTTCTTTCCTTCTTCTAGTTCCCCCTAATACAATCAATGTACAGAAACACAGTCGAAATGAAAAGAGCCAATAACGTTTGCGTTTTGTCTGGGAAGGTCACCATAATTAGCAAGGGAGAAGGGAACTGCAGTAATTGTATAAATGGGAGGGCATCTTGATTGGAAAAGAGAGAAAGCAAGGCATAAATAAGCAAAAATGGTAAGCATCGTCATTATTATTAGGGAGTGATGGGAATATAGATATATATAAATTTCGAGTAAAACTGAGAGTGAGTGATGGACGTGGGCGTAAGGGATTGCCCAGGAAACACGTCGTTGCATGCGAAAAAGTCACAGAGGTTTGTGGGGTGGGGGTGTTTGGTGAAGTCGCTGGAAGCATCTACGCAACTTCAATTCTTTCAATTCTCATCGTCTTTAACAGTACGCGCTTTTAACTCTGCCTTTTGGGTATTTGAGTCGACGACACGCAGAGTCTAATCAATCAGCAGAGCTTCTCTGTTCAACTTTAAGGCGGTCACTACGATTCCATATATATGCTCTCATTCATGGTGCTTTTGCGTATTGAGAATATTTGAATTGGAGTGCTCCGATTCCTAGGAAACAGTACTGTTTGAGGGTTGTGTGGGGGGGTGGGGGAACTAGTTTTATGAAGGAAGCCTATGGATGGATTCAGTAGAATAAGTTGACTTGGGAAAGAGAGTGTTGAAAACGACCCTTTTAACTTTTCGTCTTTTGGTGGGGCTTCATAAAGAAATACAAAACCCAGTTTCCACGGCGTATATTGATGTCCATGCTTTGCTCTTTCAACTTCATGAAATTTGCGTTCACTACATGGCTTTAGTGTGCAAGTTGGAAATATTCAATTACTGCTTCACACGGCACTCCGATATTTAAATTATAGATGGAATTTGGGTTAAGATTATTGGCTAGTTGCGTTGACCAACAAGTCTATATTTACATTCCCATTATTGCATATCAATGGCTGAGGAGGGATGAGCTGGGATGGTGGACGGTGACGATACAATCAGGAGTGGGCTGTGAAATGATAAGCTGCTCACGCATCTTTCCGCCTCATTAATTAATTCAAATACTGCCTAATACTTTCCTTCTCTCCCTCATCATCACATCTGCTCTCCTGTTCATCAAGTACTCCCTTCTGTCCATTTTATAAATTGTCTTCCAGGGGGTGTTTTCACTCTTATATCTATATAACATGTTTTAATAGTTTCAATCAGTATTATATATATGCCCATGTTCTATAAGGATGGTACCATATAGTATATTTTTATTGGGGGTGTGAATTAGCTAGAGAACGTGTTATACAACGGGATGGAGGAGTACTCTCTTTCTCCTGATTATAATTATAAGAATTAATTTATTATTTTTAAAAAGATTAAATAAAATAAATTATAACAAAAATTAAAATAACCCTATTGAACACGTGTGGGGGCCATCTCTTCTCGAAGAAATTGGGCATGAGGATCAAAAGGATGAAATATTTGGGACAAAGGGTCAATCCATTCCCATTGCAGTTCCCAACTTTTGCATTCAAGCCTTCAAAAGATCTTCATTTATCTGAATTAATTGATTATTCTTAAAGCTCGATCGCAAATCTGCAATGAAATGTGTGGGGAATGTTTCGCGCCATCAATGAAAATTAAGTTTTTTAAAAAAAAAATAGAAAAAAAGAAGAAGAGGTGGCATTCATTTTGAACGATTCTTTTTTTATGAAAATTAATAAACCTTATTCTTTTAAAGAATAGGCTCGACAAGAAGCCCGACGGAGAGTTGGGTCTCAGAACAGAAGGCCCTTAGTGAAACTTAAAAGCCCAACACTAGAGGGGCCGAGCCTTCTCTCTTTCAAGGGCAACGCAGCCTCCTCATTCGCTGTTGCAGAGAACACGGGAGCAATACATGAACAATGGAATCATTCTTCTTCTTGAGCTCAGTTTAACAACAACAACATCATAAACTGTTTCGTGATCCTTTTAAAACTATTGATTCAATTTCATCCCCTCACATTCATAATTAATCTCACAACGTTAATTCCTTTGGGTCCTCCCCATATAAGAATTACAGCACAGATGGTGAGGGCCAATCCTAAGCTTCCAACACTAATCCCATCGCAAAATAAAAGGACCCCAGCAACCGACCGCCTTAGTGCCATACCATCGTTTGATTAGACCTTGACCGTCCACTTAGTGCTCATAATTCATGCTTCACTATTCTCCCATACATCATCTTGAAATGATAACTTTAATATTAATAGTACATGTAAAATGGTGTTCATCTCCCATCGCGGGAGAACCACGTGATGCAGCGTTCTCTACCCATTTCTGCTAAAACTTAACAAGTCCAACGTCCTCTGTTCGCATATTTTACATATTATTTATTTAAATTTAATAATTTTACATAGATACGAGCAGTGGACAACTAAGTTGGGTTTGATGGACTCAAACAGGGATTAATCAGTGCATGGTGTAATAAATCCGATCAAGGACCCGCGGATAGAGAATAAAATCTAAGCAAACGCTGTCACGTTTTCAGGACGTCGTTGGACGCATTAGCTATGTCATATTGGGAACTTCCAAAGAAGCGATCGTGTAGACTTTGAGGTGTGCGAGAGATCCAAAGGGCCATGGTCCACGTGTACAGTCAACAAGAAGCAGAGTGAGGGGAAGGGAAGGCTCAAAGTTCCAAAATAAAAGCAAACCCACCTCCAGATTCTGCCCCACTCTGTCCTTTAACTCCAAACACACTCTTATGGCCTCCCACGCTACTTAAGATTCTCTGCTCCCACTCACTCTTGCCACACCACCTGTTCGTGGATCCCACCTCCTTAATATCACGACATGTGTACTTCTTAATATCTTTGTACCCGGGTTATAGTTATATTCTTACTCTCCATACGTGTTCCTGTGTTTATACTTTGCATTGAAAGGAAGCAACATGCGTGAGCTGTTCCCAGCTATTCGTGTAATTAAATATTATGGGGATACCATTTTTCTATGTTTCGCGGCTGATTCCCTTTCCTTCGTGCTTCTATATATATAACGTTAAAGTGCTCAGATGTTGACACGTAGTTGCCGTTCGTGCGTGCCACCAATTAATAGTATATATATATATATATATATATGGAGCTATAATTAGTCAATTATCTCCCTTTGCCCAATTAAGTTGTGATATCATATGTATGTGTCCTCAAGGGATGACTTTACGCATTCTCGAAGCAAATCGATTGATTGACATGTCCCCACCTATCTCTATATATGCATTTCAATGGCGGTCATTACTGGGACCAATATTTAAATCATTATTTGCTCATGATTTCAAATTCGGCCATTAGGCTTCAAACCATGGTCAATTGAAGATTAGGTTCTTTAAGATCCGTCAAGAGAGAGAGTACGCTTCCCGTCACTTCTTTTTTGTATGGATAGCAGCTATGTAAACTTTTAATTAGACTAGACATATACGAAGCAAGAAACAATTAATAATTAACGTGTTATTCTTAGGTCATGAATAGTATATATGTATCAAGGGCAGAGAATAGTATATATGTATAATTATTATTTTTTTACTTTCTCCCTACATTTTTATTTAGCTTCATGCGATTCTGTTTAATTTGATGTTTTACATCTTAATAGGGTTTAAATATGAAAAGAGAGTGTAATTTTTGGAAAGTTTTGAAATTACTATTCTTATTACTTCTCATGTATGATTGGAGAAAACGATGCTTCATTTCAATTAATGTAAAGTGAGAAGAAAAGAAAGAAAAAGAAGGGGTTGATGTTTGAAAAGAAAAGAGAAGGAGGGGGACAAGGGGGAGAACATGGAGAAGAAAGAAGGAAAGGAAAAGGGAGAGATGATTCCATGAATAGGTGGCTAACACTAGCGAGGGTTCATTTATTTATTAACATATATATATATATATATATGGCAGACCGAGAAGTGAGAGCACGCCTTTGCATGTAGGCAACATTAAAATATGAGAAAGCAAAATTCAAAAGATTTGGGCGTCCCAACCCTGCGATTCAATTCCCATCTTCCTCCCCAAAGCTGTAAATCATTTATTTACGACTTTCCAACCTCTTAACTCTCTCATCCATTCCAGTCATGTCTCCCTCACTCTTCTCTCACCCCTTCCCTTTATCGTACGAAACTGCCCACCCACCTCAATAATCATGGGCTTCTTCTCTTGCAATGCTGAATCTGCCGTCGCCACCTGTGATTCTCACTACTGGGACCTCAAGAAGAAGACTCCCAGCAGAACCAGGAGAAGAACTCATAAGCATAACCTCGTTGACATCAGGCAGTTTCAGTACTCGGAGCTCCTCGCATCCACCGGCGGCTTCTCCTCAGACAGCTTCTTGGGCAAAGGCAGCCATGGCAGTGTCTACAGAGCTACCCTCGACGACGGCAAGCTCATCGCCGCCGTCAAAAGAACAAAGTTCTCCAAGCCTCAGGTCACAAACCTCCGTAACCACTCCACTAACTGTACCGGATGTGCTAACTGTACGAGTCCCGCAGAGAACGAGATCGAGATTCTCTCTCGGGTTCGAAATCCTCGCCGCTTCGTCAACCTCATTGGATTTTGCACCGACTCCGGCGGCAATCAGTTAATTGTCGTTGAGTACATGCTCAACGGTTCCCTCTACGAGGCCTTGCACTCCACCACCAGACCGCCGGGTTGGAGCCGGCGAGTCCGGTTAGCTTTGCAGGTGGCAAAAGCCGTGCTGGCGCTTCAC
Organism: Leucaena leucocephala; assembly: GCA_037074615.1. NCBI lineage: Eukaryota > Viridiplantae > Streptophyta > Magnoliopsida > Fabales > Fabaceae > Leucaena > Leucaena leucocephala. The sequence goes on from CM073541.1 coordinate 22,326,019, forward strand.
TCTTCGAATCCCCCGGTGATTCACCGAGACATAAAGTCGTCGAACGTTCTGATCGACGAGAAGGGGAAGGCGAGGCTGGGCGATTTCGGCCTGGCATTGAGGGGACACGTAGAGGACGTTCGGGTGAAATGCACGCCACCGGCGGGCACGATGGGATACCTGGACCCATGCTATCTGGCGCCGGGGGATCTAAGCACGAAGAGCGACGTGTTCAGCTTTGGGATCTTGCTGCTGGAGATCATCAGCGGCAGGAACGCCATCGATTTGAATTACAGCCCGCCCTCCGTGGTGGACTGGGCCTTGCCGCTGATAAAGCGAGGGGAGTTCCTCGGAATCTGCGACCGGCGAATCGGGAAGCCATCAGACACGGCGATGATAAGGCAGCTGGGGACGTTGGCCGCAAAGTGTGTAAGGTCGACGGCGGAGAAGAGGCCGTCCATGTCGGAGGCAGTGGAGTGGCTGGAACAAGTGAGGAAGAGGATGGAGGCGACGCCCATATGGAGGGGTCTGAGGCGGCGGGAGGAGAAGAAAGCTGAATTGGGCGATCGGAGCGATCAGGAAGTGGGAAGAATAGTAAGAGGGGGAAGCAGAAGGAACGGGAAAGTGTCGAGCGTGGGTGGCATGGAGCAAGAGAACGAGATGATCAGTGAAGCTCGCAATGGAGTGTCCAGGTCGAGATCAATGCCAAACGGCAATGTGGGCGGGATTGCGAGGAGGCTGAACAGATCAAGATCCATGTCCATGGATGGTTTTGCAAATTTCACTTCACGGACAGAATTACACACGACGGAAGAGGAACAACCCCTTCCAAACCAGATTAACAACCAACGAGCATGTTGTTAGTGATGTATTAATTAATCCTTCAAATTGTCGAGTTATTATATTTCTTGGGCAATACTCTGGAAGGATCGTGGTTTGTGCCAGTGTCTAGGGATACACCATGGTTATTAATTGTACGTACGAACCTTGGTTTAGCTTCATGTGTGTATATTTATGAATGTCATGGTCAGCGTGGAGGGATGGTCTCTCTCGGTTGGGGCGGTGACTGTTGACATGGTCCTCAATCATCAATGCATTTCTCACGTATGGAGCATGTCTTGGCTTTCCTGATATAGATAGTGAATACCGAATGGCGAATGGACAAACTCGTCCATATATGTTTTGATTCAAACAAGAAATGGACGACGTCACTCTCTTTAATGATATCACGAGAAGAGGATGGATTTTGTTACGTTTGTTTGAGGTTTTACTACAATGGGATCGGAATCGCTCCGTTCATCCCTCGGCCTTCTGCATTAATCTCTGCCTGTTATTTAGCTATTTTTTTTTTGGGGGGTACATTATTTAGCTATTGTTGTCTGAGCACGAGTGTGAGATGTCAACCCATACAAGGCCAATTTCACCGCGCTAGTTGGCCCGATGAATTACCATTTGGGCAATGAATAGTGAATATATATCTTCCCATTATTCTTCTTCCGCATATATCAGCTCTTTTATTTCAGTTGGTTGATCCGAATAAGCATCTTAACCCACTTCAACTCACTCTTGCCTTTCATTTACACTGGATGAGAACGGAGGCCAATCTTCTACTCCCTCCGGTGGAGGAAGTAATTTACAGCTGAGGGAAATTTAGATTGATGGGCAACATTAAATATCAAATATTTGTTTAAAAATGAAAAAGATAAGAAATGAATATTGTAGGATCACATGCATCAGACACGTGACTATGGCCGCCGTTAATCGCGCCTTGAAGTTTCTTAATTAGAGTAAAAATGTCCATAATTTGTCCACCCTGCTTCAAGTTTTCTCTTCTTTCTCCCTCCCTCCCTCCCTCTCTTTTTCTTTTCTTTTCCTTTTTTAAGTTTGGTTCCAGTCAGCTTATAACTATGAATTTTCAACTTTCTTGTATCCGTTAATATAGGTCACAATACAGACTCTTTGCTGATGAATGTTTTTTTTAAAATCATAGTTAATGATTTTAAATATGAGTGACATTTTTAAAAAAATGTAAGTAGCACTTCATCAAGTGGCTTACAATGAGGACTATCAATCTCTCCCTCTCTCTCTCGTCACGCACTTTATAATAAGGGCAAGAAGAAATAGATTTTAGTATTTTCATAGGTTGTATTTGGTAGGGATGTGCATGGGTCGGGTATTGGCAAGTTCGTGTGTTGGCCACTAACTGTTAGGCAGGTTGGCCCACGCAATTTGTCTTGTAGGCTTAACATGCCTAAAAAGAAAGGGGGGAAAAAGGTATTGTTATTTTAGCTTGTGGGAGGAGCGAGGGCTGATTGAGGTGAAATTGGGCCTGCGTGTGTATAGACGGCATCACATTGAGCGAACACTCGTATGATGTTGGCGCTAGTCTGAAATTTTACCTCTCTTGTTTAATATAATATTTTATTAATTTTTTTTAGATAAATTAAAAAAATTAAAATAAATCAATTAATCATGATAAAATTTAATTCATAAAGACAAATTCATATTACATACTTATTAATCTACCCAAATTAACCAACTAACTCTTATATTAATCATAACTAACTAATTTTTTTAAATTATTCTTTAATATATCACAAAAAGTCAATTAGACTTTATATTAAAGAGTATATATAGTAAAATTTATGGGTAGCACTAATGGGACTGGGTATAATGTAAGTAGCTAGTCCCTTTCAACGTCAAATATCTGTTAGAAGAGATATCGATATTTAATACTCGATAATATATTAAATATAATTATTTTTAATAAAATGATATTTATACTTTGGGGAAAAAATATTTACGGTGGGCACACCACAAGATTAATTATTATATTTATCGTTTTAAATGTGAAAAAAAGATAGCAATGGACTCCATGATTCTTCCAAGCAGCCATCTTGCAATATTAAAATCGATTCGAATACATCCTTTCCCTACTGATTCGAAAATGCAGACATACATATAAACAATCGTCTCTTCAAATCGATCTGTAAAGGAATAATCATCTATAATATTTATGAATAAACTCCCTCCTCCGTTTAACATCCATGATATTCAATTTTATCAACTGTGTGAGAGAGAAGAATATAGGAGGAAAATGAAGACGATGTCAGTAATGTTGTTATTAAGCAGGCGCGGTATGAGGGAGGAAAGAATAAAGAGGAGATAACAAAGACGAGGAAATGGAAGGGGCCTGGTTGGACAATATTGGGACATGCAAGTATAGAATGAGCGAATGAATACTGCTACCAAAATCGCTAACGGACAAGAAGCCTCGTTATAAAGTGAGAGAGTTATGCCATCACGTGGCTGTCATACGCGAGGAGCACCAGATCGAATTGACCCAAATACCCTTGCTTAAGGGAAACATACAATACAACAGCCTTACAAGACGGCAATAGCGTATCATTACAGTGGAAGGGAATATGGAATGGCGGGGAGGGGGGGACCCCCACGGCCCACAGTGAAGTGAATGAACGAAAAAGGCTGTCATCCAAAGAATGCAAATGGAAAAACCAACCCCCTCTGAGACTCGCCCCCCCCCCCCTCCCTCGTCCTGTCCCCATCTCCTTCCTTTTACTTTTCTCCTTTTTCTTTTTACCAGGCGCTGCCACTCACTCACTTACCACCACCAATCCCTCAGATCCAACCCAGCATATTTGTTTCCTTCTATTCGTATATGGGCGGGCGGGTAATGGGTCAAATAATTAAGTAGCCAGCACAGCGATGAAGTCCAACCGCTAATTGCAGAATCAAATCACTGTGTGCGTGGAACGAGCTTTCTGATGACAGCGCCAGCTAGGACCACGTGGCAATGCCTTCCTTATCCCTCCTCTCCCTACAAATTCACCACATGCTACCCTCTTCCTCCACTGTTTTCACTACCCTATCATTTCAAAGCATTCTGTCACTTCAATCTCATTCTCATATATATATATATATATATATATATGGATGCATATATGTAAGGAGTTACGTTGAGCGACAGTTTGACTCACTTTGACGGGTTTAATTTAAACAAATCGAAAACGTATGATTAAACATTTTAAAGTAATCCATTATTTGCTAGTCTTATATATTTTCTTTATTAAAATTTTATATAAAAAAAAAGAATTTGCTAAAATTTCTCATATGTACGTCCATTTTCGTCCATCCGAGTTAGGGCTATCTCCTGAGTCCTGAATATGAATGATGTTTTATGGTTACCGAAGCCTGAAACCGTGCCAGAGAGAAGCCAAATATATATACATATATATATATATGTGATCCACTATACATACAGGTGAATGCAGATAAATCGATCACCTGCTGCCAGATTGGTGGCGAATGAAAAAGTGTGTGTGTGTATATATATAATGCATGCGGGCAAGTTTCCAAAGATGCGAACAAAGTCTGAGCCGGTTCTTCCCATGAATTAATTCCGGCATGTGTTCCTGGGGTCGCCCCTTGTCTGTCTCCAACAATAATGCCGCTTCTCATAATTGCTTGCCGTAGCCGCTCTCTCTCTATATATATTGACGCTGCAGAATCATACATCACGCCTCTTCTCTTTTCCACCCTTCAGTTTGAGTTCGGGTTACATTAACATCATTGTATGCATCCAGTTGTTTGTTTTTTCCTATACATACATATATATATATATATATATATATATATATGGCTGCTCATCCGTTTCAATGGCGTGCTTTTACTTTTCATGTATATACACATACATACATGTCATTGAAAAGACGAAAACGCAGCATCTTGGAATATATGTATATAGGTAGGGAGGCAGGCAAAACCCTGAAATGAAGTGGTTAATGATGAAGAGATATAAATACGGATAAATTAGTATGGGATAGGTTGGTTGAGAAGATTATGCGTTGGGGAAATCCTACTGTCCACATGGCATGGAAGTGCCCAACCCAAACAACAACCAAAAATATATTAAAAAAAAAAAAGAACGGATATGACTAATGACTAATGACTAATGACAGTGAGGAGGGCATGGTAATCGCATGAACCGTGGAGTTACCTCCCCGTACCCTGTATTACCAACCCTAACAACAACCACGAATTATTTAAAAATAAAATAAAACGGGGGAAAGGGGTCGATCCCAATCAAGAAAATGGGGGGTGACGTCAGGTGGTGTCGTCGGAGGAGGCCACGTCCTCGGCTCCCGCAAATGCCGACACGCACCCCCCCTGCCTTTCTTTCATTTCTCCCATCCAACGAGCTCGCTTGTCCTTTCCTCATCCTATGTTTCTCCCTCCCTACGTTTAATTCCTGTCACTGTGGCATCATTTGGACCTAGACAGTAGGCACCCCCACACTAAATGAGTGCTCCTATAATTTATATACCTTTCTTATTTAAATACTAACTCCAGATCTCCAATAATGCCCTGTAATTTGAGGCCCGTGTCAAAATCCAATCCCAGCATGAAAAAGAAGAGATGGGTCAAAGTAAAAAGAAGAGGAAGAGACGACGCACACGAATTTGACCACATCCCCTTCTTCTCTCTCTCTCTCTCTCTCAAACAAATATATTTTAATCCCTACTGCCACTCTTCTCTCAATTAACATTTCTGCCCCTCCCTTACTTCCATATACTTTTCTTACCTTTTTGTTTTAATCAGGAGAACAAAATGACTCTTACATATTTTCTCCCGGGGTGAAACTGCCTCTCTTTGGGCCACCGGTCGTGTAGATCTTCCCCTATCGGAAGCACAAAACAGCTTCCACAGCAATCAGGCACATCCTCGGACCGAATTTAAACAAGTGGAGCCAGATATGGAATTTGAGGAGCACGACGAGCAGGACGACGACGTCCAGATCCCGGCGTCGCCTCCTCCTGCTTATTATGATTCCCTCCCCAACAACTCTGTCCCCAGGTCCAAAATAAGCTTCTCCGGAGGAGGAGGAGGAGGAGAGGGTGGCGCCTCAGCCGTCACGCCTGGCCGTAAAGCTGAGCCCTCAGTGACGGCCAGGTACCGGGAATGCCAAAAGAACCACGCGGTAAGCCTCGGCGCACACGCGGTCGACGGCTGCGGAGAGTTCATCGCGGCGGGAGAGGAAGGCACGCTCGACGCGCTAAAATGCGCCGCCTGTAACTGTCACCGCAATTTCCACCGTAAGGAGACAGACGGCGGGGACATGACGCCGTATCCGCTGCCGCCGCCGCATTACCAGTACCACCAGCAGCATCCACCATACTACCGTGCGCCTCCGCCACCAGCTGGGTACCTGCACCATCACCTGACGGCTCAGCCGGTGGCGCTGCAGCGGTCGTTGGCTCTGCCAGCTCCGGCACCGATTAGAGATGAAGAGGACATGTCAAATCCGAGCAGCAGCGGAGGCGGCGGCAGTGGAGGTGGGGGAGGGAAGAAAAGGCACAGGACGAAGTTCACGCAGGAGCAGAAGGATAAGATGCTGGCATTCGCGGAGCGTGTCGGGTGGAGAATCCAGAAGCATGATGAAGCTGCGGTGGAGCAATTCTGTGCGGAGACCTGTGTCAAGAGACATGTACTTAAGGTTTGGATGCACAATAACAAGAGCATTCTTGGTAAGAAACCCTAATTTCAATTCCTTGTTTTCCTCTTTCTTTTTTTACCTTCCATTTCTTAGGTCAAGATGGTTGCTTTGGGCATTTTTGTTACCACGATCCTCTCTATTCTAATTACACCAGCTGGAGTTTAGTATCGTTGAGGTGAGAGAATAGGAGAGTTAAAAAGAATGGGGAAAATTTGTACTGTCGAGTTTTAATGGAGTTCTAGCTAGGGTTCCTCCTTATTTCTCTCTCTCCAGTTCATTTGGATCGGATATGATTTCCGTTTGATATTAGCCAATTCTGAACACTGAACAACAACCTTCAGAATGCAGTAGGCGTATCTCAGCTTAAGGAAAATGCCACATATATTATTCGTAACACTTAAAATGAAATTTTGCAACAATTAATGAACAAAAGAAGGCTTAATATAATCATAGAAGTATACCATTTCAAATTTAGTTAATTTCATGTAAATGTAGAAGCAGTTCTAAAACTTGCTTCTAGTTCTCTGACATCTGTCATCTTTCTCACCAACTTACAGCTTTACTCCTTTCTTTTTCATTGTGGCAATGATTTGGGGGTTCTTGTGGGTGCGAACGTAACTGAAAAAACACGAACTATTTTAAAGAGAAATCTGATCCAAGAGTGAGACCATTTTATGGTCCTTTCGGCACAATTCTCGTTTGTTCAAATGTACTAGTTGTTGAAGAAGAGATACCTCGTCCTCCGTTGATTGTTCAAAAGACTTTCAGTTATTGACCTCTCTTTTTTGTGTTGGGTCGCTGTTGCTTTATTTCCAGTCTGAAAAAGAGGAAGGCCCTTAAATTTTATGCTTTTGGAAACCATATTGCTGCTGCGTATGTTTGATTGGAGGGTTGGCTGTGAAAATATAGAAAGAAATGAAAGGATAAGTGAAGTTAACAAATAAGAAATAACAAGGAGTGGATATTCACGCGGCAAAGTCGTACACTGTTTATCTGCAGCATCACAGATCACAGACGCTGTCTTGCAGATGTGCAGGCTCTTCTGACTATAATAACACCTTCTTAATGCTCCCCCATCTCCTTTATTTTTAACAAAATATCTGAACATCCCTTCAACTACCGGGGACTTCTTCTCTAATAACTTCCTTAATTAAAATAACTTCCAAATGTCTCATTCAACCAGAAACTAGGGTTCAATATTCTCTTAAATTAACTGTCTTGACTACGTATTTCACATATTTTTAAAAAAGTATCATCTACACTTAAGAAAGAGTAAGTGCCCTCTGGCATTTTCATACATTTTTTGCAAATATACGTGTCCTCTTCAGAGAATTAACAGAATTTTTACATCAGACTTTATTAATGAATTAGAGATTAACACATGAACAATTATATTCTTGGAATAAAGATTTCGAAATGTAACTTCTTTTGTAAGAAAAAGAGAGGGCCCAACGGGTTGTGTAGGAGAAGTGTACACTCTTTAAATATAGAAATTATAATACGCACGGGAAAATGGAGGAACGATGATGGTGGACAAATTCTCTAGTGTAGTGTTAATTATTTTCAAATGAATCGTAGTTTTAAGGTTATGTATATATTCATTGTTGTTGTTTTTCTTTGTTTCGTGGCTGAGTATATTATGAGAGGGACATTTAGCAGCATATCACCCGAAGGAAGGGGCATGATTAGGTTTAGTAATGCTTTATTAGGCGGTGGGACCTTCTCTCTCTCTCTCTCCTCCTCTGTGGTGCGTGTGTGGGAGAGAGGGAGAGAGAGAGGTTGTCTGTTTCTGTGTCTGAACTGTTTTGCTAATCAAGTGTGAATCCAGACAAGGCCATTTTCACCTGTGCATGCGTGTTTTCTAGTAGTAAGGCGTTCAACTTCTTCCTCTCCTTAAACTTGTTTAATTCATGACATATTTAGTGATGCAGTTTACTGTGTAAGTGTTCCAATAATGGAGGCCATGCATGTTTTAGAATGAAGAAGCTGTGATGCCTGCTCGCGTGCATGGAGGATCTTGTTCAGCACTCCCACGTATAAACACTTGCAAACTACTAATTAATTAAATAATATAATCACGTGGTTGCTCCCCTTAATTAATTACCAATATATTACTTAATGATTATCACCCTCATTATCAACCCTAGAATCATACTCCAGATATATTCTTCCTCCTATATTAAATATAATATCTATTTAATTGATTTAATTATATTAAAAAAATTAGTTAAATTAGTTATTATAATATATTTTTTATAAAGTACCTTAACAATCTTCTATAACTTCCTCTCTTATTCTGTTACTTAATTATTGTTGAGAGAGTATTAATAGAGGTAATTTATAAAAGAGTTGATAATTTTAAAAAATATATCTTATATTTATAATTAATATTAGCTCTCCAAATATTAATTAAAATATTGGGATTTTGTGAGTATGCCTCGTTATAATTTTATTTTTTTTGCTACCAATGAGAGATACACCCAAAATACAAGAAAAACTTAGTCAGGGGAAATAATTCTCAAACTACTGTTTGCAACTAATATCTCTAAATAAGGGGGACAAATTCCTATAAAGGATGGAATAGATAAACCTTATTCAGCCAATACATCTGCTACTCTATTAAGCTTCATTGAAATATATATTATCTCAACATCTTATGCTCAGTTTAACAAGGAGTGTATCTGTATCGTCAAAATACTACACATTTTATTAGCATCCAGATGTTGTATAGAGACAACATTCCTTGTATCGAATTCCAATAAAACTTTCTTCAGTCCAATGTCCCATGTCACTTTATTTTTTTTTTGTTACCCTCCCGGTTCACCGGAACTTTTCCTCGACTATATCCGGATCCGACCCGCGTATCACACCTGGTTATGGTGGGTGAGTCTCCTAATAGGAATTTTCTGCGTACGCCAAGGCTCGAACTCGAGACCTCGCTTAAGCGATACCGAGCTGCTTACCACTCGGACCAACCCACGTTGATCACATGGCGGAACTGCTCACATGGCGGAAGGAAGTTGTACTTAATGGCATTGCACTAAGCCACACAAAAAAAAAAGGGTGAGATGAAACAGCGGCGTCTTGACTGAAGATTATTGCACGTCATTTCCCATTTAAAATTAGAACGAGGAATAGATTAATCTGCTGTATGCTAATTTTATACTCTGAGATAATGTTTTCAAAATTAGAAAGTTAATTAAAAACGTTTGCATGTTTTTTATATATTAATAAGACTCACCTCAATAACAAAATTTAAACTTACACTCTTATAGAGTTATGAATCTATTCATTAACAATCAATTTTTAACAGCTTGTAAAAGGAAGAATAAATATATTGCAGAAATAGAGAGGGTGAGGCCAGGGGGGAATGCGATGAAAATCTGGGTTGGATAACGACAACGTCACTGGAGAGAAGTCAAAAACTGGAGGCAGTTGTGGTCCAAATGATAACATGTGGGAGCAGAGAGCAGTCACGCATTGGTTGATTCAAATCAAAGGATTACAGCTCCACAAGACGACTTGGTTAAGAAGGATATGAAGGTGTCCCGTAAATTTTTGTTTGGTTGTACACCAAGTTCATCAGAATTTTATCTCAACTATATCTAGATCCTACCCGCGTCACGCACCTGGCTATAGTGGGTGAGCATCCTAACGGAGATTTTCTACATACGTCAAGGCTCGAACTGGAGATCTCGTTTAAGCGATATCGAACTGCTTACCACTCGGATCAACCTTCGTCGGTGGTGTCCCGTAAATTAAAACAAAAGCAAGTAAAGGGGGAACTAGGGATAGTACGGAATCTCAGAGAGCGATCTGGATTGGATTTCGCTTCCATTCTAAAATTTGGGGAGAAACAGTAATGGTGATGGCCGTTATGCAGACAGGCGTGGTGGGTTGGTTGATGAGATCATGGGCCCATCAATGTGGGCCTGTCAGGAAGGTTGGCCCATGCATGTCAGAGCCATGAAGTAAGTAAACGACTATCCATGGACGAGCCTTCGAGGCTAGTAGGGAGTGGGGACCAACCGCCTCACTTGGTTTTATGCTTTTAAACGAGTCCCACAAAACGGACACCCACTTTTTCCTGCCTCCAACTGTCCGCCAGGGGCATCCAAATACGATCCTGCGTATCAAAAGCCAACAAAAATGAACAGTTCCATTTGTCCCCTACTCAAAATTAGCTCATTTTCTTACACCAATAATAATTATTGTTAAAACATTAAAACAAATGCCGCCATTTCCCCCCTTCCTTATTAACAAAACACTTCATTATGCAATGCGATGCATAATGCATTATATTTAATTTTTTATAATACGACACATTAAACAGTATGAACTTTGGGCATGGCCAGCGTCACGAAATATAGAGAGAGAAAAAAAAGGGTCCTCGTTCAAAGAGCCAAGAACGCAGTGCCCAATACATTTACAATACCCGTCTTACAGAGAATGAAACAAATTTTGTTTTTACAAAGTAATCTATGCATACCTTATCGAGTTTTTCATCACAACTCATACAACAAATACTATACCGATTACCAACCAATGAGTTTCAATATTACAACTTGTCCGCAAACGAGACCAGCGAACTGTCATAATATTCAGCTGAAAAATTCCATGACTCGGTTAATAATTTATCTATGCAGACTTCGACTTGTGACAATATACGAAGTATGGGGCTTTTTGACCATCTGACATGCACATCAACGAGGCTGCATGGCTCCTAGAATATTGTTGACAGCACCGTCATATTGCAAAAGGCCCATAAACCAGAATTCATAGTTGTCAACAGAGATGAGCTGTATATATTTCTCTAACGGCTTTAATTTGCTTGTTGATGGATTCACTGCTTTCAGCTGATGCAGTGGAATGATCACCTATTTATCCACGAAAAGGAAATCATGCATCATATATTTGTTATGGAAAAGCAAACTATTAATAGTAAATGGAAACTAAGAGCAAAGTGTACTTGCAGAGAAGATTTTCGTTTCTATGAACACATGACCAAGCTGGGCAACTTAAATAATTCCCCCGTCGGATATCTTGACAAGGAAACCAGAATTATCCAGAGAGTAATCTCTCGTGGGATCAGTTTACTAAGGATTCTTTCTTTTGGTGATTAATTTACTCAGGATCTTCAAATTCAAGTACGTCATAGAAATATGATCAACTTCAAAATGTTAGAAAACTTTACATGATGAAAAATGTAGCCCGACTACCAATGGAAAAAGTGTCAAGCCTAATTTTCATATGGCCAATAAAATATTGCGCCATTGACATATACCAATACTACATTTTTAATTGCCAAACATTCATTTTTCAATTGCTATCAAAATACAGAAAATTCAGCAGAAAGACAGCACAAGCTAACGACACCTCGGTTAAGTTAGAAATTACTATGGATATACCGAGTTGATAAAAAAGCAATGGTAAATGAAGCCACCCCCATTTAGCTATTTAGGAACAAGTATAAAACATCGAACATACCTTATAATAACTCCACCTAGTCTGCTCGCCCGTTTTGTAAGAAAGCGGGTTGTCGCTACAAAACGCCAATTTTACTGTTGACAAATATAGAACTCCCATTATAGGACCAGCCGAACTGGACAGGTAGCATGCATATGCTTTTATAAGTTTCTCCTCTGGAACAATCTGAAAGGTTTGTCCGAAGATCTTCTCATACCCACCTTCTGCCAGAACTTTTGTTCCCTGAGCAAGTCTCCCCACAGCTGCTTCAGCAACACTGGGACCCGTTCTCACTGTTTCATGGAAAATCAACATACATGTATGCACACGAACAAGTGAAGAGCAATAAGCATCTAAAATTGCCAATTGTTCACAAAATTCAAGACCTTGACAGCTTAAAATGATAAAATTTCCTTAGCACTCTGAATATGAGAGATGAAGAAAAGACAAGGTTTACCAATAATGCTGCCAGCATCCAACCAAAATTAAAATTATTGTGGATTCACTCACACCATGTACAATAGTCTTAAGAGAAGGCAGATATTTGGCACACACGCTCCTTTCACGTTCTAAGTACAAATATAACAAATGATCAACATGTAAGATATTTATTATAATTATATAACCTATTTAGATATTAATTAGGATAATTAATAAATATTTCTGAGTGTGGCCCGTAGTCATTAGGCCCGGTCCAAGGTGGGTTGGGGACTCAGTTTATTTAAGGTTGTTTTCCTGATGGTGGAAACACAACATAAAACAATTGATTCAGCTTTCTCTGAGTCCAGAGCGAGACCTACTTCTCTGCTCCCTCTCGAAGGTTCCCCACTGGTGACGGCAGTTTCCACAGTTGCCATCACTGTGCCTAATCACCAGCTGGAAGAACTTGTTGACTATCTGACATTCTTTATTGATTCACAGGTGTCCGTGATTCATTCCAGATCCTCTCAGAGATTAGATCAATAAAGTAATGGCAAGAGGTAATTTAAAGTTTCCGCTGCATCTTGTATTTGTATAAATGATAGTCTGGATTAATTATTATATGTTTGAGATGTTTATTTTCTAACATGTGGTATCAGAGCGGGTTTTAAATCACCTTGCCTTACTTATTGATCTTTATTTTTATGAGTAACGATCTGAGAAAAGAATATGGGATACAGGAATCATAATTTTTTATTTTCTTTTATTATTTCACCATTTGTTCCTCTGTGCATGAGTATCTCAACCGCGAGAGATAGCTGTCGGAAACTATAGTCACCGTGATGGAGAGACCATTGCTGAGAAGTCGCCGTCGTGTGGCCGAGAGGTCACCGTGAGCGCTGGGCAATTCGCCGAATAGCAGCAGGAGCCCCCGTGAGATTCTGTGCACAGTCGCCGCAAAGACGCTATCGGACAACCCCTATTAGTCGTCATGTGTGTCGCCATTGCAGTTGCCGTCATGTGTGTCAGAAGCTGCCTGAAATTGCCTGTAGGAGGTCGCCAGTGTTGCTGCAGCGGAGGAAGATGCGTCGCGGCAGCTCAGTTCGCTCCAGCTTCGGGTCGTGAGTCGGGTTAGGTTAACCCGACTCACTGTGAAACCTGCCCGAAACGGTGCGTTTCAGTCTACGCTGAAACGCACCGTTTCACTTACGAGTGTTTTGGCCTGTTGTTTAAAAAAAAAAAAAAATCGAAACGGTGCGTTTCAGTCTACGCTGAAACGCACCATTTCCCTTATTGTCTGCAGGATGATTTTTTTTTTTTTGAAAAATTTGACCAACTGTTCTGGGCTGCACGCATTGGACCAAAGTTTTTTTTTCTTTTTCTTTTTCTTGCGTGCTGGGCCGCCACTGTTGGGCCATTTTTTTTAGTTTAGCTAAAAAAAAACAAAAAAAAATTCTGTTGGACCGTACTGTTTTTGGGTTGCAGACTTGTTTTTGTTTTTTGTTTTTTGTTGTCTGCTGGGCCGTCACGATTTTTGGCCTGAATCTTTCTGGAAAATATTTTTGGGCCTGAGCTTACTCTGGAACATTATTTTGGGCCCTATTTTATATTCTTGTGTATGGGCCACTTGGTTTTATTTCCAGAAAAATATTTTGGCCATTTAATTTGATTTTTTCAGAATATTTTGATTACTATTACATGCACTATAAATGTTTAAATTAATTTCTCTACTATTTTAATATTTGGAAAAGGTGTCTACAGATTTTAATTTTTCTGTGTTATTTAATTGCCTATTTTGTAAATTAATTTCTCCTTTGGCAATTAAATTAACTGTTCAATTTTTGTAAAAAACCTTTTGAGTTGAAATTAATTTATTAAATATTTTTTAGGTGCATGAAATAGTGGGAGAATTAAATTAAGTTGTTTAGTCACATTTGTTGATTAAATTAGTCACATTTGTTGATTAAATTAATTTGTTAAATACTCCATTAAGTTGTGCATATTTGGAATTATATGCACGTTAGTGATATTTGTGATTGGCATGAAATTTCTTGAGGAGTAGCCACAGCATCCTCGTTTATTGAATTTTCTTGCATACATTAATTAATCACATATGGATTTAAAATATCACTTGTAATTAATTGTATAGTTATGATTTATCTTTGCCCACAGGTAGATATTTCATAATTGTACATTTAATTAGGGGAGAATTAATTGCTCCATTATATTATGCACATTTGGATTTTCAGTGCACATGAATGATATCTGTGATTAGCATGCAATTCTTTGAGGAGTAGCCACAGCATCCTTGTTTATTGAATTTGTTTGCATGCATTCATTAATCACATATGGATTTAGGATATCAATTGTAATTAAATGTGTAGTTATGATTTATCTTTGCCCACAGGTAGATATCTCATAATTGTACATTTAATTAGGGTGGGATAGAATGGCCTTGTTATTTTCTAAGTAGCCCACAGGTATTAGATAATTACAAATGCGTTCTAGTCCCATCACTTGAGATAAATACATGCTATGCTAATGTCTTTGCCCACAGGTAGACATTGGTGATACGTATTTATATTGCTTGCGTGCTACATTTGAGTTAAGCATGCATACATGGCACAGTGACTTGTGATTGCTTCAAATTTTTACTTGTGAGCTTATTTGTATATTTATCTGTTCTATTTTTGCAGATCCAATTGCTACCTCTAGGATTATGGATGATGTAAGCAACAAAACAATCTTAGATGGCAGCATCAACTATGCTGACTGGAGAGATGATGTTTTGCTGCAGCTTGATTTCTTGGACTTGGATTATGCCTTGAGGTGTGAACAACCTCCTAGACCTGATGATGCCTCCGATGACAGAGAGGCAAAGGAAAGGTATAATATGTGGGAGCGGAGTAACCGCTCATCTCTTCTGTTTATGCAACAAAGGATCACCAGAAGCATTAGGGAAGCAGTCCCTAAGTACGATACAGCTAAAGGGTACCTAGAAGCCTTAGATAAGCAATTCAAGCTGATAGACAAGCAGGTGGGTGGTGCCATCGTGTCTGAATTATGTGCTAAGAGGCTTACAGGTATTGGCAGTGTGAGGCAACATGTAATGGAGATGAGAGGTATGCTTTCATCGTGTGTTACTTTTGAATCTAACTTTTCTAGCGTTAATGATGACACTTGGTGGATTGACACTGGTTCGATGATCCACATTTCGACTACCACGCAGGGCTTTCTGTCAAGCAGGCCTCCACATCCCAATGAGGAAACTGTCCTTTCAGGCAGTGGGAAGGGAGACCCTGTGAAAGCCGTTAGAACTTTTCGCATAACCTTTTCAAATAATCATATTTTAGAACTTTATGATGTTTTTTATGTTCCCTCTTACAAGAGGAATTTGATTTTCATGTCAAAACTTATTCCATTTGGTTATCATTCAGTTCTTTCTAAGAAACTTGTGACCTTGATAAAGGATTATGTTCCGATTATGAATTTGATTATGATTGACAGCTTGTTTAAAATTGTTTCTGATTCACCTCAATCTTTTACTGTTTTGCGTGGTACTAAGAGAAGTGTCATCGATGAGAATTCTTATAGCCTGTGGCATAGGAGATTGGGACATATCTCCGTTGACAGAATCAAAAGGTTAAACAAAGAAGGAATCCTTTCATCTTTGAACTATTCGGAGTTTGATTCTTGTGTGGACTGCATTAGGGGTAAGCAGACCAATAAGTCACATAAAGGGGCTAAGAGAAGTTCTGAATTGCTAGAAATTGTACACACGGATATTTGTTGCCCTGATTTGACTGCGCATGGTCAAAAGTACTTCATCACCTTTATTGATGATTACTCACGATACATGTATATCTACATGCTCTATAATAAAAGTGAGGCACTAGATGCTCTCAAGGAATATAAAGCGGAAGTAGAAAAACAGATTGGGAAACCAATCAAGATAGTGAGATCAGATCGTGGTGGTGAGTATTATGGCAGATACACTAGGAATGCCAAGTTTCTTGAGAATGATGTGATTAGTGGGAGTGATTGTCCACTAGATGATCACATAGAGCGCACCACTGACATCGTTCATGAGGGGACATCGATAATTGATGATCATCCTACAGTTGAGATTGATATTCCTACTGTTAGGATTGACATTGAACGTGATGTAGACCCTGTTGCTCAAATTGACGATGCTGAACAAGATGGACACATACCGGATGGTCAACCTATCACACAAGTGGAACCACCACAAAATGTGATAGAGGATGTCCTTATTCAGCAACCTGAATTAACCCAAGCGGTTGAATTGAGGAGGTCAACTAAAGAGAGAAGAACGGCATTACCTGATGACTATGTAGTGTATTCTGCTGAAGTTGACTGTGATGTAAGTGTTGAGAATGATCCTTTATCGTTTACTCAGGCTATGAAGAGTGCGAACTCTAAGTTGTGGCATGATGCTATGATTGATGAAATGAATTCCATGGCAAACAACCATGTTTGGGAACTTGTAGAGTTGCTTAGTGGGTCTAAGGCTATTGGCTGTAAATGGGTTTATAAAACCAAGAGAGACTCACAAGGCAACATCGATAGATACAAGGCTAGGTTGGTTGCTAAGGGATTCACTCAAGTAGAAGGAATCGATTACAGTGAAACATTTTCACCTGTATCTAAGAAAGATTCGTTCCGTATCATTATGGCATTGGTTGCGCATTTTGATCTAGAGTTACACCAAATGGATGTGAAGACTGCTTTCCTCAATGGTGAACTGGAGGAAGAAGTCTATATGAAACAGCCTGAGGGATTTGTTGCAGAAGAGAAACAAATTTGGTATGCAAGTTGAAGAAATCAATATATGGTCTGAAACAGGCTTCACGACAGTGGTACTTGAAGTTCCATGAAGTAATCACATCATTTGGTTTTGTTGAGAACATCATGGATGACTGTATATACCACAAGGCTAGTGGGAGCAAGATCGTATTCTTGATTTTGTATGTGGATGACATTCTACTTGCTACTAATGATCTGGGTTTATTGCGTGGGGTGAAGCAGTTTTTGTTTAAGAGTTTTGACATGAAAGATATGGGTGAGGCATCTTATATCATTGGCATAAAGATCCATATAGATAGAACCCAATGTCTTGTAGGCTTGTCTCAAGAGGCCCACATTGTCAAGATTCTTGAGCGATTCAGAATGCAGAACTGTTCATCTAACGTGGCTCCTATTGAAAAGGGAGATAAATTCAGTCTAAAGCAATGTCCTGAAACCGAACTTAAAAGGAAACAGATGGAAAGGGTCCCATATGCCTCAGCGGTAGGAAGCTTGATGTATGCACAGGTTTGTACAAGACCTGACATCGCTTTTGCTGTGGGTATGTTGGGAAGATACCAAAGTAATCCTGGGGAAGCACATTGGACGGCTACAAAGAAAGTGTTTAGGTACTTACAAGGTACTAAACACTACATGCTCACATATAGGAGAACAGACAATTTAGACGTGATTGGGTACTCAGATTCAGATCTTGGAGGATGCGTAGATACGAACAAGTATACATCTAGTTACATCTTCCTGTTGGCAGAAGGAGCTGTATCATGGAGAAGCGCTAAGCAGACTCTAACAGCTCCCTCTACCGGTGATGCTGAGTACATTGCGTGTTTTGAAGCAAGTTCACAAGCTATTTGGATAAGGAATTTCATTGCTGGGCTTAAGATTGTGGATTCAGTCTCTAAGCCAATCCGAATGTACTGTGATAACGCAGCTGCGGTGGCCATAGCGAACAATAAAAGGAATAAAAGTCGAAGCAAATTTGTCGAGCTTAAATTCCTTTGCTTGAGAGAAAGGGTTCAGGATGGCTAGGTTTCCGTTGAACGCATCAGTACATTGGATATGTTGGCTGATCCTTTGACGAAAGGATTGAAGCCGAACGTCTTTGTGACACATGTACCTCATATGGGACTTTGTCCAACTTTTGATTAGTGAGAGGTATGAGCAATGAAATTATATTTTATGGTTTATCATTTCAAATTTGTGATTGTATACATTTGTGCTGTTGAAATTGATAAACATTGAGATAGGAACCGAATGAACATTGAGTTCATGTATATTGTGATACCCATTAAGTGATGGTGCTACCTGTAATACATGGAAGGTAATACTCGATCATAGGGGACTTATCGCCATGATTCTTGTAGCATGACATCAGTGTACCTAGACAGGGCAATGACATTGAGTATACGGGCCAAATGGGAGAATGTAAGATATTTATTATAATTATATAACCTATTTAGATATTAATTAGGATAATTAATAAATATTTCTGAGTGTGGCCCGTAGTCATTAGGCCCGGTCCAAGGTGGGTTGGGGACTCAGTTTATTTAAGGTTGTTTTCCTGATGGTGGAAACACAACATAAAACAATTGATTCAGCTTTCTCTGAGTCCAGAGCGAGACCTACTTCTCTGCTCCCTCTCGAAGGTTCCCCACTGGTGACGGCAGTTTCCACAGTTGCCATCACTGTGCCTAATCACCAGCTGGAAGAACTTGTTGACTATCTGACATTCTTTATTGATTCACAGGTGTCCGTGATTCATTCCAGATCCTCTCAGAGATTAGATCAATAAAGTAATGGCAAGACGTAATTTAAAGTTTCCGCTGCATCTTGTATTTGTATAAATGATAGTCTGGATTGATTATTATATGTTTGAGATGTTTATTTTCTAACACAACGTGCATAAAAAATTTCAGGAGATTGAACCTAAGAATACCAACAAAAGGAAAAAATTAATAGGGATGAAGCATACAGTGCTGCCACATATTTTCAGCATAATCCTGGGACTTCTTGGTAGCCTCTGCCGCTTTCTTTCCCCATTTCCCAAGGACAGCCTTCACTGAAACTAAAGTAACTGCAAATGAATAAAATCAATCAGCCACTCAGAACAACCATGAAGTTTCAACTTATACACGGACTTCCATATCAGGGATACGAATACTAACTCTTGGCAGAAGAATTCGGTGCCGGCGATGAAGATACGTAAGGATATGAGTCTTTAGTCATCTTTGTAGCAGCGCCACCGGAAGCTGGGAAGCAAGTATCGGTGGCGCTGGGGATGGATGCTGGGGTAGCGTAGTGGGGCGAGGCGACGTCGTTGGAGTGGAGTTTGGGATATGGAGCGTGATCAGAGGAATGATAATGCTGGAGCTGAGATTGGAGATGCGATTTTGGTGGCTTGGTATTGGGGAGTTGATCAGCTGAGTCAACAGTCATACTTTGCGTCTTTTAGGAATACTCTGAATCGGAATTCAGGTCCGCACCGTCCTCTGTGAGAGGAAACGATGCTGATGCTGGAACTAAAAAATGGGAATTTTTCTCTCGCGTGTTCTGAATGCAACGGTATACGAATATGCTGATCTCTTTTTCCCTCGGACAAAAACACAAGAACCGTTGCTAGAATTTTTATTTTATATTTATTATTGGCAATCGTACGGGGGGATTTCAATTTCAAATTCCCTCTCGGATTCGGATCCCCTTAAATGGGCTTTTGGATCTCTTTTTATTATAGCCCATGATTATTTATTCGGCCCTACCCAAGTGAATCTCAGTGAGCCTCAGCCCAACAGAGACATTAATTTAGATATTAGACCATGCCTAATAAAATCCATATACGCCCTCGTGTTCATTATTCATCTTAATTTTAATGAGATTAATAAAAAATAAAAATCTCCAAAACTATCACCATAAACTGGGCATGTTTCCCTGTGCATTTTATGGAGTTTGAAGAAATGGAGCAGCATTCCTCGTGAATCATAAGTAACAAGTTTTCAACCACCATAGCCAGGTGTGAGACGAGGGTCGGATCCGGATGTAGTCGGGGCAAAGCTCCGGTGAACCGGGTGGACAAAAAATAAATAAATAATAAGTAACAAGTTTTAATATAGATTTTATTGCATATTGAACTGATATAATGATTATTTTTACCGGTTTATTCTACAGTCAGCACTTGGAAAACGTACACAAAACGTGTTATTTATATGTCACAAGTCAGATGTTGAAAAAAGTAGTTTGGCAAACAAAACGAGTCGACATAAAATTTTGGGGGAAGAATAAGGAGAAATTGAGGGTGAGGAACTGAGAATATATATTATTGTCGGAGGTCATGGAATATGAAAGGAGAAAAGGAGAAAACGTTGGGAGTGGAGGGAGATATGATATGGCACCATTGGAATGGAGAGATTCTTATCCGTTGCTTTATTTCAAGTGAAATTGAGCGCTGTTGTAGCTGACAAATAAGCTGGGCCCATATGCCCCAAAATTATGGGGCTACATGTCGCTTACCATGGATCTTTCCTTTAATGATTTTGCAGCTTTTATTGAAACCTCTCAGCGGCGTCTTCCAGAATCCAGCTCCCCCTCTCTTGTGTTGTGTTCGTTTCATTCCCAAACTCCACCTTACACCATCCTAAGGTGATAGATATCAGAGGATTAAATCCTTAACTTCCCATTTATAGAAGAGTTTACATGCACGCTAATCAATATAATGGAGTATGAGACTCGGCCTTCACCAATTCAACTCATTTGGATTAGCTTAACTTTGGCCCCAAGGCTTCCTCCATTTAGGGACTACTTGGACCTGCCTGGTTATCCTTTTTATGTTTTTACCACTGAATATGCTAGCATGCATATATAGCTTGATGAGAGATGAAAGTCTAGCTAGTCTATGCCCAAAAGCAAGTGAATTTGTACATGCAGGGCTTCCTTTTTTCTTTCTTCCTTTTCTCTCGTTTCAAAGTCACATGACTTTAGCGCTCACGCGGCATCAGCCATTAAAGGTCGTCAATAAGTGGGGATCAAATCATAAAGAGAAGCCTCTTTATCACACAAATAAATGACAGCCCCCTAATGGAATCGCCACCTCACACAGGAATTTTCACAAGCATCCAAAATTAGACAGCTCATGTGCATTCCGCAATTCCCATGTCCTGCTTATTATGTGGTCTTCGCCTCTGATCTGCTCAGTTTTATCTTCTCTCATTATTAGTATAATTGGCCTCACTGGGAAGGTTCCCATGAAGACTCGAAGGAGAAAACAGTCATGAATTCGGTGGCAATGGCACACGAAAAATGCTTCATACGTTGCCGAACAGGTCAAACACGAAAGCAAGACTATAAACAACGGAGATGAGACGGTAGATTTTTAAGGGTTTTTGCTTTCGTATATACAAATCTGAATGAACTGTCGTGGTTAGAGTGATTTTAAATTATTTTCTCTTCAATGATTGAGATATACTTTTTCCCGTTTGGCAAAGATGACAGAAAGATTATATTTTTGTGTCAGCCAAAGGAACAACAAATTTTGCAGCAAGGCATGTAGCTGTCTCGGCCAGGGCCGGTGGCCTATTCAAATCTGAAATTTAGGTGACATAAAAATTAGAGAAAGAAAGATAGAAAGGAGTACTCGCTAGTTTCGTACTTTTCTTTTCTCTTCTTTTCTTTCCCTTTGTTCTTCAAAATAATTCTGTTTGGTTCAAGGAGATGGGAACTACATTTTAATTAAAACCACAAAAAGATTCTCAAATTAAAGATCCATGTGGGAATCTTGAATCTTTACCCTTTTGGTTCATCATTTTTCCTTACTCCTGGCGTCGTACTATATCAAGATGTAAAGGAAAAGTCATTCATTCTCTCAATTACCGTCCATATTGATTTTTTGATTCCGTTTAAGACATTGACACGTTCTGCTCCCTCTGACACAAACCCAATTCAGCGATGTTTGTTAATTTGAAGTCTTTCGATTATGTAGTTTGAGCACATTCCTTTCTAGGTTATATGGCTTTTGCTTTTGTTGGCAGGAATGAAAGAAAGAATTAAAAGTGGTGAAGAAACAGGTTTATGCTCAAGAATGACACAGAGGTGTTGTGGGGTTTGAATTCGTGAGAAACACTCGCAGAGGGGAAAAGCATTATATGAATTATGAAATGGAGCGAGAGATGGGTGCCACGCTCAGATTTTCGGAAATAGTTGTGAGAAAATAGGAAAACCATAACAGTAATCATAAGAAGACAGCGAAAAATGGACCCATGAGAAATTTGCAAATCTAGAGAATTAGAGGATATATAATATTTGAAAAAAGAGGGGGGCCGGATATATATAATTTATCGTGATGCCATCCGTCGTTATTGGGAACAGGATGCAAATAGAGATACATAGCCATCTGTCCAGCAAATGTGGCTTTCCCTTCACATGCCTTGTCCTCAGCTACCTTCGTCTTCTTCCTCTCTTTTCTCTTTCTTTCTTTTTAATTTCAGAGCGAGAGAGAAAGTTATGGTTGGTGAAGCTGCATGCAACGCAAGAAACGGAGCTTTATCAAATCACTTCATCGTGCCATCTGAACCCTATATATATATCTCATTGAAACCTGTCTGCAGATAAGAAATCAACCCCTGAAGAATTACTATCTTCCTGAGATCAATCTCCTGGCCAACCCCAGAAGAAGAAAACATAATAAAAAGATATAAAAGATTACTACTTTGTGTGACCTACGTGTTAGATCTGCACTCAGAGATGAAGAACAACTTCAAACTTGTCAAATTTTGTTAGAAATGAGTTTGAGATGGCGAAGGTATCTCAGGGACCTTTTTGCAACTTTTAAGTGGCCCGTTCTTAAATAATGTTGCCATGTAGCATTTTACTGTTGTCTGATGAACTCGTTTCCCTCCTAAAAGGGCTCATTTGCGGTCCATGCATATTAACATAACTGCTCTTTTGACGACTCTCCAAAGTCACCAATATTATTGGTTATCATGAATTCAGTCTCATCAATCATAACTTCATATTATAAAATTTTGACTAGTCATTCTCCACAAAACTTATAATTTAGACTTCTTTCCTAATTAATGCATAAATAAATCATTTATGTGAAAAGGAAAAGAGAGAGAGAGAGAGAGAGTTGTAAAAAAACACTTAAAAATGATAACAAAAAAAAAACACTGCAAAAAGTTGTATACTCCGTTAGGTATGTCGGAAGACTCCTTAAAAGAAAGCGGAATGTTTTAAAAATAATATTAAAACAAGATGGAACTGAGATTTAAAATACTTTATTATATAAACAATAGACAGAATTCTTGTATAATTTTTGCTAGTATGCGTGGCAGATTGAGGAGATTAAAATGTTTTTATCATATAAATCCGCTGAGGAAACAAATCCTACAACCCCAAAACGATTCGATATATTTTAAATTTTCAAAAAGGACGAGTAGAGTGTTTTTTTCCCGAAATAAACACAAAAGATCATAAAATTTGAGAGGCTTTTTTTATTTTTTTTTAAAAAGAAAATAGTATAAGTTCGAAATCACACACTTTATTAGAGGGAAGAATATTATTTATCTTTTAATTTTAAATATAAAATTTATCTTTTAATATAAATTATATTATAAATTAAATTTTATATTTAAGATAAGATAAATATTTAATTTAATTATTTGATTATGGGAATGCGAAGGGAAAGAAAGTGGAGGCACTGTGTGGAGTCAAAAGTGAGTGTACTTCACTTGCAAATCATCTCGCAAGAAGTAGAAAATCTAGCCAGACGAGCGACCTGACTGTTTGCGTCGAAATATAAAGGAAAAAAAGTGTATTTTTAATGATCAACAAATTATACAAATGTATACAAAAACAGCTAAATTCTGAAAAGATATAGAGCACACGTATAAGGAAAATATAACCATGGAAGCTGAGAGTAGCAGAATTGAAAAAGGTTAAATCCGGGGTTAGCTGAACAGGAGGAGGTAGTTAAAATTTGGGGGAGAAAACAAGGCTTACATAACAGAGCAGAAAACCAAATGGATTTGGGTGAACTTTTGGGAAATGGAAATCTGGGAAAGGGGCCTCTGTTTCAGAGTTTGGTTAAGCATCATTGTAAAGGGAATCCAGTTCTCTTCATTTTTGCTCTGTTTGGCCCCTTCTGCTGCTGCTTCTTAGTTCCTATACTGGGGTCTCCAATTTCAGCATTCTTCATTGGCTCCCCCTGACACCTGCGCAATTCCAATTTGATGCTCTCGTGCATTGAATCTGTCATTCCCTCCCTTTTTGCCATGTTTGACGGTGAATATGTTTTATCTGTGATCCCCAATAAAAAATTTAAGGAATTTCAAGCAAATATTCACTAAATTTACCTTCTTTTGGTTTAAAGCAGTTTGATCAATCTTAGTTTCCAATTTATTTATGTGATTCGATTTTAATGATTTAGATCTATTAATAAAAATTCGCATATTGGTAAACAATTAATTAATTCAATTTTCTAATAATCAAACGGATTTTAGGTTTAAATAATTTTTTTTAAAAATTATATTAAAAAAAAGGAAACGGAAAAAGATGAAAGCTAGGGGAAAGAAGGAGAAGAGTGGAGAGCCATTGGATGGATATTTGGGAAGAAAGAGAGAGGAAATGGAGAATCCCAATGCTGAGACTGAGCGAGAGAGACAGAGACAGCAGAGCTCACTGTGCTCGCCCTCTGGTGACCAATTAAAATAACCCCTCACCCTCTCACTTCATCTCTCCTCTCTCTACTACTAATACTCTATCTCTCTCCCAAATCAAACCCACAACCAAATCCACTTCCCTCTCCAACTTCAAGCTCCGCGAACCAATCAAAGATTCCATCTTTTTCATCAAAAGTTCCATACTAGCAGATCAGGAGTGATTGTGGTGCGCATGAGGGTTAACCAGGTTGAGTCCCCCCGAGACGAGCACGGATCGTCGATTCTGGATCTTGCTAGGGCCGACATCAACGAATCATCAACCAAAACTAGAAATTGTTCTGGTTGTCCCGGGTCTGGGTCAATGGAGTTTCAGTCGCCATACCCAGACCAAGTCCTCGAGAATGTGCTGGAGAACGTCCTCCACTTCCTTACGGCGCGCCGCGACCGCAACGCTGCCTCATTGGTCTGCAAGTCATGGTACCGTGCTGAGGCCCTCACCCGATCCGAACTCTTCATCGGTAATTGCTATGCGGTGTCGCCGCGCCGCGCCACCTCCCGGTTCACCCGGGTTCGTACCATCGCGATTAAAGGGAAGCCGAGGTTTGCAGACTTCGATCTGATGCCTCTCAACTGGGGGGCCCACTTTTCGCCGTGGGTCGCTGCCATGGCCAAGGCTAATCCTTGGCTGGAGAAGGTTTATCTCAAGCGCATGTGTGTGACGGACGAGGATCTGGGTCTTCTCTCTGAATCCTTCCCCTGCTTCAAAGAGCTTGTCCTTGTATGCTGCGAAGGGTTTGGGACCAGTGGACTTGCCGCCGTTGCCGGAAGATGCAGGTGATATATTTTTTTAATGAAGAAAAGGGGTAATTAGATCGAGTTTTCTTTTAGCTGACTACTACTGTTATTGGTTGTTCACACTTAATCGTTTGTGGGATTAGTTTGATCTGGTTTGTATTTCGATAAGAAGACTTTTAGTGCCAATGGGGGATTTTTTAGGTGTGCCTTCCAGCTTTCACGGCATTGTTCTGTGTTATGCTTTGGAAATCACGTTGAAGTGGACTCTATAGCATTCTGTCTTTGAGCTTTTTACAATTTATTAGATGTCTTAGCCTGGAGACGTTTGATGGTCGGAAAAAGAGCAATGAACTTGTTTGCTGTGAGTTGATGTTTTTTTTCCCTGTTTTATCTTTCTTGTTTCAGACAGCTGAGAGTACTTGATCTTGTTGAATCTGAGGTCGAGGACGATGAAGTGGAATGGCTATCATATTTTCCAGAAAGTCAAACCCATTTGGAATCTCTTGTTTTCGATTGCTTAGAGTTCCCTATTAATTTCGATGCGTTGGAGAGACTAGTGGCTAGGTCACCTTCGTTAAAGAAACTTAGGTTGAATGGTTTTGTTACCACGTCTCAGCTTTACCGCCTGATTATTCGTGCGCCGCAGCTCACTCACCTTGGAACAGGTTCATTCAGTGCATCAGAGGCTGTAGCTGACGGTGATCAGGAACCAGATTATGCCTCTGCATTTGCAGCTTGCAAATCCTTAGTGTGTCTATCTGGATTCAGGGAGATTTTCCCAGATTACCTTCCTGCAATCTATACAGTTTGCACCAATCTCACATCTTTGAATTTCAGCTATGCCAATATTAATGCTGAACAGCTGAAATCAGTCATTTGCCACTGTCATAAACTGCAGACATTATGGGTATTTTTTTATGTCATTCTGATTTCTGATTGATTTTTGTATTTGAAGCTTACCTTTGCTTTTTACCATGCAGGTCCTGGATTCAGTACGTGATGAAGGCCTTCAAGCAGTGGCTACAACTTGCAAGGATCTCCGTGAGCTTCGGGTCTTTCCTGAAAATGCTAATGAGGATGCTGAGGGGCCAGTTTCTGAGGAGGGCTTTCAAGCAATTTCTGAAGGTTGTAATAAATTACAATCAATTTTGTATTTCTGCCAAAGAATGACAAATGCAGCTGTAGTAGCCATGTCAAAGAATTGCCCAGATCTAGTAGTTTTTCGTCTTTGTATCATTGGGCGGTACCGGCCAGATGCAGTGACTGGAGAACCCATGGATGAGGGTTTTGGTGCCATTGTTATGAATTGCAAGAAGCTCACTCGACTTGCTGTATCTGGTTTACTGACTGACCGAGCTTTTGGTTACATTGGGAAATATGGGAAATTGGTCAGGACACTGTCAGTTGCTTTTGCCGGTGACACTGACATGGGGCTTAAATATGTTTTGGAGGGATGCCATAATCTGCAAAAACTTGAAATCAGGGATAGTCCATTTGGTGATGAAGCTTTACATTCTGGTTTGCATCATTATTACAACATGAGGTTTGTCTGGATGTCATCTTGTAAGCTGACTCGCCATGCTTGCCAAGAAGTCGCACGAGCACTGCCTCATCTGGTGGTGGAAGTAATTAGAGGTGAAGAGGAGATCAATGTTGATGATACTGTTGAGACATTATACATGTATCGATCCCTTGATGGACCAAGAGACGATGCTCCCAGATTTGTTACCATCATGCAGTAGACTTTAAATTTGAGAAGTTAGCTTATTTCTATTGTGGCTACTGAGAGTGAAGTTGTAGAGCAGGAAATTTTTATAAAAACCTGCCTGAAGATTGGTGCTATCCATGTCAAGCAAAGCTGAGCTAGCAATTTCTTTTTTTCTTGGCCTGGGCTACTACTTAGATGGCATGCCATGAAGGGACAATGGTGAGAAGACATTTCAGTTTTCTCGTTATTGTTTGTTGCGGAGGACTTGGGAGGAGGGGGCTAGGAAAAATGGGCGGGTATTGGAGGTAGACGATGTAGAAGATGAATATCTTGCCGGTATTGGATCGCTCTACACTTTGAATTCATGTCTTTTTTTCCTTTTAGATTCATTTGATCATAAAGGAAGACCACTAGAGGAGGGGAAGGGAGGGATCGCCAAAGCTGCTCTGAGGATTGCTTACTTAAAAATTCATCTTCTCAGATAGTACTACGGGAAACTGATGCAGGGGGATCAAAATTGAAGGGTTGGAGAGGTGACATCCTCTAACTTTTCTACCATAGCAATAGAGAGAAGCAAAAGTATTCACTTTGTAAGAACTTAGTTTATTTATTTTGATTCAAATGGTAGTTAGTTTAAGCTGTAGCTGGTGAGGACTAAATCCCTGGACCGAATATACACGTCTCGGTCTCTCCCTATCTGTCAAGTTTGTTCTCTCTCTTTTTTTTCCTTTTCCAATGTATTTTTCCGGACGTGTTGTTGTAGCTCCTGACTGTTGAATTTATTGTTATTGTTAGCAATTGTGAGATGGCTAATAAATGCCAGAATATGCAGGGGTCCATGTAATACCAGATACTTAGTGCGACTGTGCCTGTGCCTTTCCTTTTCTGAATCTGGAATGAACGATCAACGGACAGTGAAGACCCATTCATAATGTACAAGTACACACGTAGCAGGACACCCCCCCCCCTTCCCTCCTCCCCTCCTAAACGATCCTTTTCTCCTAAGCTTGTGATCATCCTTCTTGCTCTTACCATCTTTCATTAAACTCATTCAACCTCCCCAAAGCTTTTACGCGTAACAGTTGTTCATGTTATCAGTTTTGGTCTCTGTTCATCTCCTGCTCTAATGATATGGATACCGCAGGCTGTGGTTGCCACCTGTAAACGTCTGTTTTTCAGTCCTTGTCTGTAGAATTGAATCATGTTCAGTTTCTAAGGAATAAAGTAGAGTAATAGAAAATTCACCTACAAGATAAGAGGGTAAAACTGTAAAACAAAGCTATGATCAAAGTGGAATCTGATTGTGCAGTTAAATAACCGAAGGGAAGCAAAGCCTCGGCTTTTTCTTACCCCCTTCGTCCATCACAATTAACAAACACGGCTTTGTCCATATTGCTTGTGGTCGGAATAGTTAGTGCCTCATGGGATCCAGCAGGCATTTTCTTTTCACACATGAAGATAATAATATTTTCCCCCCTTGCTTCTTTCTTTCTATTTGCCTTTGGTATTTTTTCTTAGACTAACCAACCATCCCTGTCCCGAGGAAGGGAAAATAATAAGAGGGATGTACCAAAAAAAATAAAAATAAGAGGGACTCTGATAATGATGTTACGGAAAGGACATTGTTCCACAAATCCTTCAATTATGGCCGTCGGATACGTTAAAATGTTGAAATGACCCAAGTGATGGCCCTGTCTTACCTACTGGGCAGACCAATCCATCGCTTTTTGAATAGAAAATTTCATTCATCAAATTACATGGTCCTGAATGAGAACAAGCACAACTTGATTTGCTTATCACATGCATTATACTGTTTGCTAAGCGCACACACATATAATCATAATAACAAATAATAATAATTAGAATGAGTTGCTAATGCTAAAAGGCTTGAGGGGTCTGCCTGGTTTTGGCTGATTGGTGAAGCCACATCTCAGGGGTGGCCCACCTCCCGATCATTTCAGTATGTGGGCCACGTGTACGGTATTGGGGTTGGGGATACATTAATGACATTGTGCACATTAAGATATTATATAATCATGCATTTATTAATAATAATGATATCATGTTTGATAACATAATGGTGTAGAGATGCAAGATTTGCAGAAGCTAAAGTACACTGTAACAAACACTGAAAAAAAACCCCAACTACTACCTGGCAGTCCCAAGTTGGGTGGGGGTAGGGGGGGGGGATCGGGAGTTCAAACTTAAAAGAAATTAACAAGGTCGTTTAAGTCCCATAATAAAACAAAGAGTTTAATTTTAGTTTTATTTATTTTTAATAAAAAATACATCTTGGGATGTTTCTGTTAACCTTAACCACAATTCATGGCTGATCTAAGCGCAGCTCAACCACTAAATTATGCTTCCATGTGCTATACCACTGGATTAAACTCTTCCACACTTGTCGTTATCTTCTTTCCTTTTTTAAATGATATTTAATAATGCGCTCTTTACTATCACCATTTCCAGGATTGATCCTCGCTTTATATATTTTATATGGAGACATCACATGCAATTGTTTAAATTGTCTGAGCATGATTTTTTATTAAACAAACAGGAAAAAAGAAAAACTATAACGTTCCCTTATCAAATATAAGTACTTGATTTCTCCTGTCTTCAAACTGAGATTTCAAAATGTGCAGATAGCAGAAGAAGAAGGGGTTATTTGGAAGCTGTGTTTTACTTTAACCTTTGGGATCTCCATTAGTTCAAATGTCGCCCATTCAAAAGATGAGACATCCACTAATGTAAATGGCTTTTGTCCATAAATCATCATCCATAAGTCACCAGTCAAGTTACATTGTCGGAGTTTTTATTTTTTATTTTTGCTGATTTTTTGCTCCTCAAAAGGCTCATCATAATTCAGATAAACATTCAAGAAAAGAAGTTCCAAAAGAGAAACTATAATTCTCCTGACTCAGTATCTTTGTCCATCCCTAACATGATTTCAAATTTGTACTATCACCATTCTCTCTGCCACGCACTATACATACATACATACATACTACTATATCTCTCTATATATATACCGTATATCCTTTTGTTTTGTTGATGATTAAAAAAGAAAAAAAAAACGAGCAGATAAAAATGGTTCTGGCTCTTGAATAACTTTCTGCATAAACAGGACCTTATCTTGCAAATTAAACTGAATCTTTATGAACACTGTACTCTTTATATCCTCACAGAAAAAGCAAACATGTTGTTGATGTTAAGAAAGCAAATTGAGGCTCCTAGAGAGTTGATAGATATGAGGGGGAGGTAGGGGCCACTTCCTAGTACAAAATCGACAAATGGGTGATCCAGCTCCATGGAAGGTTGGTCTCGATGATAAGGGTTTGATATTGATGGCATTATGTGTCAAATCGCTCTTGAAACAGAGCCATTAACGAGTTATATTTGGCGAGTTCGATCAAACAGCTTCACCCACTCGTGGAATATCAAGAACAGAGGATTCAAAGCCTCAGAACTTGAAATCCATTATTTGGGTTATACGCTTCTTCTTTTTTAAAAAAAGAAATCTTTCTTTTTTATGGGGTTGATATGATTTGAAAGAGAAAGAGAGAATCTTTCAATCATTTCTGCTTTAGAACTCTTGTAAAATAATGCCGTGCCGTATCATCATCTTCTGGGTAGCTTTCAAGAATGACATGTAACAACTACGAGGCCTCTTTGGCGTTTGAATTTCGATCTCAAACTGTGAAATCATTGAGGAGGTGAAAAGAAAGTGGTTGGGGTGGTGTGGTGAGTGGAAAACCCTGAGCAAAATATGGCCTCTCAGATAAAGCAAGGGTGTCAGGTTACAGCTTCGACTCGGTCAAAAGCAACCTGAAAAGAAATTTGCTGATTTTCAGATTCATGGTGGTCCCTAGTTTGGCGTGATCCACTTCATCAACCTAACCATACTGAAAAAATTCAACAAGCGTCCAAATTGTTGGAGAACCCATCCAGTCATCCACCGATTTGAAAAGGAATGGGACAATTAATAGTATATACTGTTTTCAGCAGGAGCCACCTTTGGCGTTCCCTGTCCATCAATCACAACATGGATTCTCTTCAGCCATTAATACACCCTCCATTTTCATAACCCCTTCATCCCAAATACTGAAATACCCATCATGGCCCGAAGAAATTTACCCTTTGATCCATCCTCTGGGTTCATAAAATTGAGATTCTTTAAAACTTTTACCATTATAAGAAAAAGGTGCTATTTACAAGTTACCCTGCCGCCAACTCTTGGGGGGGGAGGGACAAGCGTAAAGATGCATCTAGACAGGCTAACAAATAAATACTTGAGCTGCTCCATTCCATGCACGTCTGTTCAAGTTCCTTTTTGGCCAACGTCTGCATTTGTTATCTCGAATTAATTGTCAGCAGTTAATGGCAGATTAGATTATATTCTCTCTCTCAAGATACATTTTTAGTTACGGGTTAAACTTCTGAATACCACCTTATCTTATCATTCCTACCTCCACAGTCTCGAACGACTAAGAGTGAAATTTGACCTGCAGTATAAACGAGTATCAGTACGGTTCGGGAATCAGTGTTGCCAAACAAAAATCGCTGTCGCCGAAAACAGCAACTCATGTACATCTCAAATAAGAAAGGATAACAATACAATGTTGACATTCAATTATTGCTACCCTGTAGAGAATGCAGTCATCTATATAACGAACAGTGTTCTATAATTGCCATTAAATGAATAAATTCAGGTTCACTCATTGGAACTATCAATGATGTCAAATGCCTTATTTCTCTATTTGAATGTCACAGCATGCTTCAATATTCCACTGAGATTGCACATCCTCATCAAACTTTTCAATTATTTGTCCATCTACAGTACACCGCCTATTAATGTATCTCAAATGCTAGATGTTGAAATTTCATAATTAGGGTGCCAACCGCTCAATCTTCCATGCTCGTTGTCCATTAATCTCGTGGGGGGAATACCGCAACCTGTCAAAAAAAAAAATCCACAACGAAACCGTAAGGATAATTCTCTTCACCCCGGTTGTGAATACAAAGCTTCTAATGGCAACTGTATGCAGAATAATACTGTTGAAAGCCCAAACAAGAGATTTTTAGAGTTCATCTTTACAACTCAGAGCAAGGTCCAAGATTAATAGTTTTCGGTCATGAATGTGGAAAATCGAATGATAGTCCCACACCAACTGTTTGTCCATGTTATAACGAACAATATACATAAAAATAAACCTGTCATAAACGGGGTAACAACCACCTGTCATGCAAACGAGACCGCTGTCCTTGCCAAAACTCAAAAAGTTGTGGTGTCAATCTGTATCCTCCCCAGTTTTTGGGTTTAGGGATCAAGCTACTGCAAGCAGGAAAATAGAAGTGTTACTTACCAACTCACCTGGGGTTAACAAATGGGAGGACATATGAATTGTTAAAAAACAGTGCAATGTTGAAGGCACGAGACGATCAGCTAATCAAGTAATCAGGACTCAAATTCATCCCAGAAAGATTTGGCAGAACAACCATGGCACAAAATTTAACATATCATGAACATTACATTAGAACCATAGGGATTCTACTCAGTAAGCATCATCCATTGCTAAAATTTACTCTCAATTTTCTCTATTGTCCTCTTTTCTATTCCCAAACGAAGTCAGTATTTAAAAGATGGTCTAAGACTTACCCATCAGCAAATTTTTGCTCCAGCTCTTTGTACTCCTGATGAAGAACATGTCTTCCAGGCACTACCGTACTCTAAAGAGCAAGCAATTGGTAAAATTTGTATTCAACAACTATCAGACTTCAGTACAAATAAATTACAGCAAACCTGCTTGCTAGCTATTGCTCCAATCTGACTTCCTCTAGGACGGCTATGGAAATACTGTTCTGATTCTTCATCCGAGACTTTCTGCACAGATCCCTCCACTCGTACCTTGGAAAAGGAAAAAAAAGGAATGGGAACTCTTTAGATTGATTTTTTTTTTTAACCAAGAGAGTTCTGGATCTTTTCTTATTCAACTTTTCAAGTACAATCATTCGCACATATGTAGCAATAGTCAATATAGCTGAGTTCGAAACCCAATTCTAAGACATGTATTAACTGCATAAACTGGGCTTGGGCTTGGGCCTACATATCGAAACCTAGTTCAGCTAACACAACAGAATCTTAACTAAGTAACAAAACTAAACCAACTATATCTTAACAGAAATGATCCTTATCTAGGAAGGTCATCAATATATTGGCAACAAAAAAAAAAAAGAAAAAAAAAGCGGAAGGAGATCAATGAATTATGAGGTATGCCTTCATAAAGCAGAGTTATAAGCATTTCAGGTCATTTCAACTGGAGGCCTGTTACAAACCATCACTGCCTCAGCTTTGTTAACTTACAATGTAAAGCGCTATTAAGCAAACAAGACTGCGCTGCAGTAAACCTTCATGACAGGGAGTAAAACATTTCTCCCAAATATTTGTTAACTTACAATGTAAAGCGCTACTAAGCAAAGTAAACCTTCATGACAGGGAGTAAAACATTTCTCCCAAATACATTCTTGGATGAGTTGCAAACTATAATATATACACATACAGACACAAACATGCACATTAGTGACATGAATCAACAAATACAAAAGTCAAAATCAAACTAAAAAGATAACCAATTTGTAGCTTTCAATCACTTTAAACGATCCTAATATATTTCATGCGGTGCCTACATAAAATAAAAATTCCACTCTTGATAAGCTAGTCAGCAGTTCTATAACATAAAGACAGTTTTCTGAAATCTGTGGTTGCAGAAGGTAACCGCTTGAAATGAGAAAAAAGATTGAGACTAGAGAGAGTAACAAAATATACCCTCAATCTAGACAAGTATATTGTTAAAGAAGAGAAGTTAAAGTGGCGTTAGATTCTCACCAATACTTTGCAACGTAACCTCAAACCAATTAAAATAAAGCTGCGTGAAAAATTAATTAATGAAGCTCTTCAAATGTCTGTAACAAGTGTGATTTACAAAGAAACAGAATTTTGCTTACATGGGAAGAGAAAAGTATTGTTTTAAATCTAAACAAAATGAAAAACTTACCAAAAAGTCCTTATAGGGTAGTAGATTATGAGATTTCAACAGCCAGAGGTAAGCCTCTGTAGGTTTTAAGTAAAAGCCAATGAAAGAAATTGAGAAGAAAGCAAAAATTGGGCTTTTAAAGTCAAGGTTTCTGATTTGTGCATTCTTTTTTCCTTCTTTCTCTGGACATATCATAAAACACTTGCTTTGGCAACCTTCATGAAATCTAGACAAAGGTCAATACAGGAGATGCTAATCCACTAATTTAAACCATATAGAGGAATTTAGTCATCCATGTGTTATATTTCATTCTATATATCAAATAGTGTGTAGAACAACATGCTGGCATGATACTGCTTTGCATCAGAAACGAACATACATCATCAAACCCATGTAGGTGCAAATCAATGTGCAGCAAAGGCTAGAATAAAAATAACAGTTACCTGCCGGTTTAGACCATCCCAGTAGAAAAGAATTGATGCATGAGGATTTTCAGATAGTTCATGTGCCTTCTGGCTTTCATAGTTTGTGTACCTAAACAAACCAATTGCAGTAGGTGGAAGATAATAATCATTTTTCAAATAGCATTGTTAAGGTCATTATGAAGTATAAACAGCAGATCATTACTGACCACACAAAACCATCCTTGTCCACACCCTTTAACAACACCATTCGTGATGAGCTGCAGCCATATACAGTAAAGTCAGATGGAAATTAAGTTCAGTTAAGCAACATATTTATTATGTGTATTGATATATATACATATCAGTTACACAAGCCCCTTCAAATAGTATATTTCGTTCATTCACAATAACCCACCAACCTATAAAGGCGAAGACTGAAAAAAGTAAAAGAAACAAAGTAAGATGAACAACAGCAAAGCTAATCTTACGGTTTTCCATCCTTCCCTACAGTTGATAAGGCCATGGCATTTGGTTCCTTCAAGCCAGCAGCCAATGCATCATCAAACCATTTATGAAACTACAGGTATTAAATCGCATCATTATCAAACATAAGAAAGATGGTTGAGAAGCAGCCATGAGCATTGAAATTTCTGCCTTGAGAAATACTAAACCAAGAAGGAACGGGGGTATTCACAAACAGTATTATTTTACATGAACTTTACCTGTATGATGGGGTCTGCATCCACCTGCTCTTCAAGAAACTCTGGAGAGATATAGTTCTCTCTTAGAGCCGAAATATCAACTTGAGGAGGCTTGCCAATTCGAAGACACATGGAAGTTCCAGGATATGGTGGGAGATGAAGCTTGTATTTTTCTGCAATGGCAGGTGGGACAAATCTACCTCCTAGAAAGTGATGAGGACCACTAAACTTCTTTGCACATAATTTTGGTGCTGTCAAAGAAACCTACAAGAAACTTAGAGCATGTTAACGAGATTGTCACTCAAAAGAAACACAACTTATGTTTGTCTGAGTGGATTTAGGCTATTATATGTAAATTCTTAATTTTGATGTAAGAAACAATAAAATAGAAGTCTCTGAGAATCGTACCAACATATCAGGTTTAATGCCTTTACCATCAACATTTCCTTCTTCGACATGCCACCCAGAGGGAATATCTATGGATACTATAACTGATCTTTTCTGACCAGCTTGTTCATGATTACGTAAAGTGACAAGTCTCTGAATCAGATCATCAAAAGGAGGCCTTGGAGCACCTGTAAAATTTGAAATTTACTCATTCAAATGAACCACAATAAACAGTAATGCATTAATGATAAAGAAAATCCACTAGATCTCATGACTGTGAAGTGAGTCCAAAATTCAGAAAAGAAACAGAAGAGGTTGGCAAAAATTATCATGGGTAATTAATAACTTTAGGAGCACATGCCTTGACAACAAGGCCCTATTTATTTTGATTGCCAGAAATATTGTAAAATAAATTTTGATGATAGATAGAATGAGTCCTTTTTAGATGATGAAATGATTGAAAAGGCAAGGAACCAAATTGCTTACTAATTTCAAAATTTTTGGGATTCTAGTAATCAATTGGGACATAGTTGTGGCATTATGAGTTTGCATAAGATAAAAGTTCAAATCTTTTACTACGCAAGTTGTACATGGTTTGATGGTCCTCTATAAGGGATTCAAAAAAAAAAATTCCAAAAAATAAATTGCAAATTACCATGGAAAGAGAATCCAAACATAGCATCTATTACAATGTCAAAGTCCTCTGACAAGTCTAATTTCAGATCTTCCACTGATACGAACGGGATAGATAGTGATTCAAGCTGTAACAGCAGTCATCAAATGAGACTCACAGCAACTCCTAACAAACCACCATGCCAAGGAAATAATTGGCAGGGAGATACAAGATATGAAGGAGTGGTTCAAAAGTTTCTCAGCTGGAATTTCTCCCTACCTGAGTAACTAATCCAGTATAAAGAGGCTTCGCAGCACGCTTGGGATAGCAGACATAGGGCTTATAGCCAAAGTGATGAAGGTGACGGGCAGCCACCAGACCGTCACCCCCGTTATTCCCAGGTCCACAAATAGTAAGTACTCGAACATGCTCACTTGGTTTGTAAACCTGTGGGAGAAACTTAACTTTAAGCACCAATTTTCCCCGATATTTGTAGGCTGACGTTCATAGGGAACACATTTCTCTCAAAGGATGATTGGTATAGCAGACGATGGAGTCACAGAACAGAATGAAAGACTCGAAATATTCTTATTGCAGAAAACTGATGACTGAATTATGGAATTACGAGTAATTTATAACATGCTATAATTATTGCAGAAAACTCATCACGAAACTGTCTACGTGGTTTTTTGACATGTTTATTCAATTCATTTCCACCATGAAAGAAGTGAAACTACAAAGAAACCCCAACAGATATATAAAAACAGCTAATGATAATCACCTCTGCTATGGACGTGGCAACACTCAAACCAGCCAATTCCTACAATTGCAAATGCACAATGAACACAAATTGAAACCATTAAGTAATGACAGTAAAATAAATTATACTGCAGAAAGAGAAGTAGAGAAGTCCACGATGAAGATTGACCATCAACTGGTCGACACTAAATCCAAGAGGACCCATGAGGATCTCATCAATCTCGGCAGCTTCCCGCTGAGTCAGGTAAGAAATAGAGTCGTGGCTGTCCATGGTTTGCCCCAACACAGCAGCTCTGAACCCTGCAGCTTCAGTGGGCACAGTGCAAAATGCCCTAACTCTCGGGGTACAAATTGCGCCTCGAATGCCCTGAAATAAGAAGAAGCACACAAATATAAACTTGGCGAATAGTCGTTGGAAGAGTTGAGAGATAAATTGGAACAAAGGCATTGATGAAGCAGAGAAATGGCCTACAGAGAGGAGTTTAGGAGAAGCGGAGGGGGGTTTGGGGACGTTGGCGTAGAAGAGAGCGTTCTGAGAATGAGTGAGTGCGTGGTTAAGGTATAAACGTGTCATCGCTATTGTCTTCCTCACCGACCCGCGCATTGGGTGCTTCCGTTTGGCTCGGCTTCTTCTGCATCTCCTCCCCGCCCCGTTTAATTAATACATCTGTCATCCTTGGGATATTATTGGATCCTTTGCTCAATATATAATAAATAAACTAATTATTAATAGTTATTACATTTTATAAAAACACTAGATATTTTTTTTCCTGAGTTACTATGTTAAAAAATTTAAAATATTATAGAATTAGTTAATATAATTATTAATTAATTATTATTGTGAGGTTAATTTTTTTAAAAAAATAAAATAATTTATAATTATTATGAATTATTATTAATTAAAAATTTAAAATATCATATAATTAACTAATGTATTTAATTTAAAATATTTTAAAGATTAAAATAAAATTATTAATTAAAATTATTGATTATGATATATAGATAAAAAATTAAAAATATTAAATCAAATCATATCAAACTTAAATATATTTTTATATTATAAAATTTTAAGAATATAATTAATTAATAGGGATTATTGTCCCATTTTAGTTTTAAATTAGATTTTTTGGCGGCTGTCAATAATTGAGACAAGGGGACATCTGTACTGCCAGGCCATGGTTTGAATCAAAAACGTCTTTTCGGCGTTCAATCCAACCGACAGTATATAAGAGTTCAGAGATTCATAGTAGATAATACCTAACAACAATCTATCGAACTCATCTCCCATTGATTTCCTGTGATATCATAAGTGAAAAATACGTTGAACATTTATTTTTCAAAACCTTGATTCTATAACATAGGTATTAATTATGTATATTCCGCAAAAGGTAAACTACTTTAACCATAAATAATTATTTATCTAGATGTATTATTCAGTTTAATCTGTATGCGTAAACGGTATCAGTGATTTTTGACTACACAAAAAAAGTGTGCGTGTTCAGACTTGAGAGATGGACAGAGACAGAGAGCTGCTAAATTAACAAGACAAAGATAACGAAGTTCCGGCAAGCACATTAGCCCATCTCCATTGACTTCTGGTTCTCACATGACTTTGGAACTCTTTCGATGAAACTTGTCACGGCCTTCAAACTATCATCATCTGAGAAGAAAAGCCACGGAATAACCATTTAATACGAACAACTCAATTTCAGAAAAGAAGTGATTAAACAATAATCTAATAAATGCGACCTAGATTATTAAGAAGAGAAGGCAAAAATTAGAGAGGAATGATCGGTGTAGGATCGTGTGGCGTTTAGGATGCTTAATTACCACTGGGTCAACGCATGATTCCAGCCTCAAAAAATCTGTCTCCCCTGTCATCGCATAACCAAAACCTCATTATTTACGCCCTATTTTATTTGCATAATTGACTATTCTTAGTATTTAAAGCATCTCTTTAATGGGGACAGTATACTGTAATAATATCTGTGGGATGATTGCGGTGACGATAAAAGATGAATTTATGAAAAATAGTAACAAACTTGCTATTTGATGAGATTAATTATAAAAAAAATGCAACCTATCAAAACAAAGTTACTGTCCAAGTATAATTATTTTTTCCCCAGTTGTTTAGGGTTGTATCCGAGCCATTTTCTTTTACTTTTTAGGTGTTAGTATCAACAACTATATGGATTTTTAATTTATAAAATGGTCCCAAAATAGAACAAGAAATAAAACTTACGATTTGAAGTTTGTAAGATTTATAATAATTTTTTTATTGCAATCATGCATCTTCAAATTAATGTTTACGAACCCGGGGATCTAAATATAAATAACAAAAAGAATGAAAATTAAGAAGCAAGGGTGTGGACACGAAAGCATCTGAAAAATTACCAAGAAAATGGAGGGCAGGACACGTAATTGGCGAAGAATAAGCTTTCTCAGCCACGCGAGGTGCCCTGAATTTAGCTCCTCCTATTATTATCAAGAATTCCACTTTCGGAACCTTGCTTAATGCCAAACCCTGCACATCAACAACCCTATCGAACCAAGTCTTACTATTTCGAAAATCTATTGCCAACAAGTTTATAGTTTTGCACTTTCTTTAACTTCGCACAGTGAAGTTTCTTTTTCATATTTGTTTCAAGAATATGAAAAACAGGGGAGGAGCAGTATAACTATAAACTAAGAAGTTTCTGTAGTTTCCACGTACCTTCTCCTGGAGCCCCGGCAGGCCACCTGACAATATCGCTCCCTGTATTATCCAATTCAAACATTTCAGCGGTTTCAGCTTGTAGGCCGATGGATTTCAATAATGAATACTGCGAAATTCGTCAGCAGCACAAAAAAAAAAATCACCTGAGAGAAACCGAGAAGACCGTCAAAGGGACCGTGCTCGATCATGAAATCCTCTATATATTTCAGGCATTCATCAAAGTTGATGCAATCTGTAAATTCCTGTGAATCACGGCACAACACAATCAAACAGGTGCACGGGTTATTAAAATCAGAATCCGAAAAACCCACGTAGTCGTGCCCGTAGATCCCCAAACAAATTAAAGAGATTGATTGTGTATGAGGAGAACCTTGTTGAATTCGACGTCGGACCCTGGCAAGGAAACGGAGCATCGGCGAAAACGAGATCCAACTTCTGGAGGACGGATTCCGGCCACTTGCCTATCTGTTTCTTAAGAATTTCTGCGCTCGTTCTGAAGCCATGAAGGCACAGTACTCTCGGCTTCCTGGCGTCCATTCCAGTGTCACCTTCGCAATCTTCTTATTCGGCCTCCTCACCTCAGTGATAATGATTCGGGATGGTGGCGATGAATACATACAAATAAGGGCGTGTTTGGGTGGCCTTGATTAAACATTGACCAACGCAGCCAATAGCAATGGGATGATCCCTAAAATGGTCTGATTGCCGAAAATCCCTTATCCAAAGAAGTGCAACTCCGAGGTTGAAGTAGTAGAAGTTATGCATCCCATTGCTTCTTTTTTTGGCAAACAAATTGGTGCAGAGCCAGTCCGTTCGGGCATATGAGAGTGTGACAAACTTTCTGCTTATACGAATCCAATGCTTTCTTTGAAATGATTGACCAACCATCGTGATTGGAAGCATGAGATGGAAGAGCATATTGTTGAACTCTTTTCCTCACGCGAGGGTTGTGACCATCAGGCTGTATAATCTGAGCAAAATTTAACTGGCCAATGATTCCTTTAATAACTTTGTCAGGTGACTCCACTCTCCCTTGATGCAAAGTAATATTCCTTTTGAACCATAAGGTATTGGGCCAATGATGGTCCCTTTAACTAGATTGAAATCATTACGTTCATGTAAAAGGAGTAGGGTATTCCTAAGCCACCTCTTGAATTCAATATGACTGATATTCCCTAGTTTGATGGAGAAACTGCCAAACCAAATTGCTTTTGCAAAACGACATCTAACAAATAAATGACAAAGCGATTCCTCGCAAGAGCACCCAAACACACAATTTCCACAAACATTGAGGTGATGCTTTTTTAAAATTTCAATTGCAGGAATAGCATCATTGAGCAACTTCCAAATAAATAGCAACTGCCTAAAGGGGAGTGAGATACCCCACAAAAATACTCCTAACATTATCCCGTCTGAACATCGTGGCTCTTAGAGCGTCGTGTCGTGAATTATTATTCTTGATGCTTTTCGTGGCCAGTATTATTCGTCACGATTTAAACGAGGTCGTCACAAATTTTCATATGGCAAAGGCCCTGTTTTGTTCACTAAAGATATTTTGATTGTAAAGAAAATGAAAAGGGAATGAGAATTTGGAAAAGAACAAAAGAGAAGAACTGGGTTTTAAACGCGCATTTGGTCTGACAGAAAAATCGAACGTTATAAAGGATTAACCTTCCACTAAATCGATCCGGCTGGTAACTTGTTATAGCTATTTTTTTAATATAAAAAAAATTTAGACGTGTTTAGCATTAGTTCTCTACCAAAATCAAGACACAGTCCTAAGGTTTAGAGAACGCTTATAAGAGACTTACGAGATCGCCTATTGAATGAACCCTCAACGGAAATCAAATTTATATCTTTATGAGATATAAATATATTCTTTACTATTTGTGTCAACTCTTATTGGCACTTGTTATAGCTTTTTTTTTATATATAAAAAAGTTTAGGTGAGTTCAGCACCAGTCCCTTACTAAGGCCAAGGTATATCCTAGGACTCAGAGAGTGCTTATATAAAACTTACGAGATTGTCTATTAAAAAAACTCTTATAACGATTGCAGAATTGAATGTTTTTAAATTCAAAAGTTTCATTTACATTGAACACGATAGATGGGCCACCCTATCTAATATTAAGCATTTAAATTTACATTCGATAGTAATTGAAGGCTCGCTCTATCTAATATTAGTATCGTCTAGAAGGAATAAAAACCTTATTTTGTCCTTAAATCGTAAAGGAGCTCAACCTTTTTAAAAAATTCTTATAAAAAAAAAATAATTCTTTATCTCGATCTATTATTCAGTTTACTTTGTATACATAAATGGTACAAGTGATTTTTGACAAACAATAATAATTTATGTGTGGTGTGAGTGTTCCGACTTTAGAGACAGAGAGACACAGAGCTATTTGTTTTTTAGTTACCTACCCGATTCATC
Organism: Leucaena leucocephala; assembly: GCA_037074615.1. NCBI lineage: Eukaryota > Viridiplantae > Streptophyta > Magnoliopsida > Fabales > Fabaceae > Leucaena > Leucaena leucocephala. Next base: position 22,368,413 of record CM073541.1, read on the forward strand.
AGAATTTTACTTCGACTATATTTGGATCTGATCCACGTCACATATTTGATTATGATAGGTGAATCTCCTAACGAATTTTTTTTTACATAAATTATACGCCAATTTTCTGCGCACCTGACACAGAGCTATTAATAACAAACAAATAACGAAATTCCTGTAAGCCCATTATCGCATCTAAATTGATTTCTGGTTGTCGCATAACTTTTGAACTCTTTCGATGAAACTTGTCACGGTCTTCAAACTATCATCATCTGAAAAGAAAAGCCACGGAATAACTATTTAATACCAATAACTCAATTGCATAAAAAAAAGTGAATAAAACAATAATCTAAAATACGTACGACCGGATGATTAAGAGAATGTATATTAGAAAGGAATAATGGATGTACCTATCCTTGGGATTGTGTGGCCTTTAGGATGCTTAATTACCACTGGTTCAACGCATGATTCCAGCAGCTCAACCCCATATGGTCTCAAAAAATCTGTCTCCCCTGTCACCCCAAAACCAAAACCTTATTGTTTACGGCCTATTTTATTTGCACAATTGATTATTATATTCTTAGTAAGGACAAATGTAGTTAAAAGAAAGCAACGGAAATTACCAAGAAAGTGGAGGGAGTGGCACGAAATTGGTGAAGAATATGCTTTGTCAGCCACCCAAGGTGCCCTGACCTTAGCTCCTCCGACTATTATCAAGAATCTCACTTTCGGAACCTTGCTTAGTGCCACGCCCTGCACATCGTCCACAATATCAAACTAAGTTTTAATATTTCCAACCTATATAATTACATATAGAAAATCTATCACCAACAACTTCTATGATTTTACACTTTAACTTGACACGATTGAGTTTATTCTTTTTGTTTTATTTATATTTATGTAGAGAATATGAAAAACAGGGAGCAGTATATAACTATAAACTAGTAAGAAGTTTTTCTGTAGTTTCCACGTACCTTCTCCTGGAGACCCGGCAGGCCACCTGACAATATCGCTCCCTGTATTCTCAAATTCATAAATTTCAACGGTTTAAGCTTGTAGGTCCACAGATTTCAATAATGAATACTGCAGAATATGAGATATTTATTATAATATATAACTATTTATATATTAATTAGTATAATTAATAAATATTTTTGAGTGTGGCCCGTAGTTATTAGGCCCAGTTCAAGGTGGGTTAGGGACTCAGTTTATTTAAGGTTAATTTTCTGATGGTAAAAATTAACAATTAACATTTGTGAATTATTGTGAAATAATTATTATTGAGTCCAGAGCGAAAATCCTAGTTTCTCAGCTCACTCTCGAAGGTTCCCCACTGGTGACGGCTATTCACAAGTTGCCATCGCTGTGCCTAATCACCAGCTAGAAGAACCTGTCATTTTATCTAACGGTATTTTCTGATTGACAGGTATCTCTGATTCATTCCAGTTCTTCTCAGATCCAGATCAGTAAAGCTAATGGCAAGAGGTACTTTTAAGTTTCCGCTGCATCTTATATTTGTTTATATGATAATCTGGATTGATTATTGTGCATTTGAGATGTTTATTTTCTAACATGTGGTATCAAAGCCTGGTTTAAGATCACCTTGTCTTGCTTATTGATTTCCAATTCTCATGAATGACAATCTGGGAAAGAATAAGGAATATATGGAACCACAGGAATCAAAATTTGCCATTTTTTTTAATATATAAATTTTGTTTGTTTGTTTGTTTTTCTGCGTGAGTCATCGACGGTGCAATGGCAAGAGTCACGGTTGGAGGTCACCGGAATCTGGAGAACAAACTTACCGTGAGAAGTTGATGACGGGTGGAAACAGAGGAGGTTGACATCGCCGTTAAAAGTTGTGAGCATCGTCACAAGAGCTTGCGAGAAAATAGAGGACTCTCGGATCACCGTGGGTGTCGCCGTGACACTGCAGAATGGAGGTGTGACGGTGCAAGTAGGGAGGAGAGACGCCGTCGTGTGGCCGTGTGTGTCCCCGTGAGAGGTCACCGTTCGGGCCGCCATAAATCGCCCCACTGGAGCTCGCCAGAAATTGCCCGCTGTTGCAGATGTCGCGGCGCCATGGCTCCTGCGTCTCGGGTCTCCGGGTCGCCGAGTCGGGTTGACCTAACCCGACTCAGCGAAGGGGAGAGACCGAAATAGTGCGTTTCAGCCCCAAGCTGAAACGCACCGTTCCATTAACATGGGGCTATATTTAAAAAAAAAAAAGGATCTCTGGGCCGTCACTGTTTGGGCCTTCTGAATGTTTTTTTTTCTTTTTTTTTCTTTTCTTTTGTTTTCGTGCTGGGCCTTCTGCTTCTGGGCTGAGGGAATATTAAAAAAAAAAGCTCCATGGGCTTTCTGCGTTTTTGGGCCATCTATATTTTTTTTATAAAAAACAGATTGGGCCGCTTCTGGTTTTGGGCTGAACACTTTTTTTTTTGTTAGCCTTTTGGATTTGCGTTTTTTGTCCTGAATTTTTTCTAGAAAATAATTTTGGGCCCTATTTTAGACTTTTATGTATGGGCCATTTGATTTTATTTTCAGAAAAATATTTTTGGCCATTTAATTTGACTTTTTCAGAATATTTTGATTACTATTACATGCACTGTAAATGTTTAAATTAATTTCTCTACTATTTTAATATTTGGAAAAGGTGTTTACAAATTTTAATTTTTTTATGTTATTTAATTGCCTATTCTATAAATTAATTTTTTCTTTGGCAATTAAATTAACTGTTTAATTTTGTAAAATCCTTTTGAGTTGAAATTAATTTATTAAACATTTTTTGGGTGCATGGAATAGTGGGAGAATTTAAATTAAGTTATTTAGTCACATTTATTGATTAAATTAGTCACATTTGTTGATTAAATTAATTTGGTAAATACTCCATTAAGTTGTGCATATTTGGAGTTATATGCACGTAAAGTAATATTTGTGATTAGCGTGCAATTTCTTGAGGAGTAGCCACAGTATCCTTGTTTATTAATTTTGTTGCATGCATTAATTAATCACATATGGATTTAAAATATCACTTGTAATTAATTGTATAGTTATGATTTATCCTTACCCACAGGAAGATATTTCATAATTGTACATTTAATTAGGGGAGAATTAATTGCTCCATTACGTTGTGCACATTTGGATTTTCAGTGCACATGAATGATATCTGTGATTAGCATGCAATCATTTGAGGAGTAGCCACAGCATCCTTGTTTATTGAATTTGTTTGCACGCATTCATTAATCACATATGGATTTGAGATATCAATTGTAATTAAATGTGTAGCTACGATTTATCTTTGCCCACAGGTAGATATCTCATAATTGTACATTTAATTAGGGTGGGATAGAATGGCCTTGTCATTTTCTAAGTAGCCCACAGGTATTAGATAATTATAAATGCGTTCTAGTCCCATCACTTGAGATAAATACATGCTATGCTAATGTCTTTGCCCACAGGTAGACATTGGTGATACGTATTTATATTACTTGCGTGCTACATTTGAGTTAAGCATGCATATATGGCACAGTGACTTGTGATTGCTTCAATTTTTACTTGTGAGCTTATTTGTATATTTGTCTATTTTCATTTTGCAGATCCAATTGCTACCCCTAGGATTATGACTGATGTAAGCAACAAAATAATCTTAGATGGCAGCATCAACTATGCTGACTGGAGAGATGATGTTTTGCTACAGCTTGGTTTCTTGGACTTGGATTATGCCTTGAGGTATGAAAAACCTCCTAGACCTGATGATGCCTCCAATGATAGAGAGGCAAAGGAAAGGTATAATTTGTGGGAGCGGAGTAACCGCTCATCTCTTCTGTTTATGCAACAAAGGATCACCAGAAGCATTAGGGGAGCAGTCCCTAAGTGCGACACAGCCAAAGGGTACCTGGAAGCCTTAGATAAGCAATTCAAGCTGACAGACAAGCAGATGGGTGGTGTCATCATGTCTGATTTATGTGCTAAGAGGCTTACAGGTATTGGCGGTGTGAGGCAACATGTAATGAGAGGTATGCTTTAATCGTGTGTTACTTTTGAATCTAATTTTTATAGCGTTAATGATGACACTTGGTGGATTGACACTGGTTCGATGATCCACATTTCGACTACCATGCAGGGCTTTCTGTCAAGCAGGCCTCCACATCCCAATGAGGAATCTGTCCTTTCAGGCAGTGGGAGAGGAGATCCTGGAAAACAGTTGGAACTTTTCGCATAACCTTTTCAAATAATCATGTTTTGAAACTTTATGATGTTTTCTATGTTCCCTCTTACAAAAGGAATTTAATTTCTATGTCAAAACTCATTCCATTTGATTATCATTTAGTTCTTTCTAAGAAACTTATGACTTTGAAAAAGGATTATGTTTTGATTATGAATTTAGTTATGATTGATGGCTTATTTAAAATTATTTCTGATTCGCCTCAATCTTTTACTGTTTCACGTGGTACTAAGAGAAGTGTCATCGATGAGAATTCTTATAGCCTGTGGCATAGGAGATTGGGACATATCTCCGTTGACAGAATCAAAAGGTTAAACAAAGAAGGAATCCTTCCATCTTTGAACTATTCGGAGTTTGATTCTTGTGTGAACTGCATTAGGGGGTAAGCAAACCAATAAGTCACATAAAGGGGCTAAGAGAAGTTCTGAATTGCTAGAAATTGTACACACGGATATTTGTTGCCCTGATTTGACTGCGCATGGTCAAAAGTACTTTATCATATTTATTGATGATTACTCACGATACATGTATGTCTACATGCTTTATAATAAAAGTGAGGCACTATATGCTTTCAAGGAATATAAAGCGGAAGTAGAAAAACAGATTGGGAAACCAATCAAGATCGTGAGATCAGATCGTGGTGGTGAGTACTATGGCAGATACACTAGTGAAGGACAAGCGCCAGGTCCATTTGCTAATTTTCTTCGAGAGCAAGGTATAGTAGCCCAGTATACTATGCCTAGATCACCTGACATGAATGGTGTAGCTGAGAGAAAAAATAGGACCTTGCTGGATATGGTTAGGAGCATGATGAGTAGCTCTAAACTACCATCTTCTTTGTGGAAGGAAGCACTCAAGACAGCCACATACATATTAAACAGGGTTCCAACAAAGGCAGTGTCCAAGATACCCTTTGAAATCTGGAAAGGATGGAAACCCAGTTTAAACCATTTCAAGGTATGGGGCTGTCCTGCTGAAGTAAGAGTGTACAATCCACAAGAGAAGAAGCTGGACCCCAAGACTATTAGAGCTTACTTTGTAGGCTATGCGGAGAAGTCTAAGGGTTATAAGTTTTATTGTCCTCCACCTTCTAAAAGGTTTGTTGAGTATAGGAATGTCAAGTTTCTTGAGAATGATGTGACTAGTGGGAGTGATTGTCCACTAGATGATCACATAGAGCGCACCACTGACATCGTTCATGAGGGGACATCGATAGTTGATGATCATCCTACAGTTGAGATTGATATTCCTACTGTTAGGATTGACATTGAACGTGATATAGACCCTGTTGCTCAAGTTGACGATGCTGAATAAGATGGACACATACCGGATGGTCAACCTATCACACAAGTGGAACCACCACAAGATGTGATAGAGGATGTCCTTATTCAGCAACCTGAATTAACCCAAGCGGTTGAATTGAGGAGGTCAACTAGAGAGAGAAGACCGGCATTACCTAATGACTATGTAGTGTATTCTGCTGAAGTTGACTGTGATGTAAGTGTTGAGAATGATCCTTTATCGTTTACTCAGGCTATGAAGAGTGCTAACTCTAAGTTGTGGCATGATGCTATAATTGATGAAATGAATTCCATGGAAAACAACCATGTTTGGAAACTTGTAGAGTTGCCTAGTGGGTCTAAGGCTATTGGTTGTAAATGGGTTTATAAAACCAAGAGAGACTCACAAGGCAACATCGATAGATACAAGGCTAGGTTGGTTGCTAAGGGATTCACTCAAGTGGAAGGAATCGATTACAGTGAAACCTTTTCACCTGTATCTAAGAAAGATTTATTCCATATCATCATGGCATTGGTTGCGCATTTTGATCTAGAGTTGCACCAAATGGATGTGAAGACTGCTTTCCTCAATGGTGAACTGGAGGAAGAAGTCTATATGAAACAGCCTGAGGGATTTGTTGCAGAAGAGAAAGAACATTTGGTATGCAAGTTGAAAAAATTAATATATGGTCTGAAACAGGCTTCGCGGCAGTGGTACTTGAAGTTCCATGAAGTAATCACATCATTTGGTTTTGTTGAGAACATCATGGATGACTGCATATACCACAAGGTTAGTGGGAGCAAGATCGTATTCTTGATTTTGTATGTGGATGACATTCTACTTGCTACCAATGATCTGGGTTTATTGCGTGAGGTGAATCAGTTTTTGTTTAAGAGTTTTGACATGAAAGACATGAGTGAGGCATCTTATGTCATTGGCATAAAGATCCATAGAAATAGAACTCAATGTCTTGTAGGCTTGTCTCAAGAGGCTTATATTGTCAAAATTCTTGAGCGATTCAGAATGCAGAACTGTTAATCTAACTTTGTTCCTATTGAAAATGGAGATAAATTCAGTCTAAAGCAATGTCCTGAAACCGAGCTTAAAAGGAAACAGATGGAAAGGGTCCCATATGCCTCAGCGGTAGGAAGCTTGATGTATGCACAAGTTTGTACAAGACCTGACATCGATTTTGCTGTGGGTATGTTGGGAAGATACCAAAGCAATCCTGGGGAAGCACATTGGACGGCTGCAAAGAAAGTGTTTAGGTACTTACAAGGTACTAAACACTACATGCTCACATACAGGAGAACATACAATTTGGACGTAATTGGATACTCAGATTCAGATCTTGGTGGATGCGTAGACACGAATAAGTCTACATCTGGATACATCTTCCTATTGGCAGAAGGAGCTATATCGTGGAGGAGCTTTAAGCAAACTCAAACAGCTCCTTCTACCGGTGATGCTGAGTACATTGCGTGTTTTGAAGCAAGTTCACAAGCTATTTGGATAAGGAATTTCATTGCTGGGCTTAAGATTGTGGATTCAGTCTCTAAGCCAATCAGAATGTACTGTGATAACGCAGCTGCGGTGGCCATAGCGAACAACAAAAGGAATAAGAGTCGTAGCAAGTTTATCGAACTTAAATTCCTTTGCTTGAGAGAAAGGGTTTAGGATAGCCAAGTTTCCGTTGAACGCATTAGTACATTGGATATGTTGGCTGATCCTTTGACGAAAGGATTGAAGCCGAACGTCTTTGTGACACATGTACCTCATATGGGACTTTGTCTAACTTTTGATTAGTGGAGGTATGAGCAATGAAATTACATTTTAAGGTTTATCATTTCAAATTTGTGATTGTATACATTTGTGCTGTTGAAATTGATAAACATTGAGACAGGAACCGAATAAACATTGAGTTTATGTATATTGTGATACCCATTAAGTGATGGTGCTACCTGTAATACATGGAAGGTAATACTCGATCATAGGGGACTTATCGCCATGATTCTTGTAGCATGACATCAGTGTACCTAGATAGGGCAATGACATTGAGTATACGGGCCAAGTGGGAGAATATGAGATATTATTATAATATATAACTATTTAGATATTAATTAGCATAATTAATAAATATTTCTGAGTGTGGCCCGTGGTCATTGGGCCCAATCCAAGGTGGGTTAGAGACTCAGTTTATTTAAGGTTAGTTTCCTGATGGTGGAAATTAACAATTAACATTTGTGAATTATTGTGAAATAATGATTATTGAGTCCAGAGCGAAAACTTTAGTTTCTCAGCTCACTCTCGAAGGTTCTCCACTGGTGACGGCTATTCACAAGTTGCCATCGCTGTGCCTAATCACCAGCTGGAAGAACCTGTCGTTTTATCTAACGGTGTTTTCTGATTGACAGGTATCTCTGATTCATTCCAGTTCTTATCAGATCCAGATCAGTAAAGCTAATGGCAAGAGGTACTTTTAAGTTTCCGCTGCATCTTATATTTGTTTATATGATAATCTGGATTGATTATTGTGTATTTGAGATGTTTATTTTCTAACACGGAATTCGTCAGAAGAACGGGGGGAAAGAAATCACCTGAGAGAAACCGAGAAGACCATCAAAAGGCCCGTGCTCGATCATGAAATCCTCTATGTATTTCAGGCATTCATCAAAGTTGGTGTATTCTGTAAATTCCTGTTAATCACATCATACAACGTAATCAAATAGACGTAGGGATTATTAAAATCAGAACAAAAAAAACCCACGTAGTCGTGCCCGTAGATCCCCAAACAAATTAAAAGGAGATTGATAGTGTATGATGAGAACCTTGTTGAACTGGAACCACTCGTAATAAGGAGGGTCGAAGATGCCTTCAACGTCGGATTTGCCCTGGCAGGGAAACGGAGCGTCGGCGAAAACGAGATCTAGCTTCTGGAGCACAGATTCCGGCCATTTGTGTATCTGTTTCTTAAGAATTTCTGCGCTCGTTCTGAAGCCATGAAGGCACAGTACTCTCGGCTTCCTGGCGTTCATTCCAATGTCACCTTCGCTTCCCATTTCGTGAATATTCTTCTTCGTCGTCCTCGGTGATAATGATTGGGGACGGAGGCGACGAATCCATATATAGGGCGTGTTGCCGAATTTAAAAGAGTGGTCCAGAGTCAAAACGGCGACTCGTTGTGCGGAGGCGCAACCATGTGATTCACATTGCACAATGGTTAAATTCAATTGGGTAATGGTACTTATTGGTTAAGATCTATGCATTTACTATTTTGGTCAACAAGAAACAATACATCATAACGTAATCGCGTTGGGATTATGCATGGGGCCGCCTGAATTATTCGTGATGACGTAAAAGAGGTCATCACAATCTTTCATAGGAGAAAGGCCCTATTTTATTCACTACAAGTATTTTGGTGGAAAAGAACATGGAAAAGGATTAAAGAATGGGAATTAGTCTTATTTTTTGTTTGATACGGATGATTTTTTTAATTTATAAAAAGATAAAATGCCATGTCTCTGCCAATTAGGTATTAACCCTTCATTAATTTTGATTTCATGTCATTTTTCTTATGCTATGAGCTATCCCCACATGCAGTGTAGTATGAAGATCGTGACCATTTTTAGTGTATTTTGATCAACTTTGTAATAATAAATATAGATTGATTACACTAGACATGTAAATTACTTAATTATAATAAATATTATTAATATTCTTCAAATATCTATAAATAATATTAAATTATAAATTAATTTATAAATTAAATAAATTAATATAAAAAAATAATAATAAATATTATAATTAAAATAAATTAGTAGTATTTTATTTAAAATTAATATTAATATCTTAATTCGCTATTATATTTAAAATTGGTAGTATCTAATTAGCCTAGGACTCTACTATTTGAAAATGTAGTGAGTCATCACCAAAAAGGATGAATGAAATACTCTTTTAGTTCTAAATATATAATATAATTAAAATTTTAATTTTAATTTTAAATATAAAATATTAATTTAATATAATTTTTATATTTATTATTTTTTTAAAATTAATTTATCTAATTTATAAATTAGTATATAATTTAATCTTACTCAGAAAAATATAAGAAAGATCAGTTCAAAAATATTATAATACAATATATTGCTGTAAACAAAATAATATATTTAGTTTTTTAACCCCAACTTAAATAAATAACTATAACACTATTATGAGTAATATACAGTATTTTCAATTTAACGAAATTCGGTTTTTGAAGGTCTTTGATTGGCCGTGAGATTGCATCGACGGTAGATTATCCATTAACCGCGGAAACGCAGATCCTGAACTGGCAACAAAGGGATAGGGTCTGGGACAAGCGCGAAGTGGGGAATTTTGAAGCAATACTACAGACTCTGATTCAGCCGGTTTATCTCCGTCGATTATTTGTTTCCCGGCACCGATTCGCTTTTACTCACCCTTCCCTTTCATCCCAGAGTTTCTATTTTCTTCCTATTCAATGGCGGCCAATTCACACAGAGGCGGTTCTTTCTACGGTGACGCGGCCCCTTACAGATCCAGGTAGTATATCTGTACCTCGCACCTCTCTTGAGTTCTCTTTATAGCTCTTCATTTTGTTTCGAGCATTTTGATTGCTGTAAACATTCTTGGCTTTGTTGTCTGCGAATAATTTTCATGGATTTGTAGCTGATACCTTTATGCATATATTGCGATTATAGACAAGGGCTTAGCACGAGACCGGTGGCTGGTTCCGATGAAATCCAATTGAGCATCGATCCGATGGACTTGGACGATGAGATCAGCGGTCTTCACGGCCAAGTTAGAAGGTTGCGACATGTATGTTCTCGATTTTTCAGTCCTCTTTCTGTCGGGTTTTCCCTCATTTGATTGATTTTGTGAATAAACAACATTCGATGAGGTATCAAAGCCATGCTCTAGATTACATGTGTAGTGATGCTATAATGATGAAGTGTTATGTGCAGTTCCAATTATTCAGATCGATGAGGAAACACTTACTTAAAACTGGGTGAGTGCTACAGATGAGGGGAATCTCTTTGTAGAGTAATGAGTTGGGGGAACTGTACTATTTTGTATCTAAACACTATTGAGAGATTGGGTCCATAGAAGTTTCTTGTACTGCCCTTTCGGGAATATAAGATAGAATCTCTGATAATTGATGTTAGTTTGATGAAACTTTGTTATGTTTGTTATGTTCTTAAATTTTTGTTTCCCTCTCTTCCTCCTTATTTTTCAATACTGCTTCATATCTTTCTAGCGCAGGTTGCTGAGGAGATAGGAACAGAAGTGAGATATCAGAAAGATTTTTTGGAACAACTGGTACATTGTCTACTGGAGAATATATGATTGAAACGTTTACATCATTTATTTCTCAAACTGAAGATTTATTAGACATTTCAAATTCTGCTGAAGTCTTAGTTTTAAATAAGGAAAACATGGATATTTCCTGGCACAAAAAGAGGGAAAATTGGATATACAAAAAAAGGGCAAATGTAATGTGTCTTAGGATTTTGAACAGCAAAGTCACTAACCATGGTAGGTAATGTATCGTTTTCTCTCGTTTAGAAAACCGGAGTCAACATGTTGTAATGCCAGGGGTTTCAAAACAAAAAAACGCACACAGCTATCTTATTCGTTTAATCATTTCTCGAAACTGACTCAGAGGAAAATAGTTCTATTGTGAATCTGGATAACCTGTCGATAATTATTGATGAAGGAAATTATAAGATGAGATGTAATATCTTCTGGTTTTGTTTTATAGAGATGGATTCGCTTGACTTTGTATAATATTTCGTATGTGCCATTTTGTGGTTCATGGTGCTCTCAAAAAGTTTAGACTTCTGTGTGTATGGGCACATTCTGCAATTGAGAGGGGATTATACAGAACACTAGCTCTCAATTTAAGTCTCGTCTACAGCTTTGCTTAACATATTTAACCAGTCAAGTTTTTTTGTTTGCACTTGCAATGATTTTATCTTTTATTGACTGTGTCTAAGTTACAATTCTTGAATATAGAAAACTCATAACTATATAGTATAATCAATATTATAATTTTGGTTTATATATAATTATGTGTGAGTAACTTCAGTTTTGCAATTGCCAACGCAATCAACTGTACCTTGGCTTTCGGAGCCTTCTGAGCGACAATTTGCCACACCATTAACAACGATGGGCAAGTTGAAGAAATTTCCTATAAAAGATGCATAATGAGGAAAACTCCGTTGGCTGGATTTACCCCTTGGGTTGCATGTTGATTTTTAGTAATCAATCACATTAATTACTTTGGAGCTCGCCGGCAAAAATATGGTTAATTGTCTTGCTGACATTTTGATTGTGTCTATTTCAATGCAGCAAATGGCAATGATAAAGGCTCAAGCTGGGGTGAAGAATAATTTGAGAAGATTGAACAAGAGCATCATTCAAAACGGTTCAAGTCATATTCTTCATGTTATTGTTTTTGCGTTGGTGTGTTTCTTTATTGTGTACTTGTGGTCTAAAATGTCCAGAAAATGAGACTAAAGGGCTGCCCAGCATCCAGGTTGAAAGAAATGCTAATTAAGAGCTTCCTCGGACGCTCACATGATGCTTGATTCTGCTTTGAAGATCAGCCCCTTGACCTCTAAGGGGTTCGCATATCTGACTCTTTTTTCTTTTATAATATACATGATGTATTTGGTTAAATGAAGGTTTCTTTATGAAATTAAATGTCGTGCCTCTATATCTGTGTGTGTGTCTGTATCTCACTTCTCATGGATTTGATCTCTTGTTAGCGGCATACTCTTGCTTGGCTTCTATATTTCTCTTGCGTATCTTCTTCGACCTCCAAATTCTTCACGCACAATCCATAATTGCAGCCTTCTACTAAGAGTAGAAGTGAACTACAGAACTCTCAGCTAACGTTTAGATTTAGATGAAACTATTGTGTTTTATTCAAGGATGCTCAATTAAATTATGAGCGAGCGTGCTAATTAATTATTCACTACAATTAAAACGAACAGATAACTTCTATAAATATAGATGCTTGGAAGAAAAAGATAAGGATACTCACACTACAGTATTCCAATTCTAGAGATGTTTAAATTTCTCTCGTTTTCTTTTTTCCATAAAAAATGCCCGAAGAAAAGGATGAGTGCTCTGTGCACTACTGATTTACTTTCATATTTGAAGTACGCTGTTTAAAAAAGATTACCATGAAAAACAATAAAAACAATATGTATAGGATATAAATTGAGTAGGGAACTGGTTTATTTATTTGGCAAGTAGATAATACTGGGTAGACTTACGCTTGCTTGTATTTATGTCATGATATCCAAAATTGGTTCGTCTAACTATATAATTATATTACAAATACTTTTTTCCCTTAACTAATTAGTTGAGAATTTTAAATTATATACAAATTAATCAATATTTTTCCCTTAAATTTATAACCGATTAGCTAATATTTTTTTTGGTACAACATAATAATGCTTAAAAATATTGTCACCATCTTTTTTACTTAAAAATAACTTGCACACATTTATAATGAAACATGCTCATTTCGTTTCGGGAATCACAAGGCAAGCAAAAGCTCAATAATAGAAAAAGAAAAGAACAAAAAGAGCCCTGCCAAGAGTACATCCGGCTATTGAAACATCTACATCTAATTGACACCCTCACTGCGACAAGAGCAAGGCCAACCAGTGCTATATTAACAATCTATTTACATACGCTGTACAACTATCCGGGTTTTCTCAGTTAATTATTAGGCTATAGGAGTAAAGGGGCTAAGGGGAAAAACATACAATATTGCACTTAGATCCCACTCTAAAGAATCTGGGTGAGAAAATGGCTCGCAGGCCAACACACATGGGACGTCATGTCAGCTAGTAACCCACTTTGCCTGCATATGCTAGTCGTGGAGAAAGTGTAATTAAAAACCCCAGCCTAAAGCAATGGAGGTAGTCGTGGTATAGTGGTGTCACCCTGTCAGTTGGTTGGTCAAAATGCTTTACAGAGGTTGTTAGCCTTCAAGTTAGATGATCCTTGCTGATCTATTGGACCTGTTGGACCACACAACCTGCTTCTCTTGGGTTCGGATATCCTCACATGTGAAATTGCAGATGCCAGCACATCAATCAACACGCCATCATCCTCATCATCTTCTGAATCGCTACTCTCCGAGGATGAAAGCGGGCTTGAAATTTCCCCATCGTCTATCTTGTTTCCACCTGATCGATGTCCAGGCGCTACAAACAGGCGGCAAGTGGCTCCTATTTGATGCTTCAACCTTGTTCTGAGGGGCAGTTTTTCTAGAGTTGGTTCTGTGTAGAATAGTATCCATGGATGCCCTGAAATTAAATCACGGAATGTTAACTCACATGTAAGATAAGTTGAGGCGTCCACCATCAAACAGTTTTCAAAAGTTTTAGTCTAGCTTTTTTCTTTTGCCCTTTTTTTCCAAAACATCATCCACGATGGAATATATCAAAGGAATCACAGCGTTAAGCACATATACAGGTGTCAAGTGAATAGCAGCTTCACTATTGTCAGAAAAGAAAAAATATTTTTAACTGAGAAGAGAGAAAAGAGTGGGGGGCAGGGGCATAAATAACCAACCACGAGTCCACGACAGCTAGCTAAAAAAGCTAAACCCTTGTATTAAGAAGAATCCTTTGAATGCAGATGATATTCTACAGAACTCAGTTTTTTCCCTAAAAAAATCTATTACTTTATCGACTAATTGATATGAAAACTAGACATATTTTTAGTGTATGGCAGATAATATGCATGTAGCCGGTCCCAAGCCCGGATAAAGGAGGAGGGTTGTGTTAGGCCCCGACAGCCAACGTAAAAATTTGTCGAATCTTATGAACATGGACATACGAAGATATTGCGCTAATACTAGGTCGTTGCCCGTAAGTAACGCGCTGTATGGCTCGAGTACAGTGAGAAGTGAGCAAGGGCCGCTGCATCGTCGCCCGGATGTAGTGTTAAATGAGCAAGGGCTACCGCTCTCTTACGGACGGAGGCGGCTAAAGAATCTAGTTCAGGAGAGAAAGATTAGATTTGGCACTTGGAATATTTGGACTATGACTGGAAAAGCGTGGGAGGTGGTGGGCCAAATGGTAAAGCGAAAGATTAACATCTTGTGCCTTCAGGAAACTAAATGGGTTGGAGAAAAATCTCGGGAAATCCATGAGTTCAAATTTTGGTACACAGGTAAAACAGGTACGAGAAATGGTGTTGGTATCATTGTGGATAAAGAGTGGAAGATGAATGTGGTGGATGTGAAAAGGATTGATGACATAATTATATCTTTAAGAATAATTATTGGAAGGGATACAATCAACGTTATTAGTGCTTATGCACCTCAAGTGGGAACAGAAGCACACCTTAAGGAAAAGTTTTGGGAAGATTTGGAGGGGTTGATTCAGAGCATACCACTTACTGAGAAGATTTTTATTGGTGGAGACCTTAATGGTCATGTTGGTAAGGAGGCAGGGCAATATGCTCATGGTGTTTTTGGTTTTGGAGAGATTAATAATGAAGGACAATCTATTCTTGAGTTTTCCTTAGCTTACAATCTTAAGATTGTCAACACGTGCTTTAAGAAGTGGGAGGAGCACTTGGTCACATACAAGAGTGGGGTCCACAGGTCACAGATTGATTTCTTTTTGGTAAGGAGTCATGACAGAAGACTTTGTACAAATTGTAAAGTGATTCCAGGGGACGGTGTTATGATACAAAGCGGAGTGGGGAACCCACCCTCAAAAGGCGCCTCATAAGGGGGAAGAACCGCACCACTTATATACCCCAGCGAGCAGCCTAAGCTACCCGATGTGGGACTTGGGTCATTACTCCGTCCCATAACAGTGGCCCTCCCCGGAAGAGCCGGCGTCCACGCCGGGCAGAAGTCGCCGCTGGGACGAGCCAAAGGAGCCACCCGGGCAGAGGCCGGTGCCAACTCTGATACCACTGTTACTCCTCTTGCCCGAAAAATGAAAAGAAAGAATTGAATAAAAGAAGAGAACACTGAAGGAGTAAAGAAGAACGAAGAAAGAAGAAGAGAAAGACGAGGAGATTGAAAGAATCTGTAAGCCTTCTGTTTTATTCAACTGTCATCATATCTCTTTTCTGTTCAGAGATATTATTTATACACCGGTAATTCTGACTTCTCCCACAGTAACCGAAAATAGTCAAAGTAAATGAAAATAGTCAAAGTAAACAGTAAACAATAAAACTTCATAACAGACGGGGTGACAACCCAGCATAGGTTAATGGTCCTTGACGTGCGTATTAAGTGTAGGAAGGAAAAACGCCAACATGTTTTAAACACAAGAGTCAAGTGGTGGCAGTTAAAGGGGGAGAAGAGGGAAACTTTTAAAAAAACCATGTTAAATGAAAGGGTTTGGGAGGCGCAGGAAAATGCTAATATCATGTGGAAGGAAATGGCTGAGAGGGTCCAAATGGTTGCTAAAGTAATTTTGGGAGAATCTAAAGGTTTTGGTCGACGAGATAAGGAGACGTGGTGGTGGAATGAGGACGTACAAGAGAAAGTTAAGAACAAGAGAGATTGTTTCAAAACTATACACTTATGTAATAATACTGAAAATTGGGAAAACTATCGTTTAGCTAAGAAGGAAACTAAGAAGGCGGTGGGTGCAGCTCGTTTTAAAGCTTTTGAGGAATTTTATAAGGAGTTAGGGACAAAGTCGGGAGAACGAAAAATTATAAGATTGCAAGAGATAGGGAAAGAAAATCGAGAAATTTGGATCAAGTACGATGTATTAAGAATGAAGAGGGTAAGGTTTTAGTTACAGATGGTGATATTAAAGAACGGTGGGAGACCTATTTTTACAAATTGTTTAATGACGAGAGAGGAGGGTCGAGTTATGAGCTCGGGGATTTAACACGAGAAGTTGAACCAAATTTAGCATTTTACCGTAGGATCCGTGTTGACGAGGTTAAAGAGGCGCTTAAGAAAATGGAAAATAGTAAAGCTGTTGGACCTGACGGTATTCCTATTGAAGTTTGGAAGTGTTTAGGCGAAGTGGGGGTGGTGTGGCTTGCTAAACTATTTAATGTGATTTTAAATTTTAAGAAAATGCCTGATGACTGGAGGAAAAGTACTTTAGTTCCTATTTACAAAAATAAAGGGGATATTCAAAATTGTGCAAATTACAGAGGGATAAAACTTATGAGTCACACTATGAAATTGTGGGAAAAGGTAATTGAACACAGGTTGAGATTAGAGACTAATATTTCTGAGAATCAGTGTGGTTTTTTGCCGGGTAGGTCTACAATAGAGGCGATTTATTTATTAAGGGGGTTAATGGAAAGGTACCGGACCAAAAGAAGAGACTTGCATATGGTCTTCATTGACTTAGAAAAAGCGTATGATCGAGTACCAAGGGAGGTGCTTTGGAAAGCTTTGGAAAAGAAAGGTGTGCGCATGGCATATATCAAGGCAATAAAAGATATGTATGAGGGGGTAACAACTACTGTAAGAACGTCTGGGGGCGAAACAAAGGATTTTCCCATAAGGATTGGTCTTCATCAGGGATCATCCTTGAGTCCTTATTTATTTAATCTAGTAGTGGATGTTCTAACCAAGCCTATTCAAGAAGAAATCCCTAAATGCATGCTTTTTGCAGACGATATAGTTCTTGTGGCAGAGTCAAGAGAAGATATTAATTTTAAACTTGAGTTATGGAGAAGTACTTTAGAGTCGAAGGTTTTCGTCTGAGTAGAAGTAAGACTGAATATATGCATTGTAATTTTGATAAGAGGCAAGTTAGAAATAACTTGGAGGTCAAATTGGGAGATCAAGTTATTCCACAAATAGATAAGTTCAAATATTTAGGATCAATTATACAGAAGGATGGTGAAATTTTGGAGGATGTTAATCATAGAATTCAAGCTGGGTGGTTTAAATGGAGAAAGGCTACTGGGGCTATATGTGATCGGAAAGTACCAGATAAATTAAAAGGAAAGTTTTATCGCACTGCTATAAGACCAGCAATGCTTTATGGAAGTGAATGTTGGGCTTTAAAAGGATAGCAAGAGCATAAAGTTTGGGTAGCTGAGATGAGGATGTTGAGATGGATGTGTGGACATACAAGAAAAGATAAGATTCGTAATGAACAAATTCGGAGAAGAGTTGGAGTGGCATCTATTGAGGAGAAAATGGTAGAGAACCGTCTTAGGTGGTTTGGACACGTACAAAGAAGGCCAAGGGATGCGCCAGTGAGGAGGGTGGATCAAATCGTATGGAGCCCGGTTAAAAGGAATAGAGGAAGGCCAAAGAAAACGCTCAACGAGGTCATTGAGCGGGATCTCCTGGTCAATAACTTAACCAAGGATTCAGTTTTTGATAGAGCACAATGGCGTCGTATGATCCATGTAGCCGACCCCATTTAATGGGATAAGGCTTTGTTGTTGTTGTTGTTGTTGGCATAAAACCTGAGAAATGAGAATTATGAATTGTGGATATCACAGATAACTATTATGCTTTATATTTTATATTGATATATTAACGATGATGATGATTAGAATGATATATATACACAGGCAATTATTGGTACATGCATTATCAAATAACACAGATAACGCGGGCAATCTAAGGCATAGCAATATACTAATATTATTGTGAACTTACTAAGTACTTCATCGGCTGTTATCCTTGCTGGAACATCCCTTGTCAGCATCCTCCCAACAAGATCTCGGGCGGGCTTAGATATCAAATCCCACATACCCTTTTGGTAATCCAGTTTGACACTCTTAATAGCCTCAAAAACTGCTTCCAACGAATCTCCATGAAATGGAAGAAAACCAACTAACAGAGTATGCAGGAGAACTCCAGCACTCCATACATCCACCTTCTCAGAATAGCTACCCAGCAATACCTCCGGAGCAACATATGCAGGGCTTCCAGCCAAACCAGTCAAGTTCTGACCTGAAATTTGAATATTTAACTAATTAACTAATGAGGCATAACCAACGTTTTGGAAAGATAACAGAGTAAAGAAACAATGTCGTTGATTCCATAGTTTGATATTTCCAGATGTTTGAACATAGAATTTCAGACAAAATGGAACTCATATAGGATTGGGAACTTTGAAACTGATATATGCACTCTTCTGAGGCATTCTCACACAGATTGCAAGTACACATAAAATCAGGGTAAAGTGAAGAAACTGCTTCGCCAATCCACTGATACAAAATTTAAGAGAGAACCTGTGACTCTAACCAACTTGGATTTCCCATGGACAGATCAGCTTATGAATCGTGACATTAGTAAACCAGCATCCTAAGAACGCCAGGAATTATGCATTTGCTAACAAATAAAATTGCTAAAATGCACTGTTAAAAAATGCTGTATCAGTTCCAAACTCATCATGGTGTATCCTTAGGACTTTTTCCCCTTCTTCTTAAGGTCAACATAAACCATAATTTTCAGTTACACACAGATGCACATACGCATGTTCACAGAATAGGCAATGGTTTTATTGATTGTGGGTAAATAATAGATGCAACTGGGGAAAAAAATTCTCATCAATACAGGTTTTGCATATTACCATTAGATGTTCTCATGGCCAGCCCAAAATCTGCAAGCTTTATTTTTCCTGAAGCTGCTAGCAGGATATTTTCAGGTTTGATATCTCTGTGCACAACTCCCATATCATGACAATACTTTATGACTAACATCACTTCCTTGAGTACATTAGCAGCCCTTTGCTCTGTATAAGGTCCCTCCTTAACCATCCTATCAATCAATCGCCCTCCAGAACACAACTCCATTACAAGATGGAAGCAGTCAGCTTCTTCATACACTGCCTGCAGCGTCACAACCCCTGGATGTCCAGATAAGTGTTGCATTATCTCCACCTCTCGATGAACTGTCTCCTCCCCCTTCCTCAGGGTCTTACATGCATATTCTGTTCCACTAAGCCTGGACCGACACAAAGATACAGATCCAAATTTGCCTTGCCCAATTGTTGCACCAAAAGCATAATCATCCTCTATCTTCTTCTTCCTGCCCATTTGGGTAGCAACATCAATGCATCCTATCTTCCTCTTAAGACCTCTTCCAGGCGTGATCAAAGATGACGTCCCACAGGGTGGAGCGGTGGCAAAGCCTGCAAGTCTTTTATTACAGGAAGCAACCGGTTCCGCATCAGCACCTTCTTTACACCTCTTCTTCAACCTGCAACAATCTTCAAGCGAGTAATGAGACTTCAAATTTGATGACAGAGAACCATGGTTCACATGATGTGAAGTCAAAATTTCTGGAAGATTTGAGGATTCATCTGTCTCGCTTCCTTTCCTTTTCTTCCTCATAACATCTGTTCTTGGATGATCGGCACTCATATCAGGAAGCTGTCCTATTTTGCCGCAATGCAGGCAGATCAGCTAGTCCAATGCCTTCTAATAAATTCACACCTACTGATAGATTGCCCAGAATCAGCGCAAACCAGAAGAG
This sequence comes from Leucaena leucocephala, assembly GCA_037074615.1. Lineage (NCBI taxonomy): Eukaryota > Viridiplantae > Streptophyta > Magnoliopsida > Fabales > Fabaceae > Leucaena > Leucaena leucocephala. Next base: position 22,388,380 of record CM073541.1, read on the forward strand.
CACAGCAAAACAGATATATGAACCTCCCTACGCATTTACTATAACTGAGAAAGTAAATCAAAACCCAAATTATTCTTACATCATAATAGCGCCAAATGGCGGCATTACTTCAAGCCGGTATATGATAAACATTTCCTTCCCCAAATTGCACAATACACAGAAAACAATAAGAGAATCTGATTCCCTTTGCGAATTATAATCAACGCGGTTTCATCCTAAGCACGTCCTCTATGATCAGACGGAGAGAAGTTAAACGTTATATTTACAATCTACTTTACGCTACCACGAACGGTGATGACCCATTCCTGAGGGAGACATCCGAGACAACATCGTAGAGAAAATAACAAACCTTCGAATTATCCCATGTCCCTCAAATTTTAGAGATCGGGTCGATCTGTTCCGGAACCAGAACGAGAGTGGCAAACCACATCAAATAACATCGAGAATGCAAGATGGACGAAAGCAATCACGGAGAATTTGGGGGAATCCGGAGCAGAAAACCCTATATATCTCCGATCGATGATTGGGTGAAATCCTCGGGACTGTAAATGGTCATTTATCAATGTTGGGTCGAGCGGCGATAAAAAGGACAGAAACGGGGGCGTCGGCCCTGCGGTTCAGGCTTTTCTTTTCCTCTTTCTTCACAGAGGGGCAAATTAGACTATTGCACTATTCAACTTTCTGTTGGGTAGGGTAAATTATATGGTGTGCGCAGGATCATGAACACTGCAATGAAGCGAAGTTGAGATGTTTGTTGAAGAAATGAAGGGAACAAAACAATGAAGGGTATATTGACATGTGAGCAAAATCTTTGGTGCTTTCAGTAGACGGCACGCAGTCTGAGCCAATCTCAGATCACGGGTATTTTTTTTACGTAAATTTTGTCAAGAAGAGTTAGATTTATTTATAATTAAAATAGATAAAATTTCTCTTTTTTTTATGCCATATTAATATTAAAAAAAATAAATTATCTATTACCTTTAAATATAAATTTAGACACTCAAATATCTTTTTAAATATGGTGATCTGAGTATTAATTCGCTAATAAATTCGCAAGTAAATTTTACTTCCCTGTTTTAGCTATAGATGCTGAGCTTGGGATGGAAAATATTTCTTGCAGATAAGAATTTTGAGATGGCTTAATTCTATTTAGACCAAACATTAAATTAAAATATGATAGTGGTTACAATAATTTTCAGGGTAAGGTGTTAACGCCTCATATCGCACAGGGTAGGGGAATTAAACAAATGAGGGACTGCATAGTGCTTACCCGAATCCTCCTTTCTGACCAGTCCTCTTTCTTGGGTTCTTTTGTTTCCTTGATGCCCATGCTTATAGGCCTTAACCTCTATTTGTAGAGAGCTCAGGCCTCAGGCTGTTGAACAAGATATATCTAAATCTAAATAATCTATCTAATAATCTCAAGATAGGTCGGGATATGGGCCTATTACAATTTTATCCAAAAGATCAGGGGTATATCGTAAAATAACGCTCTCCCTCCCTCCCTATCATTCCCTCTCTTTTAGATTTTAAAAGATAATTTCGAAAACTACTGATTTTCCTTATAAAAAATCTCACAAATATTAAGATTATATTGTTGTTGTTGTTATAGGCTCTCAATATGTAGAAGACTATCCTGATTTTGAAATATAATCCCCTATTCTTATTGATTTATTGAACCATTAATCTCTTTTAAATATTTTTAAAGGATAATCTCTAGTGATATTAATTATTTATTACTTTTTCAAGATAAAAATTGGGATAAGATATGTAATTTACTTAAAGACTCTACTTACACTAAATTCTTTGGATATGTGTACTGTTTTTTTATGTTGATTTAAATTAAATAAAAATATTAAAGAAAGAGGTACATGACAAAACGAAATTGAAAAACTTATCGAAATAGACATATATAATTTAATCTAAATTGTCTTCTTTACTTAATTATCCATAGAAAATAATCCTCTAATATAATATTTATTTTTCTTTACAATATCGCAGTTCGCAGGCACTGATCCTGATATAATCCTTGGACAATGGACATGGAAATATCTCAGACTCTCTCTTCCTATCTCTTTCTTTTCTTTTGGTATTTTATTTTTATTTTTATTTATTGCTATTTTTTATTGTTTTTAATGTACCGACTTCATTTACTCAGTTCATAGTAGATTCTGAGAAAAGAAAGAAAAAAAAAGTTGATGATGGAGTAATTACAAGAAAAATATGGTCTCAATTTGTTCACAAGATTAGAAGAGTGAAGAGACACGAAGAAATTAAGAACATGTGTTTGTTGTTACTGACTTACTACTACTAGTATTGAAATGAAAAATAATCTAAAACTAATTAATTGTCATTAAAACTCAAAAGTGACATATTTTGAAAGAAGTATCAGATTAAAACAACCCTGGATATCAAGTATGGGTCCTGAGATATGGATCCATATTGAACCTCAAGTGTGCTCTAGCCTCTATGTTCTGATCAGTTTAATATCAGCTCAAATAAAAGAAACAAAGAAACACCCTTCGGTGTCAAACATAGCTCCGTAAATAAGGTACAGGGAACCAACCAATGAATGAGACTTAAGGGGAACTGCCTTTAGAGCACATAGCTCCATCTCAAATGGAACAAAAAATCCACAAAATCAATCTCAACGGGAAAAAAAAAATGAAAAACATGCATCTATATCAGCAAGCAATGAGGATTAACTCCATGAAAATCATATCACCTACTCGTCGAATGCTCTAAGAATGGCAAGGGTTTCATTATCCATCCCCACTTTATCGAATGGCTGATTTGTTAGCAGAAAGGTGCATGCGAAGCCATATTTTATACAGTGACAAACTTGCAAGACCAGAATTGTGGATATCTGCAATAAACTCATTCGCATCTTCAAAATTTCCTTGTTTCTCAAGAGACTCCGCAATGGCCAACAGGAGTTGGTGTGGCGGTCTCCAACAGCAGTCTTTCAACATAACAAGAGCTCTCTTCATGGTAACAACAGCCTTGTCCATCTTCTTGCTCTTGACATATCCTTCCGCCAGAATTTCCCATGTCTTATAATTTGGACGACCTCTGCTCTCCAATGCTCGATGATGTAACGATTCGGCTTTTTCTATCATTCCATTCCTCATATATGCACCCAAAAGAACATTGGAGACCCTGATATCATAGTTCCGACAGTTAGACTCCCATTCCATGAAGATCTTCTCAGCTTCTGTGATGTCCCCAAGCTTAACCAGGCATGACAGTACACACATGTAGTTGACACATGTGATTCTACCACCAACTAACTTACTAGCTTTCCATAGCCTCAAGACTCCCTCCTTTTCCTTCAAAGATGCATAAAGCGTCATGAGTAAAAAGTAACCAAGACGATTACATGTAGATAGTTTCTTCTCTGCATTTCTTAGAACCAGAATGGCTTTCTCAGATTGTCCTGCTTTCAAGTAAACATTGGCCAAAGTAGCAAGACTGCTCCATCCCACTTCAACATTTTGATCATTTTTCATCTCTCTAAAAACCATCTCTGCAGCAGCAACCCCATGTCCTTCCCCCTCAATGCAAGCATTCATCCAGAGGTTGTAGGAAAGAACATCAAAGGGGATTTTGTTTCGTCTCATTTGTTGGATAACAAGTGGCACTTTGTTGTACTCATTTGTGGCTATATACAACTTCATCATCTCATTGTAAGGGAGTGTGCTTACAACTAGCCCCAAATCATAGAGCTTTTGCATGAAAGCCTCAGCTTTATTCGTATCTCTATCTCTTACATACCCTCGTAGAAGTTGGAGATGGGTAGCCTTCTGGGTAGATATATCGGGTAGGCGAAAAAAGTATTTTTCAGCCTCCATCACACCATGAATTCTTATAATTAATTCCAATTTGGCACCACAATCCGCTGGTGACATCCAAAAATTCTTCTGGTTTTCCATCCATGTCATTATCTATCAGAGAAAAAAAAAGTAATTTTAATTTTCAATGAAAAGAATGGATTCTGTCGCATTTAGTTCGCAATTTACATCATGTTAACTTGCTCAGAAGCGACCAAAAGAAACCAAAGCCAGCAACGCCACTCCAAGTAATGCTGTGAAGTTCCGGGCACATATATTCCTGCCTTTCTAGTTTGTTTCTGTTGGAGAAGAGTTAGTTGCTCACTGTAAGGCCCTAAAATAATGATTCTTTGTTAACCCAGTGAGTTTTGCTCGAGTTAACAGTTTCTCTCCAACGCTAGCATTAACCAAACAAGAATTATAGAAAACAAAGCATTTAATACGAGGAAATCGAACCTCAAGTGCGTGGTGGTAGCGTTTTGATGAGAAGAGTGTCTTGGAGATGCGTCTGAGCTCGGAAGTGGACACGTTGTTCCCTTGGTCAACCCAGTCCTGAAGCACGGAAATTGGACTTGGATCAGAAGGTTTGAGTCCCAAAATCCGTTTCTTCGGGTTGTCTTTCTGCGTCAATTCCACGTCGAACGCAGCGCCGTGGGAAGCTAGGGGCCTACATGGACTTTGAGGGCCGGATAGAAAGTTGTAGCTGTACGAAAATCCCCTCAAGTGTCAGTGCGTCATCGACAAAAATGAGGGAGCCTCAGAGAACCAGAGCGACCTACCGTCTGAGACCGGCGAAGAACAAGCGGTTCGCCGCCATAGAGCCACGGCATTTCATGGACTTTGGGGTTGGTAAGGAGCTGGCTTCTCTCCGCTGTTTTGGTATAAAATGAGGGTGGGGGATACTTTTTTTCTTTTTTCTTTTTAAATATATATATAATATTTTGAAAATTTTCTTAATACTATCAATATTTTAAAATAATTTTTGATTATTTAGTATCTTAAAAAAATTGTTACAAATATTATCATAAAATATTTTTTTAATAATAACTAGTATTTTAAAATAATTTTTAATACTCTAAAATATTTATATTAATAATAAAATTGTACTAACATAATAAAATATTAAATATTATTAAAAAAATATTTTAAAGTGTTAAAAATATTAATTTTTTTAAAATAATATATGTTACAAAAAAATATTTTATTTATTGAGAGTATCAAAAATTATTTTAAAATATTATGTATTATTAAAAAGATATTTTAAAATATTAGTAAGTGGTGAGTAAACTTAAAAGTTATTTTAAATAAAATTTAAAATTTTTTCAAAATATTATATATATATTTTAAAAAAATATCTCCACCTTCATTTTATTCCCAAAACGGTGTAGTTTTGGGAATAGGTGGAGCATCGGACGGGAGCTGGCAGAGGAGAGAAGCCAGCTCTGGAGAAAAACTCGTCATCTCAGTATCTCTTCGCAGCACAAATGGGATAGAAAGTTTAGACCGTCCATACATGTGGATCCCATATTTCTCATGGTCCGCATTAACAGTAAAATAATGTCAGTTTGGAGGGAGAGAAAAGTTATAGAAAATTGGAGGAGAGAACATAGAGAAAGAAAAAAATTGAAAAGAAAATGTTCTAGAAAGAAAACTAGCAAATGTATGAATGATTAATTTATCTTTATCCTGTATCAAAATATATCATATTTAAAAATAAATTAAAAATTACAATAAAAATAATATATAAGAATAACAATACCCAAATAAATAAAAATATTATGAAAAAATAGTTAATATATATATAACATGAAATAAAAAAGAATTACTCTTTAAGCTATATTTACCGTGAATCCGGACCGGGGCAAATGACCCGGATGGCGCGCGAGGGAAGGGCAGACACGGAAAATACCTCCTCAATTGACCACTCCATTTTCTCCCAATTTTTCTTTTCCTTCTTATTTTTTTCCTTTGTTTTTCTCTCCTCCTCCACTTTCTCTCCATCCAAACAGGGGTAAATGACGCGGATGAAATTTTAAACGACACCGTTGAATTTTCTTGATTCTCAGTGCTGGGGCACCAAAAAGGTTGAGCTACAACCCCTAAAACCCAAGAACTAGATCGGAGCTTTCCTGTCATCGTTCAATCGGCATCATCGTTTCACGGGGCTTCAATTTTTTTTTTCAACTTTAAAAGCTATATCTACAAACGGCTGAGTGAATGCGAAGGTTTAGTTGGTTTACGCCGGTGAGTATTTGTCATTCGAACAATGTCAGCAGTCAAATTTCTGTTTCCTTTTCTCTGTGTTATTGCATTTTGTGTCCAAAGCAGTATCGGCGTCAAGTGCTTACATCTATGGCTTTGGAACCGCCCGTTGATCAAGGAAAGTCCATGAGTAGATTATTGTCCTTTGGCCAATCATTGTCTATCAGACGAGGCACGTTTTCACATTTCTATTTTTCTTGATACTAATTACTGTTTCCTTTCTAATCTTAATCTTTGCTTGTTCTTTTTTTTTTGGTACTATATCAGCTTTGATGAGCTGCAATTTTGCCAAAATAAATGACCAGTTTGGAATTTCAAGAATACCTTTAAATTATCGTTGTATTCATGCCACAGGTTTGGACCAACCACGAATGACCATATTTTTGCTCACCATCAGTACTAACATCACCTCTCAAATTTTCGAACTCTCATTTCATTTCTTTCTATGCCTCTGTTATTCCAGCGTTTCTTTCATCCATTGAACGAGACTACTATCAAATTCTTGGTGTTCCTGAAAATGCCAGTCAGGACGATATCAAGAAGGCATTTCACAGAGTGAGTGCTTGTTGGAAAGAACTCCTTCTGTTGTGGAGTACTAGTGCCATTTGGTCAAAGCCAGCTGATAGACTTGAATAGGAATGAGGAAGTAGAAGCATGATGCATATGCAGAGAGAAAATCAGAAAGACTGGTTGAAATATGGGTTACAGGTGTTGAAAACAATTAAGTGATGAAAGAGGAAAAAATTGAAGCTACTCAGTTACAAGCATTGCTAATATAGTTTTAGTCAATATGACATTGTCACATGATGTCACGAGTTTATATTTGTGATCGAATTGATGTTAAAAGAGTAATAATATATGAAATTTTAACGAAGTTTATGCAATATGGCCAACATGTAATAGCGTGAAGTTTACTGTTTTGTAGTATTTTTTTTTCTATATAGTTAAGTGAAACTAGATATATGAACAGGAGTTTCTGAGGGGTTATAGTTGCATTATAAATCACTACTGTCATTCTGCAACTTAACAACCATGGTTGAAAATGTCTTCACTGACTGCATCATGAACACTTCTCTTCCTTTTGCAGCTTGCTAAGAAGTATCATCCTGATGCAAATAAGAACAATCCATCTGCCAAGAGGAAATTTCAAGATATAAGAGAAGCTTATGAGGTATTCACTATTGGTTCTATGGAACTGTCGTTTTCTTTCCACGTTGATATTTCAAAATTAATTGATTGATGGTCATGGTATTCTCACATGCCTTTTTCTAATGTGACTTCAGACCCTGAGAGATTCTACAAAGAGGGCACAGTTTGACAAGGTAATTTTTCTTTTCTCTTGAATTATTTGTTGTTGTTGTCATTGTCGTCATCCTTGTTGTTTATATTTAATGTGATTATGGGTAGTTTGGAATTTTAGTTGATCGTAGCTCTTTTAAAATTCTGTTATTCATAGTCTTCATTCTTGTTTTGTGAACTAATTGTTTCTGTTATTTTCTCTGATGAACTTTTATTTCAACTAAGATGCGAACTTCTGATTCTGAGAACATAGAATATGAACGGGATGCCGAAGAACGGTTTAGAAATGCTTATCGGGCTCACTTTTCTGATTCATTTCATAAAGTCTTCTCTGAGGTATTCATATTAGTCTTGCAGTACTGCTATCATTGTTACTTAAAAACACAGGTTCTAGATAAAAATCTGTCTCATTCTTCTCAGATGTTTGAAGAAGCAACCACTCATTCTGCGTCAAATATTGAGGTCACCCTAATGCTGTTTCTCAGTTGTTATGTTGAATAATTTTTATATATTGAAGCTAAATCATTTCCTTACTGTTTTGCTAATAGGTTGAGATATCACTTTCTTTCTCAGAAGCTGTTAAGGGGTGCACCAAACATGTGTCTTTTGATGCAATTGTTCCCTGTGATTTTTGCGGTGAGTAAAGTTAGTATATGCTTGAAATAACAGTTTATATATGCTTGGAATATGGAATCTGAAAAGCCGTGTGATGATACTGTATATGCTAGAATCATTTCCAAATTTTTGTTCTGCATAAGAAATGTTGTTAATATATGAATGATGATTGCAAAATAAGTCAAAAACTTGCCATCGCATATGATAAAAAATTGAAGGACAAAGAATCAACTTATTGCTGCACTGAAATTTTGCAGGTTCCCAATCCTTGTATGGCATGTAGAATAAGGCACAGTTAGGAACCTTTAGGAAAGTAATCCTGTCAAACAAAACATACATCAAGATATCTCAGGAACCCAATTTTTGAAGGATGGAGGTATGAAAAATATGGCACCATTGATATTAGGGTACCAACCCCCTGCAGGGGCTGAAGTGGAGAGATAAGTCTCATGAAATTATAATAAACAAATAATGATGAGCAAGATTTTTTTAATAAGCTGAGGAAACATGCAAAGTATGCACCACTGAATATGTAAATTGTTGCCTCAATTCACATCTCTGTCCGTAGCAATTAGTTTGGGCAATCTGTTTCTTGTTCCCCTTTACATAATTTTATTTGAGAGTGGAGCATTTTTTTCATAATGCAGATGGGCGAGGCTATTCGCACAATGCAAAGGCAATTGTTTGTCCAACATGCAGGGGCATAGGCAGAGTAAGTGCCTTAAAAGAACAATATTGATTATTATTATGAGAAAATTGTTATGAAAATTACTTTTACTGTTACTGCGGGCAGTTACTTTTTCCGTTACTATAAGCATAAGTAGTTACTGTGTATAAATAGGATCACATATGATAAGAATGGAGGTGATGATGATAGTTGAATAAGAAAGGACTCACAGCATTCGTTGACTTCTCTTCTGTCTTCTTTCTCTCTTTCTTCGAATTCTCTCTCTGTTTCTGTTTCTTTTCCTTTCCTGTTCTCTTTCCAGTTTCAATTCTTTTCAATTCTGGGCAACAACCTTAACAGTGGTATCAGAGCATTCATCTTCGGACCTGCAGATTGGGATTCACCGAATGGTTAACACGCGATTGCAAGAAACGGCGAAAGTAATGGATGACCGCTTGCAAAGCGTGGAAGAACGGTTGTTGAAGGTCGACGACTTACAAGAAACCGTTCTGGGATTTCGGGATGAAATGCAAATGTTGGGAAGGGCGCTCCGACAAGAATTTCAGACTGCGACGCAAGAATTGCGTGCTAATGTACAGAACGCACCCCATCGTTACGGCAACCAGCGGGGTAACGAGCACGGGGATGATCGACGGAGGACGCGGTTTCCAAGAATGGACTTCCCGAGATATGACGGTAAAAGCATTCATTCCTGGATACTGAAGTGTGAGCGGTATTTCCGGGTTGAAGATATTCCGGAAGAAGGGAAGGTGGATGCCGCAGCCGTGAATCTTGATGGGGATTCATTTGAATGGCACTTGGCTACCGAGCGACGGTGGGGTGACCATCGGCCTACGTGGGAGGAATACACGGAGTTGTTGAAGCGGACATTCAGACCCCCGTACGAGAAACCAATGACTGAGTTGACTCACCTTAGACAAACAGGATCATTGGCGGAATTCAATGTTCGGTTTGACACGATTACGGCAAGGTTGGATCTTCCAGAAGTATATTTGGTTGATGTTTATGTGGGGGCATTGAAGGATGAGATAGCAAATTCTGTGCTAATGTTCGACCCTCAGACACTGGTGGAGGCTCGACGACTCGCAAGAATTCAGGAGATTGCCGTGACCCACCGGGGTACCAAGTCCGTGAACGAAAGAGTGGGAAAACAGGTGACGGGGGCTTCAGCGCCGATGACGGAGTTGGCTCCTTACAAGAATGCATTATTGAGGGGTGGGTCTTCCTTGAGAGCGGATGAAGCGTCGATAGTGGTGAAGGAACCCATTGGGGCTTCCAAGATTCCGTCCAGGTTTGCACGGCCCATCAAGATGTTGACCGCTGAGGAGGAGGCAGAGCACCGTGCTAAGAATCTCTGTTTTTATTGTCATGAGCGTTTCTCGCGAGATCATCGATGCCCAGAAAAACAGAGGATGCAGCTGCACTTCATCAGCATTGAAGAAGACAGCGAATTGCCCCTGAGCTCCACCACTTGCGCGGAGGATGTCGATGACTCTATTCCCCTGCTGTCTTTACATGCTATTCATGGCCAAGAAACTGCTGAAAGTATGAAGATTGCGGGCAGTGTGGGGAAAAGGGGGGTGTATGTCTTGATTGATAACGGTAGTACCCACAACTTCATTGACCGAGGAGTGGCGAGGAAGCTCGGGTGGAAAGGGCAGGATGATGGCATGTCTTTAGTGCAAGTGGCAGGGGGAAGGAAACTCAAGGTTCATGGAGTATGGGAGGGATTTAGGTGGAGGATGCAGGGGATGGAATTTGAAGCTACTGTTAAGGTTGTTGCCCAGAATTGAAAAGAATTGAAACTGGAAAGAGAACAGGAAAGGAAAAGAAACAGAAACAGAGAGAGAATTCGAAGAAAGAGAGAAAGAAGACAGAAGAGAAGTCAACGAATGCTGTGAGTCCTTTCTTATTCAACTATCATCATCACCTCCATTCTTATCATATGTGATCCTATTTATACACAGTAACTACTTATGCTTATAGTAACGGAAAAAGTAACTGCCCGCAGTAACAGTAAAAGTAATTTTCATAACAAAAATCCTATCAAGATTTTGGTTTTGAGACCATTCATTTTATTGGTTTTCCAGTTCTTAACGTATTCCTTCACTTTTCTTTTTAGACAAAATATTAATCCATGCTTGATTGCAATGTATTTTGACTAGGTTACAATCCCTCCATTTACATCAACATGCATCACTTGTAGAGGATCAGGCCGAGTTATCAAGGTCTTCCATAATCTTACATTGAATAATCTTGTGTGTTTGATCTCTTCCTGTGAAATTGTTTATGTATATCTTCCTTGTGTAGGATCATTGTAAATCTTGTGGAGGATCTGGGGTGGTAGAAGGCATCAAAGAGGTTAAAGTTACTGTACCAGCAGGTTGATTTCTAATTCTTGTGATGAAGCTACTTGCAATTGTAGCTTTGGTAGGGTAGAATCAATCATGAATAAATATAGTTCTTTTTATTTTTTTGAATATGCGGGGGGACAAGATTAATACATATCTTGAATCCAGAAATCTCTACACCCAAACCAGCTATACTATCATCTTCATATTTCTATTTTACTATATTCTCCTAATCCAGTTCCAGCTAGCTTTTTATCCTCTTTCCTCCGCTTAGTTTGATTTACTTTGAACTATATTGTATCCATTCTAGTGCCTCATGGGAGGGGCATCAGGTTCCCTATTATAATGTTAAGGAACAAAATCATTTTAAAAATTGAAAGCATCTGCGGTGCCGAATTCCCTGCCTAGATCTTTACCACCTGCGTGTAAGGAAGAATCATTCATTAATTTTATATTTTTATTAACTTTTTTCTTGGTCTAATCATAGTCTTCCGTGAATTATTAGGGGTGGATGCAGGAGACACAATTCATGTGCCAGAAGCTGGGAATGCTGCTGGACGTGGAGGTCGATCTGGAAGTCTTTATATTAAAATAAAGGCATGCCTGTACATTTTTGTATAAATATTTTTATTAATTCAGATTTATTCTCAGGTTAACCTATACTGATTTTCTGGTCTACGAATCTGTAAATTTACCTATTTCTTAATTCTTATAAGTTGAGAGTCTCAATCAAACCTATAGGTAATTTGATTTGTGCTTAATCATAAATTTGTGATTGCATAATTATAGAAATATTGTTTAACTTTTCTTTAATTACATGATTGTGGATTTTCAACAATTTCATCGCTCTAGCTAGTAAGGTGTTAAAGTGATCTCAAAGGAATTTCATTTTTGTTTCTTTAGTTCCTTTTCTAACAGCAAGACGTCTCACTATGCTGCTACGTAGACATTTGTGTTGATAATGCACCTGGAGGACTTGATATTTAGCATGCATGAGTTTCATGTGCCGCAATATTTTACTTGTTCAGTAAAGTAACATATTTCATGGAAAATTGTATTACTATCTAGAAGTTTACACTACTATTTAAAACCAAACTTCTAGATCAACAAAAAGCTTTTGCGGTACCGCTGTTTACTTTTGCTGGTCATAGTTAATTATGTTTTAGTCTATTTTTTATTGACAATAATTATTTTTTATTCTTATTTGAAGTTTTCTTTTGCGGCAATATAGGTGGCTAAGGATCCTGTTTTTGCCAGAGATGGTGCAGATATATATGTGGAGTCTAACATCAGCTTTACACAAGTGAGAATCAAGTAGTGTTAAGTGATCTGTCAATTTCCTTTGCTTCTGGCTCGCTTGTTGGGTACTTCTAACAATGATATTCTAGGCCTATCAAGATGAACCTGAAGCTGCACTTTACTTTTAGTTTTACATATAATTATTGATTTATTAATCTGTTTCATGTTCACATAAAGTCTAAATTTGCTAAATTGATTATGTTCTCCTTTTACTGGTGGACAACTTGGAAATGCTGCAAAATACAATTATCATAAAGAAAAGTTCTGTAAAGCATACGCATATTACGTACATATCATAGAGAATGAAGAATTTGTTGAAACTTGTGACATCCCCCATCCCCTTTTCACTTTCCGCCAGCCTGAGGGAATGGATTTAGTCAGATTATAAGGACTAGAACTTTGTGAAGTTAGCTGTTCTTTTTTGTATTTATATCCCATTTCCTGAACTTTTCCAGTAAGGTCTGGTGTACGTACATACCATCTTTGGCACCGTATTGATCTGGGTTTCTGTTGATCCAACTATGAAGCAGTTTTATTGATAGAATAAAGCTTAAATTTCTTACAGGCTATTCTTGGTGGTGAAGTTGAGGTGCCTACTTTATCAGGGAAGACGCTAGTAAAAGTAAGAGTATGATTTATTTGGGCACTATTTTCTTTTGTTCCACTAGTAAAAGTAAGAGTATGAATTCTCGTGACCTGACTTGCCATGAACAAATCATGGCTTTAAACTTGCCAAGAAATAATTTCACATTGCTGCTAGTTGTGACCCCCTCCTTTCTGTTGTGCAACTATGTTCCTTGTAGATACCTAAGGGTGTTCAACCAGGACAGCTTCTGATATTAAGAGGCAAAGGTATGAATGTATAATGAATAGTACCTTCTCTCGTGAACAATTGTTGGTAGATGTATCTATCTTTCTATCACCCATTGCTTGAAATGTATAATTTATGTTAGTTATCGTTGCAGGACTTCCAAAGCACGGTTTCTTTGTAGACCATGGAGATCAGTTTGTGCGTTTCCGGGTTAACTTCCCCACGTAGGTTTCTAGTGTTAGCATCTTAAGAAATATATTGCTGATTATGTGATGATATGATGAAGGCCCTTTCTAGAGTGTTCTTTATATTGCAAAAATATTTGTCAATGTCAAGTGATATTATAGCATGATGGGAAATGGTGTACTTTCATGACATATTTTTGCCACTATTAGCAAACTGCTATTGGTATTTGCTAAGAAAGAAAGTGTGAAAGTCCAGTGATTGGCCATTTAGTATTGTTGCGCCCTTTTGGTGTTTCAAGTGCAGTTATAAGTCCAACGATTGGCCTCTTAGCATTGCTGTACCCTTCTGGCGTTTCAAATGCGGTGATAAATTTTCTACATGTTAATGTTTATGGTTGTTCAGTACTCTTGATTATGACTGAGTCATATTCAAGTGTGAGAATAGGTAAATGAGCACAATGAATTTGTCTTCAGTTGATGTTTTATGTGCCATAATAAATTGGCATTTGTATTCAAATACTCACCATTTTCCTATATGGTCTTATTCATGCGTAAGCATTAGCATGCTTTCAGTCTAGTCGCATCATCTCACTTCTGATCTGCTCATCGTTTTCTAGTGTAATTAATGAACGACAACGAGCCATTCTAGAAGAACTTGCAAAGGAGGAAATAAAGGAGGGATACAGTTCACAGATTGAAGGAAATTGGTATGTTCACTCTATAAATTAGCTTTCGAGATATTGTGCACATTCTTCTTGCTTTATGCCAATGTAAAATTTAAACAGTTGCATGACTAATTGGACGGAGGCATATCTAGACTTGGGAAAGTGGGCTAACTCGCAGGTTGTAGATTAGCCCGCCGCAACCTATGGGCTAGGAGGGTCAAGAATGTCAGCCCAAACCCGCTCCCCCTTTTTAGCCCGTTAGCCCGCCACTTTTTTATTTTTTTTAATATTTTTAAAAAATTATTTCTAAACTTATAAAATACTAATAAAAAATTTATAATATCATATTAGTTTAATAAAAAAATTGCTAATGTTATAATCTTAAAAATTCTTATTTTTTATAAAAAAAATCTCAAATTTTATAATTATAAATCTAAATAAACATTAATATAATATTAATCAATTATAATATGTCAATACATATCAATAAATAAGTAACTATCTTTACTAGTATTCGATAATGAGAGTATTTAAAATAAGATTTGAGTAAAATAAATAATAATATTAATAATTTAAAAAAAAAAAAAAAAAAGGGAATGAGCCAGCCCGTCAGTTGCACAGCCTGCCCCAAAATATGCCAGCCCGAGTCCACTCCCTATTTTTTGGTAAAATAGGTTGAATCCATTTTACCCGCATATAACTAGTAGTGTCGTGCTACTGTTGGCATGTAAAGTTTGCCCGTCCACTGGCATCGTTGAAAATCTTGGCTAGCATGCTATCTTTAATTCATTTTGTTTGATAGCATCTGTCGTACCTATGATTAAAAATTTTCTTGAGAAGAATCTATTGTGATGAAAATCCAAAAATGGATAACAGGCTTCACCAGCAGCTATCTACTGGTTGAACTTACAGGTGGCAGCAAATTCTTGAATACGTGACGGGTTCAAAGTTTATGTTGGAACTATCCATGCTGATGTTAGTTCTCCTCTTCATCAATAAATTGTTGAGCTGATAACTTGTTCAAATATTATCGCAATGCTCCTTACTAGGGGAAGCGATTGCTGCTTTATTCATCATTACGGACTATGTTAGTGAAAGGTATTAAAATCTAGTTTTTTCTTTTCGAATATTTTTGAACAAGTATTGGCAATGAAGATTGCTTATGCTAATTATGCACTCTTTTATTGCAAAACAGGGCTAGGTAGAGTGAAGAAACTGACACCAAAGAAGCTATATTGGCAAATAGTTCTATTTGTTGGCGCTCAGTCTTTCAGGTATCGTCTTCAATGACATAGGTTTGACTTCATACTTTTGGAGGATCCATCTGCTGATTTGGTTCACATAATGTTGAGGATATCATGGCATTTAAGCCATTGTTGCTTAGATGGCAACTTTTCATCTTCATTTTTAACATTATTATATTCACGAACCCCACTCGTGATTTGCCGTCTATTTTTTCTCCAAGAATAAATGCATGTGACGCTGATTATTTTATGAAATTTTTAAAAAACATTCGTGTAAATGTGCGAAGAGCTGTTCTTGCTAAGTACAGCTGTGCTTTATATGTAAACTTCTCATTTGGCGAATCAGATCGTTGGAATGCATAGTTCATGATCATATATTAAAATTAATAGTGCTTGTATTATTACGTAAAAAAAAATCAGAACTATAAGGGAAGTTCCAATCAAGTTGTAACAATGATCTTTCAACAATCGACTAAAAATTTGTAATAAAAAAACGCTAACAGTTAATTAATTTTTATGAATTATTCTAAAAAGTTTTAATAAAAATAGGATAAATACTTTTAATAGTGGTATGACGTTTGCATAATTTAATTAAAATGCCATACACTTGTGCATAAAAGTTATAGCTATGATTAAAAACATTTAAACAAAAGAATGTTTTAATTACACCATGACAAATTAAAATACACGCCACGTGATGGCAAAAGACTGAGAAATAGTACATTACTCATAAATCATGTTAACACGGGTTAAATCGTGCGAATAACACAAATTAGAAATTAATCAGGTTAAACAATGAAGTGTAATTAGAAATTAAAAGAAAAAAAGGGTTGCACTTTGCTGACAGTCCTGAATAAATCCATTGAACAAAGTGAAGCGCCTTATCGACCCACACATACACAAGCAATTCAACGTTAATTCACGAAGACGTTAGTTTTCTCAGAAATAAAATAAGAACCGATGAAGCAAATGGAGCGATGGCTGCGAAGATTACGAGTAGGATGAAGGCCGAGACTCGTGCCTAGCTGCTTCACCGGCAGGAACCATGAGGCGCTTCATTTTCTTTTTGGCCAAGCAGATGAAACCAACAAAGAGGAACGCCATGAAGAAAGCTGCGCCTAGAGAAGTGCACAATGCGACTCTTGAAGTTGGCGCTACGATGTCGGAAGACGGCTTTACCGCCTTCAACGGTGGTGCCGCATATCCCCCAAATACAGAAGGAGACGGTGCTGGTGAAGTGGAGTAAGGACCTCCTTGTGGCTTTGGTGGTTTAGAAGGACCTTGTCGAGGCGAAAGAGACAAGTTATGTTTGGGTGGAGGTGCATAAAGCAGTGATCTAGGATATGGAGAATGAGAGCCAGGTGGAGTTGTCTCCTGAGCTGGTGGAGCATTTTCCGGTGATGGTGGCTGAGCGGATGGTACCACCGGTGACGGACTATTGTTGCTAGTTGGTAGTGGTGCCGCTACGGTGGAGGTTGGTGGCGTGGCAGAGGGTGGCACAGGAGATGGACCGTTATTAGGTGGTGGTGTGCTCCCCAATTTCTAACACATGGTGCCTCTAGAAAGAAGTTCATAAAGCAAAACCTCAAAAGTTTAATTAAGAAAAATAAAGATACCGTTATAAATAAAAAATTCAAACTTTTAATATTTCTAATGTTGTACAATATGGTGGAAAGTGTTGATCTGCGGGAGTAGCAGTTGGATGTGGTTGGCAAGCTCTAGTGGCTTATATAAACATGGGTAGTTACTACTTGCTGGGGATCCCTCTTGGGATTCTCCTAGGCTGGTCGTTACCTTGGGGTCTCACTGTAAGTGTACTGCTGCTACTGTTACAAGAATTTACTAAAATATCATTGCTGCATTATGAAGGCTGTAATTTATTCGCAGCTACTTCTCTGATTTTTAAGTTGCAATATTTTTCCACTGTCAGGGTATGTGGACTGGAATGTTGAGTGGAACAATCGTTCAAACTGTGATTTTGATAGCTTGGGAAAACGAGGTAATAACGAAGCTTGGGAGCATTTGGAAAGTAGTGTGTTTTCAGTTGTGGAAGCATAACATATTTAGCTGGGAACAGCCGGAAAACTTTGTGATTTCTATTATAAATTGATAGAAAGGTGATTCAAGTTTGTGGACAGAAAAGTGCAGAAATCGCCAGAAGGGGCATCATCAATCAATCAATGAAAGAAGTTAATTAAAAACCCGGCTATGACTCGAGTCCCCGCTTGTTTGTTTTTTTCTAAAGAAAGAGGAGCATTATTAAGAAGTCTTATAAAAATAATTTAATCTCTAGAAAATTGTAATGATAAGTATGCAATATAATATGTTATCATTTATTATTATGTGATTTATTATTATAAACTGCTCAATTATTATTAAATTTTAGGGTAATTAATTCTCTTATATAAAATCTCTGACTATTTTTCCTCAAAAAAATAGGTAAGTTGGCCTTCAACAAATTAAGGAAGATTGATAAGGCAAGACAAGAAAGGAGCCTCTCCATTGTCTCTTCATTTAGCGAAAATGATGTCGTTTAATTAGGTGTTAAACACAAGTATAATATTGTATATTAAAAAATTAAATAATATTATTTTTATGTTAATTATAAAAGTTAATTAATCTAATTTAATAAATTAAAAAATTAAATAAATTAACAGCGTGATTTTGACTAAATAGAGAGACATCTTAGGGGTATGAAGAGAGTCCACTATTGACCCACAGCGAGAAGCCTGGAAAATACAGAGTTGTTACCAAGCAAAATAATTTATGGTTCAAAGAGTGTTCAAGATATGGTAAATATGAATTAACTGATGGCACCCCTGCACGCAATGCAAATATAATGTCCATAATCTCAAACCAATGCCCAAAATCAAGATAGGATTATCAGTTGAAATAGTATATTAGTATATTCTATTATGAAGAGGTACTGTTTACAAGGGAACAAAGTTCTGCAATAAACCCAAAGGTCCCAGGGGTCAGTATCAGTATTGAACAGTGCAGCTTTTGATTAATGGCGACGGTTAGCCAAAATAGGGGTGGCGCTTAGCGCTCTTAATCTTATGAAAGTCAAATTAAATGGGAATTGGGGAGGAAGTAATGAGCGTAAACAAGGCAAATTTACCAACATACTATAAAGTATAAACGGTAAACTAAATTTTCAAAATCCTACAGTGTAGACAAAATCTACCAAAATACAAAGCCGAGAAAGACTTCAAGATTATGAAGAAGTCGATGTAGGCAAGAACGACTTTGCTTGCCTCTTATAACAGTATGAGTGAGCTTGCACCTTATAGGCAAGGACGAGTTAATAGAAAAGAGTGTGAGAATGCGAAAGGGAGAAGTTGGGGGTGGAGACGTGGAGGGGAGAGAGAGAGAGTAGATTTTAATATAAAAGATTTAATTATTTAAAAATCTTAATAATAATTTGAAGGGTTAATATTGATAATAAATTTATAATGTTTAAGACCTATGGGTAATTAACTCCTTTATATAGGATCTTATAATAATTTTTTTAATATTTTATGTCACAGGGAGACATATTTGGGTTGTTTGCATGTTTAAAATAATTAAATATGATAGAATAGCTTGGCTTTTTAACTCAAATAATGTACACTGTAAAACAAATTACCAAGACCCTGCATGCACGTGGATATTATTTGCCATGATACTGCAATTGAAATCGTTCTCATATGGAATAATTTTAAACTAATACAGAACTCGTTCATGGCAAGAACGAGTTTTGCACTATACATGTTTTTTTAAAAAAAAAATATTTATGTAAAAGGTCGCAGGGTACCCATACCCCAATCTTCTCAAATGCCCTCCCCTTTCTCTCCCCCTCAAAGCAAATCCTCCCATACTCCAACTTCTTT